>JAKEEE010000055.1:0-1200000 GCA_021498325.1 Bactrocera minax | reverse complement strand
GTAAGATTTTATATTTGTCACGTATTTTTTAGCGAGTTAACACACTTTTAGTATTTTTCAACATAAGCTTTGTATGGGAGTTGGGCGTGGTTATTATCCGATTTAATTAATTTTCTCAGTATATTAGGAGATGCTAGAAGAACTTACTCGAAGCGGGTTTGATTATTATAGCTGTAACGGTTTCCGAGATATATATATTAAACTTATTTGGGGGCCATACCCACTTTTACAAAACCTTTTGCCCACGGATGCCCCGCCCTACTAGGATCCGCTATACCAAATAACACGTTTATATCTTAATTTGCTGTTTAGTTATAGCACTTTGTCTGTTTTCGACTCTTTGCGTTTTGTGGGCGTGACAGATGTCCAATTACCCCCATCTACAATACCAACCGTCTTACGGTGTAAAAGAACGCGTGTACCACGTTTCATCAAAATGTCTTAATTTTTACCCAAGTATCGCTTGCTCGGGCGGACGGACGGACGGACAGACAGTCACTCGGATTTCAACTCGTATTTTCATCCTGATCATTTATATATATATATATGTCTATATCTAACTCTATCAGTTCTAGGTGTTACAATCAACCGTTAGGTAAACAAAACTAATACACTCTATAACAACATGTTTCGAGAGTATAAAAATGTTGCCTAAGAATTCAACATTCATTATTTGACGAAGCCGCAAATGGATTCCAATCATTTTTGGTATCTGATTAACTAATATTACAGGTCATAAGCTTACGGAGTTTTATTGCTATATTTTGCTTCGTTCCCGAGATATTTATCCATCAAATTAACTCAGATAAGATCTATGCGATATAAACTCAACTGAAGTGGCTTAATTGAATACATTAGATACATGAGGAAAAAGTCAACTAAAGGAAAGAAAATCATTATATTAGGAATAAGGGGCTTAGACAACGGACATTGAAAATTTCCGGACTTTGTTTTATTTCGTTGTCGAGCCTGCACCTTCTCTATGGTTGTAAGTTCTCTGGTAAACCCACGGGTGAAGAGCTTGGAACAGTGTTTGCGCGGGCAAGAAAAAATACGCATTAGCGTACGTGTATTTATGAATGTGTGTATTAATCATATTTATTTTCATCTGCATGGAATTTTTTGGCTGATTTAATACCTGTGTATATTTTGCAAAAATATTTTAATCATTAAAGTAAGGAATAGATGCTATCAGCATAAGTATCTGAACTAACATCTGAAAAAATTTCAACTAATAAAATTAATTTAAAAAAAAATTTAAGATTAGTTAACTTTAGGATTCGAACGTAAATACTTGTGATCTCATTGAGCTTAACGCCCATGCTACGCTGAAAGTGGGCGCTTTATCTAGAGTTTTATTGTAATACTTTGCTTATTGAGATATTGCTCTTTTATTGTGTGGTGTATTTTTTTTCGAAGTTGAGTCTTTCGATGTTCCCTTATGTGAAAACTACAATTTAGAACACGAAAAAAATTTTTCAACATTTGCTCCTTCTTTATTCATTAATGTTCTCTGATTTCACAGCATATGTCTATAACATTTATCCTTAACTTTTTCTTAGCACAAGCATCTAATTTGTTTAAACGTAATACACGGCCGAATATTGAATGTTTGAAAAATGATCGTTTCTATCGGGATCCGAATCGGCCAGTACATATGACCTGGACCAACACTGAATGTTCGAGGTACTTCCTTTGCTTAGATGGTGATGTTTTTGAATTCAAATGTTCAGAGGGCTTATTATTTGATGTTGTAAGGCAAATTTGTGATTTCAAACAAAATGTGGATAACTGTGATGTTACAGCAGGTATGAAAACATTTCTTAAAATTGTGATACAAAATTTCTAGTGTTTATTTTTACGACATACTCAACATACTCACACCTTCTGCAGTTTTGTAGAATTTAATTTTTGGTGTACCTCGAGTATAGTTATTGAGAAAAAAGTATGTATGTATGTAAAATATTCTTTCTATCCCACAGCGACATAAAATGTTTTCAACCACTTAGCCATGTTCTTTTTTCTAATATCTGTTCTTCTTATATTTGTATGCATGTAAATATTTGTTTTTTTAAAGAAACGCAAATCCCAAAGCCACTATTGGAAAAAGCTGGGTGCAAAGACAAAACGCATTTAGGTTGTGGTGACGGCACTTGTCTACCAAACGAATATTTTTGTGATGGTTCCCTTGATTGCCCAGATGAATCCGACGAGGTAAATTATATTGCAAATATATGTTTTTTCACAGGCTTTATCAAATAATTTTAATAATTTTATATAAGGGTTGGTGCGATATGGATAACGACCCCAATGCTGCTGTTTCGTGTGACATGCATAAATGCCACTTACCTGACTGTTTTTGCTCCAAAGATGGCACACAAATACCAGGACGATTAAGTTCAAGTATGATCCCACAAATGATAATGTTAACGTTTGGTAAGTAATGAAATAGAAAATAAGAACAAGTAAATACATATTAATATATACATACCGAATTCGGAAGTTCATTTCCATATCAGTTATCTAACTAAATCCAGAGAACTTATAGACATAGAGAAGGCTCAAATTGAATTTTGTATGATGTTCGATGGGCTCGTGTACAGAGAATGAAAAACAACGAGTAGGCAATTCACCATTCTCTGACATATTCGCTATTTTAAAGCGAAATATGTTAAACACGCTATTCGCCAACAGGAAATAGCAATTAGCAAATTTTGTATATGAGGATAGGCATACAGAAATGTGAACATGAATGGAATTTTACATGAGAAATTTGAATGACAAAAATTTACTTTTTAATAAAAGTTATTTATGTAATTTATAAACAAAAATAATAGAAAATAAAATAAACTAAAATTTATAAAAGAAATAATATAAATAAAAATAGACTGAAAATAATTTTTTTGTTTTTAATTCTTCTTACATCTGAAATTTCTAAATGAATAAAATAATTACAATTTTTATAATTTTCATTATTTTTAGCAATTTCGGTATTTTTATAAATGAAATGTGCTTACACGTAAGTATGCGCATGCACATATTCGAGTATAGCATTTCATATGCGCAACCGCAAAAATAACATGCTAGTTTCTAAAACAAACAAAAAGTTGTATGTATGTATGCATCATACCAAGAAATCCCTTTCATATGCGGAATCGCAAAAACACACAAACTTGCGTGAATGACTGACAAACTTTATACAAATGTGCACTTGGATGTAAATTACAACGAATGTTACAAGCATCACGAGAACAACAACAACAATCCAAACTCCTCTCCGCTGCAGAGGTCGCTGTCTATAACCTCTTTCCTGGCCACGATGACAAAAAGTTGAAATCATATTTTGATGCTGATGCTGAAGTCAAAGTGAAATGTGGCAACAGTGCAGACAGCTTAAAAGCATCAATATTCATATTTTTCTAAACAAATATGTATGTAAGAAAAATAAAATATGCGTAATATATAAAACTCTGAACGAGATTCAAAACTTACCATCGATCTAAGTATACCGTATAGCGTTTACCACTTATGCTAGATCAGATGTTGAAACTGTGTATCTTTATTGATATTTGATTATCTATAGAGGAAGAGGCTGATTTCTATAGAATATCAATATCATTCCGTGCCTTGACAACTTGACTCTGAAAAATGTGGTAAACGACAAAAGGTCATGTTGCCACTTTTCGATTCTGAAGAAAATGCCAGAAATTATTTGAGTGTATAATTTTTAGCATCCTCGTGAAAAGACGCTTTAAGACAACGCACGGATGCCGGAAGATGGGTGCGGCGATTGCGCTATGAATGAAATCACTTTACTTTGTTGATGAGCTTGCGTTTATGAATGAAAACATTTTTGAAATTTTTTTGCTATGAATTTCGGTCAGTTCAGTTCAGTTTAAACTTAAAAGAATATTGTTTTTGTTGTTAGCATGTATTTTTTTCTGAAGGTTAGTCGAAGTAGTCGAATAATCTGAGGAATGCAAATAAGTACGCTTTTATTCGTATGTATGTAAATTCGTAGGCACACATTTATATGCAAGCATCGAAAAATAAAAGGACATGTATTTATATAGATATACTTATATTGCTAATATAGCCCAATTGTATATTCTTGTTTAATCAAATTCTCAAAGATCTATGCATGTACATATGAACTTACACACCCCAATATAAAGTTTTTAAAAGATAACATACAGTTGGCTAAAATTTAAATAAATAATTATTAAAATTATAAATATTGACATGAAAAGGACAAGAAAATTGCCGTTGGCAAATCAATGCTTTTTCGACTCCTTAATGGTGTCATATGTACAAATATTTATATAAATGTTTCGAAATATTTTTTATTAATAAGTATTTTTATTCATAGTTGAACATAAATTGAATTAAAATAAAATATAATGGAATAAACAAAAATTTACATAGCATATGTGCTATATGCATTCTCTGGTTCCCTGGTTGAGAATGTTAAGAACAAAAAATGCCTAATTTCTACAGATTTTCTTCTGCTAAGAATCAAAACAATGTTAATTATTCGTGAGGTGACTTCCCTCGTTCTGAGGTGAATTCTCCCGTTGAAAATTTTCACACTTTGTTTTAATTCGCTGTCGAACCTGCACCATATCTATGTTGTAAGTTCTCTGCTAAATCTTTTATGAAACTCATATTTTGCTTGTTACAGTACTTATTTGTAGTATAACCTATATTCAAAATTTCATAAATGAAAACTGCAACATTCAGAGTTTTGTAGGCGGAATTATCCAGTATTTTCCAATTTCCTAAACTGTTGTATATAATTCCAAGACATATTACCAAATTGGATCTTGTTTATTCTAAAAAAATATTTTCCCATTTACTCATTTAGCTTCCGCATCACCTAATTTTTGATGGCTCAATTTCTATTTTCCAGACGATGCAGTGAATTTTGAGAACTTCAATTTATATACAAAGCTTTTGTTTAATCCAAATAACCGCAATCCAAATGACTGTCCAATTAGAGGTACATTTTTCGTTTCGCATCAGTATACGAATTACCAATTTGTGCAGAAACTATGGAACGACGGACATGAAATTGCTGCACACTCTGTAACGTATGTTCATATGTTCTTAAGACCTCTTCTTTTATAACAATGTGATATAAATAAAACCAAAATTGAAATAATTTTAACAGACATCGCGGCCCGGAGATGTGGTGGTCAAAAAATGCTACTATTGAGGACTGGTTCGATGAAATGGTTGGTCAAGCTAACATTCTAAATCGTTTCGCGAATATACGAATGGAAGATATTCGAGGGATGCGTGTTCCATTTCTTCGTATTGGTTGGAATAGACAATTTTTAATGATGAAAGAGTTTGGTTTTGTTTACGATGCTTCAATAGTGGCTCCATTTAGCAATCCTCCACTTTGGCCGTATACCTTGGACTATAAAATGCCTCATACTTGTGCCGGCATAAATCAGAATTGCCCCTCTCGTAGTTATCCAGGCATTTGGGAGATTGTGATAAATCAGTTAGAAGTAGGCGAATTCACTTGTGGTATGATATATAGCTGTCCATCTCAATTGAATGGCGATGATGTATATCGCATGCTGAACCACAATTTCAAACGACATTATTTGTCGAATCGCGCACCATTTGGATTATATTTCCACGGAACATGGTTTAGGAATAATAATTATTTGGAGGCATTCATGGTAAAACAATGTAGCAAACTAAAATATAAAATATTGTAAATATCTCTTTATAGCGTTTTATGGATGACCTTCAAAAGCTACCCGATGTATATTTTGTTACTCAGCAGCAAGTTATACAATGGATGCGTCAACCAATAATTACTCCACACTTAAATACCTTTGAGCCATGGGGTTGTAAACAACGTCAGTGGGATTCTCGGGAAGTAGTTTGCAGTATCCCAAACACTTGTAAATTACGAAGCAGAGTCTTGCAACAAGATAGATATTTATATACTTGCCACGAATGTCCGACGCAATACCCTTGGATACGTAATGAATTTGGTTTAGATTAGTATATCTCGTCGTTGTCAACGTATGCTTTCTTTAGTATATTTTTATATCTTAAAAATATTTTTTTAATGTGGAATTATTTTTAATTTTTTTAATTAGTACCTAATATTTTTATTAATTCAAATTATTTAAAAAAAAAGTAAACAGTTGAAAACATGTAGAAATCTTCTTTGATAATTAACTGTTTACACACTTTAATTAATTATGCATCTTGTGTAATAAATGGATTTGGTATGGATTCCATACCATCCTGTGGACAAATAAGCACTAACGCAGTTCCCCGGCACACAACCAGCCCTAAACTACGAGTTTCTTCAGCCAACTTAAATGGTTCGTCTACGTCCCGTAGATATTCAATGGTATTATCTAGGACTAAGTTAAGTAATGCATCATATCCTTTTAGTATACCTGAAGCTTCGCGCCCACCAGCAAATTTAACTCGAATCTGTTTTTCCAAATATTTGGAAAGATCCAAGATGGACTCTTTGCGGCGTTTTTCCTTACCATCGCTGCCACCGCTTGTCTGCTTATTAAGCATATTTATTTAATTTATTAGTTTTTTCATTGCAAAAACAAATTTACGCACCTTTGGTTTTTCTGCCATTTTATTAGAATATAAATTAATGTAAACCTAATATCGCTTAACAAAGAGGAATTACATATATTATAACTGAATTCTTGTTTACATCAGGTTATCTTTGTCATAAATGTCAAACGAAATACACGATTAAAGTGAAACTACATAACTCGATTAGAGCCGATTCACACACGAAGACTCTTTAGCCGCAACTCGAAGTTTCTTAGAGAGGCGTCGACGAGGAGAGATGAAGGGCACCCAGTCCTAGTCTTCTTGTTTGTAACAGTAGAGAACTTACAAGTATAGAGAAACAGGTGCAGGTTCGACAGCGAAAAAAAACAAAGTCTAAAAATTTTCAACGGGGAATTCACCTCAGAACGAGGGAAGCTACCTCATAATAAATTAACATTGTTTTGTTTCTTAGCAGAAGGAAATCTGTAGAAATTAGGCAGTTTCTGTTCGTAACATTCTCAACCAGCGAATATTGATGCGGGAATCTGAGAATGCATACAGCACATATGCTATGTTAATTTTTTAAATTCTTCTTAAATTTTTATATTTTATTTTAATTACCCTTATGCATAGATCTTTGAGAATTTAATTAAATAAGAATATACGATTGGGCTATATTAGCAATATATGTAAGTGTGTCTATATATATACATGTGCTTTTATTTCTCTATGCATGCATATAAATACACTTGGCAGAAAAAGTCTGCGTACACGCTTATGTCTTATTTTCTTTTGTTAAAAAATAACTTATATAAATAAAATTTCAGATCACATTATGTGCTTTATTGCAAGTCTATTGCATAATCTGATATCATTTAAAGCAATTAAAATCAAACAACATTGTTTTATAGTTAAATTTACAAAAAATACTCATTTGGCAGCGCAGAAAAAATCTGCATACAAGTACTAAAATGGGAATTCCCTGTCTAATAACCAATAGTGAAGGGGTCGGAAAGCTATAAATTTACTTTTTTTTGTAAAATCAGAAATTTTAAAAGATTTTTGTTTCATTCAATTCGTTATTAATATTATAATATGCAATGTCTGCCAAAGGAAAAGAAATAAGCCCTTCTGAAAGGAAAATCATGATTAAACTCTTCGAAGAAAGAAAAACATACCGTGAAATCGGTCGGATTGTTCACACACATTCTTCCAACCAAAGAGTGATTATTAACTATAAAGATACCGGCGTTTTTGTATTTCGGCCCTGTCCAGGGCGGCCATTAACACAGCGTGAAACTCATAACGTTTTGCAAAGTGTGAAGCACACACCCTTGACTTGCTGTATTCAAAATCGCTCAAAATGTTAAGGAAAATTTTAAAAAGACCCTTTGTACTCACACTGTCCGCAAATTTTTGAAAAAAGCTGGGTATCATAGTCATATCGCAGGCAAGAAATCATTCATATTGCTAATCAATAGACAAAAGCGTATTGCTTTCGCGAAAGAGCACTTAAATAAGCCCCGATAGTTTTCCCCGAAGGTTATTTTTTCCGATGAGAGCAAGTTTTGCGGCTTTGGATTCAAGGGGCGCAAGATTGTGTGCCGAAAAACAGGAACGGCACTCGATAAGGAAAACTTGATGCCTACTGTGAAGCATGGTGGTGGTGGAGCAATGATATGGGGGGGGGACCGAATGGAATTTATAGAGTCCACCATGGACAAATATGTATACCTTAATGTCTTGAAAAGAAATTTGAAGCAAAGCGCGGAAGAATTTGGTCTAGGAAGTGACTACTATTGTCAACAAGATAACGACCCGAAGCTTACAGCAGACATAGTTAAGCTTTGGTTACTCTATAACGTTCCCCAGCAGCTTCGAACACCACCACAATCGCCAGATTTAAATCCTATAGAGCACGTATGGGATTCACTTGAATGAAAATTACGCTAACGCACTATTACCTCAAAGGCTATGCTCAAGGATTTGTTGCAGGAGGAATGGGCTCAAATCCCTTCAACAGAAACAACCAAGGTTGTTGAGTCCATGCCAAAACGCCTAGCGGAAGTTTTAAAACGTAGGGGGCGACTTCCTGTTAAATTTTAAGCGGAATTTGGAAGAAGAATATCTTTGTTCGACTTAAGTACCTTGTACGCAGACTTTTTCTAATGGATTTTATAGTCGTCTGTATGTTTTGTTTTGTTTATATGTTATTGTTGGAAAATTAATCACTTTTATTCTCATAAAACTACAAATATAATATCCTTTAATGCATATAAAATGAATAGAATTTTTTAAAAAGTATATAAAAGCCTCTTTTTCAAAGAGTTATATTTGTTGGTACCTTTTTACGCAGGCTTTTTCTGCCCAATGCATGTGTGTATTTTCACGAGGAGGCTAAAAATTATAAACTCAAATAATTTGTAGTATTTACTTCAGAAGCGGAAAGTGGCAGCGTGGCCTTTTGTCATTTACCACATTTTTCAGAGTCAAGTCCGTTAAGGCACGGAATGATATTGATATTCTATAGGAATCAGCCTCTTCCTCTATAGATAATCAAATATCAATGAAGTTACACAGTTTCAACATCTAATGTAGCATGAGTGGTAAACGCACATTCATACTCAGATCGATGCTAAGTTTTGAATCTCGTTCAGAGTTTTATATGTTTCGCATATTTAATTTTTCTAACATACATAGTTGTTTAGAAAAATATGAATATTGATCTTTTCTGATTTTTGTTAAGCTGTCTGCACTGTTGCCACATTTCACTTTGACTTCAGCATCAGCATCAAAATATGATTTCAACTTTTTGTTCACCGTGGCCAGGAAAGACGTTATGGACAGCGACCTCTGCAGCGTGGAGAAGAGTTTAGATGGTTGTTGTTGTTGCTCTCGTGATGCTTGTAACATTCGTTGTAATTTACATATAATTGTACAATTTTGTCAGTCATTCACGCAAGTTTGTGTGTTTGCGATTGCGCATATGAAAAGGATTTCCTGGTGATGCGTACACACATATGTACGCATGCATGTAAAAACTGTATTGGATATTTGGTATGTTATTTTTGCGATTGCGCATATGAAATAAATGCTATACTCGAATATGTGCATTCGCATACATACGTGTAAGCACATTTTATTTAGAAATATACGGAAATTACTAAACATTGTGAAAAATATACCTTTTTTATTCATTTAGAAATTTCAGATCTAAGAAGAATAAAAAACAAAAAAATTATTTTTGGTCTATTTTCATTCCTATTTTTTCTCCAATAAATTTTAGTTTATTTTAATTGTTATTATTTAATTGTTTTGTTTATAAATTACATAAACAATTTTAATTAAAAAAATTTTTTTTTATTCATATTTCTTATGCAAAATTCCTATTCATATTCATATTTCTATGCCTATCCTCATATACAAAATTTGCTGATTGCTATTTTCTGTTGGCGAATAGCGTGTTTAGCGTATTTCGCTATAAAATAGCGATATGTTAGAGAATGGTGAATCCCCTACTCGATGTTTTTCAGCCTCTGTACACGAGTCAATCGAACATCATACAAAATTCAATTTGAGTCTTCTCTATGTTTATAAGTTCTCTGGTAGGACGTATCAGACTTCTGCAATTCAGTTAAATTGCTTCAGAAAAATGGTATTTTGTGGACTAAATCATTTTCAAATGCACCATACAACAGAAAATGTGCCTCGTAAAAAAAGACTACGCAAAACGTCAATCCGCACGGATCACCATATTGTGTGCATGTCAAAATGCGATCCGCGAAAGAGTGCTGCTGACATCTAGATCTATCTTCCAGTCCAGATCTCAATCCTATTGAGCATTTATGGAACGATTTAAAAAAAGTTGTAGCTCAACAAAACATCTCCAAATTTGAGAAGCTTTATGAAACAGTTAAAGAAGCTTATTATATCATACCTGTTGAAAGGGGCAAGTGTCTCATATCGTCAATGAATCGTCGGTATGGTGCTGTATTACAACAAAATGGATTTCCGACAAAATACTAATTCTTGACAATATTAAAATAATGTTTTGGAAACATTTTCTAAACTCTTTGTTAATTTTTTAAATGAAAAATTTATGTTTCAAATTTGCTGCCGCAGACATGTAGTATGTCCTTTTCGGAAAATTTATCACAAAAATAATATATCATTATATCGCTGTGGAATGACGTTCTTTACTTTTTAGCATTTAGCAAAGAGGCAAGGGAAGCGGTCACAAGGCGGTCGTGCACTTATTTTGTTTATTTCGGCACAGCTCGGATTTTCTACCAACAACGCAATGATGTCGTTCGTGAAAAACATAAACACATGAAACAGGAATCATGAGCTGCTATTCGTTATCCGCGACAGCGAAGATTACACATGAGTATTTATATATATATTGTGGTGAACACAAATGCCAGAATGAGACAGAATCGACTATCAGTCTACTAGAATCAGTCAAACAGCGAAGGTTTCGTAGTCAGAATGTTCGAGGGGCGATGTTTTAGTAACGATCGAACGAGTAACGACGATAGAAGGGCTGCCGGAGTGGCGGTAGAGACAGTTCAAATTAAAGTGTTGCTGAGTAAAGTATAAAGCAGCGATAATGGTATATACAACTCTCCTGTCAAATAGAATTGAGTAAATCACCTACCCGACTTTGACAGTTGACTGGATCGTGTAGGTATGATATTTAGCAACTAGAAAGACTGGAACGACTAGATTGGAATTCTGCAAAAAAATTTCAACAGAGACATTTGTAATCGCCGTGCAAGATCACAAATAAAAATGTTACATAGTAAAACGAAAAGGCAACGCTAAATTTAAATGTAATTGGAGGAATCTTCTGTGATTTGCAGCTTAGGGATATTAATTTACCTTTGAAAATGATACGCACCTTGTATTAGTTGGCCACAGACAAGTTTAGTTCACTTTATTTATTATTGAACGCTTAAAGACACGTTGTTTTAATATACTATGAAATCAAAAAATATATTTAAACATTTAATTCATACATTAAAAGGTTAATATAAAACAATTTTTAATAGTAATAAATGTTGTGCTTTTAATTTAAATGCCCAAAATGAGTATTTTGTATGATCCGGCAACAATGCAAAATGTCATGAAAAACCCAAATTTTGAGGCGCTCTCGACGGGAATAAGTTGGATATCCCTTTATCACTGGTGTAAAGTTAGTTGAATTAAAAACAAAGGCAAGCGTATAGCCATTAAATGATGATTTTCATTCAACAATCCAGTGATCGGACTCAGAGTAAAGTAGGCGTAGGCGATTAGTCCACTAAACGTATTGTTAGTATGTATTGTGGCCAATACGAATTCCAGAATCGACTATAACTTGCCAGAGTCTAGCAGACATCGAAACTAGCGGTTGCCAAAATGTTCGAATAGCGATATTGTAGCGAACTCGAATGTCAGAACAAAAGAGAATCGGCGGTAAGCTGCCACAATAAACCAGATAGTGAACCTAATAGTTGCCAGAATGTTCGAGTGATGATCTGTTGGTAGCGATCTACTATATAAGGCCTGCCGGAGTGGCAGCAAGACGCAGTTCGAATAAAAGTGTTTAAAGTGTGTAAAGTACAAGCGAATTATAAGTAAGCTTGAATAACGAGTAACAAAGTGTTCAGTTATTAAATAAGAAACAAGGAAAAGTGTATAGCCATTAAATTGTGAGTTTAATTGAACAATCCAGTAATCGAACTCAGGGTAGAGTATCAACTTGAACGATTAATTTAGAAAATCCGTTACAATATATAACAATACAATAACAATACAATACAATACATAGTTGATATAAATTTGAAGAGTTATATAGTATATTTATTTGTATATATTTACTTATATATATATATTTATTTATTTATATTTCATGTGACGTTTGACAACTTGGTATGGTCCTTCCCAACTTTCCTACACTGTAATTTAGGAGATAAGCCTTAATTCCGTTGTGATACAACAACACCCAGTCTCTTTTAGCAAACCCTTTAGAGTTCTTTGCCTTGTCGTATTTTGCCTTCATTTTATCACTCATGATTTGCGAGCACTGCCTCACCATAGCATGTATTTCTTTCATCTCGTCTTCTAGGGTACTGTTGGTTTCATTTGCATTCCTTCCGGACTTCCTTCAGACCTTTCGGACTGCGGATGTAACACAGTTGTAGGCGCTATCGTTTCAGCCTCTTGGTTAGGAATCGGGATTACTTCTGGCCATTAACTGAAATATTCCATGACTACCAAAACGTATTTTTTTCCTAATTTACTGTTGGGAAATGGGCCAGCTACTTCCATGGTAATTCGCTCGAATGCTCAATAAAACCTTTGCTTTAAGTTCTCCAAGGTTTTCGTGCCCATTTCGATTCCCATGTGCCCTCCACATGGATCGTTGTACAGCTCGTTAAGAATTTCGGGAATTCTTACTTTCGGAATAATCATGAGAGCTCGGGAGCTTTGCCCATCTTCGCTTTCCCATATTCGATGTAAGTAGACAGACACCAACTTTAAACTGTTCCACTGTGCACAATATGCTTTTACGACTGGACTTTCCGCAACTATTTCTTCTTTCGTTGGACGTTTATTCTGTTCCATTCCATGCATTACAAGTTTCAGATCTGCATCTTTCTGTTGACATTTTCGTAGTTCTTTCGGATCCCAGTCTCCTGTCGATGTCATTGTCATTAACCGGACATCTATAATGTCTTCCTTTGCTTTAGTTTTTGAGCAGTGCCTGCATTCCAAATTACATGGACGGCGGGACATCGCATCAGCATTTCCATGACTACTACCTTTTCGATGCTCTATAGAGAAGTCGTAATTTTAGAGCCTCTCAATCCACCGTGCCAACTCCCCCTCTGGGTTCTTGAATTGCAAAAGCCATTTTAATGCTGCGTGATCTGTCCTTACTAGAAATCGCTGACCATATAGGTGAAAATGTTTGATGCTCTTTACCAACGCCAGTAATTCCCTCCGAGTTACATAATAATTCTTCTCCGGCTTACTTATCGTCTGGCTATAATACGCCACCACTTTCTCATGCCCGTCAATGACTTGTGATAGGACGCCTCCTATTGCATATCCATTAGCATCCGTATCCAAAATAAATGTTGATCCTGGGACCGGATATGCTAACATTGGCGTAGTACATAACCGTTTCTTCAGAGTTTGGAAAGCCACTTCCTGTTCTTTATTCCACTCAAATGCTTTGTTCTTTTTCATGAGTTCATAGAGGCTACTAGCTACTGTGGCAAAATTCGGAAAAAATCGTCGATAATAGGTACATGGTCCAAGGAAACTTCGCAATTCGTGTAAATTTTTAGGACGGGGTCAATCTTTTACTGCCTCTATCTTTTCGATAGCTGTGCAGATACCCTCCGTTGCTACTTTGTGTCCTAAGTAGTTCACTTCCTCAGGCTCAGCTTTAGACCAGCGCTAGCTAACCGTTGGTAAACCTCTTCCAGGTTCTGAAGGTGTTCATTAAAGTTTTTACCCAACACGATGATATCGTCGAGGTACACCAAACAGGTCTTCCAGTGCAATTCTTTTAATACCTGGACCATAAGTCTCTCAAAGGCGCCAGGACCGTTACATAATCCGAAGGGCATTATGGTGAATTGCCACAGACCATCTCCACCGCTGAAAGCCGTTTTTTCTTTTTCTTCTTCGTCTACTTCCACCTGACAATAACCACTTTTCAGATCAAGTGTTGAGAACCAATTCGTGCCTGATAGCGAGTTCAGGATGCCATCGATTCTGGGTAGTGGATAACTGTCTTTTTTCGTTACATCTTTCAACCTTCTATAAGCCACACAAAATTTCATGTTACCATCTCTCTTCTTCCCCAGTACTACAGGTGAACTCCATGGACTCTCTGATGGTTCTATTACGCCACTTTCGCACAAATCACGTACGGTCTAGCTTACAACTTTACGCTTTGCTAATGGAAGGCTACGAGGCGCCTGGGGGATTAGTCTCGCATCTCCTGTGTTTATAAAGTGCTTCCCAACTTTGGTTCTGCCTGGTGGTCTGTCTATAGTTCCTCGGTACATGGGTTAATTTAGGCTCGAGATGTCGTTTTTCCCCATGGAATTTCCTTCGAGACGTGTTTTGCAATTTATCACGGGATCAATCTCCTGACACTGCCCTAATATAGCTCCTTTGGAAAGTTGGTTGGTGACTTGAACTCGTGAATTTATCATGGCCAGGGGTTTTCCTATAATTAAATTTGGTGTAGATTCTTCTGCTGCCTCAACAACACACAACTTGTTTACTCTATAGTCTCCATCTATTTCTGCCCAAATAACTGCTTCCGATTTTGGTGGAATCAGCTGTTTTTTGTTACTAGTACTCGTCTAATGCTGTGGTTGTTATCATATCTGAAGATAAGTGGCATTTCCATATATATGGTATAAGTCATTATCCTGTTTTCCATGTCGCTTTTGATCTCTTAATTAGCTAAAAAGTCTACTCTTATTATGATTTCCTCCTATTGGCAGACATCGTCCCACTATAAAATTGTGCAACACGGCTACCTTTCCAATTGCGAGCTCATACGATACTTCCTCGACAACTTGAGTATCTTCTCCAGCGGCAGTACGTAACTTTTCACCGCTAGTGGTTTTACCGTACTGTCTGCTTATTTCTGAGATGGAGATTACAGGACATTCACTTGTGGGTACCCTTTTCGGCTGGCTCGCTTTAGTTTAACGACTTGTCTGATCTAAAAGCTGTTTGATCTTCCTCAGCTTTGCTTTTGCGTCCAGTTGGATTATTGGACCGGTTGGATTCGATATTACAGTTGCGTCCAATATGACCGCTTTTCGCATTTGAAGCATTTAACCACCCCATCATATTTCTTGCGTGTTTCGGTAGATTTCTCTAAGATTTTATCCACCTTTTCAAGCAATCGATTCACTCATGTGGGTTCTTCTATTTCTACGTGATAAATTTTAAATGTGCGATTACTAAGCAGAGAAGCCGTTTCATGCGTTAGAGCATTCGAGACGTTTTCTGCAAACGTCAATTTTGGACATGCTAACGCAGCATAGCGTGTAGCCTCATTTCGTATTCCATTAACGAAGCTCTGAATTTTTATGTACTCGATGTATTCCACGGATTTTTGTGCATGAGCCAAATGAGCTAATCTCTCAATATCCGTAGCAAATTCTTTCAGAGTCTCATTGGCTTGCTGGCGACGACTTTGTAACTTGATGTGGAAGATCTGCTTCCTGTGCTCACTATCATAACGTCTTTCTACTGCGCCCATCAAAGTTTCATAACTACTCGCACTTGGGGATGGTTTGTAAGATTTCTGCTGCAGACCCTTTTAGTGCAACGAATAATTCAGCGGCTTTATCTTCAGCGTTCCAATGATTTGCAGCTGCTGTCTTTTCAAATTGAAGTTTAAAAATCTGAAACGGAATTGTGCCGTTAAAGGACGGAGTTTTTACTTTGGCAGAGCCTGTTGAAATAATTGGGCGATTTAATTGCAGCTCGTGGAGACGAGTTTTTAACTCATTCACTTCAGCCTTAATTTTATCCTACTCTTCCGAAATCTGTGTCGACACCTCTGTCATTTGTGAGGTTGACGAAGGTATGACCAAGGATACGTACCTCCTGCTCTTTCAACTGCGATGACACCTCTGTTATCTGTGAGGACACCTGTTCTGAAATCTGCGTCGACGCCTCTTTTATTTTTGAGGTCACCTGCGTCAATATACGTGCCTCATGCTTTTTCAATTGCGATGACACCTCTGTTATTTGTGCGGTCACCTGCTCTTTCAACAGCGAGGTCAATTGGGATTGTTGTGCCAACATCTACGAGGACATACGCGTCTCCTGCTCTATCATCTGCGATGACATACGTGTCTCCTGCTCTTTCATCTGCAAGGACACTTGTGATGATACCTGCGATATTGCAACCCAAATCATGTTCATGTCCATAACCATGAACCTTAAGCCTCTTCCCTTTCTTCTATCTTCATTGTCGATTCCTCTAATTCCGATTGAAAAACGTATTCGTCAACATTAATGTTATCTGCTTCCAAGGTCTCTCGCAACCGTGATTGTAATTCGGATTTTATTCCATTTGTTGGCAAACCAGGTTGCTCCAGTTCCTTTTTTAGTTATTGAATCTTCAGTTCATTAAACTTTGCCATTTTTAAAATAATCTCTTGTGGGACTTTATTTGACAATCCCATTTCTGACACCAATTGTAACGGATTTTCTAATTTAATCGTTCACGTTGATACTCTACCCTGAGTTCGATCACTGGATTGTTCAATTAAACTCACAATTTAATGGCTATACACTTTTCCTTGTTTCTTATTTAATAACTGAACACTTTGTTACTCGTTATTCAAGCTTACTTATAATTCGCTTGTACTTTACACACTTTAAACACTTTTATTCGAACTGCGTCTTCCTGCCACTCCGGCAGGCCTTATATAGTAGATCGCTACCAACAGATCATCACTCGAACATTCTGGCAACTATTAGGTTCACTATCTGGTTTATTGTGGCAGCTTATCGCCGATTCTTCTTTGTTCTGAAATTCGAGTTCGCTACAATATCGCTATTCGAACATTTTGGCAGCCACTAGTTTCGATGTCCGTAGATTGTGGCAAGTTATAATCGATTCTGGAATTCGTATTCGCCACAATGTATAAGTAATAATAAAAGCCTTACTTTATTATATATTTCAGAAGATTTTATGGAATCAATCATGAATCAGGTTTATTTGTAGAAGTTAATCATGATATTATCGCCAAGTACAAGTTCAGCTGCTGTCCAACTTCTTACATACGCCGAGTTGCCTAAACCCGGCCAATAAAAATTACAAAATAAGACACCAGAGCGATTCCAAGAAGATCGACAAATGCAATGCATCAATGAATAAAGTCAGCTACATCACACGGCTTTACAGGGCTAGCTTTGGAATAAGTTAGTTACTTTTGGTTTTGTTCAATAAAGGTTGTTTAAACTGTTAAATCCGCTGGTTTTTTTTTATTTTCACCGTGAGGTTAAAATTAACTTACATGTATACTTATGTATGTATTTTTATACCACAGAAACAAGATATCCATAAATTAAAGCCCAAAAATCTGCTACTTATAAGGTAAATAATATTCAAATGAAATAAAAAAATTCTAATATCATACTTTCATTCCTTGGTTTCTCATCAATATTCCCTGGTTGAGAATTATAAAAACAGAATGCTACAGACTCCTTTGGGTTGAAAATAAAAAGTCTTAATATTTCATGCGGTACATTCCTTCGTTGTGAGGTGAATTCTCTCCCTCGGAATTTGTCAGGATTTAACATTTGACTTTGACAGGCATTTCTGTTTGTGTACAATGCAACTTCTGTTGCATATGTGTGTATAAATTGGTTTTCTTGAGAACTCTTTCATGTGAGAGTCTCGGTATTCGTGACTTACTGGGTACAAAACTATCTGAATGCAACCCTGACGTCGAGAACGTCAAAACGAAAGAAATGAAAAAATTCCAGTAGGCCATTTTGTTATAAGTGATGTGGTCTAGAAATTTTTGAAGTTGATCGTCGAAATTTAGTGGATATTCTGAAAGTATACAGAAATTTTATTAATTTTATAAGAGTTAGTTCGCACAAGCATAAAATGGGCCGGAAGAAGAAGAAGACTTCAAAACCATGGTGCTGGTATCCTTTTCAATTAAAAAAAAAGTAAATTTGTTCTTTGTGACAATGTATCTATACTGTTTTATATAATTGCGTCAACATTGGGTGCTCCTTTGTACGACACGTTTTTCGAAATTTGGTGTCAAATAGTTTTTTAATTTGCGGTTACTTTACATTTTTTGTAAACAATTAGGTATTGCAATCGTGAGTTTGATGATGAAAAAATTTTGGTTCAACATCAAAAGGCTAAACACTTCAAGTGTCACATATGCCACAAGAAATTATATACAGGGCCAGGATTATCAATTCACTGCATGCAAGTTCATAAAGAAACCGTAGACAAAGTGCCAAATTCTTTACCCAATCGATCTAATATTGAAATTGAGATTTTTGGCATGGATGGAATTCCAACAGAGGATGTGCGAGAACATGAGCGTCAGAAAAATGGCGGCAAATCGGATTCTGATGACGACGAACCAGCTACTAAAAAAAATGTAGAAAGTGTGTGACAGTTCAATAAGAATATTATGCATTGTATTTAAGTAAATATGTCTAATTTTTGTCATTAATTAAAGTACCCTTAACGGCTCCTCCCCCGATGATGATGCCACCAAGCATGATGCCACCGATGATGGGTCAGTTTGCGCCAATGGGAATGATGCCCAATATGCCTCCAATGGCACCAATGCCTCCATTTTTAGGTCCAGGTGGTATACCAATGATGCCACCACACATGATGCCACCACGACCATTATTCCCTGCAGCAATGGCTGCTACCACTTCTGCGGCAGCAGTACATGCACCCGTAGTTCCACAAAAGCCAACGTTCCCTGCGTACAGGTAATATTTAAGGGCCGTATTAATTAGTAGTTGGTAGATAATTTTTCACTACACTTTACAGTAATGCTACAATTAGTGCACCACCAACAACCAACAACCCAAGTGCCACAGGAAGTGGTGCTGCACCACCTGAGGCCCCTAAGGTGCCAGCTGCACTTCCTGCTGGAAATTCTGGTAGCATTACATCGAAAATCATGCATCCACCGGAAGATCTAAGTTTGGAAGAGTTACGTGCACGCAAACCTAAATATCAGAAATTACACAACAGTGTTGGGAGCAATAATCATAACCAACGCATAATATTAAGTGGTGCACACAGTATCAATCATAATATAGTTGTCAGCAGCGGATCATCTACAATTCCAACAAGTTCGAGTACGTCGAGTACAGCGTCTGCCCAGGCTGCAGCTATATCAAAGGCCCAGGAAGTGAGTTCTTATAGATATAGAAATCATAGTCAATATAACTACTGAGCAGGCGAGCGTGGGAGGGAAAGTATAGATTTACATACACACACACACATTACTCGGCACATTAGAAACGTGCTTATTTGTCATATAATAAAAAAATCAAAGCAAATACATAAAACATTAGTGCGAAAAAAAAATAATCATCATTCTATAACAGGCAAAGCGCACTGACACACAAATTCGCGAAATCAAATAAAACAAAAAGGGGATAAGCACAAACTAGTCCCTTACGAAACTAAACTCGTATATATGTATAAATACGGACCGATTATGTAATGTTTGCTTAAGTGGGATATTTCTGCATTTAAGAATTTAATTTCTATTTCCAATAATTCAAAATAATTTATACAAATAATACATAATTCTAATTCTATATTATGTATTATTTATTGAATAAAAAAATATTAACAAATACAATCAGTAATTAAATAGTGAGAGACATTAGTTTACGTACGACAATTTTCAAATTAAATTTATTTATCTAAACATAAATTGATTGCCAGGCCTCGTTTGTAAAACCGTTAAATAGTATACTAGTATAATTTGCTTTAATTTTTGCAATTTTGAAATTCCGACAAACCTTAAAGACGTTATAATTGTGTGTATTTTTATAATTTACAATGCAGATAAAAGGCGATTTTAATTGAAATAAATCATGAATTTTTTGAAATAAAATGCATACACGTTCTTTTTTTAATATAATCTGGCGTGGTTTTATAGTGCTATTGTGTTCACTCATTCCCATAATAAGAATATAAATATATGCTATAAACCATTTTGTTTGTTACACTTTTTTCTTTCAATAGTTATTGATAATCTAAGAAGTGAATTGGATGGTTTTCAAATGTCATGATAAGACTTGTCAGATTTTAAAATTGCAAAAGTAAAAATTATTCGATTAGGTTCTGTTAAGTGGTTCTTAAATTGAAACAAAATAAATTACATAACAAATCGAGCTCTGAAATTATTGATATTTTAAAATACTTTTTTACCATTATTTTTTGTGGACACGCAATAAGTTTAAATTTTCAAAGTTGGTTTGAAATTTGTCAATTCGTTTCCGTTTAAGGTCAATATCAGCGATGTTTAATTATCTATTTTTCAGTTATATTTTGATTAAATAAGCAACTTAAAAATCAAATGCCACCACAAAACATTTTCAAATAATTTCGAGCAATGTTGCTAAGATGATTATCCTTGATGGAATTTGTAACCTTTGTCAGTTAGTGTGAGCGGCTTATTAATGCTTAAAAATGCTTGCTCAAAGTTAGTTTGTTACGCAGATTTCAATGTTTTTTGTATATAATTTGTTTACTAGGGAATATTAACGTACCGCATCGATACCACGATTCAGTGTGTCAAAATGATTTGTTGCATCCCTTGCTGGCATTATGAGTATAATTAGTTACTGCAATTTTTCTTTTTATTAACGAAATAAAATAAATTCAGCCTATCAGCTGCTTTTCCTTGTCTCAATTCGCCTAGGATACGTATAAAATAATATTTTTCTGAACTGAAAAGAGATACATACAATTATTTTGTTGTTAAGGGAAGAAAAACGAATAGTTTTGAAATAATGGATAAAAGTATGGTAGACATTAATATTTTTTGCAAAATCTACTGTTTAAATGTGAAAATTTCCTAAGGTTTTCATTGAAATAAATAAGATAATTGAAAATGAAGTTTAAAAATATGGAGATTTGAAATTTGTTAAACATTGCTGAATGAAAGTGATAACCAACTTGTTAACCAGACTAATCTCCCTCCTCCGTATTAGTAAAACTTATGCTGATATCTGCCATCACTACTCATATTGATTGCGCGTTTTCTCTATCTACATCTATCTCTCCTACTCGTAGGCTGCTGCAATGGTAGCGGTTGCCCAGGTCCAAGCAGCTCAAGTGCAAGCACAAGTACACGCCCAGGCGCAAGCGCAGGCTCAAGCACAGGCTCAGGTGCAAGCAGCACAAGCGCATGCGCATGCGCATGCACATGCTGCAGCACAGGTACAAGCGGCGCAAGTTCAGGCACAGGTGGCACAAGCACAAGCACACGCGCAAGCGCAAGTCGCTCAAGCAGTAGCCGCGCAACAGCAGCAACAACAAAAACAATTAGAAGATCTCAATCGGGCTGTGATACTGCAGCGTCTACAAGCCACACGTCCCGGACATCCGCAAACGGCACTTGGCGCATCCGCTGGTGCCGCCGTAGGCATGGTAAGTATCTACAAAAGGGGTTTATATATTTACCAAAAAATTATTAAAAAACAAAGCAGCTGTTTCGTTAAAGCCATATAACATCGAGTTTATATAACTGCAATTACATATGTAGGCATATATGACATCAATGGCTCTACAATCAGCAAGATGCCATAAATATTTTTCAGGCTTTTCTATGTGTTGGATTTATATTTCAGATTCTCCAATATTACACAAGTCAACGCCGATAATCAAAAAAATATAAAGTACCATAACTCGGTCACTAATTCAGCTGCAAAATACGAATTTGGTATAGGATTCGCATTAAGCAGAGTCACGTGTGATCTAAGAATTAATTTTTAGAATTTCATAATATGGTGGGGAATAATAACACACAACCTGCAACCGATATGCTTAAAACTACAAAACGTAATAAGAACAGTATAACGAATATCGTTAGAAAACGTTTGTTTCGAGTAGCGGCCATGTCTCAAATTTTCTATAACAAATTATATTATACGAAGTATTAAGTTTTTAATCATTAAAAAAAATCTATATATATACCGAAAATCAAGCCGGAATTTTCCTTAGCCGCTATCTACTCAGAATGATGATTTTGGCCTTCCGATTGACTTTACACTGTATATGTATTTCAACCACCAATATGTGAGGAATCTTAATGAAATGCAATGGACATGTTTTCTTGTATAAAATGCGTGATATCGGTTTATGTTTTTCCCTAGCACAGTATATAATGATTATAATTTCTAATTGGTATAAAACCATACATAAGACTAGTGAGGGAGATATTTCAATGAAATTATATGGGAGGCTTTCTCTTAGCATAATAATATTCAGTACCAAAAATTAGCGATACCAATCCCTCCTTTTCCCCGTCACTAATATGATGATTTCTGTAATTTTGGTTTATTTTAAAATAGATATTTCGTATATGAAGGAAGATATAGTAACGAAGCTAAGATAATGAGATACTAAAGATTAAGGCAATCTGTGGAAATTTTTTTCTAATGAATGTCTAATTTATACAAAAAATTTATTACATTTAAGTTTTCAGACGCCAAAAATATTTTACACGCCTTTAAGTTTTACAAATTGTTAGAGTCTAACGTTTGGCTGCGCTTAACTTTTTCGTTACTTTGTAAAGTATTTTACTTGTTAATCAATTAGGATTAGTGTATTATTATTTGAGGATCCAAAAAATCGTACTAATTCTTTGGTAAATATATAGGCCGGTTTTAATAAACAAATAATCTGTTGGTATAACTACTTACGTATGTTTCGGTTAGTAGTCTTGCCCAGGTAAATACAATATTTCTATATTTCAAGGGAATTTTCACGCACCCACAATTTTGGAATTACAGTATTCTTAAATGTGCATTTCAGGGTCCTCATCTATCATACATTATACACGCTAATTTTGTTCTTTTTGGCTCGTTATTTTTAGCTATTCGCACGAGTAGTTTTTTTGGTCTACATCAAGGAGAATAATGTTTTTCGCTGAGTTTACAGTGTCGTCTAATGTTTCTTTCCACCTACATTAGCTTGGTCGTACTTGTCAAACCAGTTTAAGCAATTTGTGTATTCAAACTAACATATTTTTTTATTTTTATGAATTTAGATATGGCAAAGTATTTTC
Organism: Bactrocera minax; assembly: GCA_021498325.1. Lineage (NCBI taxonomy): Eukaryota > Metazoa > Arthropoda > Insecta > Diptera > Tephritidae > Bactrocera > Bactrocera minax. Next base: position 1,176,610 of record JAKEEE010000055.1, on the reverse strand, counting down.
TAATGTATTTTTCAATTAATTTTGTTATGGGGTTAATTAACTTGGTGTGACTAATTTTGAGAATGCTCCTTATTGCAACTAGATATCTAATAAAGTCTTTTTGACAGAGTCATCTAATTTGGCCATGTAAGTGCATCAATACAATTGCTCTGCTTTTATTGTCAATTTCATATTTGCTCAATTTTACTTATGTCAATGGGAATCGATAAATACATTGTATTGGAGTGTAATGTTGTTTCTGAAATCAGGCAAAATTAATAACCACGCATAAATGGTTTTTACTAGGAAAGTGTGTAGCAAGAGTAAGTATTTTTATTTTACGAAATGATTTCAACAAAACTCGATTTCTTCGTGTTTCTCGTCTAAATAAAACATCACTTTTACATCGAATAGAGATTTATTATTGTCTATGTTTGCCTGCAAAAATATTTGAACTTTTCAAAAATAGTTATTATAAGAGTGAAAGTGTTTCTACTAAAGATCATGACGAGGCTTTTTATGCTTTTATAACTTATCAGATGTGTACAGGAAGAAATGGTTCTGTTTCTTTAAATAGCTTCTGAAAGGCTTATAGACTTTTAAAAGAAGCTACAGATTCGATGTATTTATCGACGAGTGGCTCGGGTATTAATTATACATGTTTCATTATATATTAGTCAATGTCCCCAAATCCGTTTTATTGAAAATGCCATATGCTATTTTCTTCTATTAGTTTTATTTGAAAACATACATACTATTTTCATTTAGCAGACCTTTAAGATAAATCTAGGCCTTTTGACAACAGCCTAAAGCGATGTGTCAGAACACAAGCAGTTTTGAGTGTACAAATAAGCCAACAATCACAAAAATGATACAGAAAAAAGATAAGTAACATTATAATATAAAAAAAAAAATCATTAAAAAAAATAAAAAAGATAATATTCATGTAAGTACAATTTTCACAATATTAGTATTCATAAATGAATTGTAATAAATAGTTGCTGAGTTGGTTGGTTGATTGATTGATATGACATACAAATATCTCAATGTTATTCTTTCTGTAAATTACAAGAGTGATGGGGCATTTAGTGTAATTTATTTTTACGCAAAAACAAAAAATTGCATTTACTACAAACATTATTATTAAAAATCTAGTATTTAAGAACAAGTGCTAATGTAAGACTGCAAACTGCAAGTGCAGACCAAAATTATCCACATTTAACCAAATAGATTTAATACTCAATATTATGTTTATCAACTCAACACATACATACATACAAGTCACATTCGCTTTCCGTATACCTTATTCCCTTTGCCTTTTGATCTGTTAATTCACGATCTTTGCTCTGCATCTTAATCACTCATCCACATCTACATACATACTATTTCTATTTATCTCACTTCTCCTAATTCTTTTGTACTCATATTAGCCAAAGTTACTCAAAGGTTTTTTATAAATATGAAGGAGATGTAATAGTAGATATACGCGTTGTGATTAGAAACTTGTTTATAATTGATGGAAGACTATTACCTTAACTTAATAATTCTATAAAATGGGATCTAATATTTGTTTAAAACAAATTATAAATGGTAAACTCCAGTAAACAAAATGGTAAACTTCAGTTCAAAAAAATTAGTTAAGAATTTTGTTTCAAAGTAGTTATAATAAATTAAAAAAAGGTTTATAAGAAATGGATTTTCATAAATCTATAAAATTTCCATATGTAAATTATTAATTTCCTTGTTGACAACATGCACATATTAAAATACTCTGGATATGTATTTCGCATTCCATTTTTTTAATCTGAGACTCTAGCTGATAAAACAATAAAAAAGTAAGTTGTGAGACGAAATCATATAATTCTGTAAAAATTTCCTAATTTTTTGTTTAACTAGAGTCAAGCTCCCAAGTAAAAGCATATTACGTATGATCTCGTACAAAATCCCCTCAATTTTTAAAACTAAGTTCAATTAAAAGTGATTCATTCCATTCAGATATTCGAAAATTTTGCAAATTATTTTCATATAATTAGAACATTTGTACTTATTAGGCATATCTTCCGCAAGAGTAGTATTGTTAAATTTAGTGTGAAAGTGCAAAATAGAGCACGCCAGAAAGTGAGTAGAAACGGCTAAAGTAAGTACGTTTTTATATTATACTTCTATTACCAAAACGCCTTTTATATTCATTGTAATGCGAAACAAAAAAAAAAAACAGTATTTTATATGCATTTATATTTTATACGCCACCACTACTCTTTATAATAAATAATTTAATTAATAATATAAATAACATTAGATGATTCTTGTGTAACTGAAATGTGTGCGAAGCCGTTGCTTTCGCTCTTTCAAATAAACAATTGAATTCGTTGATGTATTTATTTCTTATCTCTATCTAATTTGTTGCTGTCATTTTGCGGTGTGCTGTAGATGTCGTTACCAAGACAAATGCAACTGATGCAACCGATGCTTCGTCCCGCTATGTCTTTGGGACCCCATGCTCCGCTACTGGGTGGTAATATGTTGCGTGCGCCAGGTGGTTTGCCGGGAATACCAGGTTAGTATGTATTTACATTTAACTTAAAGCTGTACATAACATGTAAAATAGAAATATAATAATTTTGTTTGCTTTTATATAGGTTTGCTACCAGTACAAGCCATTCAGATACCACCGGGGATGCATATGCCCGGTATGGGTGTTATGTTACCGGCAGGTCATCCTGTACTGCAAATGATGCCACGGTTTCGGTGATCCCTTGCTCAATATGTACCGTCATCACTTTGTTTGGCAGCGCCGCTTTTAGGAACGCGGTTGTCGTTAATATATCCACCAGAAGAATAACCACGGAAAAAAGGAATAATGCATTTAGCATCGCCTAAATTAAATTATAACTTTAAAAGAACTAACGAATACCAAAGGCTGTACAGCAAACATACATCATATGTAATACCAATGCAGTGCAGTAAACTTACTACGTCATGAATTAATGAGCACATTGTCACCCAGTAGCGTTTACAATAAAATCAATAAACTCACGGAGCAAATCTGGCAATAGAAGCAACCCTTGTTAAAAAACAATAATAATTTGAACAACTATAACAACAACGAGAACAAGTGCAACAACAAGCAAGTTTATATTTCTTTAATCTATTCTTCATACTTACTAGTAAACTCACTTTTAAATTATCACTATTCAATAGTTTCTATCACATAAAGCGTATTTTTAAGCAACGTTGTTGTTACAGAAACCAACTTTGTACTTTATTAGTTCTTCTATATGGCCTATTTTAACCGAAATCGTATCCTCACATCCAATAAACATGCCGATACACAAGCACCCAATCAATGACCGAAGCTGCTGCAGAATGTGTAGGGGGGAAAATTGGGACTTATGAAAATTGGTATATTTAACTAAAGCACTGTGAAATGCGCTTTGGGTTAATGTGGTGATTAATTATTGAATGATATAATTCAACAATTTTATGTTTGAAATTGTTAACTTACTTTTGTTATTCAGAGAACTCATTTTAGTTTTAACTTCTTTTGTTCAACGTTATTTACATATACGAACTCATTTACTAAAATTATTTGTTTATTTTTTAGTTATCTGTGAATTTTCAATTTAAAGTAAGATAAATTATGTTTAACGAAAGTCATTTTAACGAATCAATCAAACACACGCAATAAATTTAAAAGAAAACGTAAGTTTTTTGCAACCTATATATATATATTGTAAGTGATTATTGTTGAGTATGAATTTATCTTATGGCATCATATGAACGTACACACTCGTATATATTTATTATATACTAATTTTTTACATTTTGAATGCACAATATTGCACAAAACAAATTCATGTGTATATATATACCGTACTATATACTATATACGTAACATTTAAATTTATCACGTAGAAACTGTCTTTACTAATTACTCAGCTCTTATGGTTTGCTCTATTTATACTTTTCTTCTTTTTGTCATAATAACTAAAGGGCTATTATGTTTATATTAATTTAACTATTATTGATACATATAACACAGATTAGCTCTTTAATGTTCATAATCCTATTGCATTATACTTCTTTTGTAAGCGAATTTCATTTCCCAGCCTGCGCATAAAAGATATACGTACATTATAATTTTTCTCGAATATGTTCGGGAATAATACGAGACAGGATTGGGATGTACAGTCGTTGTTCTTTTCATTAAAAGCTATTCATTTATTACTATAAATATATATACATCTATAAATTATCTAATTTAAAGAACATGAAAAGATATTACAATCATTTCAAATAGATGTTATGTAGTTAACCTTTTGCTAAATGACAAAAATCGGAAAACTTGGAAACCAATTTTTGTTTGAATTTTTCCTTTCAGTTTTATTTCAAATATCTCTATCTTACACATTTTGAAATTTTTTGTTCGCTTTTAACAAAAAAGTCAATTATATTATGATGTAATTCTGTTTATTTTTTATTAAGAAACATATTATTACATATTAAGACTAAGATTTAGATTACATATTAAAACTAAAGTTGCACCTTTTCTATCCCATTATTTTTAAATTTTTCAATTGCGGTCAAACAAATCTTTGACATACTTCGTTTATGCGTGACGAAATGCAAGAACATGTGTCAAATTTCTGAATTCAACTTTCACTCGAAAGTTAATTCAGAATTCAGAATTCGGAATTCGGAAATTTTATTGCAAATGTTGCATAAAAGTTGCCAAATTTGAATTGAATTAAATAGCTAAATTATGAATTAATATGTATAAGCGTAGTGAAAAACATAAAGTTTCATTTAAGTAATGTCATGTTTATTTCAAGAATTTCATGATGCATTAATTTTGTTTCTTACTTTCTCTTCTTATATATTTTATTACCATCTATTCCGTTTTAATTTTTTAAGATCATGTTGATTTTTTTAACAGGTTCTAAGGTCGATCGAAGTCATCTTAAGTTGAAATCTGCGTTCGATTTTTTTTATTATTTTCGGTAGCCAACTGACCAAATTTCCATTTACCAACAAACAATCAAAATATAAATTGAAAAAAAAAATCGCACACACACAAAGCAAGAATCTAACGCACGCAAACGCTGAGTAAGCAATCATTTAATGTTTCTTTACCATACGTTGAATTTTTCGTAATATTTGTTTAATGCTTCATATAGGTCAAAGCACGTAAACATTAGTATTAAAGTTAATGTACATATACGTACATGGATGTGTGTATATTGCTTGCAAAGTAAAAAAGAACATGAAAATTTAGTTTAGGCTTAATGTTTAATAACAGAAATAAACATTTTCAAATTTCTTCTTCCAAAATACTATAGGTGACACTATCTTAAACCTATTTAAGGCACAAAACTTTCAAAAGTCAAAACATACACTTACAAAGACAACCAAACGTAGATTAACTCAAATATCGTGCTGTCAATAAATTCTTTGCAAAATTCAAACATCTCTTTTAAATAAAACTTTAACTATGTACAAAAAGCATTGATGCAATCATGTAAACGACGTGTGATTGCGTGAATTAAGTTTTCCAGTGTAGTTGGGCTCCTTTTTGCTACTCTTTTTTTTCAAATACGCTCAAATTTTCAATGGGCTCTCCAAATGGTATAAGACCCAAGTCTTGCACAACAAAGCCTTGTGTTTGGGTCATTATCCGGATGCAGCCATATTTAAGTTTTCTTCAGTCATTGGTATAAGCAAACCCAAACTTAATCGCGCTTCTGGTGAACTACTTTTTTAAAATGTCTGTATAATATAATACTCCTTCATCATTACATCACTGAGAATACGCAGCTCCCCAACGGCTTTAGGAGAGACACAGCCCAAAACTATAACGGAAACCTTGCCAAACTTTACTGTTGGGATAATATTCATTTGTTGTAGAGCTATATTGAGTTTTCTCTAAACCTCTCTTGGTCTATCGTGGTATTACATCATAATTTTGGTCTCGTCGCAAAAATAATCATGTCCCAATACTCTGGTGGCTTATTGACATGGGCAGTCGAAAAGGTCATACGCCTTTCAATACTCAGTACAAAAAGCAAAGGTTTCTCCTTGGCTTTTGTCGATGAGTATTTACGGAATTTTGGAACCTTTCTGATGGTTTCGTAGCATACTGTTGTTCCACCTTCGTCTTTCAATAAAGATAGTAATTGTCACAAACTTGTTTTGGGATTATTGTTAATCTTCTTAATTATTCTTGATTGGTTTTGAAATAAACAAAGAATTTTAAAAATTATATTCTATTGTTAATGAGTACTACCCAACAAGTTAAACGGAATGAGAACAATTTATCCATTCATACAGAAAACGTGGAAGTTTTCTCATGCCTGCGAAAAAAAAAATCCGTTATGTTCTTCCGTTATGTCGTCTCGACTCGCTTTTCGACTTCTGTTAGCATTTTGCAACGAATTTTTGAATGAATGAATGAATACAGTTATTTTTTTTTTGAGTTGATGTTGTTTTTTTATTTTATGCCTATTTTGACTTATAGTATTATGGAAAAAGAAAACCGAAAACATTTATTTCTGTTATAAAAAACTAAACCTAAAGCTAAAGTTGCACGTTGTTTTTTACATTCTATTGTCTATTACATCCATATGTATGTACATATCTATTGTATACATGTATATATGTACATTGTAAATACACTTAAAGGGTGCAATTCTGCTCGGTTTCAAATGAATATTTACAATATATTCGGAAATTTGAATTTTATCATAAATTTTTTGTATGTAATATTCCAATATGTAAACAAATATGCATAATATAATAGAAATATTTTATAAAATGGTGAATAAGAATAAAACTTAGCAAATGAGAAACATTTTTGTGTACCGTTCTGCCCAAAATTAAAATTGACGTATGTGTATGCATTAAGATGTAAAATACGATATTTTCATTATAGTGGCGGAAATGAAAAAATAAGTGAAACATTTGGCTCTGTTGGTTGTCTCAGATTAGATAATCTAATGTCATTCAATAAGCGCGGCAACTGTACGTTCAAAATACATGTTAATACGTACAATGAGGAGCCAAACTGAGTGAATTTTGGTTACTGTTGCATATTTCGTTTTATAGAAAAATAAATACTAAAGTAATTCCTATTATTCAGGGTTGTTATGGAAACCAATACAAATTTGCTTAGTTGTCACAATTGCAACCCAGTTCCAATTTTCAATGGAGTCACAGATTCTGATTGGACTTGTGTTTTTTCGATTATAAGTAAAACCAATATTCAAATCAGCTGTGTCGCTACTTATTCTTAAAAAATTTAAATTTCAGAAACTTATAAATTTTCAACATACATTTACCTATAAATATTCATTAAAAAAGAACAATAGAATTAAATGGAACAGTTATTGCAGCTTTTACTTTACTGGACGGAGAAAGAACCAAAAAAAAGTAAATCAAGATTTTACAGAACAATAGTAATCCGGTTTAAATTCTAATTCCGACAACTCAGGTTCCACCATCTTGATTTTATTTTGTATCAGTACTTTATTTATTTCAAAACAAATTCATATGTTTACAAAAACGAAATTATAAAGAAAACACTTAAAAAAATTCTTGAAGAAATTCATTAAATGTACGTAGTTTTGCACGTGACGATGTCGGGAAAGTTGGCGTGACAATCTTTTATAATGTCGACGTCGATTTACCGTCAGAATTAAAATGAAAGATTTTTGCTTTCATCAGACCAAATTACACTCTTCTAATCTTCCATATCCATCCATCTTCCATCTTTCTTCTAATTTTCGACCATTTCTCGGGAGCTCTGCAAATTTTTAGATGCGCTTTACATTTTTTTTTTTATCAGGTAAGGTCGGCTTTTTTTTTCTTAACTGCTGTTAAAGACAAATACATCCCTGTTTAGCGCTCTTCGAGCAGTCCAGCCTCTAACGTTTTTGTTAATTGATTCCGCAGCTTACTTTGGCGTTGTTGGACCTTTTTTTTTAACAATCTCCGCACCATTATGAGTGCATCAGTATCCTTTATCATGCTTGGATGTCCTCCCAAATTCTTCACAGGTGTAATATTCTTTCTCTTTTGTACAACAGTTCGTTGACTAGTTTTTACTTCTTTAGCAAATTTTCGTGAAAAATAATTCTTTTAGTAATTTCTACTATTTTATATTTCTCATATTTAAAGTAGAATGTTATTTAGTCGACACGTCTTTAACATATAACCAGCACAGCGCATTTAACTTTTACATTTTTTCGAAAGAGTCTTGAGTTGCAAAAATACTTGTCGACCCCAACATTAGTTATCGCCCACATTTCAACAAAGGGCAAAACTGAGTACATTGAAGCAAAGACTTTTTAAGTGTATTCTTTATAATTTCGTTTTTGTGAACATAGGAATTCGTTTTGAAATTAATGAATTACTGACACAAAATAAAATAATAATAAGTTCTTTAGGGTTTAAATTTCTATTCACTTAGTTTTGCTCCTCACAGTGATTTGATGTTAAATTTGTATTAATATCGTTGTAAATTCCTAAATTTGCTGCATATTCTCTTTTAACACTCAATAATATTTTTTCGGTACGGTACTAATAAGTAATAAGTTTTCCCTTTTATATTCTTATATACAATATTTTATAAATATAAAATTCCTGAATATCGCTTCCACCAAGACCAGTAAGTTCACTTTATTTTAATATATATTAAAGTTGCTAATGTTTAATGTACAGTCATACCACCAAGTAACCGGACAAGCAGATATTAAACGTAAAATATACCTTACTTTATGTGTTTGCTGTTATAGTAATAAAAAAAGGAGTTTTGGACTGGAAGTTTTGGACAGGAACTTGACCTGGGTTGTTTTGGTTATATAGACCACCAGCATTAGAAACTTTAATTCTAATTTTTTACTGCACGGCTAACGGCTTTGTGATTCGGTGCTCTGAAATTGTACTCATTAACGTCCATATTCATTTGCCAATTAATTGCAATCAGCTTGTAAAATAAAAAAATAATTTTAATTTCTCATGAAATATATTGAAGTTAAGGTATGCTTATTGATTTTTTCTTTATATATTCATAAGTATGTTTATTACTTTCTGATTCAATCTGGGCACTGATTTCGAGGCTGCAGTAAATACGTGTGAAGTTTAGAATTTACGCGCGTATCAAATAGTTATTCAAAGTATAAATGATAAAGCAAATTATATATTTTTGATTAAGACTCTTCGCTTTTGTTATGTAATTTTTTAAGTTTAGTTTACATTTCGAAATTGCAAACACAGAAAAATTAAGAAAATAAGGTCTTGTGAATTCATTATTTGAAAGTTCTTAAAGTTTCAAGATATTTGACTTTTCAAAACTATAACTTCTAATCTGCTTTTTAGATATGCTCGAAGTATATCATCAAGTAGTTAATAATAAAGTCCCTAAAGTTAATTTTAAATTTTTATTACCTCAATCAATTTCTGATTCATAATTTTACAACGAGTTTCCAATAATTTACTTGTGTACCTTATTTTATTTTTAAATAAATGTATGTATATAGTTTTCGCAATATTATATATGCATTCTTCTTGAAATTTCAAAATGCTTTTAAGATGAGATGTTTGAAAACATTAAAATATAACTGAGTGGCGAACATATGTAGATACATGTTTGCCTCATGATACCTGTAAAATCGGTAAAAATGCATCGATGCTTATAATTCTTTGTTGTTTTCATTCTCCATTCTTATTAAAATGGAAAATATAGCATTGGCTTTTCAGAAACATCAACTTCATAAACATTTTTTAATATACATAAAAAAGGCAACTATCCACTTTTGCACGTTTTCGTTTTTTCATATTCATATAATTTGTTTAATATTTTGTACAAAGGCCCTTATCTTTTATCAGACTATTTATGCGATTAGGTATACTCACAACTAAATTTTGTATGTGATCGCGTGGAATCTTGTCTCACTCCGCCTGCATGTGGTTACAAAGTTTATCCAATCCGTTTGGTGTAGAGCCATAGCCAGTCAACTCTTTTTTCAGCAGAGCCTATACATTTTCGATTGGATTCAGATCTGGGCTTTGAGCATGCCACTGCATAAAATGAGAAATTTGATCATAAAGCCAATTTTTCACTATATTTGCCGTATGCTTGGGATCCCTGTCTTTTTGGAAAGTGATGTCCGACAGGAGGTCCATGAAATTTGACAAATTGACCTTCGAAATATAAAAATAATCTTGTTTTTTTCATTGTCCCATAGATTTCACACATCACACATCATCCACCTGCCTTCTACATGCTTCATTGTCTCTTTTACTTGAAGTGTTTTTTTAACTTTTCATAAGGTCGGTGCAAGTAATACTCCAACCGTCTGACTGAAATCTGTTTATTTTGGTCTCATCTAACCAAATAACCTTCTTCCAATCTTCAACGCTCCAATGTTTGTGTTCCTTGCTAAATTTCAGTCGTGTCGCAACATTTTTGTCAGATAAAGCAGGTTTCTTTTGGTTAATTGCCACTGTCAGGGCAATCCTGTGCGGACCCTGGTGGTCATAATATGCTTCATAGCTCGTTTCTTGATATTTTTCTCATTTTAGGTCAAATATGAATATATGGAAATAATACTCAAAGTTCGATACAAGAGGAATCAATTACTCTGCTAATGCCTATTAGCTCAAGAACATTTTATTTGCTTTAAATCCCCAAAATTTCCCATAAAAAGCTTAAAATGTAGTGTTCTAAACCAAAAAATCAAAACGTCCACAAGTGGATATATCGATTTTCTGCGTATGTTAAAATGTGTTTATCAAGTTGATGTTTTTGGAAAGCAAATACTGTTTTTTCTCTATTTTAATAATAACAGAAAATTAAAGAAAAAACAAATCATAAAGATTGATGAATTTTTACGGATTTTACAGATACAAAAGAACATGTTTCCACATATGCTCCCCACTGTATGTACATATATATGATTTTTTTGTTCATAGCAGTCATTTGAATTCACACATAGAATTAATCGTAATGTCGTGTACAAAATTATTACATTGCATATATTATATGTACATATAAACATTTCCATACATTTTTTAAACAGACATTGTAGAGTTCATTTGAGCGAAGTATTTATATTTGTGTATACGCGTACATACATATTACATATTTGAATGAACCATATATTATAATATTTATTACATATATCGAGTGACAAGTGATTGGGTCGCAATAAGTTACCTGAATTGTATTCCATAAAATATTTATTTATTTGCGGCCGCGCAAAACTGGTGTTGGACTCCTGTCTCGCAGCGGCTCATCTACGGCAAACATCTCTGGTGTTGAGTTTTGCGAGTCTTGGGTACCTCAATGCAAAGCGGATAGAATTGAGAAAACATTGAATTAAAAAGTATATATACATATATGTTTCAAAGAAGGCTAGCCATTATTGAATAAATATAAGAATTTTTGGTAAAGTTATAATATATTATGTAGAAAACTCCAAAAGTTGACGGCGCCTAACATTTAACTTATTGTTGTGTTCTATAAAGATAACTTAATCACAATTTTTTAACATTATAGAAATTAATTTCGCTATCCTTTTCAATATATCAAGTTATATGCCTTTCTTTAAAAGATAATCCGCTTTCGCTGGGCGACACATGAGTAGTTGGATCCGCTCGCTCTCTTTTTCAAAACACTGCCCTCCCATACACTTGACTTGTATTCCTGTAATAATATTAGTTTATAAAAAATTTAAGGTAATATTTTGTTAAATGTTTTCGTGTGTAATGATTTTGCTGCTTGGTATGTTATTGGTGTATTTGAGTGAGGTTAGCTTTGCGACTATGAACAGGAAATAAAAGAATGAGTAAATAATTGATTTGTTCCTCTATACTCGTAGAAGGTTAAACACCGTTCAGTGCAAGAAATACTGAAAAACCATATACACTCGTGGTGCAGAAGTTATTGTGCCATAATTTTGCCAAACTTTATATGTAAAAATTTAAGTCAAATTAAAATCTTTTATGCAACGATTTAAAATGCATTATGTGATATACCTTGTTATTTCTTTCGCTGAACAGTTAACGCAAACATTTTTATTCAACTTTTCAATATTTCGTTTATAAAATAGCGCGCGCTGACATTTTTAATTCATATTTTTAGTAATAAGTAAGAAACCCTCTATTTAAATGGCATTATGGGTGTACTTTTATATTGCATTTATTCCTTTAATTAATATATGTATGTTCGTACATCTATTTTTCATGACACCTATTAATAATATTTTTCCTAAAATCATTTTCCCGAATATGTGAGAGCGAGCTTTCAATCGAAAACGTGTCACATCAATTTTGCTGATCGAAAAGTCCCTTGCAAAGGGTGCGTGCGCATGCAATAAAATGCTGTTATTGCACATTATTTTGTATTGCATAATTTTGGAAATACGAATACGAGGATTAAGAATAGTTAAAATGAAATTCCTTATGTTTTAAAAAGTTTACACTATTTGTTGCATGCCACCATTTAAGCAGGCGATGTGTTAGCGCACATCATAGTCAGGTCCTGGGTAAGCCCAACGGACAGGCTGTTGGACTTTTCGGTCCTTGTCACAACCTAAGTACTTCGGTACATTTCTTATATGAATATATTTTTTGTTCCCCACCTAAAATATTGAATACTTTTTAACAGTTTTTAAGTTTGTGGAGCTCTTAGTCTTTATTTACAGTTTTGTGGTGTGCACCGATCTGCTGATTAAAAAAGAAAAGAGGTTTAAAAAATATGAAATGTAAACATTCGTTTAATTTCCTCCATATATTTGTATTGTGTATATGTATACCAACCAATTATGACTAAAACCAAAATTAGTTTTCTTTGCAAAAATAAATAATTATTATAATTGAAATGTGCAACACTATTTAATTATATATTTGTTTAATTAATAAATGCGTATATAGTTAAGTATTCAGCCTAAAATAATAACATAATCTTTAATAAAATATTTGAAATATAATATTTTGCAGTGTTTAAACCTTGGAGTTAAACCCTCAAGGTTATACATACATGTATAGTTAAGAGTGCACTCAAAATATTAAAAAAATACATTTTTGCAGAAAAAGTGCAAAGTAATAAAATATAATATATCCAATAGGATAATGTTCCAAAAACAAAAATTAACTACAAATTTGAAATAATAAATATCTTTCTCCGCTCGCTCACTCTTATTTTAGAGTTTTTTCTGTTTTAAAGTCAATTAAATAAATCAAATCTATTACTTTTGTGTACTAATTTTTCGAATAATTTGTAAAATAAATCGAAAACATGTACTAATCATAGTTTTAATTTTAAGAATGTTATTGTTTGCAGGCCTCTTTTTGACTTTTTCGCATTAAGTTGTAGCTAAGTATTTTATTGTTATTATATATATATATATAATATAATAATAATAATAATATATATAATAACAATATATAAAGAAATATATATATATATATATATATATATTTATATATATAATATAAATGTATATGTATATATTTGTATATTTGAATATGTATATTTATATATTTCCATAATTTTATGTTATGTCTTTAAAATTTCCTTTAAATATACTATATTATATTCTACTATATTATGTATATACATGTAACTTGTATAATAGTATTTTTTTCTAATAAGTTGTTTCACAGTTATTCAATGTAATTTTCAATGGAAATTAAATACAATATAAATGGTAATGAAAAGCAAAACAAAACAGAATTGCAGACTAATGCTTTATTATCTTGATATATTTCTCATGTAGACATATACCTCTACAGTTTTTCTATTAATTGTTTGCGAAATGAAAAACAACATGAAAATTCATGTTTATGTTTTTAATTACAGAAATAAATGTTTTAAAATTTCCTTTTACATAATAATATATGTAGGTGAATGTGTCTTAAATCTATTTAAGCTCCACACATTTCAAACGTCAAAATATAAACTTAAAAAAACCAAAAAATTTACATCAACTCAAATATTGTGCTGTCAATTAATTTTTGGAAAATGCTAACACAGGCCGAAAAGTGAGACGAGACGACCTAACGGAACAACATAACAGACTTTTTTTCGCCGGTACAACAAAACTTTCACGTTTTCTATATGAATGGACAAATTGTTCCCATTCTGTTTAACTTTTTGGACAGTGCACATATCAATAGATTTTAATTTGTAAAATGCTTGGGAAGCGAATTGATAAAAGTCTCATTCAGTAGATTAAAAACTTATCCGAAAATTTCTCAGTTAAATTTAGGAGAATGTATAATATATTTAATCGTGCTTAAAAAAAATCGCTTAGAATTGAAGAACTCAGGAGGTAGACCATCGAAGCTTAATAGGTAAGACCAATCAAAAATACTTAAAAAGATTGACAATAATCCGAAAACAAATTTGAGGCAATTGGTATCTTTATTGGAAGACGGGTCTGGAAAGACAGTGTGCTAAAAAACCGTCAAAAAGGTTCCAAAATTCCATAAATACTCATCGACAATAGCCAAGGAGAAACGTTTGCTTTTTGTACTGAATATTGAAAGACGTATGAACTTTTCATGTACATTTTGGTTTTTCAAGTTTATATTTTGACTTTTGAAATTTTTGTGCCTTAAATAGATTTAAGACACATTCAGCTATAGTAGTATGAAGGAAGAAAACTGAAAACATTTATTTGTATGTTATATACAACTAAGCCTAAAACTGAATTTTCATGTTGTTTTTCATTTTGCAAACAATTAATTCACGAACTGTAAATTTATATTATATAAAATTGTATATATATGATATATATATATATATATATATAATCTCTCTTATTCAGCAATGCAGATGATGGTAAGTAAATACTTATAATGTAATTCAATTCTATTGCCCATGTCCTGGGTATAATGGTTTCACTTTGTCACTGTTGTTTCACCTGTTTTGGTTGGATCCTTTATATATCCTCTTACACTTTTGTATTATCCGCCATCATAAAATTCAATTTGCTATAATATTCTGTTCAAATTTACGAATAAACAAAATAAAAATTTCCTTATAGTATTAACTTGAAAGATTTGAATGAAAATCGAAAAAATTACGGAATTTAGACGGAGGAGAAAGCCCCATCAACTCTTCGGTAACGAATATCATAATTAGTATCATCGAATATCGAATTAACGAAATATCGAATATCATATTAGTCATCTATAATATCGCGAGTATAATTGCTATTCGTTCATCAAAATTGTTTACCACAGTCAACGGAGTCGGCATTCGTCATTTTGTGTATATTATCGATTATTATCAACCCTAGTTATAGTACGTAAAGATGCCAAAATCATGAAACTGATGTTGATGATGTCTTGATCTGATGTTGATGATGCGAATTTTGGAATTATACCCTCGCAACATGTAACAGAGTTTAATAGTTTTGTTCACATAATACCTCTGACGGACATATGGGTATAATACCATAATACAAGTATCTTGTTATTGTGTTTTCTACTTCTAAAAATTGTCAACTGTAAATATATACATACATATGTGTAATGGCGAAAGTAAGTTTTATTATTGCGAATAATGCAAAAATTATGTAGTTTCTCCTCAAAAACAGAAAGGGTTAAAGTGTGCCTTAAAACCTCGCCATAAAGTAGTGCGGTTCATTACCCTGGCGTTCTGAAAAAACACATAATAATACTGGGTCTAGTAAAAAGAAATCCATTATTTTTGAATTAAATTGAAGGTTTTATTTAGCATATTTAGAATGATCCGTTTTAAGTCAAATATGCACAACTATGGTAATTTCATAATGCCACTCTCATAGAAATCCTCATCCCTAATCGAAAAAAATGGAACAGTCGATTTTCGTAAGCATCTCTTGAGGTGAATTTTTCACCAACAAGGTGAATGCATATACTCCTGAGCTTCTGGTGAGTCTCTGTTGATGTGTGTGGCCTTTCGTTGTCCTGATGGAACAAAATTCTTCTCTTATTGGTTAAAATTGGCCGTTTCTGGATGACCGCTTCCTTCATTCGGCCCAATTGTTGACAGTAATTGTTCAAATTACGAGCTTGGCTATAGGGGAGCAGCTCATAGTAGATAATTTCCTGTCAATCGCATTAAACATGTAGCAAAACTTTCGTCACCATCAATCGTAGTTTAACCACCGTTTGCGCCGGCTCATCACGATTCGACCACAACCGTTTTCGTTTGACGTTGTAAAGTAAAAGTGACCTACTTTTCATCACCAGTAACCATCGTATTTGGAAATGGATCGATTTTGTTGCGATTCCATATTGATTCGTAGGCGGAATTTCGGTCTATGAGGTTTTTTGCGTTAATTCTTGTGGCACCCATACATCGAGCTTCTTTTTGTACTCGATGGACTCGATGATTTCCAACGATTTCCAATGATTTCCATTATTTTATTGATATTTTTGACGATTGGTCTTCCAGAGCGTGATGGTTCTTTGACATGAAAATTACCTGAACAGAATCGGCGAAACCAAAATTGCACGCGATTGGTTGTTACAGTATCAGGACTATAAACACAATTTATATCGAAGAAAAACTGTAAAATATGGCGTAAATTCTCATTGCTGGTTCCCATCTTTGCGCGTGCTTAAATAATACTGAGCAAATCAATCACAAAACTATCTGAGACGTTTTCTAGTATGGAATCTTATTTTTCTAACGCGATATAGCGTAACCCGAATGCGCTTGTAAATATAACGGGAGATACATATTACTAAAGCCATCTATTTGATGGATTTCTTTTTACTAGACCTTATATACAAAATATCTTATTTTTCGTTTTATTTATTAATTTTTTGAGTCATTTTGACAAACTATTTGAAGAAGAAGAGTACGCTTTAATGAACGAAGAGTAAGTTTTGCGTACGAGCTTTTATTAAAGTTCGTCACCTTTTTTCTATCTGTGTTTAGTGAAATACTACGATGAAATAGGATTGTATTGTTACCAGCAAAATACTATATTGCTCACATGGTAACGTGATGGTATTTGGTGATACACATCTGGCATTTGGTCTTAGTATATGTCCCGCCATATGTCTATCACAGCTATAACGGTAGTTTGTAACACCTAAAACTAATTAATGATATAGAGTTATATACATAATATATGTATGAATGATCAGGATGAAGAGACGAGTCCATGTCCGTCCGTCTGTGCAAGCGATAACTTGAGTAAAAATTAAGATATCCATGAAATTTGGTGCACGTGTTTCTAGGCACCATAAAACGGTTGGTAGTGCAGATGGGCGGAATCGGATCTTTGTAACGACAACAAGGCGTTAATCGAAAATCTATAAAGTGCTATAATTAAGCAAAAAATTAAGATATAAGCCTGTAATTTGGTACAGAAAATCACAGTAGGGAGAGGCACCTGTAGCTACAAACTTTTTAAAAGGCCGTTATGGTTCTGCCCCCTAAACGGTTTAATGCTCATATCTCACAAACCACTAAAGCTATTGAAATACGTGCTTTACGTGGATACCTGCCGTTTGTACAGCCTAACTCCACGGTGTTCAAAAACACAACACAAACACACACAAAAACACACCTACTTCTCATGTAAAAAAATTTTAAATTCAATCCGATTCTTTCACTTTACAGTACATAACTCAAGCACCAATTAAGATGTCGTAATAAAATTTCGCACAAAAAATGCCCTAAGGTATGGCAAAAATTATTAGGTAATCGGGCTATATCTTTTCATGCTTCCAGATACCCAATATGTTGAGCTCAGTGAATTTGGCAAAATATTTTCCGAAAATAACGATCAATCTATGAAATATCGGTATATCGGTCAATATGTAGGATATCTTAGCAAAATTAAATGAACGTATAATCTTGAATATGCTATAGTTTGGTGGCATAAAAGAGTGAAATCGATTTACGAATTACCTCTGCTCCGTATGCTACATTTAAGGATTATCGAGCATAGTTTAGTTTAGTGCCAAAAGTAATTGTTATCTGCTCCGACCTTTTTATAACTCTAATATACCCAATATAGCGATTTTCAACTTTCCAGCTGACCTTAAATCGTTTAAGGTCATCAATATGTGTGATATTTTGAAGGAATTATGTGCTTTCTTAAACATAATTCTTTTAGGGCTGAATATGAATGAAATCAGTCTAAAGCCTATACCTCTAATATAATAATTAACGTCCCTCTGGTCGATCTTGGTCTAACGCTATACCTCTGATATAATGATTTACGTCCCAATGGTCAACATTTCGTCCCTTTAGTTGAATTCATATCGCATATAATATTTCGAATTGTAGAGAATCGTAGAGAATATCATTCGGTACAAAGAACTATGACCGTAGTACCTTCCCACAGGCACTAATATCTTGAATATAGATCATTTGTCTCAGTTAGA
This sequence comes from Bactrocera minax, assembly GCA_021498325.1. Taxonomy (NCBI): domain Eukaryota; kingdom Metazoa; phylum Arthropoda; class Insecta; order Diptera; family Tephritidae; genus Bactrocera; species Bactrocera minax. The sequence goes on along the minus strand of JAKEEE010000055.1, from coordinate 1,158,238 downwards.
TTGACTTTATGAGTATATAATCTAAAGTAAAAGTTAATATGATTGCAATCCATTCAAAATTTCGTCGAATAATAAATGTTGAATTCTTACGGAACATCTTTTAATATAAAGTTTTAATATAAAGCCAATACCTGAAGTATTTCCCCGTTTTTGATGCTTCCGAATTGCGAGAGTATAAAATGTTCGTTTACACCCGAACTTAGCCCTTCCTTACTTGTTTTTGTTTATTTACGAACGCCTCTAACATTTTTATATAATAATTTATTAAAATTGTCAAAAAAAATCAAGTAATATCTTAGTTCACGCTTTTTTTTTGTGAAATATTTATTAAGAATTTATAGTTTATTGATGCATTAATATGATTAAACTAGTATTTATAATTGTAATAGTTGTGCTCAAATGCTGCATTCTTACAAATTGATAGTAATAAATAATTTTTCAGATTCTTTAGAAATGCCAATATTAATCAATAATTTCTCGATGAAGGTACAAATTAATTCAAATCTACTAAACGATTTTAAATTCATTTTATGATTTAAGTCACAAAGTTGAGCAATGCTGCCGAATACTTTAAAAAATGTTTCCCAAAAATGTAAACCCAGGGTTGCTATCTGTGTTTTCGAGTATACTGGCTTCACTAGCCATCCGCAAAGTAAAATCCAGTTATAATATCCAAAGCAAGTATACCGTCAATTATAATATAGTGCCTTCCTCAATACATATTTTTCGTTGCACTTATTCATTACTACTTCTTAAATGTAATTTTTTTATATAGTGATCTATATTATACATTGTATTTGATATTATATATCTATAGTGATTATATTATTAGATTTAGATCAATGCATTCCATTAATAATTTTAAGTAAATTTTTTCCATATTTATTTTTCATGGACAATTCAGTGTCAATCCTTTTAAATTAAATTTTTATTTACACCTTTATTACCTAAGGCTACTGGTATATAGCGGTCTACTTGCCTTTTCTATTATATCAGGATTCTGGATTGCGTATGGCTATTGATCTCGGCATATTAGATAACAAAGAGATTACATTTTTAAAAAGCACTGTTTAAAGTATTTGGCAGCATTGCTTAAATTTATGCAAGAATTCATAAAACAATATATAAAGATTTAAGAAACCAGTTTCTGTATATTATTATTATTGTTACTGTTTATTAAATCTATCATTCTACATTAGATGTTTGTTAGGGGAGTTTAGTTTGTTAAATATACTTATGCATTTATATCTATTACCAGATTATTATATTCAATTGTTCATAAAGTCTTCGAAATAAAATATGTCATTACCGAAAAACTTAGGTTATAAGGAATCACCTTAATTTTGTTCGTTCGAGCTTTCAAGGCTCAATCAATATTATTCTTATTAAAGCTAATTAATGTATCAGCTAATGAATGAAAGAGCTTTAGAATATTTGGAAGCCCAAAAATAAATCTATAATTAAATATCACAAAATTTACAAATTTTAGTTATTAATTAAAAAGTCACAGCAATTGATCCAACAATATTGATATACATTTTTGAAGAAATTTGGATGCAATGTTATCATATTGTTGAGGGTAAATTCTGAATTTTTTAATACGAATGATTTTCGTTATGCTAGCAGACCATATGCCGAATTTGTCGGTCAGTGTGTGAGTTATGTTCATAAAATTGCACAGAAACATGTTCTCTAGTGTAGTTGCCAAAAGTAATGCCAAAGTTAATGCAATCAGCCCAGACCCAAATATTTCCCTCTAGCCCAAATATATCAGATATAGTGATTTGCGACTTTCCAGCTAACTTTAAACCTTATATGTCGGTCAATATGTGTGATATTTTAATGAAATAAGTGGTTATATTTTTTTAAACATAATGTGGTTTAGCGCTAAATACGAGGGCGGGTCAATAAGTCCGTGACTTTTTGAATTTTTTTTTATTTTTTTTTCTTTATTCTTAAATATTTCTTTATTTTATTTTTTATTCAAAAAGTCACGTACTTATTGACCCGCCCTCGTATGAATGACATCGGTCTAATTATAATCGGTTCCTAATATAACGATTTCCGTTTCTCTGGTTGACTTTTTCCTCATATACCCAATATATTTAGCAAAGCCACTTTGGTTGATTTTATATCGCATATATCACATTTGAATTAGTTTGGTAGCTTTTAATATAAATATCTCGGACACGAAACAAAATATAGTAATGAAAGCTATTGCTTTCAACCACGCCTACTTCCCATATAACAATTTTAAATTTCAACTGATTCTTTCACTTTAAAGTATGTAATCATAGTATATATAAAACCAATCCAAGATATGCTCTCAAGATATGCCATCTCATGCGTAAAAATGGTCGAAAACGGCATATAACTTTTCAAGTTTCCAGTTACTCAATATAAGGCGTATAGTTGCGCCTCTTTGCGTATGGCTGACTTTATACCGAAAATATTGTTAAATTTATAAGAAATCGTAATAAAATTTGAGGAGTCTATGTTCAAGATAATAGTGTGCACTTGTATCAAAAATCCGGAAAATTTGGTGAATAATTCCCCCTAGCCCCATGTACCTAATATAAGGGTTCTCAACCTCGCGTAAGACTTTATACCATATCTTTCGGTCAATATATGAGTTATCCCTGTGAAATTAAGGAGCGTCTATTTCTGATAACAGTGTGTCCTTGTGCATAGAATTGATAAAATCGGGAAAATACTTCCCCTAGCCCCATATACCTTATATACGGACTTTCAACCGCCCTTTAGACTTTATACCTTACATATTGTTTCGGTCAGTATGTGAGATATCTTAGCAAAATTAAGTGAACGTGTAATATTGGATATACCATAGTTTAATGCCGAAAATGTGTGAAATCGTTCAACGAATTATCCCAGTTCCTATATACTACATATAATGATTTTCATTATTATAGCAGGCTTTATGCCGAATATGTCGGTCACTGTATGAGTTGCCTTCAGAAAATTATGTGAAAACATGTTTCCTAATATACTTGAATAATGAAAAGAGTAAATATGATCAGTGCATATCTTCCTCTATCCTAAAAATGCCCGATAAAAGAATTCCAGACTTTCCATCTGACTTTAAACCGTTTATGTTGGTTAATATGTTGATCAATATGTGTGATATTTTAATGTAATTAAGTGGATATGTTTTCTTAAACACAATGTGATTTCGCGCTAACTATGAAAGAAGTCGGTCTAGACCACGGTATAAACCGCTTATTCCTATTATAATGATTTCCTTTTTCTGGCTTACTTTTTCCTCATGTATCTAGTATATTTATTATACCACTTTGGTTGAGTTTATATCGCATATATCTTATTTTAGTTAATTTGGTAGATGTTAATATAAATATCTCTGACGCGAAGCAAAATATAGCAATGAAGGTACGTAAGTCTATGACCTGTAATATAAGTTAATAAGATACTAAATATGATTGCCATTCATTGACAATTTCTTCGAATAATGAATGTTGAATTCTTCCGCAACTTTTTTAATATAAAGTTATGCCAGCGCCTGAAAGCATTTCGCCGCCACTGATCGTTGCACATTGCGAGAGTATAAAATGTTCGGTTACACCAGAATTTGGCCCTTCCTTACTTATTTTAAGATCAATTTTGGTAAATATTCAGTTGAAAACGTTCGTAAATAGATAAGAAATATTTTCTGTAAAGATATGAAATGTGTTCAAACTCAAAATTATTAAATTGGTGTAGGCAACTGCTCTTTAGGAGTTTCCTGATTTGGAAACATCTACCTATCAGGGGTGGAAAGTAATCTATAATACACACAAAATGACTAGGGCCTCCTCAGTTGCCTGTGATAGGTAATCGATATCCACTCGGAATGTAAATTTTGGTATATTGTTGTCGAATTCTTTGCAAAATGCAAATATAAATAAATATTTTCAGTTTTCTTTTTATATTCTCGCAACATGTTGCAACAGAGTTTAATAGTTTTGTTCACCTAACGGTTGTTTTTAACCCCTTAACTAATATAGATAGATAGAGAGTTATACATATATATAAATGATCAGGATGGCGAGATGGGTTGTATTCCGGGTGACTGGCTATTCGTTCGCCCTTCCGTCTGTGATCGATAACTTGAGTAAAAATTAAGATATCGTGATGAAATTCGACACACGTGTTCCTTCGCACTATAAGAAGGATGACATTGTGGGTGGTTGGAATTGGGCATTTGACACGTCTACTATATGCCATTAATCGAAGAACTATAGAGTGCTATGACTAAGCTCTAAATTGAGATCCAAAGCTTTAATTTGGTATAGGGAATCGCAGTAGGGATTTAAATTTTTCAAAAGTGGGTGAGGCCCTTAATAGGTTTCATGTGTATATCTTACTAGCCACTAAAGCTACATTAAAAAACTTACTGAGGACGAAGCTACTGGAACCTCCTCAGACTTTGTTGATAACTAGTAAAAGTCCGATAACTCGCTCGATGATGGTGCTTAAGGGCTTCATAGGAAGCGGTGTAAAAATTGGACACAATTGGCGTGGAACCGCCCGCCTTTAGGTGAAACCAAAATTTCAACCAAATTTGGTGTATTACATTATCCTGACATTCCCATGTTACATACATTGTGAGAATTGGCAAAATTGGACTACAACCACGCCTACTTCCCACATATCAATAACCAATGAAGTAAAATAATAATAACAAATAATCGGAATAAAACTTTGCAAAAATAGTGCTTTTAAGGTATGTCATTACACGCCTAAAAATTCTTGAAATCGGACCGTGACTTCAAAACCCCAATACCGAATGTGTGGTTCCCAGTGTCTATAGCTGACATTTTACCGAAAATATTGGTGAATCTGCTAGATGTGTTATTGAAATTTAGAGATAATATTTTTCCGATAACAACGTGCCCGTATGTCAAAAAGTGGTAAAATCGGGTGTATACTTCCCTATAGCTCCTATATATCTAACAAAATACAAGGGTTATTGACTTTACATCATATATATCTGTTGGTCAATCTGTGAGTTCTTTTAATGAAGCTCAAAGAGCATCTTATTCTGGTAATAATTGGTTGTGGTGCCAAAAATTGATAAAATAAGGTCAATACTACCCCTAGCCTCCACATTCCTAATATAACGATTTTCGTACTTTTGGCTGACTTTATACCGTATATATCTGACAGTATGTAAGATATCTTAGCAAATTTAAGGGAACATTTTATTTTAAGGATTTGCTTTATGCTGAATATAGCAAGATATCTTAACAAAAGTAAGAGAACGTATAATTTGAGATACCGAACTGCATTCGGTGCGGAGCATATTGATCGATATGTGCAATGTTTTAATTGCACTAAATGAACATTTTCTTAGCGCATGTAAAATTCAACATTACTTTAAAACCAATAAGAAATATTAACATAAATTGTTAGTAGTGTAGTACCGGATTTTTCGTGGTTTTTACGACAAAGCGAGATTTACCCATCACCGTTGGTAGCTCATGAAAGGTTTAGGTATTTAGTCAGATACCTATATAACAAAATATACATAGATTCTATACATAAAATTATATCTTCAGAGCGGATGTTCCACTTAATTTAGCCTTGATGAGCAGACCTTTCAGAACTTTCAGACCTTTGCAGTAGGTAATTCCCCATTGTTTCAGAAAGTATTAAACAAAAGCAATTTACGTAGGGGTTTACCGGGTATATACTTGTAAGACAATTAAACAATTTACTAATTTCTTAGAGATATATACACATTAAATATTATATAATAATAAAACTGTTATTTACATATGAATACGGCGAACTTTCTACCTAAATATCTTTCCATATGTAGACATTTGCGGTGGGTGACCATTGCTTTAAAAAGGATTAAATAAAGAATTCGAAAGGGGTTTTCCGAGCAAATAATTTCAATGCAATTAAATAAATTACTAATTTCAAAGATATAAATATACACCTAATATGATTTATTATTTATGCTTTCATCTTTTTTATCTTTGTGTCAAATATATTTGTATCAAATTGTGTCAAATTTGTGATAACTTTGTGATATATATAAAAGTACGTATATATATTGTGTGTACAAAAATATATTATAAGTATGAGTACACTCAGTTACGATGGATCACTTAAGCAACGAAACTTTATTCAATCTTTATTTTATCTTAAATTTACATATAATTACTTACTATACATATTGAGATTGTAATATCATAATATATATATGAATACACCTCTAAAGAAGCTGTTAGCCGGACAGTTTCAGAACTATAACAAGGATTCAATTACCCTGGAAGCAGAGTCGAACTCAGGATCCTACTTTTCACATCCGGACAGATAGAGCCTTACAATTATAAATCGTTAAAATAATTAATTTAATTTAAATAATTTTAATTGTTTTGGTAAGCCAATTATTAAGTAGAATATCTGTTATACTAAGTCGTTTTGAAAATGGAGACGTACGAAAATTTTTTGGGTAAGTTCATCATTTCACAATTCACAAAATACTGTGAATTGTGTGAATATTCTTCACAAGATAGTGAAAGTTACGCTAATCGTAGATTAGATTCCGAAGTACGCCTGTTCGAGAAAATTGCATTTATTGCAGTGAAACATAGAACCAGGCGCCACAATTCTCAAACTCGCTTTGAAGAACAATTAGGAACATACGAGATCGTAGGTCTCGGAGCGAAAATCCCGAAATAGGGTCTGTTGAACAAATTAAAAACTAGGCGACAAAATCCTCAAACTCGTTCGGAAGAGCAATCTAAGAACACTAGGGAACAAAGAGTTCGACGCCAAAACCCCTTTCTTCGATTAATTGACTAGTTTTATAATACTGCAGTGTATCGAGAAATTCGCGCAAGAAATCCTGAGTATTGGAACTTAAAGCACATCCGTGATCAAATATAAAGAGAACATACAAGGAGAAATCCTGAAATAAGGAGAGAGGAGCGTTATAGAGAAACACTTAGTTTAAAAGGAGGGGGACAAGGGAAGAAATTTTGAATTAGAGACTGGAAAATACACAAATTGAAAACGAAAAGCAGTTTCGCAATAAATTAGATAACAATGGAAAATAATGTTATAAAAACCAATTGGCAATTTAATAGATTTCAAGAGCATTTCAAAATAAAGACGGGTCCTACTGACATATGTCTGCTGGGAGGGATTATAGTTTTTACACTAAGTACACAAGTTAAATGTCAAAACTTGTTAACATACCCATTTCGGTTAACAATATTGTAACGTATCTACCGAGGTCCTTTGATGAGGCTTAGGTGATTCAAATTCACTTAAGGAGGCGTTTATAATACAATCATGACTATATGACTCATACAATACTTCCCGCAAAGATCTCCGTATCAGGAATACAATATGCATATTAATAAGAACTGTACTTCATTATTTAATAACTAAGAAAAAGTTCCGTTTGTTGCATCTTCCGAAGATACTAGATTGGTTCAATCTCTTTACGTGGAAATAATTTCCCATAATATCCTCTCAGTTAATAGTATTGTCATAGCACTGAATATCTCATAGCTCATAGCTAGAAGAGCTGAATCCAGGCCGTCAAGAGGCTCTTTTAGACAACATTCCTGCAGAAAACTTGAACTATAACCCTTTGCTATAGCGCCAAGTGAAGGGTAAAGATGAATTGACATAATTCAGAAGAATTTTCATCTGAAATAATATATTTTGGGCAGAAACGTACATGCTCTGGAGTATATAGTAAGATAGTACGTTTTAAAATTCGCCGTTTTTATCGAAGAACGTGTACCATTCCAAAGATGTTCTACTATTATAAAAAATTAGAATTGCTCCAAATTAAGAATAATACATCCCATTTGCCTTCGAATATGTTCAGTTCGCAACCGAGTTACGGACGGAAATATATTAAGTGAAAACTTTGATCAAAAATTTATTCAACACGATGATGCTTACAAGATTTTGAAAGGTGTTAGATCTTCTCCTGCACACTGAGAAAGTTGCTGCAAAGCTGAGAAAAAAAAAATCAATTACAATAATTCGCCAATTTGGGATTCCAACCTTCTTCATAGCTATCGGCTGCTGAATCTCAGTGGATTGAGTTTTTGGTAATTCTGTCTAAAACTTTTGATTCTAAAGATAATTGGGAAGAGGAGGATTAATTAGATATGGTTACTTTTGCTAGATATTTCGACTACCGCTATCGACAAATCCTTAAGTTTTTAAAGATAATGCCAATGTTTTTAGAGAGTATTTTGGATCAACCTTTAAGATTATCAGACATTTATTAATGTCATTAATTCCATTGACAATTAAATTTCTACAGGTGGTTCGGTGATCCAATTAGAAAATGTTTGGGTTATCAAAAACATAACCGCAGTTGTTCTTGTACAAGAGTTATAGAGGAGAACAATTTTGTCGTTTTGGTATACTATATCCAACAATGTCTTTCACACAAATATTGCTACCTCTTTCACAAATAACTCAAAATTTGGAAAGGCATAAGAAAAACTTTCTATGTTTTCATGTCAACATATTGCAACAGAATATAGTAGTTTTGTTGTTTGTAACACCCAAAACTAATCGAGAGTTGAATTCCGAGTAACTATCTCCATTTTCGTCTGTCTCGCCGACTCTGCAACCAATAACTTGAGTAAAATTAAGATATCTTGATAAAAATTAGTTCACGTATTCCTTGATATAATAAGAAAGTTCGTATTGCGGAAGGGCGTAATCGGACCTTTGCCACGCCCATAAAATGCCGTTGATCGAAATCCTATAAAGTGCTATAACTAGTCTCCAAATTAAGATATAAAACTGGAATTTGGTACAAGGAGGAATCACAATAGGGGGAGGCATCTGTGGATCGAAAAATTTTTAAATTTGGGTATATCCTCACCCCTTAATATGTTTAATGTACATATCTCCCAAACCACTAAAGCTAACTGATGTAGTTTAATATAATGCTCAGGTTGAAAACTACTAAAATGGGCTTGGCGCCACCTACCTGGTGAAATTCTATATCTCAGGAACTACTCTACCAATTTCAACTTAAATCACTCACGACACGCGATTGCATCAATCGAATTGACCGATATACTAAATATTAAGTTAACTTTTGCATTTTGTACGTAGTTGTAGCTTTGTATAAAAAAGATGTTTGAATTTTGCAAAGAATTAATTGACAGCGAAATATTTGAGTTAATGTACACTTTGTTTGTTTTTCCAGTTTATTTTATGACTTCAGTAATTTTTTGCCTTAATTGGTTGTAAGGTGCATTCACCCATGTGTATTATGAAAAAGAAAACTGAAAATTGAAAATATTTATTTCTGTTACTAAAAACTAAGCCTAAAACTGAATTTTCATATTGTTTTTATTTTGCAATGAAATACATTCAACCTATTAGAGGGCGGACCTCTACCACTTTAAAAAAATGTTTAAACCGCAAATACTCCTTTCTATTGTAATTATCTGTAACAAATTAAAGTTTTGTATCATAATTTGTGAGGAATGGTGGTCCGATTTACGCATGTCAGCAATATCAATCTCCTCAGATTACCAAGGAAAATGTGTACCAAGATTATCAAGATTATCAAGATTTCTCAATTTTTACTCAAGTTATGATAATTTTGATATATATAATATATATATAATGTTTTTTCCCGATTATTTCCCGTTTCCCTCGATTAGTTTTATAAGTTGCGAACAACCGTTAGGTGAACAAAGTTATTATAGTTTATTATTTTCGATTATATTCCATTATATGAATGTTAAAAAATGTTAGTTACTTATCTACGTACTCATCTAATACTTATTTATAATATGTATATACATATTTTTGGATATGCGTGATATAGGCCACTGGAGAACCGAAGCATTGAAATTTCAAAATATCCAAAGATTATTTTCACAATACCCAATCTAATTTTGTCTTCGGTGGCATCATTGGCAAAAGTTATAAAAAATATGGCTTTTGACAGCTCTCTCACGAAACGTATAGTTTCGCATCATGTCATCCTTATTGCTGTTTCGACAACGACTAAACGATAGAGCGTAAGTGGGCGTGTGAAGCGAGCTTGCACAATTGTGCTATGAAATGCTGACCACTGCTGTGAAATCACATCGAGTAAAGAGGCTTCAACACAATCTCTTAATGACTCATTGCTTTCACATAGATGTTCGTGATAGTTAGCGGTTAGGGTCGACTCGCCTTAGTCATTTCAATTTACGACAACTTTTAGTTTCATTGCGAGTGACATACAATAAGGAAGTCGTTGCGGATGGTAAAGTCTTAAATTTTGGCCTGGATCGAGAAAAATTGTTTAATGAAAACGTATTATTGCGTTTAGCCAATAAGCGAGAGTGTATTTGTAAACAAATGAGTAAGGAAAATGTGTGGAAACTAAGAAATGAATAATAAAAGACAGAAATGTGTTAACTAGAAAAGACTTTAATTGCGATTGTTTTGTTAACTACTGCTACATTTCTGATATACTTGTATAATATCTTATAATAATATCTGATTTATAAATTATCAATTGAACGAAAAGTGTACGATACTAGGCGATAAAGATACTAAGTGCTATAGAAAATAAGAATAAGAAATTTTAAAGATTCTACATAGATTCTTTTTCTTCTATTACATATTTTTATTAAATGGAATAAGAAAATATTAGCCAGCACGACAATGACTTGGATCTTGCCTCAAAATTTAACTCTTTGAAGTTGATTCTCAGCCGCTTATTCAGTAGCAATTGAAATTTTGCGTGCCGGATTTAGTTAATATAATTTGAATCGGTGTGGTACAGCTTATAAAATTTTCTGAATCAACTCTGGTCCCATTCTAGTCGGGGATGGGTATTTACGGGTTAGCCCTTACTCTCACACCTGCAATCATAGTTATAAAACACATTATTTACTTAAGTCTCTCAATTGAAAAAGTTTCAATTGTCAAAGCAGTTCTCAAAGCGCCCTTTAGAAGTGATGTAAACAAGTTTAATAGTTTAAAATTTTATTAATTTTTATGGAGATTGGAATTTGTTCAGATTTTTTATAAATAAGTTATACAAATTGACAGAATGAAATATACACAAAATTACATATAATTTTAACCAAGCTTTGAAAATCAAAAGACTTAAGGCACAAACCTGATCGATACATACTAACATACCTGGATTGTGTTTGCATATTAAAAGGTTGGTCTAGTTGTCTTTGATATTTATACCTACTTCAAATTTTTGATCCCAGACGGAAATATATGGTAAAGGTAGTGGATAAATAACTTTATCATATGCTTACTTGTATCTATTATGTTTATGAGTATTGGACATAATTTCATTTTGCAGTGTAAACAGATGTTTCATAAAACGAGAAAAATTTTGTTTCGTATATAAAAAATAAGAAAGAAACTGAAATGGCAAATGCCAAATGTCAGTCCTCTGAATTAAATAAATATTCTCGCTTAATTTGTACTATTTCTTAAACCTCTTTTATATATGGAATACATACACATATGTGTAAGAACAATTTTGAATTTCGAACTTAAATGACAAACATTTTGAAGTTTAGATATGTATGTCGAATAAATATACGAATGCGTAATTATTTTAAAATATAATATAATTTTTTATTACGACAATGTAGACATGTATGTATGTAGACATACTAAATGTGTTTTCTGTAAACGTTTTGAGAATTACTCAAGTGCGGCTCCAGTATTTACTAAAGTAGGTAATTGTTACCATCCAAACGCACTATTTAACTCCTTTAGCTTATGAGTCATTTCATTCGCTGTGCTTTGAATAGACCTAGTTGTACCTCCAGCATTATAACTTTTCCTGGCTGCCATTGTTCGTGGACCAACAATATTTTTTCATAATAAATAAATGTGTGTTAACTGATGTTGCTGTTTCGTGGATAAATCGTAACTAAATAATTAAATTTATTTGTTCAATCATTTTTTCAGCAGTCATAGAAGACTTGTTAAACGATTTCATTTAAAGATTTGTTTAGATATGAACTTGAGGAGCTTCATACAAATAATAAAAAAAAGCTTTACTGGCTTACTCTATCACCAAAATTTGGTAAGGGATACGCACTACCGCTATTCTTTATTTTGCCAACAGATAGTTTTAGTAACTTCTATCTCGCGTTGTGTAAGTGCAAAAAAGCGTTAGAAAGATAAGATATCGTACTAAAAAAACGTCTTAGAAGGTTTTGTGATTGTTTGACTCAGTATTGTTTAGCCAAACGGCTAAAATTGCGAATAGTGTTTGTGATCCTGTGAAATTGTCTAGTCCGACCATCATGTAATCACGATTGCCCAGGAGCTAAGCATTGCACAAACATTGTCGTTTGGAACCATTTAAATCAGGCTAGATACAAATAGAAGCTCGATGTATGAGAGCCACACTAGTTAACGTAAAAAAACCTCATGGACAGAATTTCCATCTGCTAATCGCTGCTGAATCGAAATAAAATCGATCGGATCGTTACTGATGATGGCAAGTGGATCACTCACCTAATATTTCTTATAACAGCGGTCGATCCAGCAGAAAATTCCAAATCTTCGAGCATATTTATACCTTGAAAAGACATTAACCACGCAGAGTTGGCTTATTTGTCTCCTCATTTGTCGGAGAACGGCGAACTCCACAAATGCGGGGAAACGAAGAAAAGCGTAAAAGCGTAATAAAAGCGTAAACTCACTTAATGGTAATTAAAATTAGTTAGTTACTACAGATATAGTTGAATCTACATTTGTGCCAATATAGTGAACGAGCCCTTTCCAATGGAAAAGTGAAGTAATCGAAGTAGATATGGAGTTATGTATATAAATACAAAATATTCAAGTTGACGAGATGAATGAATGAATTCCTTATGACTGCTTGTCCATGTAGGCGATAACTTGAGTAAAAATTGCGATATCCTAATGAAACTTGGTACACGTATTTCTTGGTACTATAAGAAGGTTAATATTGCAGATGGGCGTAATCGGAAAATACCACGTCCACAAAATGTCGTTAACCGAAAACATATAAAGTGCTATAACTAAGTCATAAATTAAGAACGAAAATGTAATTTGGTATAGGTCATCTGTGGTTCAAAATCTCTTGAAAAGTGAGTGTGGCCCCGATCCCTAATAGGTTTAATGTACATATCTCACAAACCATGCGAGCTATATCAACCAAACTTGCTGAGATCTTTCTGGCACCTCTTCATAAAATGGGTAAATTAGTTAAATCGGATAATAACCACGCCCACCCAATATATAGCGGTAATGTTGAAAACTACTAAGAGTGCGATAACATACTAAAGAAATACGTCAGAAATTTTGAATTTTACAGTAAAGATGGTACAGAAGGTCTGTTTAGGAATCAGTGTACAAATTGCATATCATTATATTTCCATCCTCGTGTTGCAGTGTGAAAGGTAGTAAATATGATGGCGGATATCGGACAACAACCACGCCTATTTCCGATATAACACAATTTTAAATTCCATCTTATTCTTTCTTTTTTCTGTACATAAATCAAGCACCAATTAAGATATAGGAATAAAATTCTGCACAAGTAGTGCCTTTAGGCTACGTCATTTCACTTCCAAAAATCGTCGAATTCAAACTGCAACTTTTCAACCCTTATATACTGAATATGTGGACCTCAGTGTCTGACCTTTTACCGAAAATATGTGAAAAAATGTAAAATTAAGTTATGTTATTAAGATTAAGATTTGAGATAAGATTTTCAAAGACAATATTTTCCTGATATGAATGTGCCATTGCGTGAAAAATTAAAAAAATCGGGTTAACACCTCTTCTAGCCAACATATGTCCAAAATAAGATTTTCGAACTTAGTTTTGGGTCTATACCATATATATCGGGCAGTATATAAGATATCTTAGAAAAAGTAAGTGAACGTATAATCTTGGATATACTATAGTTTGGTAGCGAAAATGGGAGGAATGAATCCACGAATTATCTCAGTTCCCATACGCCACATATAATGGTTTTTGTAATTCTAGTGGACTTAAAGACGAAAATTTCGATAAAACTCTAAGTTATTAAAGTAAAAATTAATGAAAATATGTTTTCAGCATACTTTATTTTAATACCAAAAGTAAATGTTACCTGCTTAGATATTTCCTAGCCCCAATATACCCAATATAGTGATTCCGACTTTCCAGCTGATTTTAAACCATTTATATATTTCAATATATGAGATATTTTAATGGAATTAAGTGTTTAATAATGCTTTCATAAAGTCGTTATCGCTGAATATGAATGAAATTAGTCTAAATCTTGGTCCAAACCCCATATCCCTAATATAATGATTTACGCTTCCGGTTGAATTTTTTCTCATATACTCAATATATAAAATGTTGGCTCTTTGGCTAAGTTTATATTGTATATATCTCAATGGAAGATGTCTCAACAAAATTAAATGAGAACGTTTCGATTAGTATTATGTCATTCTGTGGTAAAAATTATAGCATTAAAGCGATGAATATAGTGATTTGTGCTAGTTAGATTGATTTCAATGTATATAAATATATCGGACGTGAATTAGTAAAGAAAGATATCTCGGAAAGACATTAGTAATGAAATTAAGACATGAAAAATATGACAAATATGATTGTAATCCAAATTTGGTCGAATAATGAATGTTGACCGTCCGTGCAAGCGATAATTTGAGTAGAAATTAAGATATTTTGATGATATTTGATATACCTGTTCTTTGTCGCCGTAAGACGGTTGGTATTGCAGATGGGCGTAATTGGACATCTGCCACGCCCACAAAATTCTATTAATCGAAAACAGATAAAGTGTTATAACTAAACAGAAAATTAAGATATAAACGTGTTATTTAGTACAGAAGATCCTAGAAGGGCGTGGCATCTGTGGGTAAGAAATTTTGTAAAAGTGGGTGTGGCTCCGCCCCCCAAATATGTTTGATATATATCTCGGAAACCGTTAAAGGTCAATCAAACTTGCTTCGACTAAGCTTTTCTGGCACCTCTTCATATACTGAGAAAATGAGTGAAATCGGATAACAACCGCACCCATCTCCCATACAAAAGTTGTGTTGAAAACTACTTAAAGTGCGAAAACCCGCTGAAGGAACACGTCAGAAACATTAAATCCTGCACCAAATACGATACAGAAAGCTTGCATAAGAATCCGTGTAAAGTTTTGGTGATGGACGTGGCCTACCGCCTACTTTTAGGGGAAATCTCATATCTAAAGAACACCTTAACCGATTTCAACAAAATTTGGTACATGACATTATGTCACCCTGTGAAAATGGACGAAATCGGATAAAAACCACACTTACTTCTCATATAACACAATTTTAAGTTTCATCTGGTCCTTTCACTTTAAAGCAAATAAATCGAGCAGCAATTAAGATATGAAAATCAAACTTTGTACAAATAGTGCCTTCAGGATATGTCATCTTATGCGCAAAAGTAGACGAAATTGGATTATAACTTTTCAAGCCACCGGATACCCAATATTAGGACCTCAGGGCCTCTATCTGACTTTTTATCGAAAATATTGGGAAATCTATAAGATATTGTAATGAAATTGGAGGATTATCTTTCTATGATAATAGCGTGATCTGGTATCAAAAATGGTGGAAATCGGGTAAGCACTTCCCCTAGCCCCTATGTACTTAATACAAGGATTTTCAACCTCCAGGTAGACTGTATACTATATATTTCGGTCAATATGTAAAATATCTTAGCAAAATTAAGTGAACATGTAATATTGGATATTCCATAGTTTACTGTCGAAAATGTGTGAAATCGCTCTACAAATTATCCCAGCTCCCATATAATACATGTAATGATTTTCTCTATTCTGGCAGACTTTATGCCCAATATGTCGGTCACTGTGTGAGTTACCTTCACAAAATTGGTTAAAAACATGTTCCCTAATATACTTGAATAATGAAAATAGTTAATGTGATCAGTGCAGATCTTCCTCGATATAAATGCCCGATATAAGAACTCCTGACTTTCCACCTGACTTTGAACCGTTTATGTTGGTCAATATGTGAAATATTTTAATTAAATTAAGTGGATATGTTTTTTTAATACACAATGTGATTTCGCACTAAATATGTATGAAACCGGTATAGATCGTGGTCTAAGCCCCATATTCCAAATATAATGATTTCCTTTTCTCTGGTTTACTTTTTCCTCATGTATCTAATATTTTCAATTAAGCCACTTTGGTTGAGTTTATATCGCATATATCACTTTTGAGTTAATTTGATGGATTTTAATATGAATATCTCTGACGCTAAGAACATGAGTCTATGACCTGTGATATAAGTTAATAAGTTACCAAATATGATTGCAATCCATTGACCATTTCGTCGAATAATGAATGTTGAATGTTTCCGCAACATTTTTTAATATAGTTATGCCAGCACCTGAAAGCATTTCGCCGCCTTTGATCTTTGCACATTGCGAGAGTATGAAATGTTCGCTTACACTCGGACTTAGCCCTTTCTTACTTGTTTATTATAAAGTTTTGCCAACACTTGAAAGTATTGTACCGCTTTTGATCCTTGCAAAGTGCGAAAGAATAAAATGTTCGGATACTCCTGAACATAGCCATCCTTTTTAATAAAATATTAATTCATGTTTTTCATATTATTTTTTTTTTCAAATAAATTATCTGAATTTTGTTTTCATAAAATACAATCTTTTGAAATTAGAAATAAGCAGAATCTTTATTTGGGGAATAATTACTGAGCCGATAAAAGAAAGTATGCACTCTTCAAGAGCAGATGTCCTTATCGGGGTGTTAATTTGTGGAAGAGCATCACTAACTACTCTGTATACCGGCACAATGAGAGGAGTACAAGAACTAACCAAATAAATTTCACTTCGCCTGTAATTAATCATTTAAGGCCCTCATTTGTGACTTTTTGTATATATATATAATAAATTCATAATTAATATATGCGTTTTTTTCTTGCCACAAAGCAATATTATATTTAGTCTAAATATAGCTCTATAGTAGGTATTACTATTAACTTTATAGAATATTTGCCAACGAAACTATCATTAAGCTTGTTTCGGAAAGTCTGCGGTTTACAAAATTAACCAAAACCAGCTGGTATGCCGAAATATTAGTACAATTAACCCTCGTTTACTCATATTACAGGTATCTTGATTGTAATTTATTTTAGTTGAATTCACATCTTGTCCAAGAAAAACTATAGATTTATAGATTTCGCTTTGTTTTCTTTGTGTATGTTCAAAAATATATATTTATATATATATATATATTATATTTATAATACTCGGTGAAATCAAAATTCTTTCGAGTGTGTATATCTATAGTACAGCAGGCGCATATTCATCGCAAACTTATTTACAAATATGTATATGTGTGTATGCGCGCTTCAATAGATTGAATTAGATATGAAGAGTTGGAGCATAATTTTGGTTGATTTTGAAAGAAACACGTTTGCATAAGCCTGGTATGAACATTAATAGACAAATAGAAAGGTGCACTAATTTGTTGTTGCGGTTGTATATTTCCATGCTTACGTATATATAAATGTAAATGTATGTAAATACGTAAACGTACTATTAACTGACCACAACGTCGTCTAATATTTTTCAAAAATAGAGAAAAACTTTCGTAACAGTCTGATTTCATTCAAAAAGGGACACAAATGTTACGGACTAATAAGACTTTTGTACTATTCCTAACTATAAATTAAAGCCTTAATGAAATAAAGTAAAATTTATTAATTAATTTAATTATGCGTCTCGTGGTATAAATAAATATTATATAAAAAACAGTTATTAAGAAAGATTTCGATTTCAAATTATCGCGAAGTTTCAACTGGTTTTCTTTTTAAAAGTGAGTTATATTTTAATATGTTATGTTTTGACTGTATATAATATTGAACCAACCTCTTAATTATTCTGTCTTGCATCCTTATTGCAGTGCTTCAAAAAACTTACCAATTATAATAACACATGTTAAGATAAAAAGCAATTAAACTGAATTATTAAAATTAAATCGGATATACAGGTTAAAAATCGAAACTGGACAGATTTGATTAGCTTATTAGATTGTTTTCCAGAAATTTTACCAACTAGATAAATTAGATAAATAATGAATTAAATTAATCACACTTAAAAAGAAATTGTATTACTTATAATAATTTCCCATTTTCAATACTTTTTATACTTTTAGTACCAACAACGACTCTTCCAAACCTGACGCATACAACAGTATCCACACAGATTTTAATATACACATACATATTGTTAAAATTCTGTGGATAAGCTGAAATTAATAACAAAACAGTACAATTAAGTGATCAAATAAAAGTATTCATGCAACTGGCACATTTTTTGAGGCGGTAAAATAACTAATACAAAATGTGTGAGATGCTAAGAACAAGTTTTTGCCTCATTTTACTTTTTGTTGTTTTGGCTAGAAGTAAAGATAATTTACGTGTCGCCTTCGAATGGAAGGAGATTGACTTTAAATATGAAAATGCTGAAGCACGTTGGACGGCCATTGAAAATCACGAATTTCGACCAGATAACGTAATACCTTTTGGGCTTGAAGTATATAGGTCTCGAATGTATGTGGCATTGCCACGATGGCGAAACGGTGTACCATCCTCATTAGCTTATTTTGATATCAATGGTGAGTCAGATACAAAATACAAATTGAAGATATTATACATTTGTTGTAACCACCGCTCATTTTGGTGATCGTCTTACAACTGGGTTTGGTACCATATTTTTGCTATTAGGTCTATTTAGGTGAATTATCATATTTTACAAACTGCTTCTACTTCCACTATGACTCCTTTTTAACCATATTCGTTTTTTTTTGGCATTGCAAAGATATATATAGATATATATAAATAGACATAGATATAGATATAGATACAAATATAAAGACAGGCAGCGATGGAAATTTGATTCGATTTAGCTCATTTCTAGATGAGAGTCGCTTTATATAGCCTGTTACTATATACTGTTACTATAAGTGATTATAAATGTAATGACAACATTTTTCATTAGTACGACAACGACTCTCATTGTATTTGACGTATGAAAAAGTTAACATTTTACATGTTAACAACTTTACAACAACAACTTAAACATTGCTAAAGCTGGAAATAATAATATAAATTTCCTTAAATTTTATACTGTAATATATAGCTAATTTAAGCGAATATATTGCATAGTTTGTATATATATACAATACATATATATATATTTATTAACTTAACGCTTATATATATTAACGCTTATATATATTAACGCTTATATATATTAACGCTTAACGCTATTATGTATATAATACATAATATTTCTATATATATATATATATATATATGTATATTATAGGTCAGCGCAAGGAAATTTTAATAAAATTAGATGAGAATTTTTCGTTAGGCATGATGTGATTTGTTGAAAAAAGTGGATCATATCGGTGGAAACCTTTTTGACTCCGTAATGAACATGCTGCCTTTCATTATTTAGGTTAACTTTAAAGTACATATTTCGGGTATTAAGAAAGGTATTCTAAAGAAACTAAGGGCTATATGACTTAATTTAAAACTAAAAATCAGTGTAATTGGTTGGGAGTTTTAAAATTGCAAAATATTTCATAATAATATTTAACAGATACCTGAAAACATTTCAGATACCTTTAATTCTTAGAAATTGCTTGCTACGTTATGTAACTTTCGGCTGCATTCGAACGTAACTTTTTTTCTGGGTTTAATAATGAACAAAAAACTCCTCGGATAACTTGGTTTTGTATTTCAAGGAAAATACTTCTAAGAAGTTCAGCCAATAATATTTTTGAGTTTTTAATATTTTGAAATGTGGCAATTTTAAGGCAAGTGGAATTATAATGCCGATAAGCGTATAAATCCTTATATGTATGTTCAGTGATTGTCGTATTATTTTATTGATACAATTTTATAGAATGCCCCACCAAGAATGTGTAGCTGTAAATTCTTATATGAAGTAGAATTTTTGAGAAAAAATAATTTTCTTTTGTATTTAAGTTGATATGACAAATACAAATATATTCGAATTAACAAGCAGAAATTATAAAGACCGGTTCAAACAGCACCGATTTAGCTAGAGCCCTACATAGTTTTTAAAATCAAACAGATTTCTTTACACACACAGTTAAATATATATGTATATAAGTGATATATGCAGTAATTTATTTTTCATGGGGAACTTCGAATTCATGCCGGAATTTGTAGCTTAATATTGAACAAATACATTAATTTGATAGTGTACATATATACTTGCATTATTTAACATTTAATATTTCTAGAAGCATGAATGAACCCAGGGTGCGTATACCAAGTTTTCAAACGCCACGAAAATCTTGCGGTAACAGTTATGACTTAATAGAAAGCGAAGTAAATCTAAGATGTTTGTAGTAGAAATACGAATGACTTGTATAGATCACAAAGTTCCATAAAAAGTTTATGCATTTGTGACACTTTTTAATATTTGTTTTGAAATATTTTAAAATGCTTACATTTTTCTAAAATCGTGAACATTTTCAACCATATGCTAAAAACTCATATTCAAAGTACTAAAATAAAATATTATTTCTTACTTGTTTGTTGCGAAAACAACACCTGGGAATACGTGCATACATATGTGCTCATTCAGAATGATTAATATTCAAAGAAACCAGTTTAACTTTTATATTTGCTTTATATTATGTTCAAGGTAAGATTTTTCTTTTTAAATTATTAATGACGGGGTGAACGATACATCTCCATGTTACTCTGTCTCTTCCTGTCTCTCTCCCGTTTTTCAGTTGGAGTTTCATCAGATCTTTATTTAGTTCGTCCATTCATCTTGATCTTGGCCTTCTTCTTGCTTTGCTAATGAATGCTTTCGTATCCTTTTCTTTTCTTTGAGTTCTTGAATCGTCCGTTCTTGTAACATGACCTAGCATCTTATTCGTTGTGTTTTAATAAATCGCACCACTTTTTCGTCTTGAATTAGTTAGTCAAGTTCCTTATTCCATCTTATATTCCATTCATCGGGTCCGATTCTGACAGTGTCGAACATTTTTCGAAGAATTTTTCTTCCGAAAGTTAGCAATAAGCACTCACCGTGCAAGCGATAACTTGAGTAAAAATGAAGATATTTTGATGAAATTTGATATACCTGTTTCTAGTTTTCTAGTGATTTCTAGTTTTTTTTTTGGCGATTGGATATGTTGTGAAAATTCTGCTGCAATAATGTCTTCTGCTGGTAAATTGCTTTCTTTATTGATTTTATCAGCACTTCTGGCATTTGGTAGTTCGCTGTCGCTTGTTTAGTTTAAAAAATTTAAGTTAAAATTACTAAAATCAGAAAATTAAATTAAAAAAAGATGGCCTTAAATCTAATGATATTTTCATTAATAACTATGCTTTAATTTTAGACAAGTCTACAAAATCACCATTACTCATTCCTTTCCCTAGTTGGGAGGCACATAATCTTGCCGAATCGGATCCAGAGCTCGTTTCTCCATTTCGAATTAGAGCAGATCGCTGTGGCCGACTATGGGTACTAGACTCACGTATTGCAGGCGTTTTGGAGAATACAACTATATTTGGACCTGCCCAGCTATTAGCTTATGATTTGCATAATGATAATCTTTTGCGTCGCTACAAATTTCTTAATAGTCATATAAAACAAGGCTCATTTTTCGCAAATTTAGCGGTAGATGACTCAAATTGCGAAAATTCTTTTGCCTATGCTGCCGATTTAGGTGCGCCTGGTCTAGTAGTTTACTCATGGGCACAAGATGATTCTTGGCGTGTACAACACAATTTCTTCCATCCTGATCCATTAGCTGGAAACTACAGTATAGATGGTATAGAATTTCAATGGGATGATGGTTTGTACGGTTTGGCTTTATCTAAACCACAGAAGGATGGCTTCGCCACACTATACTTCCATCCACTCAGCTCAACGACTGAGTTTTCAGTTAATACAAGTGTACTTAGAAACAAAACGTTAGCTACTTCTGGTGATATCTACCATAACTTCAAAATATTGGGAGCGCGTGGTTCAAACGGACAAGCAGGCGCAGCATTTATAGATCCACGTACTGAAGTATTGTTTTATACTTTACCAAATTTAAATGCTCTAGATTGTTGGAGTACGACTAATACAGATTATTCTACCAATACTCAAGGACGTGTTTATACGAGTACACAAGAATTCGTATTTCCCAGCGAAGTCAAGGTCGATACGGAAGATAGGTTATGGTTACTTTCGAATAAGTTACAAGAATTCATTTATGATGAGCTCTATCCTGGCAGAGTTAATTACCGTGTTTTGACAGCGAATGTAGTGGATGCAATCGCAAATACTGTATGCGATATCAAGATGAAACCACTGCCAGAAATTGTTAAAACTGAATTAGACACGATACTGGACACAGTGACAATTTCGCCGATTGAGGTATCAGTCTCAGGTGTAGGAACGAGAAGTTTAAGCAAAATCATTTTACTCATAGCAGCGTGTTTTCTGGGATTAACATAAGTTTTTTAAATTTAATCTAGATAGTTTAAGTTCAAATAACGTTATTTTGTATGCAATAATAGAAAACTAAATATTAATAAGTTAACTGTATTTTCAATAGTTTAACAATTATATTTTCATTAAATTTCTTCGAATATAAATTTATTTACTCTCACTTAAGCTCAATGTTAGCCGAATTTCTTCTCCTGAAAAATGTATGTATGTGTAGCCGATGTGTTATGTCCATATGCTTAGTCACCATATTGTCACAAAACATTTTTTATGAACTTATTACTTAAACTGGTGGAGGTAAATTTTCAATTGGAACTACTCACATTTTTGTAACATTATTATTATTGGGAATGTCAAAATGGTGTGTTTGTTGTAAAGTTTTAAACCATCATCCATTTAATCCAATCCATCCATCAATCATCATCATTTAATCTAGACACCAAAAACAATAACGGTTGGTTATTTTGTTTCCATTTCCTCTACCCAGTCAGTTTGCCTTCAATTAAAATTCTTTACTCTATGATAAAAGTAATATGTTTACTAAATATTTTGTTATGTAAAGTTATTATATCAGTATATTTATTTCGAAACTGTGAAACATTTTAGTACATTCATAGTAGGAAAATTAATTATATGTACGGTAAAATTTCTTTTCGTTAATTTCATTGACAGTCTGCTACAATGCGTTAACAAAACGACGAAGTTCACTTTGCCAAGCGTACATCACATTCGTTTAGTAGTACATACCCTACAGAAATGGCGAGTACTCTATATATAATATATAAAAAAAATAATCCACTTGGATCACAGAGTATTCCAAAATTAATCACATTTCGTGCAAAATATATGGACCATTTAACAATGCGGTGTCCTACGGCAGAAGCTTCTATGTTGAATTATTACCAAAAATAGTATTTGCGGTCCATTTGCTACTATATTCGAAATATATATTGGCAAGAGAAAAGGAATTACACTTACTAACCGAAAAATCGAATTACTGCCAAAACAATATATTTGGCCCGAAATTGCTTGAAATTAATATTTAACAATTCATTAATTTATCTGTATGGTGTGTGAAAAGCTTTTATCACTTATAACTATAGAAATAAGTCGTTGAAATATTTAATAACATATTCGCAGAATATGCAAACAGGAAAGTCGTCAATTTAGGGATACTGTCGAAATTACCAACTATTACAGCTATTTTAATTTTCCAATAACCTTACAGACTAGTAGTTTAACAAGTTAAAAGCAAGTAGGGAAGGGCTGAGTATAGCTAAGCAAGTATAAATGGTGGGGAAATAATTTCAGGTGTTGGTAAAACTTTATATTAAACATGTAAAACAAGTAAGGAAGTGCTAAGTTAGGCTGTAGCCAAATATTTTATACTTTCCCAATTTGGAAGTTTCAAAGGCGGGAAATACTTCAGGTGTTGGCAAAACTTTATATTAACAAGTAAGAAAGGGCTAAGTTCGGGTGTAACCGAACATTTTATACTCTCGCAATATGCATGGATCAGAGGCGGGGATATGCGTTCAGGTGCTGGCTCAACTTTATATTAAAAATGTTGCAGAAGAACGCTTTAAGGTCAGATGGAAAGTCGGGAATTCTTATATCGGGCTTTTTTGGGATAGAGGAAGATCTGCACTGATCACATTAACTCTTTTCATTATTCAAGTGTATTAGGGAATATGTTTTTACGCAATTTTGTAAAGGTAATTACCACAGTGACCGCCATATACGGCATAAAGTCTGCCAGAAAAGCGAAAATCATTACATATAGTATATGGGAGCTGGTGTAATTCGTAGACCGATTTCACACATTTTCGGCATTAAACTATGGCGTATCCGATATTACATGTTCACTTAATTTTGCTAATATATCTTACATATTGACCAAAATATATGGTATAAAGTCTACCCAGAGGTTGAAAATCCGTATATTAGGTACAGGGGGCTAGGGGAAGTGCCTACCCGATTTCATCCATTTTAATCACATCAACACACTATTCTCAGAAAGAGACGCTCTCTTTATTTCAAAGAGGGAACTCATATATTGACCGTTATATATGGTATCAAGTCTACAGGATGGTTGAAAATCCTTATATTAGGTATATGGGGACTAGGGGAAATATTTACAACGTTTTCAAACATTTTTGACACAAGAGCATATTATTATCATGGGGGAATAATCCTCCAATTTCAGTACGATATCTTACAGATTTACCGTTATGTATAATGTAAAGTCTACCGGATGGTTGAAAGTCCTTATATTACGTATATGGGGGCCAGAGGTAGTATTTCCCCGATTTGCAGAATTTTTGATACCAGAGTACAGTATTATCATGGAAAGATAATGCTCCAATTTCACTACAATATCTTACAGATTTTAGATTACAGACAGTCACTCGGATTTCGACTCGTCTTTTCATCCTGATCATTTATATATATACGTCTATATCTAATTCGATTAGTTCTAGGTGTTACAAACAACTCTTAGGTGGACAAAACTAATATACTCTGTAGCAACATGTTTCGAGAGTATAAAGATGTTGCGTAAGGATTCAACATTTATTATTCGAAACATTTTTTAATGGTTTGCAATCATATTGGGCATCATATTAACTTTTACTTTGGGCTGTATACTCACAAAGCCACTCTAACTAAGCCAAATCATCTATATTCATGATATTAGGAAAGGTACATGGAAAGGTACTGATCGTAGTGGTATACTAATCGAAATATTCTCGTTAATCAATACTCCTCAAAATGTTACTCATATTGACTTATATAAACGATTTATAGTTGGTAAGTAATTTATAGCTGGTAAGTCGGAAATCACTATATTGTTTATATAGAGAGAGTTATATATATACTCTATATTATATATAGAGTTTATCAGAGCTAGGAGAAGGTCTGAGCATTAATAATATTTACTTTTGGTATTAAACTAAAGTATGCTCGAGAACATATTTCCGGTAGGTATTATTAACATAGCTCAAAACTTGACTCACATATTCGGGATAGAGCCCACTAGAATAACGATAATCATTGTATGTAGTATGTGAGAGCTGGGGTAACTCGTAGATCGTTTTTCCTAATTTTTTCCACCAAACCATATTATATTCAAGATTATACGTTCAAGAAAAGACGGTTTCTGAATTTCATTAAGATATCTGACAGGCTAACCGATGTATACGGTATAAAATCAACCGGAAAGTCGAACATTTTTATATTAGGTGTATGGGAGCTAAGGGAAGTATTGACCATATTTTACCCATTTTTGACCCGAGGCACATTGTTACCAGAGAAAGATGCTCTTTGAATTTCATTAATAAATGTCAGATAATGATCGATATTTTTGGTAAAAGGTCAAACATTGAGGTCCACATATTCAATATCTGAGGGTTTGAAATGCTATATTCCGATTTCCACTATTTTTGGGCGGCAAATGGCATGCCTTAAGGACACTATCAGCATAAATTTCTATTCCGACATATTAATTGATATTTGAGTTATATACTCTAAAGTGAAAGAATTAGATTGGATTTAAAATTGTGTTATATGGGAAGTAGATGTTTTATGATCCGATTTCGATAATTTTCACACTGTGACATAGAGATCTCAGGATTATGTTATGCGAAAAATTTGGTTGAATTTGGTTTTGTCGTTCTTGAGATATGGCATTTCACCGAAAAGTGGACGGTGCCACACCCTCTGCCCAATTTTGATACCGATTCCTATGCACTCCTTCCTTATCATCTCCTCTGTAAGATTTAATGTTTCTGACGTGTTTCCTCAGTGGGTTAATGCACTTTTAGTACAATAGCTTTCAACATAACCTTTATTTTGGAGGTGGGCGTGGTTATCAGCCAATTTCACAAATTTTCGCACTGTATTAGGAAGTACTAGGAAGGCTTGTTCTGACCAAGTTTGGTTGATAGAGCTTTAGTGGTTTGTGAGATATGTTCACTAAACCTATTAGGGGCGGGATCTCTCCCACTTTTCCAAAATTTGTAAACCACCGATACCCCTACCTACTGCAATTTCCTGTACTAATTCAGAGTTTTGTATTTTTATTTGTTGTTTGGTTATAGTTTTTTGTTATAATTTTTCCCGTAACGATACTTTTTGAGCATGGAGGTGGTCAGATTTCGTCCGTCCGCCCGTCTGTCCGAGCATGCTATAATTTGAGTAAAAAGTGAGATACCTTGATGAAATTTGGTGCTCATAGTCCTTGGCACTCTGAGGAGGTTGGTATTGCAGATGTGCGAAATCGGACCATTGCCACGTCCACATAATGTCGTTAAGCAATAAACTGTAAAGTAGTATAACTAAGTCGGAAATTAAGATACAAATCTACAATTTGGTACAAATTTGGTACTGGTCTAGGACATGTCTTCCGAACACCTCCTTGTGGAGTGTGGAACTTAGTGAAATCGGATAATAACCACGCCCACACCCCATACAACGGTTATGGTGAAAACTACTGAAGGTACGATAATTCTTTAGTACACTTTTACACAGGTACACTTTTAGGTGAATTTTTATATCTTAAGAACCACTCTAACAATTTCAACCAAATTTAGTATACAATGCTATAATATAATATATATAATAATATATATAATTATATAAAATATAATTTACAATTTTAAATTGTGTTACATATTTTAACCATTTTCATACTGTATCATAAAGATGTAAGTGCAGTTATTATTATATTATATATACATATAATTATTTTAATATATTTATTTTATTATTATTATATAATATATTATATATTTTATATTATTATATTTCATATTATATTTTATAATATATATATATTTTATATATGTTTATGTATATGTTTATATATATTTTTTATTGAATAAAAATGGAAACAAGTTAAGTTAACTATATGAAAATAGGCTAAAGTTCGGCTGTAATTGAACATTTTATATTCTCGCAATGTGCAAGAATCAAAGGAGGGGAAATACTTTGAGGTGCTGGCATGAATTTACTCGTATATTAAACACGTTACTTAAGAATTCAACGCTCATTAGTCCACGAATCCGTGAATGGATTCCAATCATATTTGGCATTTTATTAACTTATATTACAGGTCATAGCCTCACGGAGTTTTATTACTTATTTTTATTTATTTTATTTTTATTTTTATTTGTTTTTTTATTTTATTACTAATTTTTCCAAATTAACTAAACCGCATTATTTTTAAGAAAACATATCCACTTAATTTCATGAAAATATCGTACATAAACAGTTTAAAGTCAGATAGAAAGTCGGCAATTCTTATATGGGGTATATTTGGGATAGAGGAAGATCTGTACTGCCAACATTGACTCTTTTCATTACTCAAGTATTAGGTTAGGGGACATGTTTTTACGCAATTTTGTGAAGGTAACTCACACAGTGACCGCCATATATGGCATATAGTCTGCCAGAAAAGCGAAAATCATTACATATAGTATATGGGAGCTGGTGTAATTCGTTCACCGATTTCACACATTTTCGGAATTGTATTATAGCATATCTAATACATATTGACTGATATATATCATATAAAGACAACCTAGCTAGAGGTAGCAATGATCCGTTTTTTCATATTTCATGAATGATTATTCAGAGATTTACCGAAATATATGGTATAATTTTCGGCATTTTCGAATTTCAGCACAATACTATCAGGAAAAGATACTCCTCGAATTTCATTAACACATCTCACAAATTGACAGATATTTAAGGTAAAAAGCTCCATCTATTAGATATCTGGGGACTTGAAGAGTCAAGCTCCGATTTTAACCATTTTACGCATAAGATGGCATACCTTGTAGGCACTGTTTGCACAGAGTTTTATTCCAGTATCTTAATTGGTGCTTGATTTATATACTGTAAAGTGAAAGAATCCGATGAAATTTAAAATTGTGTTACATGAGAAGTAGGCGTCGTTGAATACCGATTTTGTCCATTTGCACAATGGAAAAACAATTAGTTTGTACAATGAGCAAACAAATATGCTACTACAAAATTTGGTTGAAATTGAAATAGCAGTTCCTGAGATATGGAGTTTCACCTAAAAGTGGGTGGTGCCTATTGTTCAAATTTTACACAGATTCCTATGCATCTCTCCGTACCGTCTTTACTGTAAGATTTAATGTTTCTGAAATGTTTCTTCAGCGAGTTAACGCTCTTTTAGTACAATAGCTTTCAACAGAACCTTTATTACTAGTACAAGGAAGTACTAGAAAAGCTTGTTCTGACCAAGTTTGGTTGATACAGCTTTTGTGGTTTGTGAGATATTTACATTAAGCCTCTTGGGGATGGAAAATGCCTACTTTAAATCATTTTTTCACCCATAGATGCCCCGCCCTACTAGCATTATTTGTACCAAAAACACATTTAGATCTTAATTTGTTGCTTAGTTACTGCACTTTATATGTTTTCGATTAATAGTATTTTGTGGGCGTGGCAGTAATCCGATTACACCCATCTGCAATACCGATCTTTTTATGGTAACAAAGAACTCCTGTACCAAGTTTCATCAAGGTGTCTTAATTTTTACTCAAGTTATTAAGTTATTGTCGACGGACGGACAGACAGTCACCCGAATTTCAACTCCTCACGTCATCCTGACCATTTATATATAACTCTGTATCTATTTCGATTTATTTTAAGTGTTACAAACAACCGTTAGAGGAACAAAGCTATTATGCTCTTTTGCAACATAATCCTTAAATTATGAGTGTGCGTCGATGGATATCTGGATCTTTTGTCAATATGCTGCCAAAACTATTATATCTTCTTTTAGCTTAATGTTGAATTTTAAAAACCCCGTGTTTCCATAAAGGACGTAAGTACTCATCTATTCGCCATTTCTCTGCTTGCTATCTATCAGCCCTGCTCTCTTGTCAAAAAATGTACATGTAAAAGCAGCAATAAAATCAGGTAGTTGAATTTGATCCTAGAGAGTATGTAACTAAAGTCTAACCGCTTTCTTCAATACTAGGTTTGTATTACAGATTTTAGGCAAGTTTTATTGTTGTCGATTGCTCATATAACAAAATTCTGTCAAAATGACGTACCAAGTTTGTTAATATACAAAAATATATATCTCACACCCCTAGTGTGTATCAGTACTAGGGCGTAGTGGTCTATAGGCAATCGTGCATCAAAATATTTATTGTGAATGGATATTAGATACCAAACACAGGCAACTGAAACGCCAGTCGTCATTTTTTGTTCATTATCTATTACTATACTCCTTTATTATAGCATAGAGAAATGTCAAAATCGAGTTACTGCTCAAGATAAGTTGTCTACAATATTTTGCGCGTCTAGGAGTTTGAATATATTGAATTTCTTTAAGGAAAACACGTACACTTTTTTTTTATTGATTTACGAACGTTTATAATTGAATAATTTACCAAATCGATCCATAAAAAAATTGTTGCTCTTTAAACACTTCATGAATTTTTCAAATAATGATTACTTTCATAAATTGTTAAGAAATATTTTTTAAGAATTTGCATTCTATACATATCCAGTGTGGATTTCATTCACACTAAACAATTTCTCGTGTTTCTCAAAACTGTAATCTCAGGGTTAACGCAAAGCAAAGATATGTTATACTATCCAGCGGAAGTATGTCGAAAAATATAATCCAATAGTCTTACACAATTGGGGTGTTAAATCTTAGTTGAATGATTATGGTTCGGCTTGAATTATAATAGAGATATACATATATTGGCAAGCGAAAGGTAACTTTCCTGGCACATAACTGCTCGGTAGGGCCATAGTCGAGTGGTTTCTAAAAGTAATATACATACATATGCGATCAGATAATATTCATACTTTATCTTTTTTTTATGCAATCCGCATACGTGCGGAATTAGCCGAGTCATGAAAGGCAAAAGAGTTTTTAAGTGTCGAAATCTAATACTGCTCAGCTACAGAAACAAAAATGCCAACAGCTAAGGTTTAAGAATAAGTTATAATAAATTTTATATAATCTTATTTATTAAGTGAAAATAATGTAGTTTTTTAAGGCTGAAAAGTGAGTCTCATAAATCAAACGTGCTGGAATGAGAATTAAAATCGTGACATATGTATGACAAATTATATTAAAATTTTGATATACATTATTTTAACAGTAGGGGTATAAACTGCCTGGATAAGTAACCCGAGAGATTGAAACTAATTTCAGACAAAAGAAAGGAAATACAAACTGATGCATTCATGAGTTACACTAAGAATATTATGCTAAGCATTTCCCTGCGACTAGCGAATGTAGGAAGATTTATAATTTTTAAACGACTAGTGCTTGGAGGAAGACATAATTTAGAATTCCACCGGAAATGCCCTAAGGCAAAAAGAAAACATTGTTATTGAACGAACTCTAATTTGTTAGAATGGATTTGGTAGCTAGGGTTCCCTACCACAGAGCCATATTCTAATATAGGCCTAACTTTAGACCATCTTTTAACGTAACTAAGAACACATTTAGCTTTCAAAACCATTGTATTAACATGAAGACTAAAATTCAGTTTGTGGTCAATAGTAACTACCAAATCCACAAAGTTAAATACTCGCTCCAGACTATAGCTTTTTATTACATAGGGATAGGTAAACACAGATCTACGGGAAAAGCACATCGTCTCGCATTTTTTAAGATTGAGTGGCATATCATTTCTTTCGCACCAACTAACAAAATTGTTAAAGTCTGTTTGGAAAATACGCCTTTTATCTATTAAAGTATATGCTTTTAAAAAGCTTTACATCGTTGGTATATAATAAAGTTTTTGAGTACTGTATTACAGAAGAAATGTCATCAATAAATAACAAGAACAGAAACGGACCAAGATGACTACCCTGTGGAACACCTGAAGAGACTTTAATTGAATCCGAAAGAGTATCATTAAATATCACTCGTCGCATTCTATTATTGAGATATGAAGATATCCATAGAAGAAATCTTGTTTTAAATGATGCATTAAAGTGGCTATCGCTGCTATAGTTATCTGTCCGATGCGTAAATTTTTCTTTTATCACTTTAGGAAGTTTTATTGTCCCGGTGGACGAAATCAGTAATATTTTACTAATATAAGACCTTTCTGTAAATTTTCGTGTAAGAGATATTTGTAAATATTATATTAACCATTTATATTTGAAAGTTGATGAAAAAACTTTATAATTCTAATAATTTTTCAGCGAAAAATATCATTAATGTAAAAAATATTAACTAGATTTATTTTTATTTAAATAAAAATTTTACTTTTTACTCTACCACTAAGTTGATCTTATGCAAAAAAAGAATATTTTTAAAAGTTATACCGGAATTTCTCATCCGAAGATTTGTCACTAAGCTTTTTCTTTCTAAGTTTTCTAAGCTTCTTACTTTTCGCAATGATAAAAAAAATTAGATAAAAGATATGCAGCGCGCTGCTCCGTATATTCCGTGGGTAAATTTTGTTACAGTAAATCAAATTTGAATAAACTCGTCAAATGAGATTCACAAAGTTCTAAGTGTGGCAACGAGGTAATGCTCAGATCTTTATCTGAAATCTGAAATTTCACTGGTTTAAAACAATGGGTTAGTTTTAGTGTTGAAAGTTTTGATAATTCACTACAATGAAACAACCATCATGTCACTTTGTGATGGTATCGGTCCATTCAAGTCCACTAATGAGCCCCTCTGTGAAGAAGGGGTTACCAACACCTGACGTAATCTTGTAACTCAATTTCAGTGGTTGCCAATTAGATGGCGCAGTGACGTTCTAATACAATGCCCGGCATTTCATAGCGCATCTGAGTTAGTTTACAACACTCGTACTCTTTCGCTCTATGGTTTAGTCGTTGTCGAGACGGCAACGAAACAGCAATGCTTATAGCGTAGCTATATATAGTTTTGTATTACATTTTGTGTTTTAGGTTATTTAAAGATAATGAAGCTCAGGTCCTTGAGGTCCAATATATTTCTTTTAATAGCAAAATATATAAAATGAAAAAAGAAACACGAATTTGCATGTTTAACGAAAGAATGAAAAAATTTCTCAAAATTTACGCTTACAGGGTACTCACTTGGTATCTTCAGTTTCGTGCTTACCTATAGAGTGGCAGAAAATAGAAGGTGATTTGTGAAATTTAATTAAAATGTTAAGTGAGTCGGCTAGAAGGTCTCTTCTCGCTTAACATGGGCTTAATCTCGCGCAAAAATGAGCAAGTCTGGTTACTTAGAATGAAAAACCAAAACCTAGTCCTATTAGTTCATGGAAGTAACAATTTAAGTGCTGCGAAGTATATTTAATACGAGATATTAAATAGGACGACCAGTTTTTTATGAAAAGATATGAAAAGTTATCAAAAGATGTGACTGCTAATGTAATATTGCCAATTTAGCATCATTGAATTTGACTACGTGGAGAAGGGAAGTGATGCTCAAACGGGAATGGAAGTGGACTCGTCACTTTCGGACGCAGAGAGCTTTGGGCGGGATCGTTGATAGACGAATTCGTTTTCAGTCTCTGGCGGTTTTTCGAAGATTATTTGTCAGAAGTTTTGCTAATGTGAAACTCGCAATTCTGGAGGGAGGTCTAGAGGATGGAGATGACGTCGTCCTAATTCAAGAACCGTGGCTGATCAGTAACAGTATCTGTGGACTAAGAACGAGGAGCCACAAGCTGCTGATGGTCAACAGTTCAGGTAGAATTAGAATTTCTTCGCCAGTCCGAAATGAAGTAAATGCTTTTATTTTACTTAATTTCAGCAACGGGAACGTCGTGACTACCAGGTTAGAGGCCGACGCTGGAGAACTCTGACTAGACTCGACCTATATGCTGCACGACGATGAGGTGCAGCCACCTCCACCGATGCTGAGCAGAAATTTGGCGGAGGCCAGGAGAAGGAGTGCCAACGTCATAATTAGCTAGGATGCGAATTCAAGACTGGGGAAGCTCGGATATAAACGCCAGAGGTGAGTCGCTTTTTGACTTCATCAATAGCGAAGACCTATTTATTTGTAACAGGTGAAAATCAGCCACTTTTGTAAAAGAGGGGAGAGGACAAGGCCTTGACCTCGCCTTCGCATTAAGGGATATTGCACCTTGATCTCTGAATACAGCATTCTTAATGACTATTTTTTCTACGATTATAGGTATATTAGTTTTCACCCGGATAGCGTAGGTCCGGCTAATGAACCCTATAGGAGCTTCCGAAAGATTAATTGGGACCTGTGCTGTACGGATCTGCAATCAACTCTTCTGGTTGCGGAGGTCAGGGCTCAATGCTATCCACCAGAATGATTGGTGAGTGTATCGAAGTTTTCAGCTCTGTATGTAGGGCTACCCTTGAAAGGACTTGTCCTCTGAAAACTCGGAAAGGTAAACGGAAACTACTTTGGTGTACACTGGAGATATCGGAGATAAGACGTCGATTGGGCATTGTACAAAGCAGGAGTTACTATATAAAAGTCTGAGATTGGGAAACCCAAAGTGTCCTCTTTTAATGCCTTCTACGAAAGCGTATAGGGTTGTTATGAATCCCCTAGGTTTCGGGGTGTTCTTCTCAAGAATCCTCCTCCCTTGCAGTGTTTGATAAACGAGGCTGGTGACTGCACTATGACCAGCCAGGAGCCTCCGTCCGGTGTCTTGGAGGCAGCTTAGATTGGGGTTTTTTTCGCAGGCCAATAAAAGCCTTCACTCAACTATCAAGATATCAGGCAAATCAATCTCTCCTTGTTTCTATTGAAAACGTTAGAACTTGTACATGGACTTGTACACAAGAAGCCGAATTCCTAAAAACAGGCTGTTAAGGGCTTATCATGCCTAAACGAAAGGCAGGGCGGTCAACACTGCTTTGCTCTCGGTAGTGTCATAGGTGGACGGAGCCTTTATGCATAAAACCTATGCGTGTAACATACTGCCGGAGAAGGTTTTTGGTATTCTTGGTGGGTTTGAGGTCGAGGCAAATATCAAACTCCCAATGAGGAGTTCTCCACTAATTCTAGCTTCAGGTTGCCACACCACTGCAGTGTCTTTCAAGCGAATGTGGCTTTCATCAAAACAGCAGAAGTATTTCGGAGAGGAGTGAATTCACTCCGAGAAAATACCTCTACCGGAAAATGTACTAAATTTACATAAATTATACAACTCCCCCACAAATCTTATCATAATTCTTCTAATAAATTATTTATTAGTCACTCTAATTGCAGTTGTAAAAATTACCAAACTATTCTACGGACTTCTCCGAACAATGAACTTATATTACAGTGTGCGAATGTGTGAAATCCGATAACAATCACGCCTGCTTCCCATATATCACAATTTTAAATTCCTTATGATGCTTTTCCATTACTGTATGTAAATCAAGCACCAATTAAGATATTAGAATCAAAATTTACACAAAGAGTACTCACTATGCATCTGGATGCCATCTCACGTTTGAAAATTGTCGAAATTGGATTTTAACTTTTCATATATATGAACCCAGTGCCTATGGCAGACTGCTTGCCGAAAATATCGGTCGATCTGTGAAATATGTAATTGAAATTCAGAACATAATATTGTGCCCTAATTTTAAAAGTGGGTAAGCTCAGGTAAATACTTCCCCGTGTTCCCATATACCTAAAATGATAACTTTAAAAATTCCGGTTGACTTTATACTTTATATATCGGTCAATTTACCAGGTATTTTAATGAAATTCATACAAGCCTTTTCCTGGTAATAGTTTGTCCTGTTGCCAAAACTTT
Organism: Bactrocera minax; assembly: GCA_021498325.1. Classification (NCBI taxonomy): domain Eukaryota; kingdom Metazoa; phylum Arthropoda; class Insecta; order Diptera; family Tephritidae; genus Bactrocera; species Bactrocera minax. The sequence goes on along the minus strand of JAKEEE010000055.1, from coordinate 1,122,935 downwards.
ATGAAAGCTTGCTAATACTTTCCAACCCCCTTATACCTAATATGAAAATTTTGTATGGCGGTCAATATGTAAGACATCTTAGAGGAATAAATTTAGTTAACGCATAATCTTGAATATACTATGTTTTAGTGGCAAAAATTAGTGAAATCGACATACGAACTAGCAATTAATAATTATCGTTACTCTTGTTCATTCAATGCCGAATACGTGCGTCTAATTTTGAGTTAATCAATATTGACTGGAAATTTGTTCTCGAGCATACTTTAGTTTAATGCCAAAAGTAAATGTTATCTGCTCAGACCTTTCTCTTGCTCCAATGTACCCGATATAGTGAATTCCGACTTTCCGGCTGACTTGAAACCATTTATATAAGTCAGCGTGTATGATATTGTAAAGGAATTAAGTGTTCTTTTAACCATAATATGGTTTAGCGCTCATAGCTTGATATTTCTTAATAAAAATTTTACACATGTTCCCTGGCACCCAGATGAGGGTGAAGGGAAAATTGAAGAAATATCAATTTTTACTCAAGTTATAACTTGTACGTCTCGCCCACTTGATCATTTATATATATATACATATAACTCTATACTTATATCGATTAGTTTTAGTATTAGAGTATTAGATTAGAGTTCTTAGTATTAGAGTTTTAGTATTAGTAGTAGTATTTAGAATTACAAACAACAATTAGGTAAACAAAACTGTTACATTCTGTTGCAGCATGTTGCAGCAGTATAAAAATGCTGTAAATGAATTCTATATATCTACGTAATTCGACGAAATTGTAAATGGATTCCAATCATATTTGGCATCATATTACTTTCGCCCATATACTCTTAACGTCACTCTAATCAAGACAAATCATCTAAGTACATTCCTGATATTAGTGCTGTGGGAAGGATACGAATCGAAATATTTTCATTTAGTTTTGCTGACACATGGAGGTGTATGCTATATAAACTTAACCAAAGGGGCGAGCTTTGATATATTGTGTGTATGAGGAAAAGTCAACCAGGGGGACGTATGTTATTATGTTAAAGGTTTTGACTAAAGTCTAGACCGATTTCATTCATACGCAACGCTAAACGGTATTATGGTTAAGAAAACACTTAATCCCTTTAAAATATCATGCACGTAAACAGTAAGTCAGATGGGAAGTCGAAAATCACAATATCGGGTACATTGGAGCTAGAGGAAGGTCTGAGCATTTGAGCATTTGAGCATGTGAGCAAGGAAGGCATTTACTATTGGCATTAAACCAAAATATGCTTGAGAACTTATTTCCACAATTTGATCGGCACTTTCTGTATCTATATCTGTATCGGTATCTGTTTTTTCATCTGGGTATGGAAGCTAAGGGAAGTGTTTTAGCCGATTTTACCTATTTTTAACATAACACACATTATTACTAGATCTGCTCTTTGAATTTCATTAATATATGGACAGGAAATGGCATACCTGGATGGTAATATTTGCGTAAATTTCTATTCCGATATCTTAATTGGAATAAAATTTTATACAAATTTTGTTGAAATGGGTTTTGTCGTTCCTGAGACAAGGGAACTCACCGAAAAGTGGGCGGCGCCATTCCCATTGTAAAATTTTTACCAGATTCTTATGCAAATCTTCCGTAATATCTTTACCTTAAAAATTAAAGCTTCTGACCTCCAAAGCTTCTTACCTTTATTTGGTAAGTTATCGAACTTTTAGCAGTTTTGAACATAACTTTATCGTGAGGTGGGCATGGTTGTCAATTGATTCCACCCATTTTCTCTGTATCTGTACCCATTTTCTGTGTATAAGGATGTGCTAAAAAGACTTACTCTGAGCAAGTTTAGTTGATATTGCTTTAGAGGTTTGTAAGATATGTAAATTCCCCTATTAGGAGGTGGGGACACACTCATCCACTAAACATGTTTGAAGCGCAGATGTCCTTTCATACTGTAATTTTATTAGCTGAATTATAGTTTCGTATCTTTGTTTGTGGCTTAGTTAAGCACTTTATAGGTTTTCGCTTAACGGCATTTTGTGGGCGTGGCATTTGTCCGATTAAACCCTTCTGCTACACCAAACTTCTTACAGTATGAAGGAGTATGTGTATCAAGCCGCATTATGATATCACAAATTTTACTCAAGTTATCGTTGTCAAGGACGGACGGACAGACGGAGCGCTACCCGGAATTCAACCCGTCTCGTCATTCTGACCATTTTCATATATAAGACTCCACATCTATCTGGATTAGTTTTTGGTGTTACAATCAACCGATAGGTCGTCGATAGGTGTTAATATCAACCAAAATCGTTATACTCTGTTGGAACATGTTGCAAGAGTTTAAATAATGAAACAGTCATCAAGACTATGCTAGTGAAATAATTAGAAGAAAACAAATTTATAATAAAAGAACAATCGGTGTTCAGAAGAAAGCACTTGTGTGAAACGGCACTAAATATAGTGAGATCTGATTGGAAGGAAGAGTTAAATAGGAAACAAGTTATTGTTGTAATTTTTTGAATCCAAACAGAGTCCAAAAATTTAAAAAGATGGGACTACCTGAAAACGAATTTAAGTGGCTTCAAAGTTATTTGACAGATAGAAAACAAAAAACTGTGATAGATTCTTTCAAATCGAACGAAGTGTAGTTACTTTAGGATAAAGGCTCACTAGGCTCAACATTGGGGCCCATTTTATTACTGATATAGATAAACGATATACTGTAAAATTAAATTCCTTGCAGATGATGCGCTACTTAGTATCAGTGATACGAATGTCACATCGCTAGATGTAAATTTACAAAGCGATTTAGACTGATTATACGAATATTTTCGTGCAAATAGGATTAAACTAAATGTAACTAAAACAAAATACATGATTACCAATCGAAGATATGAGCTATATACTGTTACAAATATAGCAAAATTTATCGAACCACACCTTATTTGTTGTCTATAGATATTATAGAATGATTAGATTAGATTAGTATGTCATTACAAAATAAATATATGAGATTCATTTCAAATGAAAAGATCGATGTACCGATAACAAATGAACGACGATGAAATGAACAAACAAACATAACAAATGCAGTAGTATATATAAAAGATACAAAAACAATTTTAAGCATTCATTATTTAGAACTGAAATAGATTAATAAAATATTTTAATAAGAAGGGTAATAATAAGGGGTATAAGTAAGGGTAATAAGGGTTAATAAGGGTTTAAATTTTTCAATGAGTTACCGTGCGAAATACAAAATTGTGTAGAGATTGGTGTTTTTAAAACACGACTATATAATAATGTAAAACCTTAACCAAAAGATATATTTTATAAAATCAATTGTAAAATTAGTTATAGTGCAAATTATTATAATAATTACAAATCATCAAATATCTCTATATATCTCAAACTACGAAAGCTTTGAAAACCAACTTCTATAGGAACATTTGCAGATTGCATTTATTATTAATTTGAATCTTCTTGCAACAGTTTTCTTCGCCTAACGGTTGTTTGTAACACCTGAAACTAATCGAGATAGATGTAGATTTACATATATTTATATAAATCATCAGGTTGACGAGACGAGATGAATTCCGGGTGACTCTCTGTCTGTCCGTCTGGCCGTACAAGTGATAACTTGGCACTCTGAGGAGGTTGGTATTACAGATGGCGTAATCGACAACTACTACACCCATAAAATATGATGAAGATACATACCTGTCATGTGATATAGGAAATCGCAGTTGATAGGGGCATCTGCGGTTGGAAATTTTTTAAAAAGTGATCATGGTCAGTCCCCTAATAGATTTAATATACATATCTCCGAAACCACTAAAGCTATATAAACCAAACTTGTTCGGAGTAAGTATTTTTTGGCACCTCCTCATACACTGTAAAGGCAGGTGAAATCGGATGATAGCCACACCCACTCCATTACAAAGGTTATGTTGAAAAGTACTAAATGTGCGTTGACTCGCTGAATAAAAACGTTAGACCACTAAATCTTATAGGAAATATGGCACGGAAGGAATGCATAGGAATCTGTGTAAAAATCGAATAATGGGTGTGGCTCCGCCCACTTTTTGGAGAAATCGCATATCTCAGGAACGACAAAACCAATTTCAATGCATAGCATAGCTTTGATATTCTTATATTACAGCCTGAAAACACAATTTTAAATTCAATCTTTCTTTTTTGAGCTCTTCAAAAGCCCAAAGGTTGTGGAAATCGGAAAATGTCTTTCCATTCCTCAAGATACCGCATGTGTGGTTTTCGGTATCATTCGCCTTATAGGTCAATCTATAAGATATGTTATGAAGTTCAGAAAGCATCTTTCTCTGGTAATTAGGCACCCTTCTTTCAGAAAGGGGTAAAATCGGGTTGACATTTCCTTTAGCTTCCATATACATTAGTAGTAAAAGTTTGCGAACTTCTGGTTGACTTTACGCAGGATATATCGGCTAATATAAATCCATATTATATACCGTTCGTCGTAATAACTTGATAACTTGAGTAAAAATGAAGATATTTTGATGAAACCTTATATACGTGTTCTTTGTCACCATAAGAAGGTCGGTATTGCAGATGGGCCTAATCGGACATCTGTCACGCTCACAAAATGCCTTTATTCGAAAACAGTTAAAGTGCTATGACTAAGCAGCAAATTAAGATATAAACATGTTATTTGGTGTAGAGGATCCTTGCGGGCACGTGTACTAAGTTTCATCAAAATATCTTTTGACGGAGAGACAGTCACTCGGATTTCAGCTCGTCTTTTTATCCTGACCTTTTATATATATATATATGTCTATATCTAGCTCGATTAGTTCTAGGTGTTACAAACAACCGTTAGGTGAACAAAACTAGTATACTCTCTATAATATGTTGCGAGTGTATAAAAATGTTGCGGAAGAATTCAACATTCATTATTCGACGAAACCGTGAATGGATTTTAATCTCATTTAGTTTCACTACTATAATTTGCTTCGTGTCCGAGATATTTATATTAAAATCTACCAAATTAACTCAAGTGGGATATATTCGATATAAACTCAAACATAGTGGCTTAATTAAATATATGGAGTATATAAGGAAAGAGTCAACTAGAGAAACGAAAATCATTATATTAGGAAAAAGGTGCTTAGAACACGGTCAAGACCGGTTTCCTTCATATTTAACGAGAAACCACATTATGTTTAAGAAAACACATTCAGTTAATTTCTAAGATGTTTGAAATTCTTATATTAGATATATGTGGACTAGTGGAAATGCTTACCAGATTTTATTCATTTTAAGCACTCGTCATTTTATTCACTTTAAGCATATACGTCTGAATTTTACCGGGAATACTCATATATTGACTGAAATATATGGTATAAAGTCTACCGAACGCTTAAAAATAAATATATTAAGTATGTGTAGGCTAGGTGAGGTATTTACCCGATTTTCATCCCATTTATCACAAAGGCACACTATTATCATGAAAATATACTGCCCGAGTTTAATTACCATATCTCACTTCCCCTTACTAAATAGTTCCCCTATCTCCGGTTGACTTTATACCACATATATCGGTCAATCTGTGTGGCATCTTTTTGAAAGACAGACAAAATTTTTCCCTGGCAATAATATGCCGTCATGCCAAAAATTAATAAATTTGGATCAATGCTACCCTTAGCCGTCATATACCTAAAATAAAAAATTCGACCTTCGGGTTGGCTTTAAACTGTATATATCGGTCAATATGTGTGAAATCTTAGCAAAGTTAAGTGAACGTGTAATTTGTAATATATTGTACTTTAATGCCGAAAATGTGTGAAATCGATAAACGAATTACACCAGCTCTCATATTCTATTCTATTACACCAACAGACTTTTTGACGAATATGTCGGCATTCCATTTGTTTTTAAACCATTTATTTTGGAAAATATGTACGATACTTTAATGGAAGTAAGTCGGCATGCTTTCTTTCTGTTTAGCGCTGGATATGATTGAAATTGGTCCAGACTTGGTCTAAACCCCATATCCCTATTATAATGATTTCCGATTATCTGGTTGACCTTTTCCTAATATACCCAATATATTTAGTTAAGCCACTTTGGTTGGGTTCATATCTATCATATTAAATATATCATTTGAGTTAATTGGGTTGATTTTGGTATAAATATTTCGGGCACGAAGCTATATGTGATAATAAAATTAAGTGAGTCTATGGCCTATAATATAAGTTAGTAAGATACCAAATATTGCTAAAATCCAATCAAAATTACATCGAGCAACGAATGTTGAATTCTTACGCACAATTTTTTAATATAAATTTTTGCCAACTCTTTGAAAATTTCTAACTTAATTGTTGGTATATAAAATATATATTTTAAATTAACCTCATTATACTAACCCTGACTTAAGGATGTATTGGCTGGCGGGGATTGGCAAAGTCATGATCACCACTAAAACACATTATGTTTAAGAAAACTTGTCCTCTTAATTTCATTAAAATATGACACATATCGTCCAACATAAACGATTTAAAGTCACAATTCAGAATTCACTACATTGTTGCTTCATAGGTATCTTTATTGGTACTTGATTTTTACACTGTAAAGTGAAAGAATCATATTTAATTTAAAATTGTGATTTGTGGTGAGTAGGCGTGCTTGTAGTCCAATGTCCCCAATATTCACAATTACGTAACACGAGAATTTCAGGTTGGTATAGGAAATTGGTATAGAATTTCACCCAAAGGTGAGCGGTGCCAAACCGATTGTCCGATTTTTGCTCTAATTCCTATGAAGCCCTTAGTACCATCTTGGCTGTGAAATTTAATGCTTCTGAGGTATTTTTTAGTGAGTTATCGCGCTTTTAGTAGTTTTAAACATAACCTTTGTATGGGTTCCCTATACCAAATTCCTGTTTAATATCTTCAATTGGGGCTTTGTTATAGCACTAGCATAGCGGTTAACCGATTCCGTCCATCTGCAATACCAACATTCCTATAGTGAGAAGGAGTGCGTGTATCAAGTTAAAACAAGATATCTTAATTTTTACTCAAGCTATGGCTTGCACGGACGGACGGCCGGACATTCAACTCGTCTTGTCATCCTGATCATTTTGGCATATATAACTCTATATCCATTTTTATTAGTTTTAGGCGTTGCAAACAACCGTTAGGTGAACAAAACTATTATACTCTGTTGGAACATGTTGCGAGAGTATAAAAACAGATATCGAAAATAATTCACCTCGTTTCTCTTTCTGTTGTATCAAAGTAATTTTTCCCAATCTCTAATAATATTCAACAATATTATTTTAAGCTACTTAGTTAAGAACAGTGATTTGACATTAAATATTTCAAACGGTCAAACGGACGCAAACGGTTAAGCTCTAAGCGATATTCTGTTTCTCACATTAATTCTGGTGGTGTAATAGAAACATTCCTCTTCTTGCGCTACTTCTTTAAGAAACGTGCCCACATTTATAAATTTTCTATTAATTACAGTAATTTAACAGTATTAAGATAGTACCAAATGTCGCCTTGAGTGACCGCTCTAGAGAATAATACGTTCGCCCTATTATCCTCTAGTCCCCAACCAAGAAGAAAGAAAAAAAAAATCAATCATTTAAAAGAATAAATTTTCTCCATTTTATCAAAAACAACAAAAGATACCCCTAAATACTTAAATAAAGTGATAAGTTGAAGTGAAAAATAGCACTACAACAAAAAAATTAGCAACAGCAAAACAACTCTTTGGAATATGCAGTGTAAAAATTGAGCTTTATAAAAATCTAAACTCTACAAAAGGCACTATTTAAGCTCTGTGCTTAAACGAACTCCCATACAACGAGATTATGGAAAACTTAAAAAATAAGAAATTAATAATTGTGCTAATTAATTTACAAGTTTGTCAAATACTATACGTAACCAAGAGAACACAAATAAAGAACAGATTATCCAAGTAGAAGCACAAATCTCCTTCTCTTCTGTAACCAAAATACTTCTCTTAATTCAAAACCAAACAACATGTACAGCAAAGCAAAAGAAAATAAAGCAACCATAGAAAAATCAACAAACTCAACTTACTCTTTAGCAACAACAAGTACAGTCCACGACACAACGACAACTTCTTTTGATTACGCTACAACAATCCCACACATTTCAAACGTGATCACTCACCTCAGCAATACTCCCGTTGCCCATCTACATATGAAAACTTCCCCCGCAGAATAGGCCATAAAAATTCTTCAATGTAAAATGAAAAGTCTTTTCAATAACTACCCAGATTTAAATTTACTTATCAACAAATTCGCACCACATATTATTGCATTACAAGAAACACACCTCTCGGCAAACAAAACAGCTTACACTCCTCGCAAATACATCGGCCATTCCAACCAACCAGATGCTTTAAGCAATCACAAAACAATCACTCTGGATTATACTTAAGCAGAACAGGATAACGTAGAACGTAATCAGGGAAACTAATCAGGTAAAAAGGCAAACTCCAATTTCAGAAGAGAACTAAAATCTGAAAAAAATAATTATCCAGAAAATCTCACAGTCTGAACTCAAGGCAGAAATTTTTGCTGTTAACATTGTCAAATGATTCCCGCAATTTAAAATTTCCACTCTAGTTTCATTAATCCCTAATTAATTAAATTAATCAAATCAAATAATTTTCGATATATATCACAACACATCCTTGGGTTTTGAAGTTACATTGATAGAATATTCTATTACAATAGAAGAATGTGACTGCACAATCAGCAAAATGTCCGGTAAAACTCCAGGTTGAAACGAAATTTCCTACCCACTTCTAAAAAACCTCCATCATTCCTTTCTGGAAAATTTCTGGAAAGAATTTCTGGAACAAAAGGAATTAATAAGCCCAGATCAGTTCGAGTTTCAAAGTGGTTGGTCAATGACCCACTATTTTTCTTTGAACGCAACGATGATATCTACCAAAACTCACTTAAGCTTTTAAGCTTTTGAGAAAGCTTTTGATAGAGACGAACTTTCCACACCGTCCTACAAGTATTAAAAAAATGGGGCATTGGAAACAAAATGTACAATTTAATGAAAGCATTTCTCTCAAACCGTAAACTTTCTGTAAGTGTAAACAACAACAACTTCAAAGCTTACCCTTGGCACAATGGCATACCTCAATGGCCTCTCTTCTCTCAGTAACCTTCTTTGTTATAGCATTCTACCAGTTCAACAACTTAATAACCTTAAACCCCCATATACACCACCTCATCTACGCTGGGCTTGTCTTAACTTTCTCGGCTTTAAAAGATTTAAACCAAGTAAAAATCATATTCACCAACATCCTAACCGGTTTCTGCAAACAAAAGCTCAACTTTCCAAATTTATAAGGAAAGAAAATGCACCTTCCCCAACCTGAGCTTTGTTAATACACAAACCCCACACACTAAGCCAGTAAGTTCAAGAATATATGGTCTCATTTTTGATAAAATAAACTAACTTTTAAAGATCATTGTAAATATGTTGGATTAAGCTTACTCACTAGACTAAGTCTCAAAACTCTAAACATTTCATACCTACATGCCCACTCTTGTAAATATTGCAAAAGCTCTGATGTTGTTGATGATGATGATGAAAATAGAAAAATAGGCTTGCGATTTATGGACACTGCGCTAAAACACACCTCGCACTCATTCAAATCTCCTCTCTAATCAAAGCGGTATTAGCTGAAGCAGGCTACCTGACATACATCATAGAACAAGATACAACACAGTGATGCACACCCCAAAATTGCTCCAGTGTAAAAACAAGCTTCTGTCTGATCTAGTGAAATCACAACATGCAACATATAATCCATCTACGAATATGAAATGCTTAACCTTTATCAATGGGCTCGATATAATATCGAAACCCCCCCTTATTAAGGAGAATACTCATCCGCATTGGCTGACATTAAAATCCTCAATAATAAACACGCTCTTCCAACATCAAAAATCAACCTCCTATGTCGACTAAGATATCCAGCTATTCAACGAAGCAATAAAACCTTATAAACCAGAATGGAAAATTATCTACACTGATGATATAATATACACTAATCCATACTTCGTTTGCAGTGGCAAACCATCAAGGTGTCACTATAGCTATCGGTCTATTACCAATGTACTGCTCTGTACTTACAGCTGAAGGAGCTACGCTATATGAGCGGTTCTTTTCATTGCACAAACTGAAAAAAAAAAAACATATCATGTGCAATGATAGCAAATCGACAGTCAACAGTCAATCAATCTTGAATGTAGCAAATAACACAGTGTTAATGAGCAATATAAGATAAATTTTATACCAACACAAAAAAATAATTGAAATTTGTGGATTCTAGGATATGCTGGTATACGAGGAAACCAATTTGCAGATGAACGCGTCAAAGGAGCAAGAAAGGAACCACTATTTTCATATGCACACTTTACCTTAAAAGACATTCGCGACAGCAGCCAGAGACTGGTCAAATTATCATCACCACTACAAAGAGCAAAATCCCTCCGGTTTCAAACCAAATTATCCATCTGACTGTTCATGTCAAGACCTAAGAACTTTTGTGCGCCTCAGGATAGAACACACCTTAAGTTCACACTGCAATCTGCTGAATAGAACCGATCAACCAAGCACCATAAATTGTAAGCATGCAAACCAAACAGTCAATCACATATTGGACGAATGCATTGCTTTACTTCAAAAAAGGTCAAATACATTTGGTAGTACGAAACCATCCAACCTACTGAAGACAACCAATGCTGACAACTCACGGCTATCAAAAAATTTCTCAAATTGTGTAAGATCTCAAACATATAGGATAAGTAAGTTAAAATTACATACATACATACATATATCTATCCAAATTGTGACAATACCATGAAAAAAATTTACTTCAGAAATTATAAGATTCTAAGGCTAGCAATATCACACAAGCAGAATGTAGAACAAAAAACTTGCCAAAAAATTTTACGAATTCAATGTGGTCTTTAGTAGTGGTTTGATGAGCTATGCCCAGGTGCTCTGAAAAGGCTAACACGGAGGATAATATGAGAAAAGCCCATAATCTCGTATTACTATATCGGCGATTATAATTGCGCTAAACAGCTGATTACACTGATTACACGGTGTCAGCTATTACGCTGATTACAGATAGCTGACACAGTAAATATCCTCAATATACCATGAAACATTGGGCATGAGAAAACTGTCGACGCTATGGGTGCCGTGTTTGCTCACTTCGGACAACAGGCGGTAACGGTTACGATAATGATTAATTTTGAGTAATTTTATAATAAATCATAAGTAATCACTACTTTAGAGCAAAAATAATTTAAATAATAAACAGTTATTATTGATCCTATAGATTTGTTCATTATTATGATTCATTATTTTTAATTTTTTATAAATTTTTTTGCTAACTTTGTTGCATGTGTTTTAGAACAAATCTAAAGGATAAAATTCATGTTATGGTTCTTCCTCGTCCCCCTTCCACCGCACTAAAAATTAGAAAAGGTCCAATACTTATCGTAATTTATGAGGTAGGGCCTCAAATTTTGACACAAAGAATACATGAAAATTATTCAAAAAAAACTCTTTTTAGGCAAATAACTACAGCTGCAACGGATTATTATTATCCAGCATACTTTTTTGTACTTGGCACAGAAAGCTCTTGGCGAAAGCACTTTTTGTCGCCATTAACCAAGAAAAATTCTTCTAAAGCCGTTAAGCGGAAATTACATAAAACCTATTAGTTGTTGAGCGAGTTAAAGGTTCATCGAAATAATCATTTCTTAGCAAAAGTTTGTATTATTTAGGTTTTTGCTTCTTTTAAAATCAATAATTGTTCCGAAAGTAGCGACAATAAGGAAAAGATTAACCAGATAAGCCTTTAAGGGCAGAAGGTCACACGATTGTGAGAGACCCTGTACTTATTAATTAATAATAATAACGTTATCAAAAGTATAATAAGAGCCATTAGTGCTAAAAAATTTTACATGCATAAATTTCTCGGGAAATTATGTGTGTAACTTAAGGTGGCATTTACAAGAAAACATAAAAATGAATATGAGCCTGAAGTGGATGCAAGTAACGACGACCAAGTTGAGGAAAAAAAAAAGAAATGTTTAGTGGTGATGGGGAAAGACGAAAAAAAGGCATGTATCGATTTTATAACAATGGAAAAATCCTCCAGCAGTCCTTGATTCGAAAAAAAATGGACACTGCCACAAAATGCAATCGTTGAATTCGCGGCTTTAATGTTCAATACATTAACTATGATAAAATCTGTATAACGACGTTGGGACTGATTCAACTGAAGACTTCGCACACAACGCAGAATATTTGCTGTGAAATTAAAGCACTTCTGAATGAGTTCAATTTACGAAAAGACCAAATACCATCCAAAGACCATCACTACGGATAATGGCAGTAACATGTTAAAAGCGATCGAAGTAATGAATAGATGCGAAATTGATGGTGCATACATACATTCAATTAACTCTATTAAATGTGTCGCCCGCACCCTTCAACTCGCGATGAAAGAGTTTATGCAAAGTTTGGAATCCGTTGAGTTTATTGAAAAAACGCGAAAAATCGTAAAGCTATTAGGGACGCCGTCATTAGGTGAGATCTGTTGCTTATTATATATCAAAAATAATATAAAATATTATCATTGTCATAGGTATTTGATAACAAAGGATTGAGGATAGGGAAGAAAATTTTTTAGCAAATGCAATTTAGCAAAATTATTTGCAGCATTTACTTTGACCTCCGTATCTAGAGAGTGTTGTTTCAAAAGCCACTGAGCCAGAGCACGTGGCAAAACCATAAGATAAATTTGCTCCTTCAGATTTGTTTTAAAAGGCAACAAGGTTATCAAAAAACTGCATAAAAAACCTGTATTCTAAAAGTGAGTGTGATCGCAGTGAATGAAGCTCCATCAAACAGATATCCTCTGGTATACACCAGAGATCAAGGAACATTCGAAAAAGTGGACTTCACCCAACGAAACTGCTCCGAAGATGGCGAGGACTTTCATGTCGACCGGAAAGGTAATGGTCGCCGTTTTCGGGGATTTACAAGGCTACTACCTGGACATAGGACATAACATACCTGAACATAGGACTCTATTATGACGAATTATGAATTATTAGGCTGATTCGACATCAAATTGCAGAAAAACCGGCCCCATTTGGCGAAGAAAACGTGGTTCCATCATGACAAAGCACCGGCTCATATCTCCGCCGTCGCCACTGCCAAATTGTTCGGATTAGACAAACTGCCGCTCCATCCACCGTCTTTTGTAGATTTGGCCCCACGAGATTCTCTATGTTTCCAAACTTGAAAAACTCATTCGCCGGACATAAATTGAAACTAATAAGGATGTTATTGCTGATACGAAGACTTATTTTGCAGACCTCCGGAAATCTTTTTTTCAGAGCTTTTAAAAATTTTTGGAGTATCGTTAAGTCAAGTGTACCGAGCTAAAATGACACTATGTTGAGGAATAAATCGCAATTTTTACAAAATTTCGATTTAATTTTATAGGATAGATACTTATCGGACCGTCCTCGTAGTAAGAGAAATTTATAGTAGCCACTTTTCATAGGCTATAGTTGTTCAGTAGACTTTTGCACAGAATTTCCGATTCTGAAAGAATTTCCATCTTATCAGATTGAGGAGAAAATGGTGATTCGACTATTTGTAGAACTTTAATAACCTGAAAATTATAGTACATTCATAAGTTTATGAAATACTTATTTTTGTTAATAAACAAATTTATTGTCGTCTTTAATTTTTTATAAATATCTTGCATTCTTGTATATATACATTTGTCTGTAAGTAAATAGGAACATTTATTAATTTTTTTGTCTTCCACACAAGTTACATACGTATGAATGTTTATAATTTGGTTTCTCTTATTTCACTGTGTCTGAGAGTGATTGTATAAATTTATGACCCAACTGGATACAAATAAGAACAAAATAAATAAATTTATTAATTACAAGTTACATATGTATGAATGTTTATAATTTGGTTTCTCTTATTTGACTGTGTCTGAGAGTGATCGTATAAATATATGACTCAACTGGATACAAATAAGAACAAAATAAATTTACCAGTATGCAAAAAGAGAACATTTACATAATTTTTTTTACAACGAAAGCTTTTCACGAAAAGCGTGAGCTTTCAATTTTACGAACAAAATACATACAGTGACTCACACTAGAAATGGGACGCCCCAAAACTATTTGATTTTTTAACTTAGAATATGAAATTATCTAGCAAAGAATGCTAATTTTTTCAAAAATACCTTTTTATTTCAAATAAGACACATATTTTTTTTTTGACATGAAGGAACAACAACAAAATGGACATTTTTATATTTATTGTGCATTCAATGCAACTCACACTTGAAATGGGACAGTTATCGCGACGCGTAATACTGTTATTTTTTCTGAAAACTAAACTCTAATTGAAAATGCTTTTAGTAGTTTATTAACTGGCAACAGAATAAGATTATCAGCGACTAAAATTGGAAAAATCCCTCGCTCTACAATTGAAGAAAAAAAATTTTTATTATTAATTACGAAAATAATAAATCTATAAGAAAAATAGGCGAAATTGTAGGCAAAAAAAAATCCGTACTTCATGTAATAAAATACCTGACAGAAGTACAAAACGAAAAATTGACGACCGAAGTGCGCGGTTTTTGTTGCGAATAATCAAAAATAACCCATATCTGTCTGGTGTGGAGTTACAAAAACAGATGAAAGAAGAAAAGAAAGTTGAAGTAAGTGCAGAAACAGTTCGTACATTGCTTAGACAAAATAAACTTAACGCTAGAATACTTCGTCGAAAGCCACTTATCACAAAAAAACCAAAAAGAGGAATGGAATTTGCTCTGAAATATCAAGACATGGACTTTTTTTTTGGCGTAAGGTAAGCGTTTTTAAAGCTTGATTCATGAAACTTGGTGTGAATTTCAGTTATCTTTAGATTTTTTTCACTAACAAAACCAAAATTAACATCTTTGGATCGAACGGCAAACGTTTCGTATGGAGAATGCCTGGCAAATAATTGGACCTGCAAAAACATAAAAAAAAAACTTTGAAGTTCGGGGGTGGCTCACTGATGATTTGGGGTTGTGTGTCGAGGGATGGGGTTGGAAAACTGCATTTTGTAGACGGAGTGTTAGATGGTAAAGGATATATAGGCATTCTGAAAGCAAATGTTCATAACAGCGCGGAGAAACTTGGGATTCATGATTGTTTTATGTTTTATCAAGACAGCGACCTAAAGCATAAATCCTGGAATATTAAAAATTGGTTGATCTACAATTGCCCTAAAGAACTTTGTACGCCTGCTGAATCCCCCGACATTAATCCTATGGAGCATTTATGAGCAGAACTCAAAAAAAGAATATAAACAGTTTAAACTCAGACGGTAAGTCGAAAATCACGAAATCGTTTTTAAAGTCAGATGGAAAGTTCGAAAATTCTATATCTGTTATATTGGCACTAGGGGAAGGTCTGAGTAGAAAACATTTACTTTTTTCCTTAAACTAAAATATGCTCGGAACATATTTTCACAACTGGACCGACATATTCCGCGCAAACTTTGTTAAAACAACGAAAATCATTATATCTAGAATATGGAAGCTGGGGTAATTCGTCGACCGATTTTACACATTTTTGCCATTAAACTATAATGTATCCAATAATGTACATTAATTTAATTTGGTAAGACACCTTGCAGATTGTCCGATTTTATAATATATGGTATAAAATCAACCGAAGTTCGAAAACCTTTATAGTTTTATTTAGGTGTATGGGGGCTCGGGAAAGTTTTGACCCGATTCTATTAATTTTTGGCATCAGAAAAACGTTCATTAAGATACCTCACATCATCACCTATGTATATGGTGTAAAGTTAAACGGAACTTAGTGAATTCTTTCTTTTCTTTCTGAATTTCAATGATATATTTCACAGATTGACCGATTTTTTCAGTAAAAAGTCAGCCATAGGCACTGAGTCCACAAATTCGGTATATGGGGGCTTGAAAATTCATAGTCCGATTTCGAGAAATTTTAACCGTGGATGTAATAACTTAAAAGTACTATTTGTACAAAGTTTTATTCCGATACATTTATTGGTGCTTGATTTATACACTGCAGAGTGAAAGAATCATATGGAATTTAAAATAGTGATATATGGGAAGTAAGCGTGGATGTAGTCTGATTTCGCCCATTTGAACATTGTAACATAAGTTTGTCTTTATAATATTATGCACCAAATTTTGTTGATATTTGTGAAGTAGTTCGTAGGATTAAATATATCTAAAAGTAGGCGATGCTACACATTCATTGTCCAAGTTTTACACTGATTCCTATGAAGAACTTAAGTACCATTGTGGCTGTGAAATTTAATGCTTCTGAAGTATTAATTTAATTTGTTATCGTAATTATAGTAGTTTTTAACATAACCGTTATATGAGGAGTTGACGTGATTATTACCCTCTTATTATCTGTATGATTAGGTTCTAGAAAGACTTGTTCTAAGCAAGTTCTGTTGATATAGCTTGAATGGTTTGTGACGTATGTACATTAAACCTATTAGAGGGCGGGGTTACTCCTTCTTTTTAACAACTTTTAAACTGCAGATGTCCCTCCATACTTCGAAGCCTGGTACCAAAGATTTGTATCTTAATTTGTGGGTTAGTTATAGAGCTCTATAATTTTTCTCTTAACTTCATTTTGTAGCCGTGGAAATGGTCTGAATTACCTCATTTGCAATACTAACCTCCTCAGAGTGCCAAAGAACATGAGCACCAACTTTCATCAAGATATCTTAATATTTAGTCAAGGTGTCGGTTGTACTGACAGACGGATGGACGGACAGGTAGTCAACCGGAATTGTCATCATTGTGGTATATATAACTCTATATCTAATTCGATTGGACTTAGGTGTTACAAACAACCGTTTGGTGAACAAAACTGTTATTCGCTGTTACAACTTGTTGCGAGAATATAAATATTGAAATTTGGCATAAATCACAAGCTTCACAATTTCCACTTCAATTTTGTATCATTTTACATTGAGCCTTTTTTGCCGCAAAATTTTTCTCGTGATTTCACAAGTTGTCTCTTACAAAATTTTTGCAGTGCTACATTTTTTCAGTTTATTAATAAAAATTCTTTTGTAATGCACCACGCCCATATTGCTAGCAGGTATGTATGTACATATGTGCACGTAGGTATAAGTAGTCTGCAGTGAAATCAAAAATCAAATAGGTTGAAGCTACTTACAACTATTATGAACCGCAGGCACTACTAGTGAACCAAATGTTCGGTAGTTTTTATGTGTCAATGTCTTACAAGATGGCAATTGTCAGATTTTGGTCAGAAATGTAGTAATCTAATCCTAACTTAAAGCAGACATCTGTCTGTCTAGCTCAATTGAATGTAATACAGTAATACTCGTATAATCTAAGCATCTGCATATTAGTTCAGAGAAAAGACAAAACTTGTTAGAGCTACTTGGTAAAATGGGTGTATTATATCAAACGAAACAATCGGCTCATTCACCTGTATCAGCTCTTGTTATAATTTTTTTTACTTAAATATTTTAGATTATGTTTTGATCGCATTGGATGCTACTGAAACTATATTGAATTTAATATTTACTTTCTTCAAATTTTGTACTAAATATGTTCGGCAATTTTAAATTTTTTGCTCAGTCTGTACGATGTGACTATTTACACAGGTAAATTTGGTTACCCCACGGAGTGGTTGGCCCACGGAGTGGGCGGCAATTGTTTATTTATATATACACAATTTGGACGCAGTCCAATGTATTTGCAGAAAATTCCCATTGCTACAAATTCGTACATATCCCACAAACACCGGGCCAACTTAGAGAATAAGTACATAATATAAATGTATAGATAGAAATATATAAATCATATTCTGTACTTTACAGCGCATACATACATTTGAACGTGCTGGTTCGGACACTTAATATAAAGGAGGGGAATTGGTGCGTCCATTTATGTATAATATAACAATATATATAAATTACTTTTAATAATTTAATTTATCGACATCATACCATTAGCAAACGTACTTGCTAATATACGTTTTGCTAATACATGCTATGCATCTAAGAAAATGTTGTTTAATATCAATTATGATTTTAAACAAATGGACAAGTGAACATTGAAGAAGTTCAATATTTGGGTGAAAGCAAAGGTTCGTTACATAGCTCCATATATCGCATTTATCTTTTTTCGTTAAATGTTCCCAAAAATATCTCTCTAACTACCCGAGATATGTTAAACCGTTTGGAACCATTTAAATAAGGCTGGATACAAAAAGAAGCTCGATATATGGGTGCCACAAGATGTAACAAAAAAACCTCATAGACCGAATTTCCACTTGAGATTCACTGGTGAATCGCAAAGAAATTGATCCATTTCGAAAGCGGATGGTTACTTGTGATGAAAAGTGGGCCACTTTTACTTTAAGACAACGTCAAGCGAAGCGAACGTCGAATTGTGGTGAGCCGGTACAAACGGTGGTTAAGCCAGGATTGATGGTCAGAAAGGTTTTGCTATGAATTTAGTGGGATTGGCAGGAAATATCTACTATGAGCTGCTCCAGTACGGCCAAACTCTTAATTAGGATCTGTACCGTCAATAATTGGACCGTATGAAGAAAGCAATTATCCAGAAGCGTCCATCTTTGAACAAAAGCAGAGGAATTTTGTTCCATTAGGACAATGCCTTGCAACACACATCGATAGTGAATTGCTGGACGGCGGGAAGTTGGTTCGTAGATTCTTATGCATCCACCTTATAGTTCGAACATAGTATCAAGTAATTACTACCTGCTCCTGTCTATGGCGAATGATTTTGCTGGTGAAAAATTCGCCTCAAGAGAAGCTTGTTAAAATCGACTGTCCCAATTTTTTACCAAAAGAGATGAGGGTTTCTATAAGTGACACTATGAAATTGCCTTCAAAATCTCAATACGTTATCGAACAAAGCGGTGCATATTTGACCTAAATCGGATCATTGTAACTATGCTAAATGAAACCTTTGGTTTTCGGTGCAATAATAATGGAATTCGTTTTACTAGATCTATTTTATTATTGGGCGAATTTTTTGACCGAATACACCTAATATTAACTACCAGTTTACCTTTTGTTTACTCTTTTGCGCAAATATATTTCTTAATGGCTGAGTTGTCTATTGTAAATTTAAATTAGCCAATCAAAATCAGAATGTCACAAGTTTAAGTAATATGGGAAGTAGTTGAGATTTGGTGCGATTTTGTTCATTTCCAAAACTGTGCTAAAAGGGATATACTTTACAGTTAAACTTTTTACAAATTGCAGGAGTATTTAATACCTAATAACACTTAACCGTTCCTTACTTGTCTGCTTTTAACATAATTTTATACCAGGGTCTCCTTGAATAAATTAAACTTGAAATATATTTCTGAATTAACAATTATTATTTTTTTTTTTAAATAAATAATGAGTGAGGTCAGGTTATCTTAAAATATAACATGGATATAATGTAAAAATTTGCTGCTGATTAAATTTGATTGCTGTCTTGAATTTGTTTTACGAATAGCTACAGAGTGCTATGGTAGAGTTATTAGTACCAAATTTAATTGTGAAGAGAAGATGTTCTAAGGAAAACTGTTAAAAATGAGAACATGAACGTTGTAGCCCAATATCATGCCATTAAAAAGGAAAGCTTTTTAAAAATTCGAATTTAATAAAAAGCCATTTTATTAGGTAACATTTCAGATCATTAAAACTTAACCAAAATTGTTGTGACTTATTCAAAATATGCAGAGTTCTCTCTAAAACTTTCATAAAAGTTTTATCCCTAGTACGGATTGTTATAATAACCACTTTAAGAGTTGTTTCCTTTTTTTTTTCCCGTTGTTATCTATTAAATTTTGTACATTTTAAACAAAAATCCCCTTTTTATAGAAAAATTGCATTCAAAAATAACAAACACATATTTTAGGAATGAACACGTCGAAACCAAAGTATTTCAATATATTCACAACCCAGGGAGTTATTGTGTAGACACTTGTTCTACAGAAAACCACCGAAGTTCTATTTCTATCTATTCTTATTATTTCTAAGTTGTTCTGTTCTTCATTCAGTTTTTAAAAGAAAACAATTTTTTATACTTTGGTGTCGTTATAGTGATCAAACTTTACAAATGTGTACCAATTATTATAAGAATGGGTTAAAAGAAGATAGGTAAATCAATGGTATGTATTATTAAAGTGGCCTATTGTATCATATTACAATCCCACGTTGTGGAAAAACAGCTTAATCGGCTTTAAACATATCATAGCAAAAGAAAGTAAAGCAAATTTAAAATAAATTACAACTTTTATTATAGCGGAATACTTATGTACTAATTGCGAATAAAAATTACACAGTTTAAATTGGTGGTGAATATTTAGAAGGTATACTCCTATCACCCTATCTAAAATTTTTATTTCTTTACTGTAACCTGAAAAGATAAATCATATTAATATACACGTGTAATATTACGTTTGTAAAAATTTCTAAAATTTTTTAAATAATCAAACTTAAACTTTAATTAACTTAAATTAAAAAACCTAAACTTAATATTTTAACAATATTTTTTATTTGTTAAGATGTATTAGACAATAGTATTTTAATATTATTGATTTTGTAAAAAAGGTAAATATAAAGATATATTTTGGGCAATTCAGTATTTCTTTCCTTTGAAGAATATCCATGTTTTAAGCTTCATAAATGCTATGTAACCCTAGTCCAGTAGGAATTAAATAAATTATAATTATTCATTAGTTTGCATACGTCATCAAAGAAAATGTTATTAAATAAAGGAAACACTCATCTGTATAAAAATAGCGCATATGAATTTGCGCAAAACTCACTAACTGCCAGAAGCTTTAAATTTCTTAAAATTTTTCGCTAATTAATAGTAAACTATAATCGTATACATCAATTTAATTTGTTTGGAATTTTTCTAGAATATTCGACAACATTTTTGTGCATGATGTGATGAGCAAATTTGATTATTTTTATTTTCTATTATTTCTAATATTTTGGTGCTGAAAACTCAAAATTTGTTGCTAACATTTAGAAAATGCAAATACATACACATGTAAAACAAATCTTCATTTTATAATACCCATACATTAACAGTATGTAATGCCGCCAAAAGAAAAAAATTTTGTTTGACAAAACTAGATAATGTCCATGAATAACGAAAACGTAAGAACAACGCAATAAAAACATGTACCATATATGTATACTTGTATGTTTAGATATATTAGCATGCATATATGTGTAGCATTTAACCGTTATCTTTGATAGAGGAATAAATATGGCTGTGCGCAGAAAAAAGTTTACTTTTCATTCCAAAAAAATTTATAAATTTGTATAAAAAAATTATATGAGTATTGCATATACGTTTGCAATTGAGAACGATATGTTTCTAATTTCTGTTATTAATTTCACATAAATCGTTAATTATAATATACATGTACATATTTAACGCATTTTTGTCTCATATATCGCAGTTACAAACAATTAGCTTGTAGAATCATCGGAATCTGGAAAGACTCAAACAGAAAACAATATCAACAAACGGGACATCGTACTAAATGATCGAGACCGCTATAATCATATACATACATCATTTAGATAGGGGTCATTTCGTTTTCAATTAATTAATCGAGCCCAGCGTCCGCTAATGTATGTATGTACATAAATATGGACATTTATCTGCTACCAAATTGACAGTTTGCTCTACTTGTTGAGATGACAAAAAATGTAAAATCAACAAATCTGTTGTAAAAATCGATATAAAATGTTGCACATGCTTATTACTGCACTTTAACATTAAGATTGATACACATCTGCCACAGACGGTAGTATAATATGTAATGCAGAGAATGTAGGAGACAGCGGTTAGGATTGCGGATTAGGGGCGTTAATATCGGTGTTTGTTTTATACGTTTGCAAATTGTAGCATTGAAAAATCGCTTAAATCGTTCTGAAGGGCGAATGCCAATATTGATTTGAAGTTCATTAAAATATACTTTTGTATATGTATGTACATATATACATTGAACATTTGCATGTGTATATAAACTTGTACATGCCGATATTTATAGTTTTTCCCACTACAAACGCTTTGCTTCTGAAGACAACTTGTTTATAAGAAATTCAATGAAAACGCTTGTTTCAAAAATATTTTTATATGTACGTAGAAACATTTTTTGGTCTACGCAATTAAAATTTCATTTACCTTTTGGCAGTATGAGTACAAAATATAATCTGTATTTGTTCGCTAACTCACATTTGAATTCAGAACTAGCTCAGCTATGCTATAGCAAGAGAAACCAATGTGAAATACATATATACATATGTACGTTGTGTATATATGTATACACTGGCACGTTGCTAATAATAACGCATACGTACGATCTTCTAAATATACGTTTATACACACAATTTTTTGCAGCATTTTGAGTGTGTAAATCAACACAATAAAATCATAGAAGAGCGTCAGTGGTGTGGGGAATGCGATTAAATATTGCTAAGAATGCCAAAAGGATTTTCTAAAATATTAACTTCTTAAGTTTTGTCGTACAATATACACAGTACACACAGAGTGATAACCCTGAGTGAAATCAACTATATTAGGTTAGCAATAGGCAATATTAGGTTAACAAATGGCATGAACCCCAAATTCATACGGTCAGCCCTGTTTCTTTTCTATATAAGCAGCTAGCATTTTTTTTGTGTTGGTGCGTTAGACATGTCATTTGTCGTATATCGGTCGGAAATATACCAGCCTCAAATCAGTTAAAAAAAGTATAATTCGATTACGGAGCAAATCCTCTGCTTAAATAAGCAAATCCCTAGAAAGTCGTTCTATAATTGGTATAAGACTAATGTTTTTCTGTATAGTTGTATTTCAGACCAGAATTTCTATTCATAACTGGTATATTTATTGAATAGTTTGATACTTAAACATAGAGAATATTTGCTAACGATTATACGCGTTTAACTACCAATACATTCAAGAAATATGCATTCGCATAAGAAATTTTTTTTATTTTGTATAACGCAAAAAAATTTTGTTTATAAATTGAAATGCTACAATACCTAAAACATTCGTTAGTGAAAGGCTGCATTAAGAATTTACTTGCTATATCTACATATGTGAAACATAAAATTTTTTTTCATAATCAGATATTATATATGCCACTTTTATGAATGTACATATAATGTATTATGTATGTACAATGTTTATATATACTCTTTCTTCTTTATTAGAAATTTCGTTTCTGATTTCTGTATTATTATGATAATGTGCTATAGTTTCAATTTTTTGTTGTCGTATATTTCCTTAATGTTGACATCGGTTAAGATTTTTAAAATCTTGACCAGTGGTGGAAATGCACAATAAAGATATGAACTTACAAGTGGAAAATAAGGGTTGTTCTCTAAGATTTTGAAATCAAAATTTAGTAATTCCTTCCACAAATACTCCACTAATTAACACTTTTATTAAAGATTTGACCGATTTTGTTCACCTATTTAGGTTGTATGTCTTAAACCTTTCTAAAAAGGACTTCGAAAATGAAGAATTTTAGATACAGCTTTTTCACATAAATATTAAGTAACTTTTTTATTTAGTTGTATATCCGATTCTGTTGAAAACGCGCTATTTTTAATCATTAGCGATATGCAATTTTTCCTAAAGAAGTTACATTTTTTTAAAATACAATAATCATCATCAGCAAAGGAAAGTACTTTTGTAGTCGCTTCTGTTAGTTTTATGCCAAACATAGTAGTTTTAGAACACCGCTAAGATTTAACTATTTCCTAATCGTTGTTAATGTTTTTTAAAATTGTTAACATTCTTCCTTCCATTTGGTATAGCATTTATATTTTTTATATCATAGCTTCTAACCTAAGCAAAACGCGAAAAAAAACCTTATATAATAAACAAGTAATGTTATATAAGTTATTTAAATAAATTATAATTAATTATTATAGTTAATTATATAAATAAATAAAAGTAAAAAACAAGTTGGCGGTAATATATATAATATTATATTCTCTCGTGATTTACAAAGATCAAAGACGGAAAAATATTTTCAGCTGTTGGCAAATCTTTAATATAAAGAAATGTTCCAAATGAATTCAATATTAGTTATTTGATGAAGCTATGAATTGGTTATAATAATATTCGATATCATATTAACTTGGACTATAGGTCTCACACTCACTTAGTTTTATTATAAGATTTTTCTTCATGTCCGAGGTATTTATATTAAAATCAAAAACTAACTAAGTAACTACTAAAAACACTTCACTCCTAAAATTAATGTTGTGGGAAAGTATCTTCCAACAGTCTTAGTTTTTCCTACCGAATGATATAATTCTAATAGAAATATTTCCATTTAATTTTATTGACACATCTTCTGTCGAGAAATATGCGATATAAACTCAACGAAAGGGACGAAATTTCGTTCATTTCGCATATAAGAAAAATGTCAACCAGAAGGGCCGAAATCATCATAATACAGGTACGGGAGCTCTTCTGAGAGACTTAAGACCGATTTAATAGCTATATTGGGCATATTGAAGCTAGGGGAGGTCTGAGCCGATTGATGCTTTCTGAATTTCATTAAGATATCTCACAGATTTACTGGTATTTTCGGTATAAAGTCAGCCATTAGCACTGAGGTCCTCATATTCGCTGTATGATGGTTCGAAAATTCCACTTCGACCATTTCTGGATAAGAGTTGCCACTACTTTAAGGTATAATTTGAACAAAGGATTATTCCGATATCTTTATTTGATTTATATATTGTGAAAGGAAAGAATGTAATGGAATTTAAAATTAATAATGGCGTAGTTATAGTCAAATTACGCCCATTTTCACACTATAACATAAAGTTCAGGATAATATTATATATCAAATTTGGTTGAAATTGGTCGAGTATTTGCGGAGATATGGGAATTCTGCTAAAAGTATTCGCCTTGCACCCTTCTTGTACCATCTTTATTGTAAAATTTAATGCTTCAGACGTGTTTCTTTAGCGAATTAACACACTTTAATAGTTTTCAACATTATCTCTGTTGATGAAGGGTTAAGGAGAAATATTTTGCGTCAAGTTTGGTAACACTTCAAGCTGAAAAGTTCTAAAAATTTTAATTCTGTGAATTTTGAGCCTTTTTTTACCCAATTTTTTTATTTCACGTTTCTAAACATTGCAATTTGTTGGTGCCTACACACAATGCTTTTGTTTTACTTTTTCTTTTCTATTTATTTCGTTGTCCTTTTTTCACCTTTATTCACAGCTGTGTTGACTATTATTTTTTGAATGTCAATGCAAAACTACTCGCTACATTTTTTCTAACACTGTTTAGTTCTGAACTTGGATTAACAATAATTATTTTTATTGCTTCCAATTTCAATTGTAACCTTTTTTTTATATTCTCGCAACATGTTGCAACAGAGTAGATTAATTTTGTTCACATAACGGTTGTTTGTAATATCTAAAACTATTCGAGATAGATATAGAGTTACATTTATATAAAATATCTGAATGGCGAGACGAGTTGAATTCCGGGTGGCTGTCTGTCCGTCCGTCCGTTCAAGATATAACTTCAGTAAAAAGTGAGATATCTTGATGAAACTAATTACACATGTTCCTCGTCACAATAAGAAGGCTGGCATTGCAGATCGACGTAATCAAAAATTTTTGATACAAACGTGTAATTTGGTATAGAAAATCGCAATGGGAGTTTGTCCCGCCCAATTCTGCTGAAATTCTATATCTCAGGAGCTGCTATACCAATTTCAACACAATTTTGTAACATTATATTTGGAAGAACAAAGTTCTTAGACATAGTGTACGTTGATAATGCTTCAAAGTTTTCCGTAATTAGATGTGATCCTCTGTTCTGCCAGCGGCTTTGTATCATCCTGCTTTGGTAATAACTGACGAAGTGACTATAAGCATAGCTATAGCATATCCAATATTATATGGGTGTAAAACCATATTCGTGCGTTTTGCCAAGAGATAGTATAACTTGACCAGTTTTCGACTTTGACTTTAAATTTTTGACTTGTTCCAATATTCCGAATATGCGTTGGAAAGCTACTGCCCTTGTGCGTCAAATTCATTTGAAACGTAAACAACAATAATTTTCTTTACTCAAATATGTCGAAATTTGTGCCTGACAAGAAGAGGTTGCAGAATCTTTGGGAGTCACTCAAGCAACCATTTCAAAAAGTTCCAAAGTAGCCGGATACATTCAAAAGCAAGGAAATTGGATGCCATATGAATTGAAGCCAAGAGAGATTATTTTGCACGTCAGAAATGCTGCTTCAACGCTACGAAAAGAATTCGTTTTTGCATTGGAGTGTGATTGATGAAAAATGGATCCATTACGACAACCTTAAAGCAAAGAATCATATGTGAAACCTTGCCAACCAGCCATATCAATGGCAAAGACGCATATCCATGACGCCAAAACTGACTCTGTATTTGGTAAGTTCAGAAAGGCGTGCTGTATTATTAGCTTTTAAAACCGGGTGAAACCATTAATAGGAAACGCTACCGATAACAACTCATCAAATTGAAGCGAGTGATTGCCGAAAAACGTTCAGAATTTGTGACTAGACAAGAAACAATAATATTTCCATCATGACATCGTTCGGTATCATGTTGCAAGACCGGTTAAAAACTATTTTTAAAACGGCGGCTGGGAAGTTTTTCCTCACGCGCCTTATAGCCTAGACATTGCTCCATCTGACTATCATTTCTTCCAGTCGAAGCAGAATGCTCTCATTAGAATACGGTTCACATCAGAACAGGGAATCAAAAATTGGTTTTACTCATTCTTGGTCACCAAGCCGGCGCAGTTCTTTTGGGATGGAATCCATAAACTGCCAGAAGGATGGAAAAATGTTATAGTTTCAGATGGGATAACATACAATAATACTATTATAAACGTTGTAATTTAGAAAAAAAAAATAAAACCGCATGAATATAGTTATAAACCAAATATGTTCTCTCTATTTTGCTAAGATACTGACTATAAGATATTGACCGACACGTACCGTATAAAGCCAGCCAGATATTTGAAATTCTAATATTATGTATATGGGGCTAGTGGAACTGTTTACCCGATTTTATGCATTTTAAGCACACGAACACACTAATATTAGCAAGAGACTCTCTCTGAATTTTACCGAAATAACTCACATATTGACCGATATATATGGTATAAACTCTACCGGAAGTTTGAATATCCTTATAAAAGGTACATAGGGGCTAGGGGATGTATTTCTCCGATTTTCTCCATTTCTGATGGAAAAGCACACTACCACCAGGAAAAAATAATCCCTAAATTTCATTAAGATATCACACAGATTGATCGATATTTTCTGTATGAAATCAGCCCTAGACACTGAGGTCCATATATTGGGTATCTGGTGTATTGAAAAGTTATTTGCCGATTTGGACTGTTTTCACCCATGAGATGGCATATCTGAGATGCACTTTTTTGGCAAAGTTTTATTCCAATATCTTAATTCGTGCTTGATTTATATACTTTAAAGTAAAAAATTCAGATGAAATTTAAAAGGAAATCTCATATCGCCCATTTTCACAATGTAACATAGGAATGCAAATAAAGTTACAAAATTTGGTTGAAATTAGTATAGCAGTTCCTGAGATATAGAATTCCAACTAGACGTGATGGTACAGAAATTGTGGAAGGGAATCAATATAAAAACTGGGCAATAGACGTGGCACCGCCCACTTTTAGGTGAAATCCCACATCTCAGGAAATACTCGACCAATTTCAACCAAATTTGATACATAACATCCTGATCTTTATATTACAATGTGAAAATAGGCGAAATTTGACTACAACCACGCCTACTTCCCATGTAAACAAATTTTAAATTCCATCTGGTTCTTTCCTTTCACAATATATAAATCAAATAAAGATATCGGAATAATCCTTTGTTCAAATTATACCTTAAAGTAGTGGCAACTCTTATCCAGAAATGGTCGAAGTGGAATTTTCGAACCATCATACAGCGAATATGAGGACCTCAGTGCTAATGGCTGACTTTATACCGAAAATACCAGTAAATCTGTGAGATATCTTAATGAAATTCAGAAAGCATCAATCGGCTCAGACCTCCCCTAGCTTCAATATGCCCAATATAGCTATTAAATCGGTCTTAAGTCTCTCAGAAGAGCTCCCGTACCTGTATTATGATGATTTCGGCCCTTCTGGTTGACATTTTTCTTATATGCGAAATGAACGAAATTTCGTCCCTTTCGTTGAGTTTATACCGCATATTTCTCAACAGAAGATGTGTCAATAAAATTAAATGGAAATATTTCTATTAGAATTATATCATTCGGTAGGAAAAACTAAGACTGTTGGAAGATACTTTCCCACAACATTAATTTTAGGAGTGAAGTGTTTTTAGTAGTTACTTAGTTAGTTTTTGATTTTAATATAAATACCTCGGGCATGAAGAAAAATCTTATAATAAAACTAAGTGAGTGTGAGACCTATAGTCCAAGTTAATATGATACCGGATTTTAATATAATCAATTCATGGTTTCATCAAATTACGAATATTAAATTCATTTGGAACGTTTCTTAATATAAAGTTTTGCCAACAGCTGAAAATATTTTCCCGTCTTTGATCTTTGCAAATCACGAAAGTATGTAATATATTACTTTACTTTACCAGCCTGTTTATTACTTGTTTATTATGTAATACGTGTATGTTATATATTATATAAGGTATAATATTTAATTTATTATTTCGCGTTGTGTTTAGGTTAGAAACTACTGCTTAGCGACTAACGAAACCACATGAAATAAATATTATATGATTCAACGTAGTTTTAATCCAAAAGTCGTCTTAGGCGATAGAAATGAGAGAAGAGATCGACTAATTAGAAAAATTGAGATATGAAGAAGTAAAATTAATCAACGAATAAATGATAGGCCATTAGAAAATGCGGAAAATATATGGAGCGAGCTAAAAGAGATAATTTATACTACAGCAAAAAATGGTTTGGGAATATGTAAGAAACAAAATAAAAACCACTTGTTGACAGATGATATATTAAAACTGATGAGTAAACGCCATTAATAGAAATTAAAATATTGATCGGCAACTGAATGGAGAAGTAGGACGGAAGATTCGCATTACTAAAATAAATTGGATAAGCATCGCCAAGAAATTAAACGATTATAATTGCTACACGATACCTTTAATTCACTTTAAAAATTGAAAGATGCCGCAAGTATTCATCGCAAAAACTGCCCTCAACGAGGTAGTATTTGACATAAATGAAAACAAAAGAAAATAGAAGAATATACTGAAAAAGTTTTTTCGGATAATGAGAGAACCAGAATCTTCATTTCCACCACGGATCAACGGGCAATTATATTACAAAAACGAAATAGAAAGAGCTATATAATCAATGGAAAATAAGAAAGCAATTGGTGTGGATGAAAATAATGCACTGTAGTGAATACAATAGGCAAGGCGATATTTGGCTTCGGAGAAGGCCTTGAAACACCCGAGGCGTTGTTATCTATAAAAGTTCTGATTCAAAACTCCAAAGATGTTCAAAAAGATGTATTTCTATGCTTTATCGACTATGAAAAAGTTTTCGACACCATCAAGCATGATAAGCTTATGGAAATTCTTCAATAAATGGGAATAGATGACAAAGTAATTCGTTGCATTAGAACTTTATATTGATGATAAACTCTCCATGTAAGCATCAAGGGTGACATAACTGATGAAATATCCATTTAACGAGATGTAAGACATATCTGCCACAGATATAACAGATACAGCCAAAGTGAACGGTATTTTCATCAAGAATATATAATACACTGTACAGATAACACCATACCTAAAGCCGATAGCTTGCTAAGAAAGTTAACTTACGTAGTAAAGAATCTGGCCTACGTATTAACATAAAAAAGATCAAGTACATGATTGTAAGTAGAAACAAGTGCGGAAGGGTTAAGTTCGGATTTAACCGAACATTTTATACTCTCACAATATGCAAGGATCAAAGATTCTTTCACGTGCTGGCAAAACTTTACATTAAAATATGCTGCGTACGAATTTAACACCCATTATTCGACAAAACCGTGGAAACCGACGAAACCGACGAAACCGTCGAAATTGATTACAATCATGTTTGATTTTTTATTAATTTATATTACAACTCATGGACTATATTTTGTTTCGTGTCCGACCAAATTAGCTCAAATGGGATATACCCGATATAAACTCAACCAAAGTGATTTAGTTAAATAGACCGATTTTATTCTTATTTAGCTCGAAATCACATTTTGATTAAGAAAATATATTTACTTAATTTCATTAAGATATCATACATATTGACCGACATAAACTGTTTAAAGTCAGCTGGAAATTCGCAAATCATTGTTACTGGCTTATG
Source organism: Bactrocera minax (assembly GCA_021498325.1). Classification (NCBI taxonomy): domain Eukaryota; kingdom Metazoa; phylum Arthropoda; class Insecta; order Diptera; family Tephritidae; genus Bactrocera; species Bactrocera minax. The sequence goes on along the minus strand of JAKEEE010000055.1, from coordinate 1,092,350 downwards.
TGAGCTCGAGGAAGGTCTGGACTGATTGCATTAACTGTTGACATTGCTCAGGTACACTAGAGAACATGTTTCCAATAAATTTTGTGAAAATAATTCACACACCGACACGACACGACCGACATATTCGGCATAAAGTCTGCTAGAATAACGAAAATCATTATACGGTGTATATGGGGTAATTCGTAAACCGATTAGCACCGAAGCACACGGACACACTGTTATCAGAAAGAGACGCTCCCTGAACATCACATATGGTATAAAGTCTAACGGGAGGTTGAAAATTATTTAATTAGGTATATAGGAACTAGGAGAAGTATTTCCCCGATTTCCCCCATTTTTGACACAAGTGCATAATATTATCAAGGAAAGAGAATCCTCCAATTTCATTACCATATTTCATACATTTACAGCTATATATTGTATAAGGTCTACCGGAAGGTTGAAAATTCATGTATTAGATTTATGGTGGCTAGGGGAATTATCTACATGATTTCCCCCATTTTAGACACGAAAGCACATTGTTATCATGGAAAGATAATCCTCGAGTTTGATTACGATATTTCACAGATTTACCGATATTTTGGGTATAAATTCAGCCATAGGTACTGTGGCCCTTATATTGGATGTATAGGGCTTGAAAAGTTATATATCGATTTCCAGTCATTTCACGCATGTAATGGCATATCTTGAAAGTACTATTTGTACAAAGTTTCACTCCAATATCTTAATTGGTGATTGATTTATATACTTTAAAGTGAAAGAGTGTGGTAAAGATAAGTGGCCGTTTATCCAATTTAGCCCAATTTTTAGAATATCGCTTAAGGATGCAAATAAAATGTTACGTACGAAATTTTGTTGAAATTGGAATAGCGGTTCTTGAGGTATGGAAATGTTCCTAAAAATTTGTTTCATCAGATAGTTAACGCACTATTAAAGGTTTTCAAAATAACCTTTATATAGGAGGTGGGCGTAGTAAATATCCGATTTCACTCATTTCCCCAGTATATGAGGAGATGCTAGAAAAACTTACTCGGAGCAAATTTTATTGATATAGCATTAACGGTTTCTGAGATTTGTATATTAAACGTATTGGGGGCGGGGCCATACTCACTTTTACAAAAGTTTTTGCCTATAGATGCGCCGCCCTACCGAGTTACTCCACACCAAATAACATGTTTATATCTTCATGTGTAGCTCAGTTATAGCACTTTATCGGTTTTCGATTAACGGCAAATTGTGGGTGTAGAAGTAGCCCGATTACGCCAAATTACACACCAGATTACAAATTATCGCTTGCATGGACGGACCGACAGTCACTCGGATTACAACACGTCTTTTCATCCTGATCATTTATATATATAACTCTATATCTATCTTGGTTGGTTTAAGGTGTTACAAACAGCCGTTAGGTGAACGAAACTTATATACTCTGTTGCAACATGTTGCGAGAGTATAAAAACATATACAAATACATAAACTTAATGATTAATAATATACTTATCGAATGAATAAAAAATTTAAGTGTATTGGGTGCGAAACAATGAAAATTGGGATTGCTCCAAAGAAATAAAATGTCGGATTGAAAGTGCGCGTAACACTTTCCTCAAAAATCGAAGGAAAACGGGGCATTGGTCGGAAACAGCGTTCATGGCTTCGAAACTTTCGACAATGGACAGGAATATAGAACATTAGCAACCTCACTGTTGTGGCGAGAGAGAATAAATATTATTATAATATAAAAATTTATGGAAAAATGTAAATATTATTTAATGTTATATGATCGCCAATATTCGAGTACGAATTGGCAAATAAAGAAAAGAAGAGAAGTTTTAAGCCGCCATCGAATGGTTAATGAATTTTATGGAGAGATTTTTCATGGTAAAAGAGCTCATAGTTTAGCCATTTTCTACTAAGGGATCACTTAGAAGGCCTTATTTTTATAAGATATGAAAGAAGAAATTAACCAATTTAATTTGCAAAATTTACAAACAAACTTTGATTGTAAATTTAATTAAGTATCAGAATTAATTATAAGCGTTTCCAGGGCTTTTCCAACACTATGGCGGAAATTTCATGTCGATTCGACATATTTTAATATTGTATAATTGTATAGACTAAAAGTAATCTACCTATACTTAGGTTTTATCGTAATTCATAATTTTTAAATTAGGTAAAACAAATGTTTTAGGTGGTTTTGCTTTAAGTGCTCGAGATTGCTCGAAATTGAAATGATATATGCAGTATATACAATATATACAACGCAGCAAGCCCGAAACAGTTGATTTTAGCTGTCTGAAAAGTATAGCGAATAATGCCAAGCTAAATGAAAAATAAACTTTGATATAAAAAGTTCAATACAAGGAGTGTCAGATAAAAAATTGGCATATACATGCAATACCAACCATATTATCATTGGCTGCTTATTTCTTATTTTTATGCCTAACATAACATATTTCTTGAATTAAACATACATATTTCAGATCGTAAGGTGATAGCAGCATACGTCGTATACTGACGAATGAATTTGCATATGTTGATGCTACCTACTGATCGTTGATGCGGTGCCCAGTTATACGACCTGAAGAAAACTTAATAGCAGGAACGGTAAAAAATCTTGGTCGTTTTGCTTTTCCTGCGATAAACTAGCCCTTTTAAAATATCAAATGAAGATTTTCTTTTGTTTATATAATTTTAAAGAGAAAAATACACTAGAGAAATGAAAAAGCTATATTTTCTTTTATTTATATTTAAAATATCCTAAGGTTCTGAAATTAATGTTATATGTGTTACTAATACTCATCCGTTCCTGCATGTATATGAGTTCTCTTATGCGTCCGTCACTTTCTCAAAAAGCTTTCGATCACTTTTAATCGGTAGTTCTCCCTAGCGGATCTTGATACTTTATGCTAACTATATACTAACGCAATCGATTGCATCACTTCAATGGCCATTATCACACCACCGCAAATGCCAAAGTAACTGAGTCATACTACCGTACACGAACGCACTGAATACGACCATGTCGTGTCACTCATACAAAAGCACAACTAAAACTACGGTGACGATTCTTACATACCGACAGATCGCGGGCATGAACGTACACCGAAAAAGGGAGCGAAGACTCACCAGGACAAGCTATGCTCCGTATATAAGGAACATACATACAAAAGCAAAACAATGAATACATAATCACATTGATCTGTCAATGTGTGGGTGGATCTTCTGAATAGAAGGGGGTGTAAGAGACCGAGAAAAGGCGGCAGTAATGGTACTATGTGTGCTTTTATCGCTTTGAGGTTCGGCAAATATCGGCGTATTGCGAGTATATGGTATCAAATTGCCTCATATAAAAAGGAACAGTGCCGGCCGTGTGGGTCAGAACGGCTTTCGAACGCGTAAGTGCAACACCTTAATGTTGGATTATTTCTTGATTGTGTATTTTTACTGTGAATAAAAACAATATCGTTTATTTTGTGTTTTCACTGGGGCTTGAATGCCAATGATGTGAGAGCGAGAGCGAGAAAGAAAGAGAGTTAATGTCTCTACGAGCGAGCAGAAAAAATTTAAATTGCCAATCCTATTGATTTATCTAATTTTCAAAGATTGTTTAGTGATAAAAGTTTAAGTGACTTTTAAAATTAGTTCCAAATATATAGTGGAAAAACATAAAAACAAAAGCAGAAGAAGTAATAAAAAGTGTGTATATAACATTCCGCGCAGGACGAAAGGATTACTTAATAGACATTGTGGATTTCCCAATATCCAAACCGTTACTTGAAAATATAGGTCCGAAACTAATGGATTACGACGTGGCCACTAAATACTAACGTGGAATATTTTTTTGATATTCAAAAAATTTTGAAGGTTTTCTGGCTTATCCAAAAAACATAAAACAGCTTTAGTGATTTTCGAAGTTACATTTTTTTATATAATTCATTGACAATTGTGTGTAAAAAGGCAGAGTAAAGCTGTCATGAAAAACCAATAATTGCGAAATGTATATTATTAAGCTAACAACGTGTATTTAAGCTAAAAATAAGATCTTGCTAAATTCTATGTTATAATGAGAGTGAATTGATTAGACAGATCTGTTCAAAAACCAGACTGGTCAAATTTAATACTGATATATACAGTGCCTGCTAATATCTCTTGATAAATTAGTCTGGGAATATTTGAACACATTAAATAAAAGAAGGCACGTTTTAATCAATTAATTTTTATGATAGTAATCAAAATATTAACGTTTGATCAAAAATTATCATATGACGTTAAATACGTTTATTAGATAACCAGCTAATTAACTTGATTGTATTGAATAAATCACTGAAAATTATATAAACCAAATAAAATTGTTGCAAAAGAGGCAATTTATGAAAGTACTGACTCACTTAGAATTTAAAAAAAAAAATTTTAATTTGTTGCACAATTATAAATATGATTGTAAGTCTATACCAATTTATGAAAAGATTAAAACAGAAAGGGTTTAGATAAAGAAATGAAAAGAAAGAAAAGAAAATATATTCTCTATGAAGATTAGTTCATGGCAAATATTATTTTTGAGTTTGAAAACTGAAGCCAAAGGGAAGCAAATAAAACTGTAGAACTAAGAGTATAGTAAAATTTCGAAAATTTAGTACGTAAATTTTTTAAGTGTTTTTATATTTTGCAAAAGTTAGCACAATCAAATTAATTAGTTTTAAACAATACATATGTAGTAATGAATAATAATATAATATTTAAATTTTGAATAGAAATTTTTTGGTTCAATTGAACGACAAAAATGTGTGCTTGATGGAGAATTTTATATCTATTATGCCATATATATTCGTAATATATATATTCGCCCGTAAATATGCTTTAGTGAATAAATAGTTCATCTAACTTTACGTTAAAGTTGGATAAACCATGCGAACATATACTAATATAATATCTAAATTTCAAAAATAGAACACTCTTAAAACACACACAAGGGCTTGTGTTTGTATTGAAACAACCAAGGGGATCAACCAATAGGAAATCAGATTTCTCACATTTACTAAATAGTTCAGTTAAATTTTGCCCCAATACCCAAAGATAAGTTACCTGGGATCTATTCTATCAAATGAACAACTTAATTTCATGGCTTTCTACCTGTTAAAAAAGCAAGACAAAAAAATTTAATTATAAAAATTTTGCAGCAATATCAGAAAATATTCGAGAGAAAATACATACACATACATACATATACAAAGGAAACAGAAACAAACTTAGATACACACGAAACGTAAGGTGAAAGAGTACGATAGAAATAGAAATATTTCTACACATTTACAAATCCTCGCACTGGGCAGCAATGTGGTGGCGACCAGCGACCATCTACCGAATAATTTTCACACGGCGTCGTTCGTACGCTACCATATCCAACTATGTACATGTATATATATATATATATGTATTGAGAATCGCTAATGCAGTATACATATCGAAGACGATTTCGAAATTTCGAAATAATGCCGATTTTTGACGCGATGTACTACATTGAAATACTCCCAGCTAGAGGATTTTATTTTAGCTACTTTATTTTTTCTTGTTCAAAAGCTTACTATAGTTGAGTGTACACGTTTCATATATGTATATATGGTTATTTTCTTTTTTCAAGATTTCGGTAGGAGAAATTTTCGCGTTTTCCAATTCAATGCGATCTTGCAACTCGGACGTTTTAGATCATCCCCTCTTGTGCGGATGCTGTAGAAAGCAATTAATTTAATTTGAGTTCTTATGCTATTTTTTTTCAAAACGAACATCCAACAAACGGTTTCGTATATTTGTTTCCTAAAATTTCGAAAATTTTTATAGACAATTGAAAGCAAATTTCATTGAAAAGAGAGATTCAATTTTTAAATAGCTGTTATCAAGCCGCGAAGTAAGTGTACACACAAATGTTTGGAGGAATATTTTAGAGAAAATGGATTAATTCAGAAAAGAAGTTACAAAATAATTAAACGTTTTAATTCAACAACTTAACAGTCCAACTGTGGTGTGAAATTGTTTTAAGAAATAAATTAAATATTGCAAAGAAGCCTTATTGCATTAGCGATTATTTTTGTGCCGCAGCATAGGTTTTGTATGACATCTTGAAACATATGAAATGCATATGTAGATTCTGTGTTATGTAATGTTGTGTAAAGATATTAAGTACATAGGCATACACATTTGAATTTGTATGTCTCAGGAAATATTAAAAAGAAAATCGAGCAAGTTCTCAATTACAAACATTTATACACATTTTTACTTTGTTCGTGTATTATTTAATTTATAAATAAACGGTTTTCTCTTATACGGAAGTGTTGCAAATTTACGAAAGCCTTACGTAACAATTGCATTTCGTATACCTACACATATATAACAATAAATATAATAAAGCAGTTTCCAAACGTATTGATGGTCATATATAATGTATTTATAGAATTGTTTTCGCGGTAAATATGTTTGAACATACCTATGCACACGTATACATATGTCATAAACGTAGGTATGCGTGATGGCGAGGTCGCAGCATTTTTGAGTGCTATATTTAGGCACCAACCCACACACGCCATACTCGTTGTGTAGCAAAAGCTACAACCACTGACAGCTTCACTGAGAGAAAGCCGAACGAACAGTCGCTGCTGGTGGTGGAGCTTTTCCGACGCCATTAATTGGTTCATGTCACTACTATTATTGAGATTTTTCTTATGTGTTGTGAAAGCCAACATCCACCAACTTCTCCACGTTACTTGTATTAGGTCACGCAGCGCATAGTAAATGCGCTCTCACACTTTTACAATTAAGCCCTTTATGGACTTTTAGAGAGCGCAAGCGGATATCGCTGAGGACTAATGGGACAAAGAGAGCAAAGAGAACGGTCTTACTTTAGTTGCTAGAAAATCAAGAGAGAAAATATCCGATTACAATTCAGAACATCAAGAAAAACAAATATTAAAAACAGCCTACATTGAATAAATATAGCCTATCTTATTTGAATTACTTGTTTCAAAATACATATACATAAATGTATGATATAAATTGGGTTTGATTAATTTATTTCCTTTCAGTTGAAATCAATTTACTTTTCACGATCTTGATATTATTAAGATATCTTCACTTGTTGTCTTTCTCATATTATTTTTCTGTTTTCTATTTTACTGTTTTGTATTTATAAGAAAAATTTTATTTTTTGATTAAACCCAACTGTAATACGCATTACACAACCAAACCCAAAGATTCAGAGACATATAATATAGATGCAGAAGCATAATATATATGGTTATAAAAGCTTACGAATAATAATTATATTTTATAAAATAGTAAAATTTCCATAAAATATTTTGTTGTTCTTTATTTGTGTCCAAACATTCCGTCGAACGACAATTCTTACGACTTAATAAATATTTTAACCATCATCTTCTGTATTTTAGTAAGGTACAATTAAACGAAAATTTACATGAGTTTTTATTTCTTTTTCTCTTTTAGGGAAGCACTTGGGCTGAGACGACGCGAAACACTTCAATCATTTGAAAGGAAAGACAACTTGGCAAAAACTTCGACTTTTGCACTCAAGCCCCGACTCTCACTCGAGTTACAATAATATATATTTAATTTATATTTTCTGTTAAGAAAAAAGCGAATCTTTAACCAAGATGCCGAAACCAATTGCTAGCCAAGAGGATGAGGATCCAACCCCATACCTGTTCGTGTCATTGGAACAAAGACGTATCGATCAATCGAAACCCTATGACTCCAAGAAGAATTGCTGGGTGCCCGATGAGAAGGAGGGTTATCTTCTTGGTGAAATTAAGGCCACCAAGGGTGATATAGTCTCCGTGAGCCTGCCCGGCGGCGAGGTAACACAAGCGTTTACCATTTGCATATGCAGATGACGTAGAAACACAAAACACACCATAATATGGATAGTAGTAAAGCGTTGTTGCAAGCAAAAAGAAAATAAATATTTGAAAAATATCACTAAAAGTAAAACTTTTGTAGGAATATTTAATTTTCTTTTGTAAATGTAGTATAAATAACTACTTCTCATGCTGACTGAAAAGTTCATCAGCGAGTTACTTTTCTATTTTGTTTGAAAAATTCCTATGCAAATTAAAATTTTTTCATCAATAATTTTTCTCTTAGTACCAGAAAAGCAAAATAATAGCAAACCATGTTATATAGTGCAGAATGGTAAATGATTCTTAGAGTGTCGCATAATTTGACACAAGTATATAACTCCTTTTTAATTTGCTAAAATTAAATTTAAAGGTAGCAATATTATACATAATTTATTTATTTACGATAATGTATCCCCTTATGAATAATTTCAAACTACTTATTTATACATTTCTATTGCGTGGTGTTGCATAAAATTTAGACCAAGGATTTTAAAGCCGATAAGGTCGAAAAAACGAATCCTCCGAAATTTGAAAAAATTGAAGATATGGCCGATATGACTGTGCTCAATACGCCTTGTGTCTTGCACAATTTGCGACAACGTTACTATGCTAAACTGATCTACGTAAGTTTCACCATAACATTGCACTAAAAAGGTATTTTTCTTTTCTTTCTCTTTCTCTCTGACCTCCAATTTTCAAACACTCACTTACCCATAAAACAAATAAAAACAAATCTAACCTAATGTAAATATAAAATGAAATTAATATAATCTCATATAAAATCGGGTACATAACATACAAAATCAAATATTTATAAAAAATTATAAACGTTTAAAAAACGCTTTGTATGTAACACACAATACAAAAGACCAAAGACTTTAAGAAAGATCAGCTTCAACAAGTCAATCCTCCGAAATACGAAAAGGCCGAGGATATGTCAAACTTGACATATTTAAACGACGCCTCTGTGCTTCATAACTTGAGACAGCGGTACTACAACAAACTTATCTACGTAAGTATGGTTGGAACCGATTGAATGCGTACATTTGGAACGGGTTCCACCAAGCCCCGCAATGTTTGCTTTGAATGTGATTGTTTATTGTATTTTTGTCATTGTATTTGTTCTTGTATGAAATTGAATTGTCTATACCTATAGTGAACCTGTTACATAACCTCACCACAACACACAAATCTTCATTCCATTCATTATTAAAATTTTATAACAATAACTGATTACCAAAAAGGAAAAAGAGGAATGAACTTTCAGGCAGCTGACTAATATTATGTTAGAAAAATTTTAGATGCTTAATCGTGTCAAACTAATGCAAACTTGAGTTTGGAAATGCTAATAGCTTTTGGCAAGCAAGTAAGAACTATTACAATATTTTGATTAAATGAAAAAAAATTTTACGTATAATAAAAGTTGTGAAGGCAGTGAAGTTCTTTAGGCAAAGTATGGGATACTGTACTTGTTTTAACCGTTTTTTTTTCAAAAATGTGTAGCTTAATATTTTAATTTAACCCAATGTAAAACAGAGTACAGTAAAATACATACATATGTAAGTACATTAGGATTTGGAATTAACGGAAATTCTATATTGAAATATAGAAACTTCCTTGACTTCAATGTATCATGCGTTAAATATAAAACACGTTTGAATGCTTCATGAACAGGAATATGGAAATGTAATTTAATAAGACTTTTTTGAATCTGTTTTATATTTCATGAGTGAACATTTATCTCACAATATTTTTTTTTGTTTTAATTTCTAAAATAATTTACTTTTGCTTAATTACTCTCCCAATACAAGCTACACATATTTTAATTAAGGTTATTAAAATCGAATGCACTAACCATAATTGTTCCATTAGTATTAATATCCTTCGTTTGCGCTAACATTGCCACATACTAATCAAAAAACAAAATTAAATTCCAAATTGGCAATTTCGTTTACCAGTTTACAAAGGAACAACCATAAAAAACAAAAGCACGACAAGGCATACACCAGTACAAACCAGTGAAAGGATATACCGAAACTGGAGTAAATTTCTGGAATCTTCGAAATGCACATATACCCATACATATTCCCACAAACATATCCATTTCCCATATAAACAAATACAATTCGAAAAGTATTCCACTCATTAAATTATGGAACGTTTTATATTCCTAAAAACCACTACACAATACACAAAAACACAAAATACAGCAACCACCAAACACATCCAATTTGCGTCAAACGGAGTACGTTAATATTTCTTGCAAGCGCAGAGATAAAAACCAGTGGCATGAATTTAAACATATTTTGTTAAGAGAATGGAATGCTAATAAATATGTATTAGTTGCATCAAACAGTACATAAAGCATCATTTGTCAACACAATGCAAACATCATACACGTTCGACCTAAGCAAAATTACATTTACCAAATCAAAGAGGACAAAACATAATAAAAAATAATCGAACCATCATAATTCCAGAAATCACCCAATGAATCAAAAACACTCAAATGAGTTGACATTTAATCAAATCACAAAAATGAATACGAAACATTTTTAAAAATTACTATTTTAAATATTTACATTAACTACATTTATTTCAGGTTTTGTACATTTTCACTTTAAAACCTTCAAGTTTCATATACACTAGTATATTACGTTGTTTGGGCAATTTTATGCAGGATCTCAATTTTTGATTTGAGATCTAAAGAGAAAAAAGTCCACGCAGAGCTTTATATTATTGTTCACCATTTCATGCCATTTATTTCATGGCTCTAAAGCCAAAACATAAAGTTTATATAATTTCATAATCAATGCTCCACCTTGTTAGTAAATTTCTTATTTTATTTATTTTTATTCCATTGAATAAAAAGAACCTGAATAAATAAACTAACTTAATTATCTTTTATTCCAACGTGCTTCGAAACAATCTAAAATGCAGACCTACTCCGGTCTTTTCTGCGTTGCCATCAATCCTTATAAGCGTTATCCCGTATATACCAATCGTTGCGCTAAGATGTACCGTGGCAAGCGCCGTAATGAAGTGCCACCACATATTTTCGCCATTTCTGACGGTGCTTACGTCGACATGTTGACCAACCACGTCAATCAATCTATGTTGATTACTGGTGAGTCTGGTGCTGGTAAGACTGAGAACACGAAGAAGGTAATTGCGTACTTCGCCACTGTCGGTGCCTCAACAAAAAAAGATGAATCGCAAAAAAATAAGGGTTCCCTGGAGGATCAGGTGGTGCAAACTAATCCTGTACTTGAAGCCTTCGGTAACGCTAAGACCGTGCGTAACGATAACTCTTCTCGTTTCGTAAGTATTGCTCGTTTAATGTATTCTAGTTAATACCACAAAGTGAAACTTATTACTCACACAACAATTCTCCTTGCTCCCTATTCTATCTTCACTTCCGATGTTAAGGGTAAATTCATCCGTATTCACTTCGGTCCAAGCGGCAAACTGGCTGGTGCTGATATTGAGACTTGTAAGTTTATTATTTTTGCTCACTGTCTGCGTTTCAATTGAGTAATTTAATGTTTACTTTTATCCTCAAAACAGATCTGTTGGAGAAAGCTCGTGTAATCTCTCAGCAATCATTGGAACGTTCATACCACATCTTCTACCAGATCATGTCTGGCTCTGTTCCCGGTGTTAAAGGTAAAGAAATTAAAACTCCATTTTGTTTACACCAGAAGTGATAAAATATTTCAGGACTACCCAAATGGTTATGTCCATTATAGAAAGCCTTACAATAAATCGAAAATCATTACTCCTTAAAAGCGCAGTTTCCTAATAAGTTGCAAGAACAAAAGGGTTCAAAAGTAATTTAAAAGTCAAAACAATATTTAAAAGAAAAACTTAAGTGTATTTCATACAAATATATAATATATGCATATTCATATACATCAATAAGATATACACATACATCTACATATATTATTCAATATTGTAGTAACACATTTAAATTAGATATTATGCGAAACTTTTATTTAATATTCTACATTCAAATTCTTATACCAGTTCTTTTATCCATCTGTTCCATTCTCGCTACTCACTAATCACTCAATACATAAATATATAATAATAGTAATAATAATATTAAATAAATTTACACTGTATACAAACATACATATATCGTTTACAAACATAAATATTATACATTACTAAATTATTAAATTTTTACCTTTCCATTTTTTTTACCAAAAACAAAAAATACAAACCCAAATTTTCAATGATATATCATTCGAAAACTCAGATCATTGTCTGTTGACCAATAACATCTACGATTACCACATTGTCTCTCAGGGCAAGGTTACAGTCGCCAGTATCGATGATAATGAAGAATTCCAATTGACCGATGTAATTTCCCAATACTTTTATTTATAAAAATGTTTCTATTCTTTTGTTAAATACTACCCTAATTATTTGATTTTGTGCTACCATTAACACTGTATTATATATGTATAACTATAAATTTACTAATTAACCATAGAATTCCAAACATTCATATATATATATATATATATATATATATGAATATGACTCAATTACTGATTATAAATATATTATATATACATATACCGAATATATATATATATATATATATATTGTTAGATCTATTCATGTCGTAACTTAAGTTTTATGCTGTCTTACGTAATATAAGTCTGTAGTTATATTCCTTAACACACTATTGTACAAATGCTATATTGTTCCCTCATAGGTAGCTTGCAGCTTCTCTCTCCCACAGTACCCTTTCAAATCCATTGACTAAAATTTTTCAGTATATGATTTTCTTATTTATGTGATCTGCACAACATTGATTAGACACATGGTATATTACATGATATGACTTTTTCATATAAATTTCTTTTCATTTTATTTCTTACTACATATATGCAATTGTAACAATAAATGCATGTGCCCTCCGTACCTTCTTAATTCATATTTTTACACCAACCCAATCACATCAACCAATACTTGTACACATCATTACACCAACAGAGTATTGTATACTATCGAACAATATTTACGATTACCGTATTGTGTCGCAAGGAAAAACAACCATACCCAGCCTTGACGATGGTGAAGAGTATCAAATTGTTGACGTAAGATATAGTGTTGAGATAAATATATAAAATATCTAAATGTGACTTAACACACTGCTAAAATATTTACTCAATAATCTATAAAAATTTTAAGTAAACGTTTAACCAAAATGCTGACATGTCCAGTTCTAGATTAAAAAATATATAAGAAAATAATAATGTGATCCAGTCTTAATTTCTAAAAATATCTACAACATGTCTAATCTTTAATTAAGGCTGTATACCATAAAGAGAACAGAAACTTAACAGATATCTAATAATTACCTCTAAATTTTATTGCTATTCAATCGTAATCAATAATAATGTTTAACATAATGTAAGCGTAAAATAAACGTAATAAACTCACTCACAATTACAACGTCTCAAATGTTAACTTGAATGTTAAGGTTTTCCAACACCACCACTTATCATACTGAGGTTATAGATGCCATTTAATACTCTTTGTTGTCTTCAATATTTGAACTCAATGTTGTTACTCTCTTTCACTTACACACTCACTCCTTAATATTTTGCTTATTCCTCTTACATATGCATATTCGTGGCATTACTTTGCGGTTAGACTAGCTTTAGGAAGCTGCTACAATTAGTATTTTTATGAAGTTTGTTTTTAAATTTTTGGCAAAGAAAAAAAGCTGGCAAAACCGCATATATATTTTCCAGAATATTTTGCTATAGGGTACAAACGATGAAAATGATGTTTACATGGCATAAAAATCTCAAATCGATAATTAAGTAATTCCAAAGACACATGATATCTTTCAAATGTTAGTTTGCAATCAATCATAATCTTAATAAGTCTACTCACAGCAATCAAACGTAGTAATCTAAAATTAAGAAAAGTTGCAAATGTTTAAGCGACATTTAGGTCACCTTTGGATTACAACTCTTGCTAAACAGCCCTCAAAACAGTCACGCACAATCCTTTTCCTTACTACATCTCAATTGAGTTTGCCGTACTTGCACGCAGTCTCTTTCATTCATAACTATTTTATATATCGTATTTTATATCGTTACTTTTTATGCAACCAAATAACGGTATGTAAACATAAGCTAGAGATGGCATATTTATCGAACCATATTGGTGATTATCCTGGAATATGTCAGGGTAAAACAAGGATAACCGGTGTCAACGATGGCGAAGAATTTGAATTGACTGACGTAAGTTGGGGAAGCCTTTTAAATGGTAACCCGTTCCCATTTAGATATGTAACAAAATCTCACACTAGCACTGTTTAATTCTATATTATCCATCTCTCTATATTTGTCTTTCTGTATATTTTTTCGTGTAAACATCTTTTATATATAATTTCAATATATTTTCAAATGTTTTGATTTCTTTGTTATTTCCACTTCTTCTCTCTCATTTCGCTGTACAGAAGTAAACGAAATTTTGTATTAATATTTAATATAAAATTATTTTATAGTTACATATTTATTGTACCTACACGGGTCTCATATTGCTGGCCTCTCTTAAATACTTAAATTTTTATTTACTCATATTTCTATGCAAATTTCTTTGTAAATAAATTTAATTTTCTTATGTTATTCCGGAATTTCTATCTCTTGCTGAAATAATTATTCTCTTTCTAAGTAGTAGTAGTTCCTTTAGTAGTGATTGTTCCCCATAATGCATTCACTTTACCGTTCAAATGCAACAAATCTTTTAAAAAACAATATTGTATTTATTTACTATTATACTGTGATATAATACTTGATATAATAACATTTATTACGAGTTTGCGCATTACGAGTACAGAGCATAGGCAATATACTACATATCAAAAGCGGAGGGAATTAATCATAATAAAGAATATTATATTTAAAATCCGTTACAGTAGTTAAATTCAAATTCTTGGTACAATGTACAGCCGGTTGATACCGGCAAAAACTTGTTTCTTTGATTTATAACCCACTATAAGTAAGGGGTATTAACATATACTGAGTGCATTAAATCAATACATTTTGCATACGATGCGCAATAGGAATACTCGTTGAACAAAAACAAAATTGAAAAAAGAAAAATGTGTAAAATGCTTTATAAAAGGACATTTCCAAGTAGTTTTTATATATTATAAAGCATTTCATTTAGTTTAGTATTTTTTACAGTTTGATGAACCTTTTCATTCTAAAGCAAGTATAAATCGGTATCAGTTATAAGTCAATATTTAATTGTTTACTCCCTTTATAGGCTTTGCACTAAAAAAAACACATATCCATATTTTCGACACACACATTATTTTTACCTTAACAGTCAAGTTGAAACATTTTTTCTCCTACCACCTGTGCCATTTAAGTATTACCTTCATCAAATTTCCCAACACACTCTACACACTCGATCATTTAGTCTTCTTCGATCCCCTCATTGCAGTATTTACATAATTTTTGAAATTGTCATTTGCAAAATTAATAATACAAAAAATACCACAAACAATTTTCTTCTTTCGAATCTTGTGCAGACGTTTGCCTCTTATCTGATAATATTTACGATTACTATAACGTGTCTCAGGGTAAAGTCACTGTACCCAACATGGATGACGGTGAGGAATTCCAGCTGGCAGATGTAAGTTTTCAACATAACGAAAAACATAAAACAGAAATGCAGAAAATACAAAACCACCATAGAGCAAGCCAATTATTGTAGATCGTTGAGTACTTACGTACGCAACGACGCCAAATCCACCAAATATAGTTAAATACGCATGCCACCAGCACCACTTATATATGTGTATGAATGTGGCGACTGCCATAATTATGCCGTACTTAAAAGTACAACAGCCAACATCACTACCACCCATCACTTAGTATTTACATGTACAACCACAACACCTATTGAACCTTTAGTTACTTTTCTTTGACATGCGTATCGGAATTTGACCAAACTCCTCACATCTGCTCTTTTCTGTACTTATTATTCCACGTTCGATCGCTCGTTTGTATGTTGACTTTCATACTTTCCTGTACTTTTATGTTCGTTTATTGTATCTATTGGAATGCCTTTGAATACACACAAAAAAAAAATAAAAATATAAAAGTAAAGTGTGTACAGTCCACCAGTGTGCTTGAAGATCTATCCCGAATAGCCATCTGCGAGTACAGTAGTGCCAGCACAATATGCAAGAATTACTGTGAAATGCACCTACATATGTATGTTATGATTGGCGTGTTGTGTTGCTCCAAAAAAGAAACGAAATGTTGCATCCACTTGTATCTTGTGCTAATGCAATTTATTTACTGCGTGATTCATTGATTGCTATTTGCTGACCGTTGTGCGCTGTATACCCCAATAAAGTGGAACGATCGTTCGGTTCCACATTATTTAATTTCTTATACATTCTGTTAGATTGTATTTTCATATGTATACATATGCCTTATTTGCAAGGATGCATGCTCATGAAATTTATTTATTTGGGAATGCGGAAATTTGTATTAGCATGCCTGAACGACAAAAACCATGGAGCACGTACAGCGAACGAAAGTAATAAACTGAAAGTATATTTTTTATTTACATGCACGTTTATTACCCTCTCCTTCCTATGAAACAGTTTTTAGTTGAAATTTATAGTTCAAACATTCTACGCTTTCCACAAATTCCGGAATCTATTTACGTCTATACCCTAGTGGCTTTTACCAATTTTTTTTTTCAATTTAATTTTACTTATTTCATACAAAAGATTAGGCATTAATCAGATGATGATGGATTTTGAAGAAAGATAAAAAGCAAGCTAGTTATTATTAAAATATTTATTTATTTTTTTAATTATTTGATTAGTGAAAACGCAATTTAAATTATTTATGTATCTTAATACTAATGGAAACTTGCATCTAGTTTTGCTATTTCAAGCATCAAAATTAATATTACATTGAAGAATAAATCTTTCTGCGAAATCTAAGATTAATTGTTTATGTATTTGTATACATTTCCAGAATGTAAAATGTATAAATAATTATTTTGTGGTTTATTTATTGTAGTTAGTGTTTGTTCCTTGCATGTCGTTTGTGTTCTTTAATATCTATGGTTTCCGAATATACTCTTAGCTGTAGAAAAATGCCAAACAAAATATTATAAATCCTCGCTTTCAAACACCTTAAAACTGCAAAAACAACTGAATAAATAACATATATTCAAACATAAAACCAAAAGCAAATCAAAACTAATGTTATAAATTTTTTCGTACTACCTTAATGCGACATTTAGCAAGCCTTCGATATCTTGGGTTTCACCGCTCAAGAGAAACAGGATGTCTACAAGATTACTGCCGCTGTCATGCACATGGGTGGCATGAAGTTCAAGCAACGTGGTCGCGAAGAGCAGGCTGAACAAGATGGTGAGGAAGAAGGTGGCCGTGTTGCCAAATTGTTCGGTTGTGACACCGCTGAACTGTACAAGAACTTGTTGAAGCCCCGTATTAAGGTCGGTAACGAATTCGTTACTCAAGGCCGTAACGTGCAACAGGTCAGCAACTCCGTTGGTGCTCTCTGCAAGGGTGTATTCGATCGTCTCTTTAAATGGCTGGTCAAGAAGTGTAACGAAACTCTGGATACCCAGCAAAAACGTCAGCACTTCATTGGTGTACTGGACATTGCTGGCTTTGAAATTTTTGACGTAAGTATGATACGGTCCTCCGCGAACACATTAACGAGAGGCACAACTGTTATGTAGGATCTATGTGAGATACATTTGATAATCTTCCAAGAATCTTGCACACTAGTTATTTGCTTGTTGCCGAATATACTTTCCAAAAGCTTACTTGGTTACAGCACTAGTGCCTATCGTACACTAACATTTCTTCTCGCCGATGACATGACCACGAAACGAACGAAAATAAAATGAAAAACGAAATGAACACCAAATTACTTCAAATACGCAAGGTCTTTATCCTTCAATTTATACATTCATACATTGTCTCTTATACCATATAGAGCACTCACTTTCTATTCCGAACTCACTATCTTATCCGTTCACGATAATCTTATTTATTGAACGAAAGCAAATCTCAACTTTTATCTATTCAAAATAGTACAATGGTTTCGAACAATTGTGTATCAACTTCACCAATGAAAAATTACAACAATTCTTCAACCATCACATGTTCGTTTTGGAACAAGAAGAATACAAACGCGAAGGTATCAATTGGGACTTTATCGATTTCGGTATGGATTTGCTAGCTTGTATCGATCTCATTGAAAAGGTGCTTATTCAAAACTAACGATAAGATGAAGATGTTTCTATGTACATATGTTTCATGTGAAATCGTTGGAAGTTAGTCACTTTGTTCTGTTCTTATCAACAAGCTGTCTGAAATGTAGTCGAAGTTTTGTTATTTGTTAAAAGAAAAATCAAATCTAATGAAACAGTAATTGGTATGCATTATATAGTCCAAGTGTGTGATGTTGAAGTTCAAAACAAGCATAAAATTAGTATAACTATACCTTATATATGCCCACCATCCACCACACTTTGTAATTTCATGATTTCAAGAATACTCCCACAATTACATATTTCCCAATTTTTAATGGTTTATTTAATTACTTGTTTTATCCATATGTTTTCCCAACATCTTTATATAATTGTCTTGTAAATTATTATCATGAATCACCAACTATCACCACTGCGACTATTAGTACAATGGCTTCGAACAATTGTGTATCAATTTCACCAATGAGAAATTGCAACAATTCTTCAATCATCACATGTTCGTTTTGGAACAAGAAGAATACAAGAAAGAAGGCATTGATTGGGCGTTTATCGATTTCGGCATGGATTTGCTGGCATGTATTGAGATGATTGAAAAGGTTGGTTTTGCGCGTGGATCAAAAGAGCAAAAATTAAATATTAGATTAAACGTTCATAAACATACCTATTTGGCAAGGAGTATTTTAAAATTCTTTATCTAGCATCTAAATAAATAAGTACATTAGGTATTGGGTGTAATGTATAACTTGAGGTAAATAGCGGCAAAATGAGCATTTGATCTGAACACCAAGTATTCATACTGCATCAAATATTACAGTGGCACTTAATGAAATATGTGTGTATTGCTCGTGCTCCCTTCTCGATCCACCAAGTTTTGACTTTTGTGCATCTACGAAGAAGTATCCAACTACCTTTCAACTGCACTATCCCTACACAAATACTATACCTTAAAACCCACGTAACTAACATTTGAACATTAACCTTTATATCCTTTTAACGTAACATTTACCACTTCTTGTTGTTATGTTCCATTTTCCTCTCATATACAGTTCAACGGTTTCGAACAATTATGTATCAATTTCACTAACGAAAAACTGCAACAATTCTTCAACCATCACATGTTTGTTTTGGAACAAGAAGAATACCAACGTGAAGGCATTGAGTGGACTTTCATCGATTTCGGAATGGATTTACAAATGTGTATTGAATTGATTGAGAAGGTATTGCCAAACAAAATTTAGTAAGAAAAAAATGGCTCACACAATATTTGCTTCGCTCCAGGCTTCGCTACATATTAAAACAACAATTAGTCAATATAATAGAAAATTAGTCGCTTTGGTAAAACCTAATCTCAAAATAATAGTGATGCTATAGCCACTCTTCAACATTGATATGGATGTTTTAAACTCATATAATAATAATAATATCAATAATGGTATTCTTAGGAGAGACTCGAAGTACTGAAGCAACAAAATTAATAACAATCTCTAAACTTCGTATCGCAATGTCATTATAGAAATGTTTTACATACCTATTTATTTATTACAACAAACCTCATTTCTTTACCCTCTAGTATTCCTATATATTTGCATAAACTACTCCTTACCTTTATGTGCTACTACTCCTTACCTATGTAGAACACATTTTCATATTCAATAATTTATTACTTAATTAAAATATAGTAGTGGGATCTCGAAAGATTTTGCAATGTAAATACTAAATTCAAATTCACTTAAAAATCCATATTACCATAAGTATTGAGAAGATATGTATATATATATACAAATGCTCAAATAACGATAGGAATGTACAATACATAGCTATACTTAATTTTTAATTAAGCGCTTGGTTTTTGTTAATAGTGCGAATAGTAGTAGTTTGAAAAACTTGTAGTAAATTTGTAAAAAGTCCTAAAGGAAAGCTATATGTTTGTAATAGGAATAATTTTGGTGTTAAAGCAATAAAGTTCAGGTAAGCATTCGCTGTAGATATGTTATATTTTATCTAAAATTAACTTTACTGCCTATATGTTGCTAGTAGTATTCATTGTGATTATAGTGTAAAATCGCACACTAACTTTTTACATGATGCAAAATGTTCTATGTCCAATTGTCTTTTCATTTTTCCTAATTTATTCTAATTGAAATATGTTTTTCTTTTTATTTGCCTTTTTACTTTCCTTTCGACACCGAAATAGCCCATGGGTATCTTATCTATCCTTGAAGAAGAGTCTATGTTCCCCAAGGCTACCGATCAAACATTCGCCGACAAATTGGTTAATACTCACTTGGGCAAATCGGCACCATTCCAGAAGCCGAAACCACCAAAGCCTGGTCAACAAGCTGCTCACTTTGCTATTGGCCATTATGCTGGTGTTGTTGCTTATAACATCACCGGTTGGTTGGAGAAGAACAAGGATCCATTGAACGACACTGTGGTCGATCAATTCAAGAAATCTCAGAACAAGTTGTTGGTCGAAATTTTCGCTGATCATCCAGGTCAATCTGGTGGCGCTGAACAAGCTAAGGGCGGTCGTGGTAAGAAGGGTGGTGGCTTCGCCACTGTCTCTTCGGCCTACAGGGAACAGTTGAACAGCTTGATGACTACTCTGCGTTCAACACAACCTCACTTCGTGCGTTGTATTATTCCTAATGAAATGAAACAACCTGGTCTTGTAGATGCTCACTTGGTTATGCACCAGCTGACATGTAACGGTGTACTTGAAGGTATCCGTATTTGCCGTAAAGGTTTCCCCAACAGAATGGTGTACTCTGATTTCAAGATGCGGTAAGTGTTTCTAATATAATAGGCATACGTTATATACAATTAGACATATTACACAAACAATATTTCATTGGCATATTATACAATAATGAATTATAAGTAGGTATTCTATGTTTAAGTCGATACTAGAAGATACAGAGGCGACTGAAATACACCTTTAACAAAAAATTACAAATAATTTAAAGTCAATATTTAACCACATTAATTGAAAAGTGTCTATATTTTGTACCCATTTTCTTTGCATTTCAATACAAATATTACCTAAAATAGTTACATGATCTTGGCTCCAGCCATCATGACCGCAGAGAAACAACCCAAGAATGCAGCCGCCAAGTGTTTGGAGTCTGTAGGATTGGATCCCGACATGTACCGTATTGGTCATACTAAGGCAGGCAGCTAATTTAAATTAACTGTTTTCATATTTCTATCCCCTTACTCATTAAAAACTGTTTCATGTGAGACCTAATGTAGATTTTAATACAACAGATTGGTTTCCATTTGTACATGTAATTCTCTGTATTACAATCCCATTTACGTTACGTTCTCTCTCTCTTTCTTTTCGTCTCTATAAATGAAACATTTACCTGCCAATCAGTATTGCACGAACCGTTAAATTACTTATAATATCGTCGTATAAACATATTATTCTTATCCAAAATCAGTATTTCACATTTTGTTGCAATGAGCTACATAAGTATTATTATTTAATAAGTATTTGTAGTGCCCGTCATACTTATACAATCCACATTAAATATATGTAGTTAAATTTTTCATGGACCCAATGCAAGTCCCCATGTTAATCCATAAACATTTATAATTTCTTAGATGATTTATTCAAATGTACTTATTCGAATCATAGTAATGTTATACTTATGTACCTTAATATTTCTAATTTGGTTATCCCTAGACAGATCATTAATTGTTTGGCCCCTTTTACATCGTACGGATATGTATATATTTATTTATATATACACATACATATAAATAATATTCATTATAGAAAGATGCAGGTCTTTAATATTTATTTTGTGGTTTGAAGAATTTTGCCCAACGTTTTTATGAACACATGTTTCAAAAATTTTATGACCGTTTTCTATATATTATTATAAAAGTGGATAGATCCACTAGCATGACATATTACTTACTTTTTTTGACCTGATATTCCCTGAACTTTGGTATTAAGTAAACTTAACTCTATCTAAAAACATATACATAAGTTTTAAACTATTGCAACACATTAAATATTACGTCGACATTATCAGAATTTGTGGAGCGTAAATTTTTTTTTTAATAATTTGAACTCTGATTGGACATTCGTGTTCAATATTTCTCACGTATGTTTATGTTTATGTATACAACAAGTTAATTTTATACACTGCCACGTCTTAAATATTTAATTAATTCAACGCCTAACACTAATATTGGTATACTAAATACCGGATAGACAGTAGGAATTTATTTAAGAAAGAAAATAAACAGTACTACTTTCACAGGTATCAAATCCTTAATCCCCGTGGAATTAAGGAGGTGTCTGACGATAAAAAGGCCGGAAAGATTCTCATTGAGAGCACAGGATTGAATGAAGATCTTTATCGGCTGGGTCTCACAAAGGCATGAATCAAAAAAATTTTTAATATATACAGTATATCATAACAGAATTGCTGATACCAGCATATACACTAATTAGAATTAGGCTCTTTGTATTTGTGACTTACGCAATGACATTCCTTGTAGATACAAGCAGACATTATCCATAAAAACGCCTGAATTTTATTTACCCTTTATTTTTCTTAATTGGATTTTAATTGGCATAAACTGCATTACCAAATTGAATGGTAATTTTCATATATATATATGTATATATATATATTTCATATGTGTATATATATATGTATTTCATATATGTACGTACTCCACAGAAATATTCCACTCCCATGACATACAGTGATTACAAAACAGCACAACAGTAATATTTACAACATAAAACAAATATTTCAAATGTACTATAAATTTTTTCTTACTGTTCAACACATTTTCCCTAATCGCAGATATCAAATTTTGAATCCAAAGGACATTAGCGGAATGGAAGATCCGAAAAAATGTTCTAAAATTCTTATTGAATCTACAGCACTTGATCCAGATCTATATCGTCTCGGTCATACAAAGGCATGGTTTTTATTTTTTTTTCAACATTGCGCCACAAAAAAGTTTATTTACATTTAAATGTTTAATAATTTGTTTCTTAAGTGGTTGGCAATGCAATATATACTCATATTTAAAAGCAGCAGAAAGCACATAATGCATGAAAACATATTCTTAATATCTTCGTTTGTGTAATGTGGACTTACAGAAGCCAAGTTTCGCTTTTGTCCCTATGCACAGATATACATTTTAAATAATTCCCACCTATTCCAAGGAATGTGAAAAAAACTCATCTTAAAATATAAAGTTTGAGATTCCTTTATAATGAGTACAATTTCATCATCATTGAATGCATTAATGTTTGCGTATTATGTGTTTATCTATTATTTCCCTAGTAATACAATGACGAATATATTCCGTTGAAATATTTATAATTCCGTTGCGACCTTTTATAATTTTTCATGCATTTTTTTTTTTAATTTTATATATAGCTTATATTATTATAAATTATTTTGTTCCTGTTCACTAAAATATGTTTTCAACTACATCCACATTTTTCACCCTGACATAAAAAGAACCTAAAACAAAAGAAAGTGACAATTTCAATATCCATTACAACTACACATATATACATACCAACAGCTACCAAATCCTGAACCCAAGAGGCATCAAAGGCTTGGAAGATCCCAAAAAAGCCAGTAAGATTTTGATCGAATCTACTGAATTGGGCGAAGATCAATACCGTCTGGGGAACACTAAGGCACGAATCCAATTTTTCCAAAAAAAGAAAAAACAAAAAAAACAAATGCCACATAATTCCGCATAAGTATACACACATATATAGTTACATTATCAAAAACATATATATTCTCAGTGTAGTTCTTCGCAAAATCAAAGTATTTAATATCAACACATTTGAACACTCTTCCACATTAAATATATTCAACTCTCCATTTAAAGTGGGGCTTATGAAAGTCCCCGAACATACCCACACACATGAAACATGTCCCTAAACACACATCCAAAATACCCACCATACACCAAAAGAGTACAGCATGTTCTCATTATTATTGTTATTTTTTATATTATTTTAGTGCTAGTAGTTCTCAGTAAGATATGTTCCTGAAATAAGCATGTCCATCGCTTTTAAGTACATCAGTATGCGCTCTATAGCATGCAAAATATATTTAATAGTCATTCCATTTCTCTTAAATATACATACATTTGAATAAGCTACATACATATATGCATATACATTTACATGCATACTCGTATTTTAATAGTAAATCTATCAGCCATTAGCCTATATGAGGCCGCCAATACATTGCCCACAAAATCAATGACTTCATGAAACACTATATATAACTATACCCAGATTTCTAATTAGTATTTGATAAATTTTTTTCGGAATATTAATTAAGTATTAAAAAATAATAATTTATATTTTTCGAAATTATATATAAGATTTACACTTGCAATTACATTTTTAATTTTTTACTTTCTACAAATTGAATTTAATTTAATATACTACTTTGCTTTGGCAGAAAAAAAAATTCCATTTTTATTGTGTAGCTTAGGTGCACAACCTATTTTTAGTAAATTTCAATATATTTAAATCAAATTAACTTTTACATTATCAAAATTTTTTCATGAAATGGATGGAGCAGTTATTAAATTATTAATTTTTTCATTAAATTCCCATACTTTTACACCACCAAAATCATCAACCAAAAATAAAACAACAATATTCAACCCAAAATGCCACGACCGATCAAACCAAACAACCATTGCGACATCAATTTATCTACACACAACAAATTTGCACGTTCACACATACAAACACATACTCGTACCTACATATGCTCGTATAGCTACAAGATAATGTGCCCGAAACTTTTGGCTGGTGTACAGAAAGATGAAAAGGCCACTGAAATCATTATTAAATACATTGACTTGCCAGAAGATCAATATCGCATGGGTAACACCAAGGTACCTTGTAAAACATTAATGAAAAATACGACAAATAATGTAGCAATAAAAGGTCTAAATAAAAATTGTATTTTGTCAAATGTACAAAACTGTCAAAATAATTGTCCAAAAGCAATCGAAACTAAACATTAACAGATCTATTTTTTTAATTAAAAACAAAAACAAAAAAGTTATGAATGAAATTATCCTTACACTTCTCCAGTGAACTCGTTAAACCACTAACATTTTGGTCAAACATTCTTGTACACAAATTAACTAAACATGGTTTGTATGCACATTTCATAAATAGCTAAACATAAGGAATACCATAACCCAAATAGTGGTTTCAACACATATTCACCAATTTAAAGTTTTTTCCATTTTTACGCCGTGTACACATGTAAATGTTTGTGTTCATACCTACATATTGTACATACAAATGCATATACCTTAGTAAATATATTCTAGTCCTCATCAAGCATATATTTTTAATCGTTCTCTTTTCATCCCCATGCTTTATTCATTCTTACTTCCAATATGGCTTGATATCCAAGATATTTTTGTTCATACTTATCTATATATTTATATGTAAACGCTTTTTAAAAATAGTAGAGTAGCGGTGAATTGAGAGAGTATAGCATGGAATAACTGTGCAGACCCATTTATGCTGTCTATAAGTATATATATCTAAACAATTATAGTAAAAGATAAACTATTTTTTCTGTTTATTCAATTGAATGAATTGAAAAATTGCTGCTATGATCTAAAAATATAAAGTTTAAATGGCTTCCAAAGACCCTCTTTCAGTTCAGCCCAAATCAATCGCATCATATGTGGCATAAAACAGCAAGCAAAAATTACAGTTATATTAATCATATTTTTATTTCCTCATCCAAATCAAAAATCTCACCAATAGGTGTTCTTCCGCGCTGGTGTGCTGGGTCAGATGGAAGAATTCCGTGATGAGCGTCTCGGCAAAATCATGTCATGGATGCAAGGTTGGGCGCGTGGTTACTTGGCCCGTAGGAACTTCAAGAAATTGCAAGAACAACGCTTAGCCCTCAAAGTTGTACAACGCAACTTGCGTAAATACTTACAACTCCGCACCTGGCCATGGTACAAATTGTGGCAGAAGATCAAGCCTCTACTCAATGTTACCCGCGTTGAAGATGAGATTGCTGTAAGTAATAAAAAAACCATAATTCCTGTTATACTCATGTATATACAATAAAAATGTAGTATCGATGATAACTATTGAAGTTGGCGAAGTGGCAGAAATACAAGGTGATTGAAGGTTGAATTAATAGTTAATAGCTGCACAAGTGGAGGTGGAAGAAAGCAAAGCAATACTTATTTATAAAATGTATTTTGTGTGGCGTCGGTCCATAAATATAAAAGATACAAATTTTTCACGCTGCTGTCGTTGCACCTGTCGGAATTGATCACTCTTGTCTATGGCAACTCTTAGTCGTGCTATAAAACAAGTGGGAAATAAAAAAAAAATTTCGGATCTAAAAATAACAACGAATGACTTGTCGACTTTCTTCTCTAATTCTTGTTTCTTTTCTTTGCACTACGATTGGTCTCTTGGCTTACATTTCTGACAATGCTGGCAAATGTGTTCACATAATTAGTGCCAATGGCGTTTAATTTTATAATTTGTAGGCATATGTTCATACCATATGCGTATGAATGTATATGTATTTTGACATCGCAAATCTAGCAATCAAAGCGCGAATAAACAGCCGCACATCAAATTTCCTACGAAGTGCTTGGTGTAAATGATTATCACATGCCACACATACATAGTACGTAAATAATTATTGTTACTCATACGTCCCTGCGTACCACGTTGCTTGTTGAAGAACTAAAAACATTTTGCTTGCCAGTTTATGAGTTCAGAGAAATAAGCGATTTCAATAAACAGTAGATTATGAATATATATTGAGTTACAGCAGCAACGACTCACCTGCATAATATAATTTCATTGACGATAAGAATGGAACCACTTTCATACCAAAGAAATCGGTCAACAACCGATACTTTCGAGTTTGAAATTGTATGAATCTACTTGAAACACTTAAGTGCCCATTTTTTTCCACTAATACAGAAGAACACCTACAAATATACCTTAGTAGTGTTTTCTCCTTTATTTCAACATATTTCTCCACTTCTATAAAATACCTTTTCCTTCCTTTTTACTGCTGTAAATACACATGTGGTCACTACGAAAATAAATATCGAACATAAAATAAGCAATAGTTGAGATGTGCGCACAAATACCAGTGAAAATAGTGTGAAACCAGTGTGAAAATAGATACGTATGTATATGAAAGCAATTAGGCGTCCCTGAATATATTTGGATCATCTTTTAATATTTCAGTCAGTTGCTTGGAATAATGGTTCCGTTAACATATACATATAAAAATTAATATTTAATATTTGTGCCTGTGCCTTTGTATTGGTTTTGTTATGAATAAACTTTTCGATATTTAAATGCTATACCATCTAGGCGCTTAACTCAGCAGCTGCGGCAGCTATAAAAAGCTAACAACACTCAACTCATCATTAGCATGATTAATGAATCACACACTTTTACAGCCTTCGTGAAAATCAAATATCAAATCAGAAAACAAGCATTTGAATTTTTATTTCACAAAGTTTATTAATAGGTATTCTAATTGAATTCTCATCAAAATAATTTGACCAACTTCTGTATATTGGCATAAGCGAACAAGCAAGCGGCTAGCTGAGGAGTATCTTGCCATCTTGCCTATTATGCTCAAAAGAGCGATAATATTAGCGGCAGCAACAACAATAAATAATAATCAAAGCAGCACATCCACCTATATACATATCGAGCACTAAATATCCGTGGCTCGTGGTATTTGTGGCACAACACCTGTGCCGTATCATTAATGACTGCACATGTATTGCCTCTCTGGTGACTCTTACGGGAAATCAAATAAAAAATTATGATACCACCCTTGCCGATGTTTGTCTGTTTGCGTTCATGTTAATGTTATCGTTGCGGTGCATGAATATGAGATTTATTAGCGTGTGGAAGACATGCCGTTCGTAGAATCTTCGATTCGATCATATTCGGGCGTTGCTAAATTTATTTACACACACAAACGTTTACACGGAATCATTCAACGTAAATAAGTAGTACCTATGTATATACATATGTATTTTAAAGGAATGTACTCGTAGGTAGGTGAAATTATAATTGAATTGAAATAATTTGTTGTGTGAGCTATGCCGGATTGCTCATTGGGTGTTGTAGTCATCATCATTCCAGCTGTTGACCAGTAGCTAGTCGGACATAGTCGCCTAAACTCGTCGTTGCGTAGTTCAGTTCACTCGCTGACCACAACGAAGTCATATCCCAAAGCGTTTTTGGAGTTTGAAACATTTAGATAAATATAAGTGGAAAACCAAGCAGTATTTAAATACGAATTAATCTTAAAATAATGATTACACTGAGAACAGTAAATTGGTGTTGAACGACTCTTTTGAGACAAACGAAAGAACAATTGAAAGCTGCTATATTCCATTACAAATGAAATCACATTGACAGTTACAGTATCTGTTAGCTCAGGCGAAATAACTGTTATTTAAATTTTTTTGTAATTATTCACATTGTGCAATTGCTAAACAATTATTCTTCGTCAATCAGCTTGTGAAGTTACGTTGTATAAACTCCATTTTAAGTGCCTACATACAACATGGCTGATGAAAGAAAGGTAAAGAAATCTAAGAAGGTAGCCGCTACTGCTGCCAACACTAGTGAACTAGAGTCGTCAAAGGCCGAAGTAGCACCTGTAGAAAATGGTGTAGGAGCAAATTTAAATTGTCAGCCTACTGAGGCTGTGGCTGAGACAACGGCCGAAACCGCCTCCATCTCTGCACCGATTGAAGATGTAGTCAACAACGCCATCACTTCGCCATCTTCTTCCGCGATGCAAGACAACGGAAATTTAACAACCAATATAAAAACACCCTCAATTCCTTTTGATTCATTCGAATTACAGCGTCTAGAAGAGAAAGCTAAGAAAGCTGAAGAATTGCATGCAGCTGAAGTGAAAGTACGTAAGGAATTGGAAGCCCTCAATGCTAAGCTGTTAGCTGAAAAGACTGCCCTTTTGGATTCGTTATCCGGCGAGAAAGGTCAATTGCAAGACTTCCAGGAGAGAAACGCTAAATTGACTGCCCAAAAGAACGATCTCGAGAATCAATTGCGTGTAAGTAAAATAATTTCATTTAATAATATCAAAAATCAAATCCATCCAATAATGGGTCTTCCAAATACTTTTAAATTAAGTAAATAACACGTTTAGTACTTCGACAAACAAAATTTATAAATATTTATTCAATTTGTAAAATTTAAATGACTATTTTCCTACAACGATCGTTTTGAAATGTCCTAGCTGGACCTAGCTGGTCCCATGTGGACCTCATGTATGTAATGTTAAAATATAAAAATCAATTTCTTGTCTAATTATTGAGGTTCGTTTATCCTCCGCGTCTCTGTGAAACGTCCAACGTGATCATAATGTCAATATAACACCATAATTTTCCAAGCGTAGAACCTGAACCGAAACTGAACCGGAACTGAACAAATTAATTTTAGTTCTGAGAGCTGACTCTATATATTTCACTACGCTTAAAAAACAAAAATTTCGATATTAAGTACGGTCATCAAGCGCTATTAGGCAAAGCAAATTACAAATCAACAGCAAAAAAATATTTCAAATTAATCGCCCCTTTGATATGTACATGGAGCATTTGCACTTGCCGCAACCGATCAAAAAGAGAAGCAAGAAATAAGTTAGAGAATACTAAAATTTCCTCGAGTATTTGTTTTAATTTTAGAAACAATTACAATTTTGAAAATAGTGCGATGGAATGGTAAATTTACGCATGTTGCTAAAAATAGATGCTTACGTTATGGTTATGATTAGCCAGAATTATTGGGCGCCATTTTGAATGGGGCACCGAGTGTATAGTATATAGTATATATATATAGCGAGTGTGAAAGTATAGCTTTTAGAAAATAATAGTTAATGTTTCATATTTCACTTTCTTTCCAAACCTATTAAATACTCAATAGGATATCCAAGACCGTTTGAGCCAAGAAGAAGATGCTCGTAACCAACTGTTCCAACAGAAGAAGAAAGCTGATCAAGAAATTTCTGGCCTAAAGAAGGACATTGAAGATCTCGAATTGAGTGTTCAGAAGGCGGAACAAGATAAGGCTACTAAGGATCACCAAATCCGTAACTTGAACGATGAGATCGCCCACCAAGATGAACTCATCAATAAGTTGAACAAGGAGAAGAAGATGCAAGGTGAGACAAACCAGAAGACTGGTGAGGAACTCCAAGCTGCCGAAGACAAAATTAACCACTTGAACAAGGTTAAGGCTAAACTCGAACAGACTCTTGATGAATTGGAAGATTCATTGGAGCGTGAGAAAAAACTGCGTGGTGATGTTGAAAAGGCCAAACGCAAGGTCGAGGGAGATTTGAAACTTACCCAGGAAGCCGTATCCGATTTGGAACGCAACAAGAAGGAACTGGAACAGACCATTCAACGCAAAGACAAAGAGTTGTCTTCAATTACCGCCAAATTGGAAGATGAACAGGTCGGTGTAGGTAAACATCAACGTCAAATCAAGGAATTGCAAGCCCGCATCGAAGAATTGGAAGAAGAAGTTGAAGCTGAACGTCAAGCCCGCGCTAAAGCTGAGAAGCAACGCGCTGATTTGGCTCGTGAATTAGAGGAATTGGGAGAGCGTCTGGAAGAAGCCGGTGGTGCTACGTCAGCCCAAATCGAACTCAATAAGAAACGAGAGGCCGAACTCAGCAAATTGCGTCGTGATTTAGAAGAAGCCAACATTCAGCACGAGTCCACTTTGGCAAACTTGCGCAAGAAGCACAACGATGCTGTCGCTGAAATGGCCGAACAAGTTGATCAGCTTAACAAACTGAAAGCTAAGTAAGTAAATTTTATTACACATTAGGTTTCGAGATACATTTTTAGGGTTTTATGTATAACACTATTGGTATTTTGTGCATAAATGTTGAACATCCGTGCAAATCTTCTATTGGATTGATATATGAATGTTAGTGAAATTTCGTAACTTGTATTAATAATGCAATATTTTTTGTAATGAATATAGGGCTGAACACGATCGCCAGACTTGTCACAATGAGTTAAATCAAACTCGTTCCGCCTGCGATCAACTGGCACGCGATAAGGTAATACATCGTAAAACTACTTCAAGCCAATTGGCCACTATTCACCAAATACTGCACTATTCCCACAATTGTCCTCAATAATTATTACATACATTTCAGACTGAGATACTCACAAGCAATCTAACATTTATAAAATTCTAATAAAAAATTTAAATATTTCTCCCGTGTTTTGTAGTAGGTTTAAAACAAAATCAATCTCAAAAGAAGGTCTCCTGCCGCATGTATACTGCTGCTAGTATCGCGTACCATCTTCTACTAAAGCAATATACTTTCTTGGTTCTCTATGTATCTTTTTAAATCAAATCTCCCTGCATAATTTAACACATGGCTAACCATATCCAACTCTACTCTATTATTCACATAATCTAGGGCTGAAAAGGAGAAGAACGAATACTACGCTCAATTGAACGACCTCCGCGCTGGTGTTGACCACCTTACCAACGAGAAGGTATACAGACTAAAGATATTCTATATATTGAAAGATTTCGTTGTACGCATTGCTGCCGCTATAATTATGCTGAAATTATCAATTGTAAAATTTCCGTTGTTTTGCTTTTTTCTTGCATTACATATTTATTTAATTTAGCAATTATAAAATATACACACGAGTGAGTAAGGATTAGTTTATATATCCATACTTTCTCCGCTGTGCTTTATGAATATGCAAATGAGATATAAAAAAAGCCTTATTAACGATTATGCTTCTAAAGCAGCGCCGATCGTTAAAATAAGCATACAAAAATTTTTTTTTAGATTTCTCCTTAAACCTTTAACCTTAAATACCTAGTACTCTAATCCAACCTCTTTTTGATAATAAAAGAACCGCAACTAATTGTACAGTACACACAAAACGCCACCATTTTTTCGATATAGTAAATATTATAGCATCCGTCCATGGAGTTGAGTATGACATATTTTTCTTCGCTATTTAGGCTGCGCAAGAAAAGATTGCTAAGCAATTGCAACATACCCTGAACGAAGTTCAAGGTAAATTGGATGAAACCAACCGCACCCTCAACGACTTCGATGCTTCCAAGAAAAAGCTATCGATCGAAAACTCCGATCTGTTGCGTCAACTGGAGGAAGCTGAATCTCAAGTGTCGCAATTGTCCAAGATTAAGATCTCTCTGACCACCCAATTGGAAGATACTAAGCGTTTGGCTGACGAGGAATCTCGAGAGCGTGCCACCCTCTTGGGCAAGTTCCGCAACTTGGAACATGACCTGGACAATCTGCGTGAGCAGGTCGAAGAAGAAGCCGAAGGCAAAGCTGATTTGCAACGTCAACTAAGCAAAGCTAACGCTGAAGCACAAGTATGGCGCAGCAAGTACGAATCCGATGGTGTTGCTCGTTCTGAAGAATTAGAGGAAGCGAAGAGGAAATTACAAGCTCGCCTGGCTGAGGCTGAGGAAACCATTGAATCTCTCAACCAGAAATGCATTGGTCTCGAGAAGACCAAGCAGCGCTTGGCTACTGAAGTTGAAGATTTGCAGTTGGAAGTCGATCGTGCCAACGCTATTGCCAATGCAGCCGAAAAGAAACAGAAGGCCTTCGATAAGATAATTGGCGAATGGAAACTTAAGGTGGATGACTTGGCCGCTGAATTGGATGCTTCACAAAAGGAATGCCGCAACTATTCGACCGAATTGTTCCGTCTTAAGGGTGCCTATGAGGAAGGCCAAGAACAGCTGGAAGCCGTCCGTCGTGAAAACAAGAATCTCGCTGATGAAGTTAAGGATCTGTTAGACCAAATCGGTGAAGGTGGCCGCAACATTCACGAAATTGAAAAGGCTCGCAAGCGCTTGGAAGCTGAAAAGGATGAACTTCAAGCTGCACTCGAGGAAGCTGAAGCCGCCCTGGAACAAGAAGAGAACAAGGTATTGCGCGCTCAATTGGAATTGTCACAGGTACGTCAAGAAATCGACCGTCGCATACAAGAGAAGGAGGAAGAATTCGAAAATACCCGCAAGAATCATCAACGCGCTCTCGATTCCATGCAAGCCTCTCTTGAAGCAGAAGCGAAAGGTAAAGCTGAGGCACTACGCATGAAGAAGAAGTTAGAAGCCGATATCAATGAGCTGGAAATTGCCCTGGATCATGCCAACAAGGTACAGTACATTTAAATACCGATATAAAGAGTGCAGTAGTTTTATACAAAATTATATATATATTTATACTCTTTTAGGCTAACGCCGAGGCCCAAAAGAACATCAAACGTTACCAACAACAGCTTAAGGACATCCAAACCGCCCTTGAAGAAGAGCAGAGAGCTCGCGATGATGCCCGCGAACAATTAGGTATCTCCGAACGCCGCGCCAATGCCCTCCAGAACGAACTCGAGGAATCCCGCACCTTGCTTGAGCAAGCCGATCGCGGCCGTCGCCAAGCCGAACAAGAATTAGCCGATGCCCACGAACAACTCAACGAAATTTCCGCTCAGAATGCTTCTATCTCCGCGGCCAAGAGGAAATTGGAATCTGAACTGCAAACACTACACTCCGATTTGGATGAATTGTTAAATGAAGCCAAGAACTCCGAAGAGAAAGCCAAGAAGGCTATGGTTGATGCTGCCCGGCTTGCAGATGAACTCCGCGCTGAACAAGATCACGCACAGACCCAGGAGAAACTGCGCAAAGCCTTGGAACAACAAATAAAAGAATTGCAAGTCCGTTTGGATGAGGCTGAAGCTAACGCACTGAAGGGTGGTAAGAAGGCCATCCAAAAATTGGAACAACGTGTTCGCGAATTAGAGAACGAATTGGATGGTGAACAGAGAAGACATGCTGACGCCCAAAAGAATCTGCGCAAATCTGAACGCCGGATCAAGGAATTGAGCTTCCAATCTGAGGAGGATCGGAAGAATCACGAACGTATGCAAGATTTGGTTGATAAACTGCAACAGAAGATCAAGACCTACAAGAGGCAAATCGAGGAAGCCGAAGAAATTGCTGCCCTTAACTTGGCCAAATTCCGCAAGGCACAGCAAGAACTCGAAGAAGCTGAGGAGCGTGCTGACTTGGCCGAACAGGCTATCAGTAAATTCCGCGCTAAGGGACGTGCCGGCTCAGTTGGACGTGGTGCCAGCCCAGTGGTGAGTTTTTTTTTATTTTCCTTCAAATAAAATTGTATTTTGCTAATACATTTAAAATTCTCAATTATTGATTCATTATTTATTTATTTATTTATTTATTATCCATTTATTTATTATTATTCCGGCTTTCGATTCTGCGTTCAATTAGAATTGAATACGGCATAGCCTACGATCCAGCGGTAAAGCGGTGATGTGATCAAACACAACACATGAGAAGCAAATGCAAAGAAAATTATAGTTCATAAGCAGTCAAAAATGAAAATATAAAATAATTTATAAAATTAAAAAAATACTTACGCCATTTAACATTAAATTTATTTTTTCATTACGAAAATAACTTTACAGAAAAGTTTAGTTGAATTAGTCATTGTTACATCGATAAAAAACAATTAGAAAGCTCAAATAATATTTGAAAATACCAAACAAATCTTGAATAAATCTACTTTTTTATTATTAAATATGTATGTGTAAACTGTAGCCAACATCGTCAAAAGGTGGCCGCCAGAAAACGCTGGACCAATAATTACTTCTCATTACATTTGTAAGTCAATTAATGATATTCGTTATGTGTCCTTTACTTGTTCCCGCCTAAAATGAACAGAGCACGGTCTTTATCATACTACACGTACTTACTCATTGCGCCCACCAAATGTTTGACGATCCTTCATTAAACTATTTGCTCTCTATCGAAATCATTATTATCTGTTAGTATTAAAAATCAATCAGTAAATCAGGATGATTTTCGATTCTTGTTCACAAAATGATATTGGTCTTGCACCAGTTTACAAACACGCATGCACTCATGCATATCCATGGTCTTGCCAATTTCGTATACATACATAAGTAGTCATTGCCCAACAAACTCGTATATTGAAAATGTCGTCCTACTTATTTCTTACTCTAATTTTGCTGATTATTATTATATATTTTTTTTCATTCTCTATGTTAACAGCCCCGCGCGATGTCCGTACGGCCACAA
This sequence comes from Bactrocera minax, assembly GCA_021498325.1. NCBI lineage: Eukaryota > Metazoa > Arthropoda > Insecta > Diptera > Tephritidae > Bactrocera > Bactrocera minax. Next base: position 1,056,911 of record JAKEEE010000055.1, on the reverse strand, counting down.
CTCGACGGATTGGCTTTCCCACCAAGATTCGACCTTGCACCGGAAAACGAGTTCTAAATGCCATTTCTATACTTCGTTTATAAAAAATTAAATTAAAATAATATTTCCTAATTATTTGTTATGTTTAATTTAATTTAAACTATTTAAAATATTTTTTTGTTTAATTAATTTAAATAAAACAAAAAACATGTGTAATTTGAACGACGGGAGGAAAATGCACTTAGGCAAAACATCTTTTAAAAAATAAATAAAAATACCAAAAACAAACAACAAACAAATGTAAAACCAAAAACACACAAGCACATAAAAAAAACAACATAGCATAAGCTCACAGCTATGGCGAAATTGTTGTTAGTACGTACGTCAACTGCGAATAACCGAAAAATTCGGAATATCTCTCTGTGTTGTACTAAAGTCAATCCAGTCCGTATTGTATTTAATTTTTGCTTTTATACAAATAATGACTTAATTTACAACATCAATAGATATACTTTCATGGGATTTATAAGAATAGTACCAATCCGAATCCGAAACACTACGACAGGGATGAGAGTTATTTGGAAAACAATAAAAATTTAATGTGGTGAAGTAGTACTTACGGACAAGCTAATAAACAGACACACACTTTCATACTGGGCGAGCTTATGGTTATTGTTATTTTTTTTTTATAATCTGAAAATTATATTAAATTTAAAGATAAAATATACAAAAAAGGAACAAAATAAATGTAATTCAACATAAAAAAGAATATACAATTTCTTTTACTTTTCTTACATTAAGTTGGCCGAGTGAAAATTAAGTCTAAAATTGCATTCATATATTGAACATAAAATGCAAGAATGATTCCCGTCGTGTTCGAAGAATTATGTTATTTGCCAAGGAAACCGAGAAATGGTATCCCCTAATCATTGTTTATTTTACAATATTCTACAAAATTCACTGCTTTATGATGTTTTATGAATAGAAGAATAGACAATCGCGTAGCATGCATTTTTGTTAAACAATTCAATTTTTTTTTGTTAAAAAAACCGTTTAAAAAGTAAAAAAACATTTTTTTAATATATAAAAACGTTCTATTTTTCAAAAAGTTGTATTTGGGCATAATTCTTATACTCATGCAACATGTTGCAACAGAGTATAATAGTTTTGTTCACCTAACGTTTATTTGTAACACCTAAACCTAATCGAGATAGATATATAGTTATCTGAATATAAATGATCACAATGACCAGACGAGTTGAATTTTGAGGGACTGTCTGTCCGTGGAAGCGATAACTTGAGTAAAAATAATAACGTAATAATAATAAAACATGGTACTCTTATTCCTTAGCACTCTGAGGAGTTTAATATTGCAGATGCGCTGAATTGGACCACTGCCACGGCTACAAAGTTCCATTAAAGGAAAACCTATAAAATGCCATAATTAAGCCACAAATTAAGATACAAAACTATAATTTAACATATAAAATTGCAATACGAAGGAACATCTGCAATTAAAAAATTTTTTTAAAGTGGGTGCGGTCCCACCCCTAATATGTTTAATTTACATATCTCCCAAAACACTAAAACTATGTTAACCAAACTTGCTGAGGAAATCGCGCGGCACATCCTCAGAGAGTGTGAAAATTGGTGAAAATGGTTGATAACCACGCCCACTTCCGATTTAACGGTCATACTGAAAAATACCAAAAGTGCGATAACTCAGCAATAAATGTGTCAGAACCATTAAATTTCACAGTCAAGAAAGTACCAAAGGGCTTCATAAGAATCGATGTAAAAATAGGACAATAGGCGTGGCTCCGTCCACCTTTAGGTGAACACCTATATTTCAGGGACTACTACACCAATTTCAGATAAATTTAGTACATGACATTACCGTATTATTTTTATGTTTCGTTGTCAAAATGGGCAAAATCAGAGTATATGACGCCTACTTCCCTTATATCACAATTTAAAATTCCCTCTGTTTCCCCTTTAAGTTTACAGAATATAAATCAAGCAAAAATTAGGTTATAGGAGCAAAACTTTGCACAAATAGGACCTTCAAGGTATTTCGTCTCACGTCTAAAATCTATTGTAATCGGACTATAACTTTTCAAGTGTTCAGATACCGAATATATGGACCTCAGTGCCTATGACTGACTTTTTAACGAAAATATTGGCCAATCTGTGAGACATATTACTGAAATTCAAGAAAAATCTTTTTCTGATTATAATGTGTCCTTGCGTCGAAAATAGGTAAAATCCGGTCAATACTTTCCATAACCTCCAAGTACCTAATAGAAAGATTTTCGAAATTCCGGTTGCCTTTATACTGAATATTCTCTTTGAAGGCAATAGCTAGGATGCATTATGAAATGAGAGTCGAGGAACATTCCCGTTATTTTTTGAACACACTACGTATAAAATTTTTTCAGCACCTGAAAGTAATTTCCCGCCTTTGATACTTACATATTACGAGAGTATATAATATTCGGCTACACCCGAATTACAATTTTTCTTCGAAGACTTCGATTTTGACACCTTATAGTATCTAGATCTATCACAGACGGAAAATTTTATATACACTGGTGATCCCCCCCGTGGGTCGGGGGATAAGAATAACCCGCGGTAAGGTATGCCTGTGGTAAAAGGTGACTAAAATCCATAAAATGCACTCCATTTCAAATAACCTTCACTCTAAAAATAGGCTTAGCCATGTCAGAAATAGTGCTATATTTACTTAGCTTGAACTGAGTTTATAACACTTTAAATTTTATTTCATTTTAGTTTAAGCTACAAATGCCACCATTATGAGTTGAATGGGTAGCTCAACTGGAAGTAGCCCTGGCTACGAGGCCTGACCGGAGACTTTAATCTGGTACCACGGGGAGCAGGAGCCCATTGGAGTTACAGGTCGCTCCAACCTGCTCATTGAGGTAGGCCCTTCGGGGAGTATCGTGGTGGCTGTGGTTTAATACCTGAATGCGGGTAGAGCTGTTGGGTGATGCAGCTCAGTGTGGAGTTGCATTGTAACCGGGTGTCGGACCCAAAGTACGGCAGAGGTTTTAGATAGGCGTCGAACCCTACCAACATGGTTATTGTGTCCATTTCCACAATGCCGATCGTTCGAACACAATACCGTTGGTTTTAGCAAAAAGCTATTACTGACGGGGCGCTGATCAACACATTGTATTGATCCGTTGCGTTTTTGAACACAGTGGAGTTAGGCTGTACAAACGGCAGGTTCCCACGTAAAGCACATCGTTCAATGCACTGGTAATCACTTAATTAGGGAGACTTCTGTTTGTTTTGAAACATTGCTTTGTTTTATAATTAAAAACGACATATTTATTCTAAACGGAAGTTATCATATTTATTGTCTTGTGCGTTACGCTGATACCGCTCAGTTGATATGCTCTGACATATTTCCTTGACATTTGAGAATAACTCGGCAGCATTTTTTTGTTTTCTTTCCCAAACCCCTTTTGACATGTCCAAAAGTTTTCGATTGGGATTTCAAAACTGAAATATTTTTGGAGAGAAACCAAGTAAAAACCAGCAGGATACTTTGGGTATCCTGCATAAAAATATATGGTTCAGGCATCTGTACCTCTGTAAATACCTTCATTGTACACATCAAAGTATATTTATATAAATACTGGTTCATTCGATGCTTTTGTCTAATAGGACCTACACCGTGCCACGAAAATGCAGCACAAACCATTATGTTTCCTCCACCATACTTTATATCTTTTAAAGTGTAATGAGAGTGCATTTCGTTGTTTATCTCGCATCGAATAATTTTTTTCCATCTGATCCAAACAAGTTTAACTTGGATTCATCGCTCCACGGTTTTTCGATATGCTTCTTTGCAAATTGAATAGGGCTCTTCCATTGTTTGTTAGACGCGTGAGGTTTTTTCATGTAATGCATCCTCGTAATCTATTTTTAAGAAGACGATGTCTGATGGTTCGTGTTGATACTTCGTTAGTCAGTTGAGCCGTTATTGAGCCGTACAACTATTTTTTCAGCCTATGTATGTCTAAAAGTGTGCAAGATCACAATAAAAATAGTAAACAATAAAAAGAAAAGGAAACGCGAAATTTAAATGTAATTGAAGCAGTGTTTTGTGATCTGCAGTTTCGGGGTATTAATTTGCAATTGAAAATGATGCGAACCATGTATTAATTGACAGTAGACAAGTTTAGTTCACTTTATTTATTATTGAAAGCAAAGACACGTTGTTTTAATATACCAAGAAATCACAAAAAATATAATTAAGTGTTTACTCTGAACATCAAAAGGTCAATATATAACAATTTTTAATGGTAATAAATGTTGGGTGTTTTAATTTGAGGCGCTCTCACACTGGAATAAGTTGGGTATCTCTTTATTACTAATGGAAAAAGTTATAAAAATAAAGTAAAGAAGTTATAAAGAAAGCAATAGAATGTGGAAAACGAAGGCCAAAAAACTAAGCACTTTCCGAGGTTTGCCTCAAATATGCTGCTACTAAAATGTCCAAATGCCTCAAAAGAGGCGCAAATCTGCAATAATGTGTTGCCGTGTTATGCTATGCAATTTATTACTTTAAGTATATTTTTGATAAATTTTCAATTATTTTACGATTATTGAAATTTATAAATACTAAAGTTAACCAGTTTTTATCAAAATTTTATTTTTTATGTTAAAACTTTATTAAAGGTTTATTATTTTATCAAAAATATTTACCGAATATTTGCGTAACGGCAAGGAAATACTATGTATTTCATGCGACCCTGTCATGTAAACACCCATTTAAATGGAATAATTTTTTAAGTAGAAGAGGCCTTTAAATTTTTAAAAATACATTAATTTCAAGTGTTTATTAATATTTTTTAATAAAAACAAATTTCCACAAGAAAAACCCTTTTATTTAAAGCTCTGTGCCGGGAAACACATTATTTTGATCAGGTGATCTCAACTGTGTTAAAATATTGACATCCATATGATTCTTTTGTTGGTTGTATACCTATACAATGTTCAGCACACTCAAACTGCAATTAAGTTAGCAAACTACAAAATTTCAGTGAAAATATGAATGCTTTCTCCCTCAACTATGCTCCATATTTTTGTGCACTGTTATAATTTACCATTGCAATTTACAGTGGGTCTCTACGTGAAAATTTAATACTAAAAACTTTGAACTGAAACGCGTGCTTTATCTAACTTTCTTTTGTCTTTATTTATATGTATGACCACTAGTAGACATCATTAAATTAGCAAGTTTCTGCAGGTTTTGACAAAGACCGGAATAATGTCATATTGTAACTTCAAAATAGAACTTTGAAATTACGTATGTTCACTAAAAACCCCTCACCTGAAGGCTCTAGTTTTCAAAACGAAACGAAATGATTTACGGATGCCTGTCTGTCGCTGAAAGCGATAGGTTGAGCAGCAATTGAGATATCTGATGAATTCTGATGGGCGGAATTAGCCCAGTTCCATACCAATAAAATGGCGTTAACCGTAAAAAATGTGAAGTGCTATAACTAACACCCCTATGGCGCAAGGGTACTGGAATATAGTTCCCACTGTACTCGCGTTGGTTACTGTAACAGGATTTTGCTTTGCGGATGACTGGTGAAAAACAATAACGTTCATTAGAAATTAAAACCATTAAACTATTAAATTTCTGGGACTTAAACTTTAAATAACTCAGTTTTCCCTTTTGTTTAATATTGGCAATTTTAAATAATCTGAAAAATTATTTACGAATTATCAATTTATAAGAATGCATTTAGAGAAAAAACATTAGTTTATTCACATTAACGCATTAAGAGACAATGTAAACTCTTAAACAAGTAAGAAAGGGCTAAGTTCGGGTGTAACTGAACATTTTCTACTCTCGCAATGTGCAAGGATCAGGGGTGGGGAAATGCTTTCAGGTGCTGGCATAACTCTATATTAAAAAATGTTGCGAAGAATTCATTCATTCCGATAAAATTGTCAATGGATTGCAATCATATTTGGTATCTTATTAAGTTATATTACAGGCCATAGGCTCTTGTACTTTCATTGTTATATTTTCCTTCGTGTCAGAGATATTTATATTAAAATCTAACAAATTAACTCAAAAGTGATATATGCGCTATAAGTTCAACCAAAGGAGGAAAAAGTCAACCAGAGGAAAGGAAATCTTTATTTAGGAATAAGCGGCTTAGACCATGATCTAGACCGATTTCTTTCATATTTAACGCGAAATCACACTGTGTTTAAGAAAACATATCCACTTATTTTCATTAAAATATCAAACATATTGACCAACATAATCGGTTTAAAGTCAGATGGAAAGTCGGGAATTCTTATATCGGGCATTTTTGGGATAGAGGAAGATCTGCACTGATCACATTAATTCTTTTCATTATTCAAGTATATTAGGGAACATGTTTTTACGCAATTTTGTGAAGGTAACTGACACAGTGATTGACATATTCGGCATTAAGTATGCTAGAATAGCGAGAATCTTTATATAGTATATAGTATAGTAAATACTATTTATATAGCATATAGTATATACACATTTTCGGCAGTAAACTCTGGTATATCCGATATTACACCTTCACTTAATTTTCCTAAGATATCTTACATATTGGCCGAAATGTAAGGTATGAAGACTACAGTAAGGTTGAAAATCCGTATATTAGGTACATTGGGGCTAGGGGAAGTGCCTACCCGATTTCATCCATTTTAAGCACATACACACTATTCCCAGAAAGAGACGCTCTCTTTATTTCAAAGAGCTAACTCATAGCCGTTATATATGATATAAAGACTACCCGAGAGGGGGTAGGGGAAATGTTTATCCGATTTTGTCTATTTTTGATACCAGAGCACGCTATTATCATGGAGGGATAATTCTCCAATTTCATTGCAATATCTTATAGATTTCCCGATATTGGGTCTCTGGTGGCTTGTAAAGTTATAATCCGATTTCGTTAATTTTACGCAGGAAATGGCATATCCTGAAAGCACTATTTGTACAAAGTTTGATTTCATATCTTATTTGCTGCTCGATTTATCTACTTTAAGGTGAAAGGATCAGATGAAAATTGTGTTATATGAGAAGTAGGCGTGATTATTATCCGATTATTATCCATCTATTTTCACAGTTTGACATAAAAATATAAATATAATCGCATTTACGAAATTTTGTTGAAATCCTTTAAGGGTTTCTCGAGATATGGGATCTCGCCTTAAAGTGGGCGGTGCCACGCATATCACCAAAACTTTACACGGATTCCTATGCAACCCTTCCATGTCATATTCGCTGCAAGATTTAATGTTTCTAACATATTCCTTCAGCGAGTTAACGCACTTTTAATAGCTTTCAACATACCTTTTGTACGTATTGTATGTATATAATTTCCTGATTTTGGCAGTTATGCATAGTGAGATAGTAATGATAATGTTGTACTTGATAGTAATCGATAATATAAACAAAATGGCGACTGCGCATTTGTTGCACATTTTAATGCACATTGTAGTTTACTGTTCTATCATCTGTGGTAGAAAATTTTTGGAAAAGTGAGCGTTACCCTGCCTTCTAAGCTTAGTCAACGAAACTTAGTGCAAATATTTCTTAGTTAACAAATTAATTTTTCATGATAAAGGGTGAAATCGGATAACACCCACGCCCATCCCCACAACAATGATTTCAAACAGTACTGGTAATGTAGAATCATGGAAAATAAACAATACATATTAACGAAATCAATTCTGGGTTTTATTGAAAAAAGAAAAGTTGGCTTAGAAAAACTCTCTTTTTGCAACCAAGCATTACTTCCTTAATATCTTCTAAACAAATTGTGTCATAAAATAACAAAAATCGCAGACCTAACTTAATATTAACCAGCTAGAGTATCAAATATTTATAATCAATCAAGCTTAATTCTAATTCATTTATTAATGTTCTTCATTCTGAATATACTAATAACAATGAGAATATTATTGTGCTACATACGACTTATTGTAGTTCAAGATGCATTATATTTTATAGTAAATTTTCCCTTTAATATAAAATATTATACGCATAAGAACATTTACATTCAACTAATAGAATTACCTTAAAACTATACATATACATTTCTACACATTCTAGAGTTATTCAAGTAATAGACATTCTTTTTCACATAACTGCTTAGTGGTTAGATCCCGGAAGTTTCGTGTTAGGCGTGGTACGTAGCAATTGCATATGCTGTCCCAGCATATGTTCCAAATGATTGCACTCACGCAATTTCCCTTTGAACTGATCGAGTGTTTCATATAGAACCGGATACAGCTGAGGCAAAATGCCATGATCCAAAGTTGGGAACAAATGATGCAAAATATGATCGCCGAAATGTGTTAACACCAAGAACTGTGATCCCTTTAAATCACCACGATCGATAATAGTATCCACTTGGAAGAGGCCCCAATCACGATCCTCCCGAGTAGCATCGCCTTCGTGATAGATCTCTGGGTCGTGATGAGCAGCATTCAAACCAATAACACAGAAAGCAAAACTGGCAATCATAGTGATGAATATCCACTGACGCAACGATAAAATAATTGAGAGATCAGAAAACAGAAAGATAGCTAGTGGTATGCTGAGCGGCAGAATATCATGCCAGTACATGATGTTGTTATGACGTAGCGAGTAAATAATTCTAATTGAAACAAATGTATAGTTAAACTGGACCATTAAATTCGTTATATTCAGTATTAGAGAAAATCAAAATATTACCTTGTTGCCTTTTGTAATGGAAAAGCAATACAATAAGTCAATGGCTCTGTGATGATTGAGACGTAACGCATCATCTTGCTCTTTATATATGGATTGGGGATCCAGCAAACAAGCGGCTCAAACATTGACAATTCCAAATCGAAGTATGAATTTGGATAAATATGGTGCGAAAGGGCATGAGAAATACGCCACGAGCAGAAGTTCAACATGCTCAAATTGAAAGTGTACATGCGCCAGTTGTCTCGCCTGTGGAAATAGTTGTGCGCTACAATTGTGGTCCAACAAAGTGCTGTGCCGGCCAACGCTAAGAAGAGTAGACTATTCCGGCGGGCGCTTAATACAGCGAAAATAAATATGGATAGAAATAATGATAAATGTATGAGCTGAAAATTTAATTCAAATTATTAGATAAAAATTGACCTTTCACGAAATGTTATTTTCTCAAGACTTACATCACTTTTCTTTTTTGGAGTGGTATCAATACTTTTGAGTGTCTCACGAACACGTTCGCGCAAAGTCTTATAGAATCCATCTTCTTGCAAAGTGAGGGTATAAATGCGCGGTTTTTTTGCATCACTTACTTTATATTTTTCGAGTAACTTATGTGGCGTCTTGGAAATATGATGAGCCTCAAATGCTTCGGTAATGTCGGTACCCTAATAAAGTCATTTACATACGCAAACTGTACCACATTTTTTATTCATATTAATTTTTACCTTCGATTCCATTAACCAAAATTCGCCACCCGGGTGCTTATTGATGAATTCCGTGAAATCATAGATTACATCGTAAATACGCCATAAGCCTTCGGCTTCATCGTCTTTTTGTTTGCCCAAGAGCCATCTGTGGAGAAGATGAAGTTGACTTTACAAAATCTCTGCGAAAATGTTTTGTTATTGTTTTAATTTTCATAAAATGCCATATTCAAATTTGCTGTTAATATAAAATGATCATAGATGACTTTTTAATTTTAGCTTCTAATCTGCGCTTATTTTTCTTAATCATTTTGAACTTTGCATTGGCCTGTGTGAGGAATTTAGCTTCTGATCGTAATAAATAAACGAAATTGAGGATTACCATATCTCGTCCAACAAGTTATGAAGATGAAAAATTTGCATATAAATAGGTAATAAGTTAAATGTAAGATAGCTTATTACTTATTTATATGCAATTTTTTCCTCAACAGAAGTGATCTGTCATTGCAGAAAATAAAAACTGTCAAGAATTGCTGGAAAACAAACTCAGATTATTTCAATTTATCTCAGAACCTTCGTTCAATATGCTGATACGTAATGTTGTCAATTGTGCTATTTAATTTATTAACATTTAATGGAAGGTTTAAGAACTGATACGAAGAATATTTTCATTTGTATAGAATTAGAAAGAATTGAATTTGCTGGAATATTGTTCATCAAAGTTTCGAAAAATTTTCCGTACATATTACGTCCGAATTATAGACACTAAAAATCAGTCGGCATATTAAATGTTATTTAATGATTCCTACAGTCCGTCGCCCTATATACTATATTTCGCTCCTCACTGTTTTCAAGTGGATACTCACTAATTTTTTTATTATTTTAATAAAATCAGGATTGGTTAAAATTATGTTCAAAATCTTATAAAATTTTGTATGCAAAAATATTATAATGCAACAAAATTTTAGCGAAACTGATATAAAATTGTGTTGTTTTGTAAATTTCACGGACACAAGTAGCTTAACTATCTCATAAAGTAAGCCACATAAATTAGTTGCATCGTCTTCAACTATGCTTCTCTTCAACTATACTTCTTCGAAGTATATTCTGAGTTAAACATTAATTTACATATATAGAAAAATGTTGCCCATATATGAGACCTTGTCAATATCCACAAACTTAAAGACACTGCTATTTTAAGCACTGCTTTGGTTCAAAACAGCATTGAAGATTAAAACAATTCTAGAGTTACAACAACATCAGCATATTTAAATGATGCATTATACTCGATTCTCTAGAATTATCATTTTGCTATGCCCTAACTTCCATTTCAGCTAAGAACTTAACGAATAGTGTTTTTAGAACTCCAAATGAATGCTCCTGATGTCGATTTCTTCAGCGAGCATTTTGTAAGACGCCTAGCATTTTTAAAGGCACTCTACTCACCCTTTAGTTGTGATAAGTTTCGAATTTCTATAAGTAGGAAATTTGGTTGCAATGCCTGACTGTTTCCACGTTTCTATAACCATTGTTTGAACAAATTCACTTTTCTCTTTGCTAAACGTGCAAGAATCTGTACTCTAATTAAAGTTGATGTAAAAGCATACAGCGATCAATCATCAATACCTTTCGGATTATAACTGAGTGACGATTGGTGTACGTCAGCCATTTTAAATTGTTTATTTTTCGCCTAAGACCCAGAGTTAAATGACAAGCGAATTGTTATCAATGTTTTGAATTATAAAAAATACGCAAATAAATATGACACGTAAATGTATATATATATATATATATATATATGTGATTTTCGAAAACGTAAATTTATTTATTGTCTGACAGCCACATTCGAAGCCTAATAAAGACGTGTGGCCACTTCTTATCAGTCTAATATTCTATTCTCTCGCAACATGTTGCCACAGAACATAATAGTTTTGTTCATATCATTATATATATCAAAGTGCTCAGGATGACGAGACGAGTTGAATTCCGGGTGACTGTCTCTCCGACCGTCCGTGTCAAACAACATGAGCAAATTTTGCGACATTTCGATGAAGGTTGGGGTTGCAGATGGGCGTAATTGCCACGCCCGCAAAATATCGTTAATCAAAAGCCTATAACGTGCTATAAATAAGCTCCAAATTAAGATACAAAACTGTAATTTGGTAAAGGTGATCGCAGTAATTAAGGGCGTGTATGGGTTAAACTTTTTTAAAAAGTGGGTGTGGCCCAGCCTCTAAAAGGTCTAATTTACATATTTCACAAACCACTAAAACTATATCAACCAAACTTGCTCAAAGCAAGTCTTTTTAGCTGGGAAAATGAGTGAAATCGGATATTGAAAAATAATATACGTATGATAACTCACTAAATAAATACGTTAGAGACATTAAATATCACAACCAAGATGGTCCTTAAGGGTTAAAGGAGTCGGTGTAAAATCGACATTGCTCAGATTTAGGTGAAATCCTCTATCTCAGGAACTGCTATACCAATTTCAACCAAATTTGGCGCGTACTTTTATTCTGACATTCCTATGCCTTATCGTGAAAATCGGATAATAACCAGACCTACTTTCCATATATAACAATTTTAATTCCTTCTGATTCTTTCACTAAGTACATAACTAAAGCAGTACATAACAAAAGCACCAATTAAGATATTGGAATAAAAATTTGCACTAATATTTCGGAAATCGGAAATCGGAAAATATGTTTTCAAGCTCCAGATACCGAATATATGGAACTGGGTGTCTTTATTAGCCATTTTAGTTGAGTTTATATCACATATATCTCATCTGAGTTAATTAAGTTGATTTTAATATAAATATCTCGGTCGTGAAGCAAAATATAGTAATGAATCTAAGTGAGTCGATGACTTCTAATGTACCTTAATAAGATACCAAATATGATTGTACTCCATTCACGGTTTCGTCAAATAATGAATGCCGAATTCTTACGCAACATTTTTTAATACAACGTTTTGATAACACCTGAACTTATTTCCACTGCTTTGATCATTGATCACATTGCAAGAGTATAAAGTGTTCGGTTAAACCCGAACTTATCCCTTCCTTACTTATTTCCTATTTATAGGTAGAAGATATATATGTTACATAAATATAACAGTAGCGAAGCTTTCACAAATTCGCTCTTATCAATAAATAAACAATACTTGAGAATCTGTTGGAGTCTGAATATAATATAAGTTTCCGTTAAATGCACTTAAATGATTTTGGTAAAATACCGATACCTTTTGTCTGCTAAGCATTTTGATTGTAAACTTATTCAGAAATTCTTCAATAATGCAGTTCCGCTTGCTTTCTATTATCTTTTAAACTAATCTAAATAATTCTAACTACTCTCAAAATGAAGTGTACATTTGCGTAGAGTTGAGAAATTTCTGCAACCGCTTTATTTAATGTAAATGTACATCCACAAATTAGTTAACATGATAAGCCATATATAAATAAACGTGTGCACATTTGTATAATACAAGGGTCTTTGATACGCACTCAAAGCCATAAATTCCTTACAAAAAGGGTACAATTTCGATAATAACAACTCCTTTCTCTTAAATTCAATTAATTTTTTAATTCTTTCAATTTACTCATATCCGGAGGACTTAGTTGTTGTTGTAGCAGCAGAAATATTCCCAAATGAATTTTAGAAATTCTTTACCTGACTTTCGTGGGAACGGACCTTGAATTTAATGTTCTCTTCTGTTTGCTAACCGGACAAAACTTATGCGAGAGGCGACTGAAATCTATAAAATTTCAACCGTTCAACAAACATAACTTCACATATGATATTAATAATATCAGTACTGAAATCCATCAAAGTATCAATTTAACTGAAGGTGAGTTTGTAGTATTGAATACGGTACCAGCTGGAGGTTGCAGGAGAAGAGTGAGCCCCCTTTAAAGAATTTTATAGAACGTTATTGAATTCTTTTGGTATTTCGAATCGATGCCAACTCATGAAAGGTAAAAACGACTGATGTGCAGTGTTGAATCTATGAATAATGGTGAATCCACGAAGGCGAATTTTTTATTATAAAAGATGATTAGAAATATTTTTAATAGTGAATTTTACATGAATTTTATCAACTTTGAATTTTAATATTTTTTTAAGAAATTTGCTTTGAAATAATCAGCAACATTCGAAAACAGGGATTCACTAAGATATCCTATTTATTGTCTGAGATAAAAATTGCAAAGTAAACGAGGTATACGGCGGAAATTTTGATAGATATAGTAATTTCACTTTGTTAATTGGTAGAGTTGTTTGGAAGAAACCGAGATAGATTCATTTCACCACTTTCTTCTTAACCATCCCATCTTTGATGGATCAAAGCTAAAAAACCTTGGATCTTAAGCTTTAATTATACAAGCGAACTAACTTAATATAAATAAAACGCCTAAGAAGATTTTTATATGCTTAAGGCGCTTTGTCGAATTGTCCACAAGATGTTTTGGCTCCATAAAGTTCTGTTATTATTAATACCAATATTATGCTGCTTATTATTAACAGCTTAATATAAATAAACAAGAGCGATACTAATCTTAGGGATCAGCCATAGAACCTGATTTAACCTAACCCACGACAGGCAGATCTGCATGACTTAAACGGAACCGTGTTTTTATCCGAAAATAGACTTTGATAATTCCTTCGGAAATGGTTTTACTTCTTCCTAGTGGCATTCTGTTGGCTTTTCGATCACAATTAGACACATTCAAGCAAATTGAATTCAAACAAATTGTTTATTAACTTTTGTTCATTCGAAGCAAGCAAAGTACAAGAAATATATTTTCATTTATTCATTCACGAAAGAGTTGTGGCTTGGATATCTGTCCAATCATTTAGCTAATCAAAACCAAAAAAAAAAATCAGAAATATTTATGCACTTATCATGTCAGTTACATAAACACTATTATCAATCAGATTCACCAAATGACATGTACATCAATTGAAATTATAAATCTTATACATACAGATGATTTCGACGTTCAGCTGCTATTTGCTGGGGCACCCCGTAATGCAATTGACGTAAAATTGAAATTCATGCCAACAAAACGCGAACTGTTCTTGTTAGATCTATAGACATATATTTCAGAAAGTCATTGGCAAGGTTCTGTATTATAACCTTGTATCAACATTACTTTCAGCTTTTATTATTAAATCGTAAATATTATTTTAAGCCCGTTTTTTATTAGTACTAAAAACGTAAATATTTAGGAGTCATTGGCAGGGTTTTGCGTTTTTCTGTGTTACTTTCAGCTTTTATTCTCTCGCAACATGTTGCAACAGAGTGTATTAGTTTTGTTCACTTAACGGTTGTTTGTAACACCTAAAACTAATCTAGACATATATAGAGTTATAGACACATATATATATAAGTTGGATTCAAAGTGACTGTCTCTCCGTCCGTCCATGCAAGCGGCAACTCGAGTAAAAATTAAGATATCTTGATGAAACTTGGTACACACGTTCTTTGTCATAATAGGAAAGTTGGTATGGCATATGGGCGTAATCGGAATACTACCACTCACCCAAAATGCCGTTAAACGAAAACTTTTAAAACGCTATAACTAAGCAACTAATTAAAATATAAACGTGTTATCTGGTCACTAATTGACCTCGTATACACAGTATATTAAATTTCGTTCCTTTAGTTAAGTTTATATGAGAAATATCTCATTACAAAATCCCTCAACAATATTACATACGAATATTTCGGATAATGGTATGCCATTCGGTAATAAAAATTATGGGAATATAGATGATTCGTCTTAGTTAGATTGACTTTGTGACTATATGCCCTGAAGTAAAAGTTAATATGATGCAATCCATTCACAATTGCGTCGAATAACAAATTCTGAAGCCATTTGCAACATTTTTCAATACAAAGTTTCATCAACACTTGGAATTAGTCCCCGGCTGTGATCTTTGAACATTGCGAAAGTATAAAATGTTCGGTTACACCTGAACTTAGCCCTTCTTACTAGTTATTATATGAGGCTGATATATATACATATATCTATTACTAAAAATATAAACATCAATATGTTCACAAGTAAATAAATAGTAAAATTATTTTTAAATCTAGTAACGTACTGCTAAGTTTTTTAAAGCAGCTATCGAGCGTCCATTCCATATGCATTTATTTATGGCATTGTTGTTAAAAGGCTAGAAAAAGCACAATTTAGTACCACATATACTTAGACTAATTTTTATTAACAAAGTACGTTCACAAATCAGTAAAGGAAAGGATATCTTCAGATGAAGCCGAACATTAGATATTCTCACAATTTGAATGCACTAAAGGCTAGGTGGTACGGATAATTACAATGCGACGCAATGTAACTTATAGTACCAATTTGTAAACCAATTCAAATAATACATAATAACATACGAATTTAATTTCATCAAACATCTCACATATTCATTTTCCTATTCGATATATCGGGTAAGTCTATTTTGTGTTTATGTAAATGTTTTTTTACGTAAATCATTATCTGCAAAAACTGTTTAAGGAAATTTGTGAAATATCAAACATAAAAGTTATAACTTTTTTTAACATCTGAACGATTTCATTTTAGTCATAATTTTCGTATATTATGTTGTGCTGTTATGGCCACAACAAACTAGACTGGGCGGTTCGGTATCAGTACGTTAGTTAAAAAATCCTTAAATCTTGAATCCAGGATGATTACGTTTTACTATTTGAAACGGTTATGAAAAGAAACTGTTTAAATGAATTGCAATTAACTATACGAAATGTTTTTGCCGTTTTCCAAATATTACGAATCTCAAAAAATCGTGAGTAATTAATTTGATCTTAATATATTTATTTGAGAATTTATATACACATACATATTAACAAGTAAGAAAGGGCTAAGTTCGGGTGTAAGCGAACATTTCATACTCTCGCAATGTGCAAAGATCAAAGGCCGCGAAATGCTTTCAGGTGCTGGCATAACTTTATATTAACAAGTTAGAAAGGGCTAAGTTCGAGTGTTCCGAACCGATCATTTTATACTCTCGCAATGTGCAAGGATCAGAGGTGGGAAAATGTTTTCAGGTGCTGGCATAACCTTATATTAAAAAATGTTGCGGAAGAATTCAACATTTATTATTCGACGAAATGGTCAATGGATTACTTACTGGATACTTATTAAGTTATATTACAGGCCATGGACTCATGTACCTTCATTGTTATATTTTGCTTCGTGTCAGAGATATTTATATTAAAATCTACCAAATTAACTTAAAAGTGATATATCCGATATAAACTCGACCAAAGTAGCTTAATTGAAAATATTAGATACATGAGGAAAAAGTAAACCAGAGAAAAGGCCATTATTATATTAGGGATGAACGGCTTAGACCATGGTCTGGGCTGATTTATTTCATATTTAGCGCGAAATCACATTGTGTTTAAGAAAACATATCAACTTAATTACATTAAAATATCGCACATATTGAACAACAAAAACGGTTTAAAGTCGGATGGAAAGTATGGAAATCTTATATCGGGCATTTTTGTTATAGAGGAAGATCTGCACTGATCACATTAACTCTTTTGGCACTGAGGCACTGAGGAGCATTTATTTGGCATCTGGGGCCTTGAAGGGCTATAATCAGATTTCGTCTATTTTTTCGCATGATGTGGCATTTCTTGAAATCGCTATTTGTACCAAGTTTGATTTTCATATCTTAATTGCTGCTCGATTTATCAACTTTAAAGTGAAAGGTTCAGATGAAACTTAAAATTGTGTTATATGAGAAGTAGGCGCGGTTTTTATTCGATTTCGTCGATTATCACAATGCGGCGGGGGTTCCTATCCAACCCTTCCGTATCATATTTGCTGCAAGACTTAATGTTTCTAACGTGTTCCTTCAGCGAGTTAGCACATTTTTAGTAGTTTTCAACATAACTTTTGTATGGGAGGTGGTCGTGGTTATCATTCGATTTCATTCGTTTCTTCAGTATATGAGGAGATACCAGAAAAAGTCTCTCGGAGCGAACTTGATTGATATGGCTTTAACGGTTTCCGAGATATGTATATTAAACCTATTGTGAGGCGGGGCCATCCCCACTTTTTCGAAAAAATTTTCCACTGATGACCTCTACTACTCTCTCTACTAGGATATATCTGATCTTATATCTTAATTTGTTACTTGGTTATAGCACTTTATCTGTTTTCGATTAATGTTGTTTTTGTCGATTGCAACATCTTTATATTCTCGCAACATGTTGCTACAGAGTATATTAGTTTTGTTCGCCTAACCGTTGTTTGTAACACCTAGAACTAAACGAGTTAGATATAAACACATATATATATATAGAAATGATCGGGATGAAAAGATATCTATATCAGTCAAACTTGCATTAGTGAATTCGGATAATATTCACGCCCACCTCCCTTACAAACGTTATGTTGAAAACTACTTAAAGTGCGATAACTCGCTGAAAGAACACCTCAGAAACTTAAATTTTGTAACAAATATGATACAGAAAGATTGCATAAGAATCCGTGTAAAGTTTTGAAGATGGGCCTGGCACCACCCACTTTTAGGACAAATTCCATATCTTAAGAAGCCCTTAACCGATAGCAACAAAATTTGGTATGTGACGTTATATTTGCATTTTTATGACATGCTGTGAAAATGGAGGAAATCGGATAAAATGCACGACTACTTCTCATACACAACACAATTTTAAGTTTCATCTGATTCTTTCACTTTAAAGCACATAAATCGAGGAGCAATTAAGATATGAATCAAACTTTGTACAAATAGTGCCTTCGGGATATGCCATCTTATGCGTAAAAACAGACGAAATCGAATTATAACTTTTCAAGCCATCAGATACCCAATATTATGACCTCAGTGCCTCCATCTGGCTTTTTATCGAAAATATCGGGAAATTGGTAAGATATTGTAATGAAATTGGATTATCTTTCCATGATAATAGTGTACTCTGGTATCAAAAATGGGGGAAACCGGATAAATACTTCCCCCAGCCACCATATTCTTAATATACAGATTTTCAACCTTCCGGCAGACTTTATACCATGTATAACGGTAAATCTGTACGATATCGTAATGGAATTTGAAAATTATCTTTCTATCATAATAGTGTGATCTGTTGTCCAAAAATGGGAAACAACGGGTAAATACTTCGCCTGGCCTCCATATACCTAATATAGGGAAGTTCAATCTTCCGGTAGACTTCATATCATATATTTAGGTAAATCTGTAAAATAACGTCATGAAATTGGTGGATTATCTTTATATGATGATAGCGTGCTCTGATATCAAAAATGGACAAAATCCGATAAATACTTCCCCTAACCTATATACCTAACATACAGATTTTCAACCTTCCGGTAGACTTTATACCATATGTAACGGTAAATATGTAAGATATCGTAATGAAATTGTAGGATTATTTTTCTGATAATAATGTGGTCTGGTGTTGTGAAAATCGGGTTAATACTTCCCATTGACCCCATATACCTAATATATGGATTTTCAACACTCCTGTAAACTTTATATCATATATAAAGGAAAATATATGAGTTCTCTTTCTGAAATTCGGAGAACGTCTTTTTCTGATAACAGTGTGTCCATATGCTCAAAATGGATAAAATCGGGTAACTCAGCTCATGTATCTAAAATTTTCAATTAAGCCACTTTGGTTGAGATTATATAGGATATATCAGTTTTGGGTAATTTGGTAGATTGTCATATAAATATCTCTGACACGAAGCAAAATATAACAATGAAAGTACATGAGTCCATGGCCTGTAATATAACTTAATAAGTATCCGGTAAGTAATCCATTGACCATTTCGTCGAATAATAAATGTTGAATTCTTCCGCAACATTTTTTAATATAAGGTTATGCCAGCACCTGAAAACATTTTCCAACCTCTGATCCTTGCACATTGCGAGAGTATAAAATGATCGGTTCGGAACACCCGAACTTAGCCCTTTCTTACTTGTTAATATAAAGTTATGCCAGCACCTGAAAGCATTTCGCCGCCTTTGATCTTTGCACATTGCGAGAGTATGAAATGTTCGCTTACACCCGAACTTAGCCCTTTCTTACTTGTTAATATGTATGTGTATATAAATTCTCAAATAAATATATTAAGATCAAATTAATTACTCACGATTTTTTGAGATTCGTAATATTTGGAAAACGGCAAAAACATTTCGTATAGATAATTGCAATTCATTTAAACAGTTTCTTTTCATAACTGTTTCAAATAGTAAAACGTAATTATCCTGGATTCAAGATTTAAGGATTTTTTAACTAACGTACTGATACCGAACCGCCCAGTCTAGTTTGTGGTGGCCATAACAGCACAACATAATATACGAAAATTATGACTAAAATGAAATCGTTCAGATGTTAAAAAAAGTTATAACTTTTATGTTTGATATTTCACAAATTTCCTTAAACAGTTTTTGCAGATAATGATTTACGTAAAAAAACATTTACATAAACACAAAATAGACTTACCCGATATATCGAATAGGAAAATGAATATGTGAGATGTTTGATGAAATTAAATTCGTATGTTATTATGTATTATTTGAATTGGTTTACAAATTGGTACTATAAGTTACATTGCGTCGCATTGTAATTATCCGTACCACCTAGCCTTTAGTGCATTCAAATTGTGAGAATATCTAATGTTCGGCTTCATCTGAAGATATCCTTTCCTTTACTGATTTGTGAACGTACTTTGTTAATAAAAATTAGTCTAAGTATATGTGGTACTAAATTGTGCTTTTTCTAGCCTTTTAACAACAATGCCATAAATAAATGCATATGGAATGGACGCTCGATAGCTGCTTTAAAAAACTTAGCAGTACGTTACTAGATTTAAAAATAATTTTACTATTTATTTACTTGTGAACATATTGATGTTTATATTTTTAGTAATAGATATATGTATATATATCAGCCTCATATAATAACTAGTAAGAAGGGCTAAGTTCAGGTGTAACCGAACATTTTATACTTTCGCAATGTTCAAAGATCACAGCCGGGGACTAATTCCAAGTGTTGATGAAACTTTGTATTGAAAAATGTTGCAAATGGCTTCAGAATTTGTTATTCGACGCAATTGTGAATGGATTGCATCATATTAACTTTTACTTCAGGGCATATAGTCACAAAGTCAATCTAACTAAGACGAATCATCTATATTCCCATAATTTTTATTACCGAATGGCATACCATTATCCGAAATATTCGTATGTAATATTGTTGAGGGATTTTGTAATGAGATATTTCTCATATAAACTTAACTAAAGGAACGAAATTTAATATACTGTGTATACGAGGTCAATTAGTGACCAGATAACACGTTTATATTTTAATTAGTTGCTTAGTTATAGCGTTTTAAAAGTTTTCGTTTAACGGCATTTTGGGTGAGTGGTAGTATTCCGATTACGCCCATATGCCATACCAACTTTCCTATTATGACAAAGAACGTGTGTACCAAGTTTCATCAAGATATCTTAATTTTTACTCGAGTTGCCGCTTGCATGGACGGACGGAGAGACAGTCACTTTGAATCCAACTTATATATATATGTGTCTATAACTCTATATATGTCTAGATTAGTTTTAGGTGTTACAAACAACCGTTAAGTGAACAAAACTAATACACTCTGTTGCAACATGTTGCGAGAGAATAAAAGCTGAAAGTAACACAGAAAAACGCAAAACCCTGCCAATGACTCCTAAATATTTACGTTTTTAGTACTAATAAAAAACGGGCTTAAAATAATATTTACGATTTAATAATAAAAGCTGAAAGTAATGTTGATACAAGGTTATAATACAGAACCTTGCCAATGACTTTCTGAAATATATGTCTATAGATCTAACAAGAACAGTTCGCGTTTTGTTGGCATGAATTTCAATTTTACGTCAATTGCATTACGGGGTGCCCCAGCAAATAGCAGCTGAACGTCGAAATCATCTGTATGTATAAGATTTATAATTTCAATTGATGTACATGTCATTTGGTGAATCTGATTGATAATAGTGTTTATGTAACTGACATGATAAGTGCATAAATATTTCTGATTTTTTTTTTTGGTTTTGATTAGCTAAATGATTGGACAGATATCCAAGCCACAACTCTTTCGTGAATGAATAAATGAAAATATATTTCTTGTACTTTGCTTGCTTCGAATGAACAAAAGTTAATAAACAATTTGTTTGAATTCAATTTGCTTGAATGTGTCTAATTGTGATCGAAAAGCCAACAGAATGCCACTAGGAAGAAGTAAAACCATTTCCGAAGGAATTATCAAAGTCTATTTTCGGATAAAAACACGGTTCCGTTTAAGTCATGCAGATCTGCCTGTCGTGGGTTAGGTTAAATCAGGTTCTATGGCTGATCCCTAAGATTAGTATCGCTCTTGTTTATTTATATTAAGCTGTTAATAATAAGCAGCATAATATTGGTATTAATAATAACAGAACTTTATGGAGCCAAAACATCTTGTGGACAATTCGACAAAGCGCCTTAAGCATATAAAAATCTTCTTAGGCGTTTTATTTATATTAAGTTAGTTCGCTTGTATAATTAAAGCTTAAGATCCAAGGTTTTTTAGCTTTGATCCATCAAAGATGGGATGGTTAAGAAGAAAGTGGTGAAATGAATCTATCTCGGTTTCTTCCAAACAACTCTACCAATTAACAAAGTGAAATTACTATATCTATCAAAATTTCCGCCGTATACCTCGTTTACTTTGCAATTTTTATCTCAGACAATAAATAGGATATCTTAGTGAATCCCTGTTTTCGTATGTTGCTGATTATTTCAAAGCAAATTTCTTAAAAAAATATTAAAATTCAAAGTTGATAAAATTCATGTAAAATTCACTATTAAAAATATTTCTAATCATCTTTTATAATAAAAAATTCGCCTTCGTGGATTCACCATTATTCATAGATTCAACACTGCACATCAGTCGTTTTTACCTTTCATGAGTTGGCATCGATTCGAAATACCAAAAGAATTCAATAACGTTCTATAAAATTCTTTAAAGGGGGCTCACTCTTCTCCTGCAACCTCCAGCTGGTACCGTATTCAATACTACAAACTCACCTTCAGTTAAATTGATACTTTGATGGATTTCAGTACTGATATTATTAATATCATATGTGAAGTTATGTTTGTTGAACGGTTGAAATTTTATAGATTTCAGTCGCCTCTCGCATAAGTTTTGTCCGGTTAGCAAACAGAAGAGAACATTAAATTCAAGGTCCGTTCCCACGAAAGTCAGGTAAAGAATTTCTAAAATTCATTTGGGAATATTTCTGCTGCTACAACAACAACTAAGTCCTCCGGATATGAGTAAATTGAAAGAATTAAAAAATTAATTGAATTTAAGAGAAAGGAGTTGTTATTATCGAAATTGTACCCTTTTTGTAAGGAATTTATGGCTTTGAGTGCGTATCAAAGACCCTTGTATTATACAAATGTGCACACGTTTATTTATATATGGCTTATCATGTTAACTAATTTGTGGATGTACATTTACATTAAATAAAGCGGTTGCAGAAATTTCTCAACTCTACGCAAATGTACACTTCATTTTGAGAGTAGTTAGAATTATTTAGATTAGTTTAAAAGATAATAGAAAGCAAGCGGAACTGCATTATTGAAGAATTTCTGAATAAGTTTACAATCAAAATGCTTAGCAGACAAAAGGTATCGGTATTTTACCAAAATCATTTAAGTGCATTTAACGGAAACTTATATTATATTCAGACTCCAACAGATTCTCAAGTATTGTTTATTTATTGATAAGAGCGAATTTGTGAAAGCTTCGCTACTGTTATATTTATGTAACATATATATCTTCTACCTATAAATAGGAAATAAGTAAGGAAGGGATAAGTTCGGGTTTAACCGAACACTTTATACTCTTGCAATGTGATCAATGATCAAAGCAGTGGAAATAAGTTCAGGTGTTATCAAAACGTTGTATTAAAAAATGTTGCGTAAGAATTCGGCATTCATTATTTGACGAAACCGTGAATGGAGTACAATCATATTTGGTATCTTATTAAGGTACATTAGAAGTCATCGACTCACTTAGATTCATTACTATATTTTGCTTCACGACCGAGATATTTATATTAAAATCAACTTAATTAACTCAGATGAGATATATGTGATATAAACTCAACTAAAATGGCTAATAAAGACACCCAGTTCCATATATTCGGTATCTGGAGCTTGAAAACATATTTTCCGATTTCCGATTTCCGAAATATTAGTGCAAATTTTTATTCCAATATCTTAATTGGTGCTTTTGTTATGTACTGCTTTAGTTATGTACTTAGTGAAAGAATCAGAAGGAATTAAAATTGTTATATATGGAAAGTAGGTCTGGTTATTATCCGATTTTCACGATAAGGCATAGGAATGTCAGAATAAAAGTACGCGCCAAATTTGGTTGAAATTGGTATAGCAGTTCCTGAGATAGAGGATTTCACCTAAATCTGAGCAATGTCGATTTTACACCGACTCCTTTAACCCTTAAGGACCATCTTGGTTGTGATATTTAATGTCTCTAACGTATTTATTTAGTGAGTTATCATACGTATATTATTTTTCAATATCCGATTTCACTCATTTTCCCAGCTAAAAAGACTTGCTTTGAGCAAGTTTGGTTGATATAGTTTTAGTGGTTTGTGAAATATGTAAATTAGACCTTTTAGAGGCTGGGCCACACCCACTTTTTAAAAAAGTTTAACCCATACACGCCCTTAATTACTGCGATCACCTTTACCAAATTACAGTTTTGTATCTTAATTTGGAGCTTATTTATAGCACGTTATAGGCTTTTGATTAACGATATTTTGCGGGCGTGGCAATTACGCCCATCTGCAACCCCAACCTTCATCGAAATGTCGCAAAATTTGCTCATGTTGTTTGACACGGACGGTCGGAGAGACAGTCACCCGGAATTCAACTCGTCTCGTCATCCTGAGCACTTTGATATATATAATGATATGAACAAAACTATTATGTTCTGTGGCAACATGTTGCGAGAGAATAGAATATTAGACTGATAAGAAGTGGCCACACGTCTTTACTAGGCTTCGAATGTGGCTGTCAGACAATAAATAAATTTACGTTTTCGAAAATCGCATATATATATATATATATATATACATTTACGTGTCATATTTATTTGCGTATTTTTTATAATTCAAAACATTGATAACAATTCGCTTGTCATTTAACTCTGGGTCTTAGGCGAAAAATAAACAATTTAAAATGGCTGACGTACACCAATCGTCACTCAGTTATAATCCGAAAGGTATTGATGATTGATCGCTGTATGCTTTTACATCAACTTTAATTAGAGTACAGATTCTTGCACGTTTAGCAAAGAGAAAAGTGAATTTGTTCAAACAATGGTTATAGAAACGTGGAAACAGTCAGGCATTGCAACCAAATTTCCTACTTATAGAAATTCGAAACTTATCACAACTAAAGGGTGAGTAGAGTGCCTTTAAAAATGCTAGGCGTCTTACAAAATGCTCGCTGAAGAAATCGACATCAGGAGCATTCATTTGGAGTTCTAAAAACACTATTCGTTAAGTTCTTAGCTGAAATGGAAGTTAGGGCATAGCAAAATGATAATTCTAGAGAATCGAGTATAATGCATCATTTAAATATGCTGATGTTGTTGTAACTCTAGAATTGTTTTAATCTTCAATGCTGTTTTGAACCAAAGCAGTGCTTAAAATAGCAGTGTCTTTAAGTTTGTGGATATTGACAAGGTCTCATATATGGGCAACATTTTTCTATATATGTAAATTAATGTTTAACTCAGAATATACTTCGAAGAAGTATAGTTGAAGAGAAGCATAGTTGAAGACGATGCAACTAATTTATGTGGCTTACTTTATGAGATAGTTAAGCTACTTGTGTCCGTGAAATTTACAAAACAACACAATTTTATATCAGTTTCGCTAAAATTTTGTTGCATTATAATATTTTTGCATACAAAATTTTATAAGATTTTGAACATAATTTTAACCAATCCTGATTTTATTAAAATAATAAAAAAATTAGTGAGTATCCACTTGAAAACAGTGAGGAGCGAAATATAGTATATAGGGCGACGGACTGTAGGAATCATTAAATAACATTTAATATGCCGACTGATTTTTAGTGTCTATAATTCGGACGTAATATGTACGGAAAATTTTTCGAAACTTTGATGAACAATATTCCAGCAAATTCAATTCTTTCTAATTCTATACAAATGAAAATATTCTTCGTATCAGTTCTTAAACCTTCCATTAAATGTTAATAAATTAAATAGCACAATTGACAACATTACGTATCAGCATATTGAACGAAGGTTCTGAGATAAATTGAAATAATCTGAGTTTGTTTTCCAGCAATTCTTGACAGTTTTTATTTTCTGCAATGACAGATCACTTCTGTTGAGGAAAAAATTGCATATAAATAAGTAATAAGCTATCTTACATTTAACTTATTACCTATTTATATGCAAATTTTTCATCTTCATAACTTGTTGGACGAGATATGGTAATCCTCAATTTCGTTTATTTATTACGATCAGAAGCTAAATTCCTCACACAGGCCAATGCAAAGTTCAAAATGATTAAGAAAAATAAGCGCAGATTAGAAGCTAAAATTAAAAAGTCATCTATGATCATTTTATATTAACAGCAAATTTGAATATGGCATTTTATGAAAATTAAAACAATAACAAAACATTTTCGCAGAGATTTTGTAAAGTCAACTTCATCTTCTCCACAGATGGCTCTTGGGCAAACAAAAAGACGATGAAGCCGAAGGCTTATGGCGTATTTACGATGTAATCTATGATTTCACGGAATTCATCAATAAGCACCCGGGTGGCGAATTTTGGTTAATGGAATCGAAGGTAAAAATTAATATGAATAAAAAATGTGGTACAGTTTGCGTATGTAAATGACTTTATTAGGGTACCGACATTACCGAAGCATTTGAGGCTCATCATATTTCCAAGACGCCACATAAGTTACTCGAAAAATATAAAGTAAGTGATGCAAAAAAACCGCGCATTTATACCCTCACTTTGCAAGAAGATGGATTCTATAAGACTTTGCGCGAACGTGTTCGTGAGACACTCAAAAGTATTGATACCACTCCAAAAAAGAAAAGTGATGTAAGTCTTGAGAAAATAACATTTCGTGAAAGGTCAATTTTTATCTAATAATTTGAATTAAATTTTCAGCTCATACATTTATCATTATTTCTATCCATATTTATTTTCGCTGTATTAAGCGCCCGCCGGAATAGTCTACTCTTCTTAGCGTTGGCCGGCACAGCACTTTGTTGGACCACAATTGTAGCGCACAACTATTTCCACAGGCGAGACAACTGGCGCATGTACACTTTCAATTTGAGCATGTTGAACTTCTGCTCGTGGCGTATTTCTCATGCCCTTTCGCACCATATTTATCCAAATTCATACTTCGATTTGGAATTGTCAATGTTTGAGCCGCTTGTTTGCTGGATCCCCAATCCATATATAAAGAGCAAGATGATGCGTTACGTCTCAATCATCACAGAGCCATTGACTTATTGTATTGCTTTTCCATTACAAAAGGCAACAAGGTAATATTTTGATTTTCTCTAATACTGAATATAACGAATTTAATGGTCCAGTTTAACTATACATTTGTTTCAATTAGAATTATTTACTCGCTACGTCATAACAACATCATGTACTGGCATGATATTCTGCCGCTCAGCATACCACTAGCTATCTTTCTGTTTTCTGATCTCTCAATTATTTTATCGTTGCGTCAGTGGATATTCATCACTATGATTGCCAGTTTTGCTTTCTGTGTTATTGGTTTGAATGCTGCTCATCACGACCCAGAGATCTATCACGAAGGCGATGCTACTCGGGAGGATCGTGATTGGGGCCTCTTCCAAGTGGATACTATTATCGATCGTGGTGATTTAAAGGGATCACAGTTCTTGGTGTTAACACATTTCGGCGATCATATTTTGCATCATTTGTTCCCAACTTTGGATCATGGCATTTTGCCTCAGCTGTATCCGGTTCTATATGAAACACTCGATCAGTTCAAAGGGAAATTGCGTGAGTGCAATCATTTGGAACATATGCTGGGACAGCATATGCAATTGCTACGTACCACGCCTAACACGAAACTTCCGGGATCTAACCACTAAGCAGTTAGGTGAAAAAGAATGTCTATTACTTGAATAACTCTAGAATGTGTAGAAATGTATATGTATAGTTTTAAGGTAATTCTATTAGTTGAATGTAAATGTTCTTATGCGTATAATATTTTATATTAAAGGGAAAATTTACGATAAAATATAATGCATCTTGAACTATAATAAGTCGTATGTAGCACAATAATATTCTCATTGTTATTAGTATATTCAGAATGAAGAACATTAATAAATGAATTAGAATTAAGCTTGATTGATTATAAATATTTGATACTCTAGCTGGTTAATATTAAGTTAGGTCTGCGATTTTTGTTATTTTATGACACAATTTGTTTAGAAGATATTAAGGAAGTAATGCTTGGTTGCAAAAAGAGAGTTTTTCTAAGCCAACTTTTCTTTTTTCAATAAAACCCATAATTGATTTCGTTAATATGTATTGTTTATTTTCCATGATTCTACATTACCAGTACTGTTTGAAATCATTGTTATGGGGATGGGCGTGGGTGTTATCCGATTTCACCCTTTATCATGAAAAATTAATTTGTTAACTAAGAAATATTTGCACTAAGTTTCGTTGACTAAGCTTAGAAGGCAGGGTAACGCTCACTTTTCCAAAAATTTTCTACCACAGATGATAGAACAGTAAACTACAATGTGCATTAAAATGTGCAACAAATGCGCAGTCGCCATTTTGTTTATATTATCGATTACTATCAAGTACAACATTATCATTACTATCTCACTATGCATAACTGCCAAAATCAGGAAATTATATACATACAATACGTACAAAAGGTATGTTGAAAGCTATTAAAAGTGCGTTAACTCGCTGAAGGAATATGTTAGAAACATTAAATCTTGCAGCGAATATGACATGGAAGGGTTGCATAGGAATCCGTGTAAAGTTTTGGTGATATGCGTGGCACCGCCCACTTTAAGGCGAGATCCCATATCTCGAGAAACCCTTAAAGGATTTCAACAAAATTTCGTAAATGCGATTATATTTATATTTTTATGTCAAACTGTGAAAATAGATGGATAATAATCGGATAATAATCACGCCTACTTCTCATATAACACAATTTTCATCTGATCCTTTCACCTTAAAGTAGATAAATCGAGCAGCAAATAAGATATGAAATCAAACTTTGTACAAATAGTGCTTTCAGGATATGCCATTTCCTGCGTAAAATTAACGAAATCGGATTATAACTTTACAAGCCACCAGAGACCCAATATCGGGAAATCTATAAGATATTGCAATGAAATTGGAGAATTATCCCTCCATGATAATAGCGTGCTCTGGTATCAAAAATAGACAAAATCGGATAAACATTTCCCCTACCCCCTCTCGGGTAGTCTTTATATCATATATAACGGCTATGAGTTAGCTCTTTGAAATAAAGAGAGCGTCTCTTTCTGGGAATAGTGTGTATGTGCTTAAAATGGATGAAATCGAGTAGGCACTTCCCCTAGCCCCAATGTACCTAATATACGGATTTTCAACCTTACTGTAGTCTTCATACCTTACATTTCGGCCAATATGTAAGATATCTTAGGAAAATTAAGTGAAGGTGTAATATCGGATATACCAGAGTTTACTGCCGAAAATGTGTATATACTATATGCTATATAAATAGTATTTACTATACTATATACTATATAAAGATTCTCGCTATTCTAGCATACTTAATGCCGAATGTCACTGTGTGAGTTACCTTCACACAATTGCGTGATGCGAGTAACATGTTCCTTAATATACTTGAATAATGAAAAGATTTAATGTGATCAGTGCACATCATCCTCTATGCCCGATATAAGAATTCCCGACTTTCCATCTGACTTTAAACCGTTTATGTTGGTCAATATGTGTGAAATTTTAATGTAATTAGGTGGATATGTTTTCTTAAATACAATGTGATTTCGCGCTAAATATGAAAGAAATCGGTCCAGACCATGGTCTAAGCCGCTTATTCCTAATATAATGGTGTCCTTTTCTCTGGTTTACTTTTTCGTCATGTATCTAATATATTTATTAAACCACTTTGGTCGAGTTTATATCGGATATATCACTTTTAAGTTAATTTCCATATTTACCTTCTATATTTCGCAAACTAACGAAAGGAAGAAGATCGTTAGAGCAGTTTTCTTTCATTAAATATATTTATGGAGTTATTTTTTTCCCAGCGAAAGGTAGAAGATCGTTAGAGCAGTTTTATTTCATTAAATATATTTATTAATTAAATTAACTTTTTTTCTTAGTTTTCTTAGTGATTAAATTGTTTTTCTTAGTGAAATGAAATTCCGGATAGCACGATACATACAAACATCTGCTTATTGAAATTATTAAGAAATTATGGCTGACTTCCAAACAGCATTACAAAACGATGTGTTGTATAATTTGCCGTTATAAAACACTTTTACTGTACAGTTTACTTTCGCTATAAGTTGTCCTGTTTTTTGCGGCCGTATAAAGGTAAAAAAGGATAAATTTAAAACCAATAGTAATTATAAATGATTTCTTAGTTCCATCGGAAATAGAAGCACAAAGAGCAATCAAATATATACGAAAATATTTTATATTCTTGCCATCATAAATACATTTTTTGCTTGAATCATTGAAATTAATGCATGTTTTATATAAATTAATAAAACAATACGTAAATGGCAAAAACCATCAACTTTCTTAGTGATGCGCGATTTTCTCTGTCACTGTGCATCGACTACCAGGTTAATGCGTTTCAAAACATGATGCAATGTCAGAAATATTTCGAATGCATTGCATAACATTATACTTTGTTCATATGCATTGCAATTGACGTTTTCGAAGTCAACCTATAATATATATTCAGCCCGTATGATTTTTATTTCTTAATTTTAGGTAACTTGACATCATTTTCATAGGGTGCTAATAATTTTTATACTCTCCCAACATGTTGCAACAGAGTGTAGTAGCTTTATTCACCTAACGATTGTTTGTGACACCTAAAACTAATCAAGATAGATATTGAGTTATATACACATAAATGATCACACTGACGAGACGACTTGAATTTCGGTGACTGACTGCCCGTCCCTCTTCCCAACCATGCGTCTGTGCATAAGTGAAAATAAGTGAAAAGATGGTAAGGAAGAATACATAGAAATCTGCGTAAAAATTGCACTTTGGGTCTTTTGGCCATTAAATTTTTTGGCAAAATCCTATGTCTCAGGAACTAAACCACTTTCAAACTGTAATATGTACTTACTAACTTAATATGTACTATATATTAACTATATATTATATTCAGTATGTTATGTATTAACATATATATATGTACTATATATATATGTAACTTATATTATTTAATATGTAACTAAAATTTAACGAACGTATAATATTGAACATACTATAGTTTGGTAGAGAAAATGAGTGAAATCAGAATGCGTTGGTCAAGTTGAAGAAATATGTTCTGAAGCATACAGCATCAGCATCAGCATCTGAAGCTTTAACATAGATAAAATAAAAGCTTACGAGGAGAGAGTACTAACTGTTGAAATAGTAAAAAAATTGAACAGAATTAAAAAGTTCGCATAAACTTAAAGGTCACATAACTCAAATCCAAACTTAAAGATAAAAGGGAACGCAACCACTTAATGCAGTTCACCTTCAATTTTGTGGTAGACATATAAATAAATTAAACAAAAAATATACTTTTACTATTTACTACAATTTTTTTCTCAAGTTGTATGTGTTGTGCCATTAAAGTGGTGCAAAGTGTACATATGCAAAAACCTGCGTAATTTGTTTTAATTTGTTAACTGTAATATTCAAACCTAAATATGAAATTATTTTTGTTGCAGTAGCAATATCGGTTAATAGTTCGCCTTTTAGTTAAGCAATAACAAATAGGGGCACATTTATCTTTTTAGGTCTTTTTTTTGTTAAATTTACTAAGAAGTGCACATTTTTAACAACTCTTATGAATGTCACTGTAATGCAATGTAACTGGACAGTTTTCCATTTCTGCTATGCCACACCTCCGTTGCGTTAGATTTATTATATAGAGGCTATTGAAATCGGATTGCAGATAGCTACATTACTGGTTATCTTTAAAGGCAGAGTGGAGAAAAGCTATTGGCACCATGAATCACACTTTAATGTCGATTTCCAATAAATGCCATCGTTTGGAATCAAACATTATTTTAAAATGTGTTTTATAGTTAAAATAAGGTAAATTTAAAACTGCTGATTGTATGCAAAGTTATTAAAAATATTCACATTTTGCGCAGTTAAAACATAAAGAAAGATTATTTGACTCAAGTTGAAACTTTTAAGCGATACTTTTCCTTAAAGATTGACTAACATAATAATATCATGTTAATCACCCAATGTCTTCCAATTAACTAAACTACTAAAACTAAAACAACTTTCTTAAATAAATAACAAAAGCTCATCCTAGCAAAAACAAAAATTAGATATCGGTGTATGAATAATTAGATCTTTTCTCCAATATCTAATAATAGAGAACGACTTGAGAAATAATTGAGAAACATAATTCTCCAATAAAAAAAATATTCGTTATCCAATCAAATTATAGTGTAGCTCTCTAATGAGAGTCCAAGTTGAATTTGTAAACAATGTCCCGCCCGAACAAAAATCAAAGTTTGATTGCTACATTGTGCACGTAATTTTTTGTTTTTTAATTTAATTTATCTAACAATTCCAATCCAGCTCTAGTGTAGTTCTCCGCCGTTACTTCCGGCTAAACAATAGTTCGAGAATTACACTAGTTATCCAAGATTAGTTTTAGAGCTGGATTGAATTGGCTTTGCTAGGATATAAATTTATGTTCTCATTCTAATAGTTTACTAAGAAAAGGGCACTTTAGAGTATATGAGCCCAAAAGCATATTAGTATAGTATCCAATCAAAATAAAAAATACTATCTTATTTGTTTTAAACTTTAACTTATGGTATTTGGAGACGACTTAAATATATCTACGCCAATATAATTACAGTGATTGTCAATAATATTACCTAGATAGACATTTCGGTATGTGTAATAATCAAAATTACTTTTTTTCATCTAAATCTCACCAAATCCCATCAATAAGCTACATATATATATATTTGAATCGATGTAATGTTATGTTGTGCTTAATAAATATCGCAATTAAAATATTTGCTACAAATCATTTAACACTCTTATGAATTCATGAGAATTACAACAACAGTCAAAAGCTCTTTGCTTGACTGACACTTTCGTCGCTTATACATATCTTTGTATTCATTTCGTATAAAAACAGCAAAAGTTCAACTGAAGAGAGTATATAAAATATATGCATTAATATTTCATACCAGTTCGTAGTTTACAAACCTTTATTGGCACATTCAGCCAAACAAAAGCGCGCTGAGTACACTACGGGTGCTTAGTCAATAAAGAAGAACACAGTGCGCCGTACTGATCCGAGTACGAATATAACCGCTTACCGAATAATATTGCATTCGCTTAAACTCACAAAACGTCACTCAAATATTCGAAATACTATTTTGTTTATTGCATAATATTTTAAAGTTGCTTGTCGCTAATAATATAAACCGTTGACCTCAGCAATTTGCATATTTAATACGAATATTTTTAGTGGAGCTCGTTTTGTTGTATTCATTAATCGAAGTTTATAGTTGCATTTTTTTTAGAATCGTATATTTATTGTATCGGAATAACTGGTTAATGCACACCACACGATAAGAATTAGAGTATTTGTATTGATAAACAGAAGGTAATATAAAGATTAAACAGTCAGATATTTCAAACGAAATGACCAACGTAAAGCACGAGGATTGGAGAGTGTCAAGAATATTGCGAAAATACCCAATTTATCGCGAAAAACTAATCAAGACTTGTGAGGGGTAAGTTTACTAAGAAAGAAAGTAATAGTGTTGAAAAGATAACAAATTATTAACAATCTGTAAACAGTAAATTAATGATATTATAATTCTCACTAGTTAGTAGTTCTCACCGTTAGTATTATCACTGTTTACTATTTTTAAATATTTAATATGAAATAATATTTCATAAAATTAATCAACGGTGGCTTAAACTTGTAGGACCTTCCATATTTCGCAGACTAACGAAAGGAAGAAGATCGTTAGAGCAGTTTTATTTCATTAAATATATTTATTAATTAAATTAACTTTTTTTCTACAGCCTGTTTAATTGTTTTTCTTAGTGAAATGAAATTCCGGATAGCACGATACATACAAACATCTGCTTATTGAAATTATTAAGAAATTATGGCTGACTTCCAAACAGCATTACAAAACGATGTGTTGTATAATTTGCCGTTATAAAACACTTTTACTGTACAGTTTACTTTCGCTATAAGTTGTCCTGTTTTTTGCGGCCGTATAAAGGTAAAAAAGGATAAATTTAAAACCAATAGTAATTATAAATGATTTCTTAGTTCCATCGGAAATAGAAGCACAAAGAGCAATCAAATATATACGAAAATATTTTATATTCTTGCCATCATAAATACATTTTTTGCTTGAATCATTGAAATTAATGCATGTTTTATATAAATTAATAAAACAATACGTAAATGGCAAAAACCATCAACTTTCTTAGTGATGCGCGATTTTCTCTGTCACTGTGCATCGACTACCAGGTTAATGCGTTTCAAAACATGATGCAATGTCAGAAATATTTCGAATGCATTGCATAACATTATACTTTGTTCATATGCATTGCAATTGACGTTTTCGAAGTCAACCTATAATATATATTCAGCCCGTATGATTTTTATTTCTTAATTTTAGGTAACTTGACATCATTTTCATAGGGTGCTAATAATTTTTATACTCTCCCAACATGTTGCAACAGAGTGTAGTAGCTTTATTCACCTAACGATTGTTTGTGACACCTAAAACTAATCAAGATAGATATTGAGTTATATACACATAAATGATCACACTGACGAGACGACTTGAATTTCGGTGACTGACTGCCCGTCCCTCTTCCCAACCATGCGTCTGTGCATAAGTGAAAATAAGTGAAAAGATGGTAAGGAAGAATACATAGAAATCTGCGTAAAAATTGCACTTTGGGTCTTTTGGCCATTAAATTTTTTGGCAAAATCCTATGTCTCAGGAACTAAACCACTTTCAAACTGTAATATGTACTTACTAACTTAATATGTACTATATATTAACTATATATTATATTCAGTATGTTATGTATTAACATATATATATGTACTATATATATATGTAACTTATATTATTTAATATGTAACTAAAATTTAACGAACGTATAATATTGAACATACTATAGTTTGGTAGAGAAAATGAGTGAAATCAGAATGCGTTGGTCAAGTTGAAGAAATATGTTCTGAAGCATACAGCATCAGCATCAGCATCTGAAGCTTTAACATAGATAAAATAAAAGCTTACGAGGAGAGAGTACTAACTGTTGAAATAGTAAAAAAATTGAACAGAATTAAAAAGTTCGCATAAACTTAAAGGTCACATAACTCAAATCCAAACTTAAAGATAAAAGGGAACGCAACCACTTAATGCAGTTCACCTTCAATTTTGTGGTAGACATATAAATAAATTAAACAAAAAATATACTTTTACTATTTACTACAATTTTTTTCTCAAGTTGTATGTGTTGTGCCATTAAAGTGGTGCAAAGTGTACATATGCAAAAACCTGCGTAATTTGTTTTAATTTGTTAACTGTAATATTCAAACCTAAATATGAAATTATTTTTGTTGCAGTAGCAATATCGGTTAATAGTTCGCCTTTTAGTTAAGCAATAACAAATAGGGGCACATTTATCTTTTTAGGTCTTTTTTTTGTTAAATTTACTAAGAAGTGCACATTTTTAACAACTCTTATGAATGTCACTGTAATGCAATGTAACTGGACAGTTTTCCATTTCTGCTATGCCACACCTCCGTTGCGTTAGATTTATTATATAGAGGCTATTGAAATCGGATTGCAGATAGCTACATTACTGGTTATCTTTAAAGGCAGAGTGGAGAAAAGCTATTGGCACCATGAATCACACTTTAATGTCGATTTCCAATAAATGCCATCGTTTGGAATCAAACATTATTTTAAAATGTGTTTTATAGTTAAAATAAGGTAAATTTAAAACTGCTGATTGTATGCAAAGTTATTAAAAATATTCACATTTTGCGCAGTTAAAACATAAAGAAAGATTATTTGACTCAAGTTGAAACTTTTAAGCGATACTTTTCCTTAAAGATTGACTAACATAATAATATCATGTTAATCACCAATCCAATTAACTAAACTACTAAAACTAAAACAACTTTCTTAAATAAATAACAAAAGCTCATCCTAGCAAAAACAAAAATTAGATATCGGTGTATGAATAATTAGATCTTTTCTCCAATATCTAATAATAGAGAACGACTTGAGAAATAATTGAGAAACATAATTCTCCAATAAAAAAAATATTCGTTATCCAATCAAATTATAGTGTAGCTCTCTAATGAGAGTCCAAGTTGAATTTGTAAACAATGTCCCGCCCGAACAAAAATCAAAGTTTGATTGCTACATTGTGCACGTAATTTTTTGTTTTTTAATTTAATTTATCTAACAATTCCAATCCAGCTCTAGTGTAGTTCTCCGCCGTTACTTCCGGCTAAACAATAGTTCGAGAATTACACTAGTTATCCAAGATTAGTTTTAGAGCTGGATTGAATTGGCTTTGCTAGGATATAAATTTATGTTCTCATTCTAATAGTTTACTAAGAAAAGGGCACTTTAGAGTATATGAGCCCAAAAGCATATTAGTATAGTATCCAATCAAAATAAAAAATACTATCTTATTTGTTTTAAACTTTAACTTATGGTATTTGGAGACGACTTAAATATATCTACGCCAATATAATTACAGTGATTGTCAATAATATTACCTAGATAGACATTTCGGTATGTGTAATAATCAAAATTACTTTTTTTCATCTAAATCTCACCAAATCCCATCAATAAGCTACATATATATATATTTGAATCGATGTAATGTTATGTTGTGCTTAATAAATATCGCAATTAAAATATTTGTTACAAATCATTTAACACTCTTATGAATTCATGAGAATTACAACAACAGTCAAAAGCTCTTTGCTTGACTGACACTTTCGTCGCTTATACATATCTTTGTATTCATTTCGTATAAAAACAGCAAAAGTTCAACTGAAGAGAGTATATAAAATATATGCATTAATATTTCATACCAGTTCGTAGTTTACAAACCTTTATTGGCACATTCAGCCAAACAAAAGCGCGCTGAGTACACTACGGGTGCTTAGTCAATAAAGAAGAACACAGTGCGCCGTACTGATCCGAGTACGAATATAACCGCTTACCGAATAATATTGCATTCGCTTAAACTCACAAAACGTCACTCAAATATTCGAAATACTATTTTGTTTATTGCATAATATTTTAAAGTTGCTTGTCGCTAATAATATAAACCGTTGACCTCAGCAATTTGCATATTTAATACGAATATTTTTAGTGGAGCTCGTTTTGTTGTATTCATTAATCGAAGTTTATAGTTGCATTTTTTTTAGAATCGTATATTTATTGTATCGGAATAACTGGTTAATGCACACCACACGATAAGAATTAGAGTATTTGTATTGATAAACAGAAGGTAATATAAAGATTAAACAGTCAGATATTTCAAACGAAATGACCAACGTAAAGCACGAGGATTGGAGAGTGTCAAGAATATTGCGAAAATACCCAATTTATCGCGAAAAACTAATCAAGACTTGTGAGGGGTAAGTTTACTAAGAAAGAAAGTAATAGTGTTGAAAAGATAACAAATTATTAACAATCTGTAAACAGTAAATTAATGATATTATAATTCTCACTAGTTAGTAGTTCTCACCGTTAGTATTATCACTGTTTACTATTTTTAAATATTTAATATGAAATAATATTTCATAAAATTAATCAACGGTGGCTTAAACTTGTAGGACCTTCCATATTTCGCAGACTAACGAAAGGAAGAAGATCGTTAGAGCAGTTTTATTTCATTAAATATATTTATTAATTAAATTAACTTTTTTTCTACAGCCTGTTTAATTGTTTTTCTTAGTGAAATGAAATTCCGGATAGCACGATACATACAAACATCTGCTTATTGAAATTATTAAGAAATTATGGCTGACTTCCAAACAGCATTACAAAACGATGTGTTGTATAATTTGCCGTTATAAAACACTTTTACTGTACAGTTTACTTTCGCTATAAGTTGTCCTGTTTTTTGCGGCCGTATAAAGGTAAAAAAGGATAAATTTAAAACCAATAGTAATTATAAATGATTTCTTAGTTCCATCGGAAATAGAAGCACAAAGAGCAATCAAATATATAGGAAAATATTTAGTATTCTTGCCATCATAAATACATTTTTTGCTTGAATCATTGAAATTAATGCATGTTTTATATAAATTAATAAAACAATACGTAAATGGCAAAAACCATCAACTTTCTTAGTGATGCGCGATTTTCTCTGTCACTGTGCATCGACTACCCGGTTAATGCGTTTCAAAACATGATGCAATGTCAGAAATATTTCGAATGCATTGCATAACATTATACTTTGTTCATATGCATTGCAATTGACGTTTTCGAAGTCAACCTATAACTCAAGAGTTGAAATCGACCTTAAACTTCCTGGGCCTAATACTTGGACGCCTTCTAATGATTTTAACTAGTTCCATTCAATAAGTGTTCGGTCAATTTATTCGTTTGTGTATCTTTTCAGCCCGTATAATTTTTATTTCTCAATTTTAGGTAACTTGACATCACTTTCATAGGGTGCTAATAATTTTTATACTCTCCCAACATGTTGCAACAGAGTGTAGTAGCTTTATTCACCTAACGATTGTTTGTGACACCTAAAACTAATCAAGATAGATATTGAGTTATATACACATAAATGATCACACTGACGAGACGAGTTGAATTCCGGTGACTGACTGCCCGTCCGTCTTCCCAACCATGCGTCTGTGCATAAGTGAAAATAAGTGAAAAGATGGTAAGGAAGAATACATAGAAATCTGCGTAAAAATTGCACTTTGGGTCTTTTGGCCATTAAATTTTTTGGCAAAATCCTATGTCTCAGGAACTAAACCACTTTCAAAATGTAATATGTACTTACTAACTTAATATGTACTATATATTAACTATATATTATATTCAGTATGTTATGTATTAACATATATATATGTACTATATATATATGTAACTTATATTATTTAATATGTAACTAAAATGTAACGAACGTATAATATTGAACATACTATAGTTTGGTAGAGAAAATGAGTGAAATCAGAATGTGTTGGTCAAGTTGAAGAAATATGTTCTGAAGCATATTTTTGTTTAATGTCAAAAGTAAATGTTATCTGCTCAGATCTTCCCCTAACCCCAATATACCCTATATAGTGATTTTCGACTTTCCAGGTGACGTCCCTCTGGTTGACTTTTCCCTCATATACACATATATTATATCTCCATAGAAGATATCTCAACAAAATGAAATGAGAATATTTCGATTAGTATTGTCATTCCGTAATAAAAAAGTATGACTGATGGATCTTCACACAGCACAAATATCATAAATATGGATGACTTGTCTTAATCAGATTGACTTTAAGAGTATATGACCAAAGGAAAAGTTAATATGATGCCAAATATGATTGCAATCCATTCAAAAATTCGTCGAATAATAAATGTTGAATTCTTAAATAAAGTATATCACTGCCTTTGATCCTTGCAAATTAAGAGAGAATAAAATGTTCAGTTACAACCGAACTTATTCTTTCTTACTTGTTTATCATATTTTCAATTTAAACTTTTTTTACAAAATTGCTAGTTCCTTTGGCGAAGGCTTAGAACATCCCATTATATGTTACCTTAATATCTTGTTTTGATTTCACACAATTCTAGTTTAGTTTTCTTAACATCTTTAAGCCCAAGTTATATATTAATTATCATACAACAAACAAGAAAGCACTTCTATTTTTATGATCAACTCGAAAGTTCGGTCAGTGTGAAACGTGCTTGTAGTAAATGTTACGGTTACTTTGATCAAATCCGAACTAATACTCATTATATATATCGTTATATTATATTAAATTGGAAAAACAATTCAGACGGAATTTTGAAAATAGGTCAGTATTTTGCACTAAAACTTATCCCAACTGCTATTAATACGAACACTATGGTTCATATCCAATACACGGTCAGGTGGTGAAGCTTATTGCCAGTAATGCATAAATATGTATGTGGCTAAGTTTTCTGACAATCTAAAAATATAAGATACTGACAAGTAAATACACACTTGACTAGAGATCAAGTAGATCGTTAGTTACCTTTTTTCCTTAACCTTCCTGTAGACTTTATACCATATATAACGGTCAATGTATGAGTTATCTCTTTGAAATTTAGAGAGCGTCTCTTTCTGATAACAGTGTGTCCATGTGCTTAAAATGGATAACATCAGGTAAGCATTTCCCCTAGCCCCCCTGTATCTAATATACGGATTTTTAACCTCTGGGTACGCTTTATACCATATATTTCGATCAATATGTAAGATATCTTAGCAAAATTAAGTGAACATGTAATATCGGATATACCACAGTTTACTGTCGAAAATGTGTGAAATCGGTGTACGAATTATCCCAGCTCCCATATACTACATATAATGATTTTCACTATTCTAGCAGACTTTACGACGAATGTATCGGTCGCTGTGTGAGTTACCTTCACAAATTGCG
The DNA here is from genome assembly GCA_021498325.1 of Bactrocera minax. Lineage (NCBI taxonomy): Eukaryota > Metazoa > Arthropoda > Insecta > Diptera > Tephritidae > Bactrocera > Bactrocera minax. The sequence continues at coordinate 1,016,379 of JAKEEE010000055.1, read as the reverse complement.
TAAAAACATGTTACCTAATATACTTGAATAATGGAAAGCGTTAATTTGATCAGTGTTGGTAAGAATTCCTGACTTTCCATCTGACTTTGGAGACCGTGGTCTAAGCCGCTTATTCCTAATATAATGATGTCCTTTTTCGGGTTTACTTTTTCCTCATGTATCTAATATTTTCAATTAAGCCACTTTAGTTGAGTTTATATCGGATATATCACTTTTGAGTTAATTTGGTAGATTTAAATATAAATATCTCTGAAACGAAGCAAAATATATCAATGAAAGTACATGAGTCTATGGACTGTAATATAAGTTAATAAAATACCAAATATGATTGCAATCCATTGACAATTTCATCGGATAATGAATGTTTAATTCTTCCGCAACATTTTTTAATATAAAGTTATGCCAGCACCTTAAAACATTTCCGCGCCTCTGATCCTTGCACATTGCGAGAATATAAAATGTTCGGTTACACCCGAACTTAGCCCTTTCTTACTTGTTTAATATAAAGGTATGTGAGCACATGAAAGCATATCCCCACTTCTCATCCTTCTTCTTGTTTTTATTTAGTTTTTATTATTTATTAAGACTAGTGCCTTAATGTTTTACATTCAGTATTTGCATAAGTTGATATGGGTTATAATTAACCTCACACTTATATATCAAGCATGACGGAATGTTTGAAACCGAAACAAAGCCAGAGAGACATCCAAAGTTATCGCACAAAAGTGAATATTTGATGATATATTTAAATTTTCCTTTCAACTTCTAATCATCTTTTGGTGTAAAAAATTAATCATTTTCATTCATAACAATAAAAAACATTATAAATATATTATATCGTGTTAATAAAAGAAAACAAGTTCCTAAATAAAACGCAATTTCTTCATCATTTATTTTTATTTTTATTTGCTAGGGATTTAAAGAGATGCGCATATTTAAAAGACCTTAAAATTAATATCAAATTTAATATCCGCAAATGCCGGTTTGAAAGCGCAATTTGATTCGAATTTTTTATTTGCAATATAAAATAATATATAGAAATGCATGAATGACGACAAATCGAGTTGAATTACCAGAAAGATGTTATATTCCTACCTATCGTTTTCATGTCCATATAATATATATGGAAATATAAGGTGTGTATTGTTTTCTTAATTACATTAAAAAGATAAAAAATAAAAACAGGGCCAAAATTTTTAGACACTTACATTTGTGTCTTTGTTTTGTAGTTTGTAAACAATGGCCAAGGCCAAGTACTATAGCACATTTGAGTACAATAATAAGGCCAAATACTACAGCACATTTGAACCAAAGCACTCAAGCGGGAGAATGATTTAAGAGAAATTTTGATATTCAGAATTAAAACCCAAAATTTTGTATGCCATAGCACATTACATTTCACAAACAACTCAACGATACTAATAATTTAATAAAACCTCCAAATTAATAAGGGGATAAACTATTTAGCAATTTTCGTTTGAAGAGCGCAAGAAAATAAAATTTTTAATTTAGCTCGTTCGTCTTAAAGGGCATGAAGCGTTATAATAGATGCGTAGGCAAGGAATTCGTTTTACACTCATGGATTTTTTCCAGTTTCCACAGAAGTTATGTAAAGACTGTCTATCCAAGAGAAAAAAACACTAAATCAGTAAAGATTTCCTCATGTAGCGAATACTTTTGGTTTTATTCTTGTTAATATAATTTAATTATCAAATATATGGTGTACAGTGTAAAGGTACAGAATTTCTTAAGTTGATAGCTATCAGGCCGCCTATACTTATGTAAACACAAGTGTTTCCTGTGTTTGACATTTACGTTGAGTACACTTTTTCAAATTACCACGCAATTATCACGTATGATACTTTAAAGAAATTATACATAGTATATATAATTATATATATTATACAATTATATATATAGAATATATTACAATATATTACAATTATATATATAGAATACACGCAATATATTACATTTCGTCCCTTTTGCCAGAGTGTATATCACAAATATCTCCATAGAAGATGTCTAAATAAAATTAAATGAGTACATCTCGATTAATATTCTGTCAACCGGTAATAAAAATTATGGCTGTTGTACCTTCCCACAGTACTAATATCATGATAGTATTTCGGCGCCTTTGATCTTCACAAATTGAGAAAGTATAAAATGTTCGGCTACACCCGAACTTAGCCCTTCCTTATTTGTTGTAGTTCGATTTGTCTTTTAATTCAAAATAGGCCTCAGTACCGTCCATTAAGCAATTGGAAGCCCAATTCATGTCGTTTTGCCATAATTTTCATAGGTTTGAAACCAAACACCGGGCCCATGAACACCACTTTCTTTATCTTCCAATGGGAAAGCATTTCCTCGTTTTCATCCTTCAGACGTTCCAATAACTGTTCGCTGTTAATTATTTCTTGTGGAAATTGGTTATTGTTGCTTTAACACAAAAAATCATTTTTCTTTCCTTTCCAAATTGAATTATATATTGGAATTATCCAATCCTGGATATCTTGGATCCAATCCAAATCCCAATTGGAACTATCCAAAATGAAAAGAGTAAGTTAACTATACTTATTAATATGTGTATGTACATATATATAAACACGGGTTTGTTCGTTATTCCCAAATCACTTTTATTCTCAAAAGGTGTAGTAATGATATAAGTAATTAGCCTTTATTCATTTATCAGCTGGATAGCAGCCAAACAAAATGACGATGAAGCGGAGGGCTTATGGCGTATCAAAGATGACCTTTATGATCTTACCGAGTTTATACCACATCACCCAGGTGGATCGTTCTGGTTAGAATGGACGAGGGGCACTGATATAACCGAAGCATTTGAATCACATCATATATCAAAGGCGCCAGAAAATATGCTAGCCAAATTTCATGTGCGTAGTACTTCTAAACCACGCAATTATAAGTTAACCCTACACGATAACGGTTTCTATAGAGTGCTCAAGTCACGAGTACGTACCAAGCTGAAAAATGTGGATCGCTCACCTGAACGGCGAACAGATGTATGTATATTTTTGTTTTTGTATTTTTTTATGGAAGTACTCTAATTTAATTTGTTTTTTTCATCCTTAGATTATACACTTTGGTCTCTTGCTATCTACTTTTACTTTTTCTTTAGCCTGCTCATACACTGGCTATGTAATATTCCAATTACTAGCGGGCCTCTCACTCTCTTGGCTCACTATTGCCACCCACAACTACTTGCATCGTAAGGACAATTGGCAGATGTATACTTTTAACTTTTCACTTATGAATTTTTGTAATTGGCGAGTTTTGCATGCCATATCTCATCATGTTTACCCGAACTCCTTAATTGACCTCGAGATGTCTCTCTTTGAACCATATCTTTGTTGGTGGCCAAACTCACAGCTTCATACAAAATGGTTTCGTCTTTTTAGCGTCGCCATACAACCTATTGTCTATACGTTGATATTTCCTTTCCAGATAATATTGAGGTAAACACAACAAATGAATAATATACAAATATAATCTATTATGCATTTAATTTTATTATTTTATGTATAGAATTGCATATTCACTCCTCAGAAAGAACATTTTATTTTGGCACGACATCATCGGATTTATTCTGCCGCTGTTCATGATGTTTATAGCACAAGTTCCTATTTTGACTGTACTCAGACAATGGGTAGTTATCATTGGTCTCGCAAGTTTCATTTTTGGCGTAATTGGTTTGAATGCAGGACATCATGGCCCAAAAATTTTTCATGATGGTGACGCAAATCGTAATGATCGAGATTGGGGCCTCTATCAATTGGATACCATAATCGATCGTAGTGACATCAAAGGTTCGCAATTTTTGGTGTTGACACATTTCGGAGAACATTTTTTGCATCATTTATTTCCGACATTGGATCACGGCATACTTCCACAACTTTATCCGGAGCTTTATGAAACTTTGGACGAATATCAAGCACAATTACGTGAATGCAGCCATTGGCGGCATATAGTTGGTCAGAATAAACAGTTACTACGTACGAAGCCAAATCCCCTACCTCCGACCAGTGTTAACAAAAATAAGCGTGGTTAGAAATTAATAATGTATGATTATTATATTATATATGGACAATTATGTGGTTTTATTATGATAATATTGTACTGTATTCTTTTATTAGCATTCTCGCTAAAATTTTGCTCGTTAAGCAGCTTTCTCGTTCGCTCGTGACAAATCGACGCCCTTACCGAATATTATTTTTGCCTTCTTTCATGTTTCTGAAATGCAACTTTTGTAAGAAAGTGTCAAAACTAAATTGCCAATATCAAGCAAACCCTTAATAATTGAAATTGGATATATATGTTTGTTGTTTTGACTATATTTTAATAAAATATTGGTCACTTTTTTATTGATAATGGAATCGAATGTATGATTATAAATGGATGTACATTGTATTCTGTGTCAGATTTCCAATGTCCGTAATTTTCGCTTGTTTTCCGTCTCTATTATTATACTCTCGCAACATGTTGCTACAGAGTATATTAGTTTTGTTCACCTAACGGTTGTTTGTAAGACCTAGAACTAAACGAGTTAGATATAGACATAAATATATATATATGAATGATCAGGATAAAAAGGCGAGTTGAAATCCGAGTTACTGTCGGTCAGTCCGTCCGTCTGTGTAAGCGATAACTTGAGTAACAAATAAGCTATTTTGACGAAACTTGGTACACGTGTTCTTTGTCACCGTAAGATGATTGGTATTGCAGATGGGCGTAATTGGACATCTGTGTGCAAAAATTTTTGAAAAATGAGTATGGCCCCGTCCCCCAATAGGTTTAATATATATCTCGGAAACCGTTAAAGCTATATCAATCAGGCTTACTCCCACTAAGTTTTTCTGGCATCTCTTTATGTACTGAGAAAATTAGTGAAATCGGATAATAACCACACCCATCTCCCATACAAAAGTTAAGTTGAAAACTACTTAAAGTGCAATAACTCGCTGAAGGAACACGTCAGAAACATTAAGTCTTGCACCAAATACGATACAGAAGGATTGCATAGGAATTCGTGTAAAGTTCTGGTTATGGGGGTGGCACCGCCCACTTACGGGAGAAATCCCATATCTCAAGAACTCTGTAACCAATTTCAACCGTATTTGGTATGTGGCATTACAATGACATTCTTATGTCATATCGTGAAAATTGCTGAAATTGGATAAAAACCACACCTACTTCTCATATAACACATTTTTAAGTTTCATCTGACCCTTTAACTTTAATGCAGATAAATCGAGCAGCAATTAAGATATGAAAATTAAACGGTGTATAAATAGTGCTTTCACCATATCCCATCTCCCGCGCAAAACCAAACGAATTCGCATTTTAACTTTTTAAGCCTCCGGAAACCCAATATTAGGACCTCAGTCCCCCTATCTGACATTTTATCGCAAATATCGGGAAATCTGCAAGATATTGTAATGAAACTTGAGGATTATCTTTCCATGATAATAGTGTACTTTGGTGTCAAAAATTGTGAAAATCGGGTAAATACTTCCCCTAGCCCACATATACCAATTAGACGGATTTCCGACGTCCTGTAGACATTATACCATATATAACGGTCAATATATGAGTTATCTCTTTGAAATTTAGAGAGCGTCTCTTTCTAATAACAGTGTGTTCATGTGCTTAAAATGGATAAAATCGGGTAAGCATTTCCCCTAGCCCCCCTGTATCTAATATGCGGATTTTTAACCTCTGGGTAGGCTTTATATCATATATTTCGATCAATGTGTAAGATATCTTAGCAAAATTAAGTGAACATGTAATATCGGATATACCATAGTTTACTGCTGAAAATATGTGAAACCGGTCTACGAATTATGCCAGCTCCCATATACTGCATATAATGATTTTCGCTATCCTAGCAGACTTTATGCCCTATATGTCGGTCACTGTGTGAGTTACCTTCACAAAATTGCGTGAAAAAATGTTCCCAAATATACATAAATAATGAAAAGAGTTAATGTGATTAGTGCAGATCTTCTTCTTTCCCAAAAATGCCCGTTATAAGAATTCCAGACTTTCCACCTGACTTTAAACCGTTTATGTTGGTCAATATGTGTGATATTTTAATGTAATTAGGTGGATATGTTTTCTTAAATACAATGTGATTTCGCGCTAAATATGAAAGAAATCGGTCCAGACCATGGTCTAAGCCGCTTATTCCTAATATAATGATGTCCTTTTCTCTGGTTGACTTTTTCCTCATGTATCTAATATATTTATTAAACGACTTTGGTGGACTTTATATCGCATATATCTTATTTGAGTTAATTTGGTAGATTTTAATATAAATATCTCTGACACGATGCAAAATATAGCAATAAAAGTACATGAATCTATGGCCTGTAATATAAGTTAATAAGATATCAAATATGATTGCAATCCATTGACAATTTCTTCGAATAATGAATGTTGAATTCTTCCGCAACATTTTTTAATATAAAGTTATGCCAGCACCTTAAAACATTTCCGCGCCTCTGATCCTCGCACATTGCGAGAGTATAAAATGTTCGGTTACACCCGAACTTAGCTCTTTCTTTCTTGTTTTTATTTAGTTTTTATTATTTATTAAGACTAGTGCCTTAATGTTTTACATTCAGTATTTGCATAAGTTGATATGGGTTATAATTAACCTTACACTTGTATATCAAACATGACGGAATGTTTGAAACCAAAATAAAGCCAGAGAGACATCCAAAGTTATCGCACGCTGAGCTATGAGCGTCATCGTTTTAACTGCCACTTCAATGTCATATATATGTCCGAATTGTACACAGTTGGATAATTGATATTATTGAGAATAAGTGTTATTCTATTTAAAACGAGTTAAATTATCCAATCAGAAAATTTTTTATTTTTGTGTAGCTCGAGTTAGGAAACAAAAGGTATCACCAGTTGTTATTTCTTTTGAGGTTCACGATATTAACAATGAAAGCAAAAATCAAATTAAATTAATGAGCATCAAGGCAATATCCGCAAATCGCATTTACGTTTAAAAGTTCAATAACAATCTTTAGGTTATTCGAATTAGTAATATACAAAGTAGAAAAGTGAATATTTAATCGTATATTTCAACTTTCATTTCAACTTCTAATCATCTTTTGTTGTAAAAAATTAATCATTTTCATTCATAACAGTAAAAAACATTATAAATATATTATATCGTGTTAATAAAAGAAAACAGGTTCCTAAATAAAACGCAATTTCTTCATCATTTATTTTTATTTTTATTTGCTAGGGATTTAAACAGAGATGGGCATATTTAAAAGACCTTAAAATTAATATCAAATTTAATATCCGCAAATGCCGGTTTGAAAGCGCAATTTGATTCGAATTTTTTATTTGCAATATAAAATAATATATAGAAATGCATGAATGACGACAAATCGAGTTGAATTACCAGAAAGATGTTATATTCCTACCTATCGTTTTCATGTCCATATAATATATATGGAAATATAAGGTGTGTATTGTTTTCTTAATTACATTAAAAAGATAAAAAATAAAAACAGGGCCAAAATTTTTAGACACTTACATTTGTGTCTTAGTTTGTAAACAATGGCCAAGGCCAAGTACTATAGCACATTTGAGTACAATAATAAGGCCAAGTACTACAGCACATTTGAACCAAAGCACTCAAGCGGGAGAATGATTTAAGAGAAATTTTGATATTCAGAATTAAAACCCAAAATTTTGTATGCCATAGCACATTACATTTCACAAACAACTCAACGATACTAATAATTTAATAAAACCTCCAAACTAATAAGGGGATAAACTATTTAGCAATTTTCGTTTGAAGAGCGCAAGAAAATAAAATTTTTAATTTAGCTCGTTCGTCTTAAAGGGCATGAAGCGTTATAATAGATGCGTAGGCAAGGAATTCGGTTTACACTCATGGATTTTTTCCAGTTTCCACAGAAGTTATGTAAAGACTGTCTATCCAAGAGAAAAAAACACTAAATCTGTAAAGATTTCCTCATGTAGCGAATACTTTTGGTTTTATTCTTGTTAATATAATTTAATTATCAAATATATGGTGTACAGTGTAAAGGTACAGAATTTCTTAAGTTGATAGCTATCAGGCCGCCTATACTTATGTAAACACAAGTGTTTCCTGTGTTTGACATTTACGTTGAGTACACTTTTTCAAATTACCACGCAATTATCACGTATGATACTTTAAAGAAATTATACATAGTATATATAATTATATATATTATACAATTATATATATAGAATATATTACAATATATTACAAGTATATATATAGAATACACGCAATATATTACATTTCGTCCCTTTTGCTAGAGTGTATATCACAAATATCTCCATAGAAGATGTCTAAATAAAATTAAATGAGTACATCTCGATTAATATTCTGTCAATCGGTAATAAAAATTATGGCTGTTGTACCTTCCCACAGTACTAATATCATGATAGTATTTCGCCGCCTTTGATCCTCACATTTAGTATAAAATGTTCGGTTACACCCGAACTTAGCCCTTCTTTATTTGTTGTAGTTCGATTTGTCTTTTAATTCAAAATAGGCCTCAGTATCGTCCATTAAGCAATTGGAAGCCCAATTCATGTCGTTTTGCCATAATTTTCATAGGTTTGAAACCAAACTCCGGGCCCATGAACACCACTTTCTTTTTCTTCCAATGGGAAAGCATTTCCTCGTTTTCATCCTTCAGACGTTCCAATAACTGTTCGCTGTTAATTATTTCTTGTGGAAATTGGTTATTGTTGCTTTAACACAAAAAATCATTTTTCTTTCCTTTCCAAATTGAGTTATATATTGGAATTATCCAATCCTGGATATCTTGGATCCAATCCTAATCCCAATTGGAACTATCCAAATTGAATAGAGTAAGTTATCTATACTTATTAATATGTGTATGTACATATATATAAACAGGGGTTTGTTCGTTATTCCCAAATCACTTTTATTCTCAAAAGATGTAGTAATGATATAAGTAATTAGCCTTTATTCATTTATCAGCTGGATAGCAGCCAAACAAAATGACGATGAAGCGGAAGGCTTATGGCGTATCAAAGATGACCTTTATGATCTTACCGAGTTTATCACACCACCCAGGTGGATCGTTCTGGCTAGAATGGACGAGGGGCACTGATATAACCGAAGCATTTGAATCACATCATATATCAAAGGCGCCAGAAAATATGCTAGCCAAATTTCATGTGCGTACTACTTCTAAACCACGCAATTACAAGTTAACCCTACACGATAAAAGTTTCTATAGAGTGCTCAAGTCACGAGTACGTAGCAAGCTGAAAAAAGTGGACCGCTCACTAGAACGGCGAACAGATGTATGTATATTTTTGTTTTTGTATTTTTTTATGGAAGTACTGTAATTTAATTTGTTTTTTTCATCCTTAGATTATACACTTTGGTCTCTTGCTATCTACTTTTACTTTTTCTTTAGCCTGCTCATACACTGGCTATGTAATATTCCAATTACTAGCGGGCCTCTCACTCTCTTGGCTCACTATTGCCACGCACAATTACTTGCATCATAAGGACAATTGGGAGATGTATACTTTTAACTTTTCACTTATGAATTTTTGTAATTGGCGAGTTTTGCATGCCATATCTCATCATGTTTACCCGAACTCCTTAATTGACCTCGAGATATCTCTCTTTGAACCATATCTTTGTTGGTGGCCAAACTCATAGCTTCATACAAAATGGTTTCGTCTTTTTAGCGTCGCCATACAACCTATTGTCTATACGTTAATATTTCCTTTCCAGATAATATTGAGGTAAACACAACAAATGAATAACATACAAATATAATCTATTATGCATTTAATTTTATTATTTTATGTATAGAATTGCATATTCACTCCTCAGAAAGAACATTTTATTTTGGCACGACATCATCGGATTTATTCTGCCGCTGTTCATGATGTTTATAGCACAAGTTCCTATTTTGACTGTACTCAGACAATGGGTAGTTATCATTGGTCTCGCAAGTTTCATTTTTGGCGTAATTGGTTTGAATGCAGGGCATCATGGCCCAAAAATGTTTCATGATGGTGACGCAAATCGTGATGATCGAGATTGGGGCCTCTATCAATTGGACACCATAATCGATTGTAGTGATATCAAAGGTTCGCAATTTTTGGTGTTGACACATTTCGGAGAATATTTTTTACATAATTTATTTCCGACATTGGATCACGGCATACTTCCACAACTTTATCCGGAGCTTTATGAAACTTTGGACGAATATCAAGCACAATTACGTGAATGCAGCCATTGGCGGCATATAGTTGGTCAGAATAAACAGTTACTACGTACGAAGCCAAATCCCCTACCTCCGACCAGTGTTAACAAAAATAAGCGTGGTTAGAAATTAATAATGTATGATTATTATATTATATATGGACAATTATGTGGTTTTATTATGATAATATTGTACTGTATTCTTTTATTAGCATTCTCGCTAAAATTTTGCTCGTTAAGCAGCTTTCTCGTTCGCTCGTGACAAATCGACGCCCTTACCGAATATTATTTTTGCCTTCTTTCATGCTTCTGAAATGCAACTTTTGTAAGAAAGTGTCAAAACTAAATTGCCAATATCAAGCAAACCCTTAATAATTGAAATTGGATATATATGTTTGTTGTTTTGTACTATATTTTAATAAAATATTGGTCACTTTTTTATTGATAATGGAATCGAATGTAATTAAGTAATTAAGATTTGAAAATCAAACTTTGTACAAATAATCCTTCCAAGATATGCCGTCATATGCGTAAACAAAAACGAAATCGGATTATAACTTTTTAAGCCACCAGATACCCAATATTAGGACCTCAGTCCCACTATCTGACTTTTTATAGCAAATATCGGGAAATTTGTAAGATATTGGAATGAAACTGGAAGATTATCTCTCCATGATAATAGTGTACTTTGGTGTCATAAATTGTGAAAATCGGGTAAATACTACACCTAACCTGTATATACCTAATATACGGATTTTCAACCTTCCTGTATACTTTATACCATATATTTCGGTAAATCTGTAAAATATCGTAATGAAATTCCAGGATTATCTTTTCATGATAATAGTGTGATCTAGTATCAAAAACGGCGCAAATCAGGGTGAATACTTCCCCAAGTCCAGATAAACCTAATATAAAGGTTTTCAACCATCCTGTAGACTTTATACGATATATAACGGTTAAAATATGAGTTATCTCTTTCAAATTTAGAGACGGTGTTTTTCTGATAACAGTGTGTCCATGTGCTTTAAATGGATAAAATCGGGCAAGCACTTCCCCTAGCCCCCAAGTACCTAATATCCGGATTTTCAACCTCTGGGTAGACTTTATACCTCATATTTCGGTCAATGTGTAAGATATCTTAGCAAAATTAAGGGAACATGTAATATCGGATATACCATAGTTTACTGCTGAAAATATGTGAAATCGGTGTACGAATTATGCCAGCTCCCATATACTACATATAATGATTTTCGCTATCCTAGCAGACTTTATCCCCTATATGTCGGTCACTGTGTGAGTTACCTTCACAAAATTGCGTGAAAAAATGTTCCCAAATATACATAAATAATGAAAAGAGTTAATGTGATTAGTGCAGATCTTCTTCTTTCCCAAAAATGCCCGTTATAAGAATTCCAGACTTTCCACCTGACTTTAAACCGTTTATGTTGGTCAATATGTGTAATATTTTAATGAAATTTAGTGTAAATTTTTTGAATGAAACTGGTCCAGACCCCATTCTAAGCTCTAATATAAGCTCCGATATTCCTAATATTATGATTTCCTTTTCTCTGGTTGACTTTTTCCTTATGTATCTAATATATTTATTAAACGACTTTGGTGGACTTTATATCGCATATATCTTATTTGAGTTAATTTGGTAGATTTTAATATAAATATCTCTGACACGAAGCAAAATATAGCAACGAAAGTACACGAGTCTGTGGCCTGTAATATAAGTTAATAAGATATCAAATATGATTGCAATCCATTGACAATTTCTTCGAATAATGAATGTTTAATTCTTCCGCAACATTTTTTAATATAGTTAACCCAGCACCTGAAAACATTTCCCCGTCTCTGATCCGTTCACATTGCGAGAGTATAAAATGTTCGGTTACACCCGAACTTAGCACTTTCTTACTTGTTTAGTTTAGCATTCATGAGCAGACCTCTCAGACCTTCGCGGTAGGAAAATCCGCGTTGTTTTAGAAAACATTAAACAAAAGCAATTTACGGAAGGGTTTTCCGGGTAAATATTTTCAAGACAATTAAACCAAGTAGTAATTTCTTAGAAAATATATATATATATATATGGAACATCACATATTATTAAAACCTTTATTTATATTATAAAATATAATTATATGAATACAGCAAAATGTCAAGCTGAATGGGTTTTCATAAGTAGTCATTTCCCGTAGGAAACCCCCAATGTAATAGAAAGCATTAAACCATAGCAATTTACGGAAGGGTTTTCGTGTAAATACTTTCAGTACAATGAAATAAATTACGAATTTTTAAGAATAAAAAATATGTATATACTAAATATTACAATTTATTATGGTAATCTACTTGGTATATACAAAAGTTTGTGTGTTGTGTGTACAACTATAATATATGAGTACATTGTATTTATACTTTCAGTTACGCTAAAGGACTTGAGCAGAAAAGTAGCAAATTTGTTGAAATTTGTTACACCCGGTCGGACGGAGCCATAAATTTGTAAATCTTGAGGATACTTATTTTAACTGTTTTGATAAGCATTTTATTATCAATTATTTTATTATTATACCAAGTCGTCTTCAAAATAAAAGACGTATGCAAACTATTCGGGCAAACTCATTATATAGAGTTAGTGAGCAATCACAAAATACTGAAAACCACACTAATCGCAGATTAGATCCCGAAGTATGCCTGTCCGATCAAAATATCAATACAGTTCAACATAAGACTAGGCGGGAAAATCCTTAAATTCGCTCTGAAGAGCAAAGTAGAAATACTGGAGGACATAGATTTCAACGCGAAAACCCTATTCTTTGATCAATTGAGCAGTTTCGTAATACTGTAATGAACCGATTACTTCGCGCAAGAAATCCTGAGTATAGGAATTCTGAGCGCATGCGTGATCAAATACAAAGGGATCATGCAAGAAGAAATCCTGAAGTAAGTATAGAGGAAGGTTATAATGAAACACAACGTCGACAGCTTAGCAGAAGGTGTGCAAGGGAAGAAATTTTGAATCAGAGGCGTAGTCGACAAATTCAGATTCGCCTTCATAAAGATAACCTAGCCAATAGGCAAATTGAAAAAGAAAGGCAGCCCCAACGAATTAGATTAACGTGAGAAAATAATGTTATGGAAATTGATTATAGTAGCAATTTAACAGATTTCGAAACATTTATATTCAAAATATAAAGTCCTACCGAAATATGCATTTGCTGTGGGGTATTATAGTTCAATTACGCAAATTAAGTCTTGAGACCATTGCTCAAGGTCACCCGAATACAAATTACATTTTTTGTGCAACTTACAAAAATGCAATTGCCAAAAAAAAAACCAAATTTTTCCAATAATATGTTTATCTAGCCCATTTGATAACTTTCCTAAAATAACAGACTGTTTGAAAGATTTAACCCCAATTGAAGAACGGCTAATAATCTCTAGATTGCCGTCATGACCATTCGTCTTTTGGGGTATCAAGGGCACATTTTGCTCAAAGATGCTGTTGTTAATACACCCATTTCTGTTAACAATATTGTGACACCTCTACCGTGGTCCTTTGATGAGGCTCATGTGATACAAATTCACTTAAGAAGGCGTTTGGAATACAATCATATTATATGACCGTTACAATACATCCCGCAAAAATTATGGAAGCTTTGCAATTCTTAGTACAAACCCCTCTTTATCGTAAGCACAATACACATATTAATGAGAACTGGATTTCAGGACTTAATAACCAAGTAGAAGTTTCTTTGTTGCATCTGCCGAGGATGCTAGATTGGTTCAATCTCTTTATGCGGATCAGATTTTCCATAATAATCTTTCAGGTAATAATATTATTACAGGCAGGCACGTGTACCTGCAGAGCTGAATCCAGGCGGTCAAGAGACTCGTTTGGACAATATTCCTGTAGAAAACTTGGACTATAACCGTTTAGTTGCTGCGCCAAGTGAAGGCAAAGACAAATTGACATGATTCATTGACAATTCGGAAGAATTGTCATCTGAAATAATATGCTTTGCGAATAAACGAACATGCTCTGAAGTATATTATAAGATAGTGCATTTTAAAATTCGCCGTTTTCATCGAAGTACGTGTACCATTCGAAAGATGTTTCACTATTATAAAAAATTAGAATCGCTACAAATTAAGAATAATACATCTCATTTGCCTTCAAAAATGTTCAGTTCGCAACCGAGTTACGGCTCGAATTTTATTAAAAGAAAACTTTGTTCAAAACTTGGTTCAACACGATGATGGCTGCAAGGTTTTAAAAGGTGTTGGATCCTCTCCTGCTCACTGGGAAGCTGAGAAAAAAGTAATTGCAATGATTCGCCAATTTGAGATTCCAACGTTCTTCATAACTCTTTCGGCTGCTGAATCTAGTGGATTGAGCTTTTGGTAATTTTGTGTAAAACTGTTGATTCTAAAGATATTTCTATATAGGTATCGCCTAATTCTATCAGATTACTTGTGCCAGATATTTTGACTGCCGCTACCTGAAAATCCTAAAGCTTTGTAAAGATAATACCGATATTTTTCGAGAGCATTTTGTTAAAAACTTTTACTGGAGTGGACTTTCAACAGAGAGGCTCCCCGCATGTACATGGTATGTATTGTTTTAATAATACTCCCAGGATCAACCTTCAAGACATTAACTGATGTTATTAATTTAATTGATAATTACATTTGTACAGATGGTTCTGTGAGCCACTTAGAAAATTATTTGGGTTACCAAAAGCATAACCACAATCGATCTTGTACTAGGGAAATAAGAGGACAACAATATTGTTGTTTTGGTATTCCATATCTACCCATATCTTCCACAAAACCTCTTTGTTACCTCTTTCAGGAACGATTAAAAATTTGGAAAGGCATAAAGAAAACTTTTCTAGAAATCAAAATGTTTTAAATTCCCCCCTAACTACTGAAGGCATTTCGAATTCAACTGATTTTGAATATTTACTGTCTGATAGTAGAATAAATA
This sequence comes from Bactrocera minax, assembly GCA_021498325.1. NCBI lineage: Eukaryota > Metazoa > Arthropoda > Insecta > Diptera > Tephritidae > Bactrocera > Bactrocera minax. The sequence goes on along the minus strand of JAKEEE010000055.1, from coordinate 1,001,089 downwards.
TGTCTTTTGATGATTATTTACTAGCTCTGAGGTCAAGCTTATGAGGAAATGAAAGGATCGTTTCATAAATGCTTATAGTCCGTTTATTTCGGAACTCCATAAATCAAATATGGATATCCAATATATACTGGAGGCCTATGCTAGCTGTTCTTATATAATTAATTATATTAATGAATCGAACAGAGGAATTTCTAGGCTCTTAAATGAAGCTATATTAGAAGTAAATACGCGAAATTACACAGGTAAGCAAGAATTTAAGCATATAGGTCACAAATTTATATCTGGCACAGAAATATCTGCTGAGTTGAGGCCACTTAGCAATGATATAGTTAACTCGTTGTATTGCAGGCTTACCGATTAAAAATTAATTATAATTGATGAAATATCGATGGTAGGCGCTCGAATGTTTATCTCCTGTTGGAGATAGGTGGATATTCGCTTCTAATCCGAATAATGCATACAGCACTTTAGTTGGTTCTCCTTTGTGGGAATTATTCAAATACTTTGAATTAGCAGAAGTAATGAGGCAAAGTGAGGAAGAGGCTTTTGTTATAGCATTAAACAGTATGGCATCCGGTACTATGACAAATGATGATATATCACTAATTAAAAATTGAATAGTTGATTCCGAAGAAGTTCCCGATGATGCAATACATTTCTGCCTTATGAATTGACACTAAAAACCAGTGCCAAATATATGATTACAGTGAATGTTAACACGTGTGATGCGTTGGTTAATGGGGCAACTTATACAAATTGATATTCATTGCTCTTCTCCAGCAATTCTGTGGATTAAATTCTTGGAACCTTCTGGTGGTTTGGTAGCACGCTCAAAAAAGCCTCATCCTCTAAAAAGTTCTTGGACACCATTTGAAAAATTTCGAGATCTTTTCAATATAAAAGAAATGAACAAATTTCAATTGAAAGAAATCAATTTCCAGTTGTTCCAACTAAGGGAATAACTATTCATAAAAGTCAAGGTGCCAGCTAAGGTAAATTTGCCGTTCATACTCGACCCAGGATGCCTAGAGCTTCGATATATGTCGCTTGCAGTCGAGCTACTACTACACAAGGTCTCTTCATCGTAAGAAATTTTATTCCTCCTAACAAATTTTCTAATTTCTAAATCGGATCCAGTATTCAGGGAACTGATGGAATTAAACACAACTAAAACTTCGACAACAAGTTTAAATTTTATGATTTCTCTAACATCAGCACTTCAAATTTTATTTCATGTTCATCTTCATGTTCAAAATCTTCACGCTCACATTAGCGATATAAAAGGTACTACCTGATGTTATCTTCATATATTTTATTTCAGGGAAAATTTTGAAATCACAGGATTTACTTTAATAAACGAGCTGAGGATAGATAGCACAGAGACAAACAATCGAAATAAACGGGACATTATAATTTATGCAAAGCTAGGTGGAGCTAGCTCCATAAAACCAAAGATTATGAATAAAATCTATATAGGCCGGAAAGTTTTAGAAGCAGTTTTGTTTAAATGCTTTAACATTACTATTCTGGTTCTTTATAGAAATTCAGCGTTTTCTGTGAGACATTTAATTGCGGAACTTCAAGAAATCCTTACTACTGAGTTGTGCAATCGAAATATCATTATTGGAGATTTTAACATTTGTCTAAAGTCTACAGGTACTACAATAAGAAATCTTCTCCAAGAAAAAAATTTTACTTCGCTGCTTGATATTGAATATTCAACTACACCTGCGGGTACACAAATTGATTGGGCATTTGCAAACATGGCTCATTCCCATGTTATTGCAATTACTTATGAGACATTGCATAGCTATCATGATAATATCTGTGTCTCTATTTTGAACTAAATTTTTATTAAATACTATAATTGAACTAAAAAATTAAATGTACGTTGGATAAATGTTGTTAAATATACATGTATACAATATAAGAATGTCTGAAAAAAAACGTATGTTTAAAATTTAAAATCATAATATATAATTATTAGAGTTTACAATATTTATTACTTTTAAGTTAAACATGTATGATAACATTGATGTAAGAAATAAAACTTTGTATTCACTATCAAAAACGATTTACTTTCATATTCCTCAATATAGTTATAATGCGTTTTATATATTATACAAACAATACTGAGCGTATACAACGAAACTCAAGTAAAATTTCTCAAAATTTTGGTTAAAATAGTGTAAAATTTCCTCTAATTAATTTTACTGCGAATAATGGAAGTAACACTTCCTAATTTTAAATACAATATGTACGGAAATCTCGCAATTCAATTTTCAATGCGAAAGTATAAATTGTTCGGCTGCACGCGAACTTAGCCCTTCCTTACTTGTTCAAATTGTTATTCTTTTTTTTTTTGTTACGTCGGAAAAGAAGAATTGGTACATTAAAGTGAGCTGTCGTTTATAATTCAAAGCAAGGATATGTATTATTAGCGTTTACTTAAAAGACAATATATTTGTTATCAAACGAATAGAAGACTGAGCAGATCTTTTAAAAAAAAAACACTCGAAAGGCAGAATTTTAGAGTGAGATTTATAAAAAATACTATTAGAAATCATACGTCACAGCCCATGTTTAAATTTTGGCTTAAATCAAATACGACAATATTAAAAAATGGAGGATCCCATTTATGACCTTGAATTTTACATAGTATAGAAGCATAGTAGAGGAACCCGAGATTACGTCATAATAAATTGTCCTTCACCTTATCAACAGTAGTGTAACAGTAGAGCGCAGTAACTAGTAGATGGATACTCCCTAACTGTAGAATTTGTTCAGTGTACAAAGAGCTAAAAGAAAGACTAGCTCAGGGTATAACCCCATGCCAATAAAAATTTCACTAATAAAGTTTCATATATCAAAAAGAAATAACCTTTTATTACCTAAATTACCTTTATAGTACGTGATGTATTCGCCAGTTCTATTCTTAACTTATAACAGCCGCTAGAGCAATATGGTAAAGCCACCTTATCATAGCGTACCTACAGTTGCAATTACAATGATTTCTGATGACCTTGCAGATGCAAAAAAAATTGTAAATGAATTGTAAGTGGATGCATTACATTTAAAGATCTTGTAGCGCCCTCCATGAGATACATACATGTTCCTAAATTTCTATGGTGTACCCTGACCCCTGAGGAAAGTGTTACCTATTGGAATAAATTAGTTACGGCGCATTTACACAGGGAGGAAATTCATTATATTATATATTATGCCTAGTAATAAATTCATTATTTTCCCATTAAATTGAAAGTTTCATTTAGCACAATTAGAATGATCTAACTTAGGTCAAATATGCCCCACTACGGTAATTTCATAATGCCACTCTCATAGAAACCCTCGTCTCTATTGGCAAAAAACTGGGACAGTCGATTTTCACAAGCTTCTCTTGATGCTAATTTGTTTACCAGCAACAGGAACAGGTAGTAATCACTTTGCGCCAAGTCCGGGCTATAAGAGTGAAGCATAAGAACTTCCCAACCAAGCTTCTCGAGCTTCTGACTTGTCTGGTAGAACACATGACCAGAGCTGAGAGCTTCTGGGCGATTGCTTCTTTCCGACAGTCCAGTCCTGTTGACAGTATAGGTCCCAATTAAGGTTGATGATGATTCCCTGCCAATCCCATAACACACATAGCAAAACCTTCCTGTCCACCAATCCTGGCATGGCAATCGTTTGTGCCGGCTTACCACGATTCGACCAAAACCGTTTTCGTTTGACGTTGTCGTAAAGTAAAAGTGACCCTTTTTTCATCACCAGTATCCATCCTCTTCAGAAATGGAACGATTTTGTTTCAATTCAGCGATTCGCAGATGGAAATTCGGTCCATGAGGTTCTTTTGCGTAACCTCTTGTTGCACTCATACATCGAGCTTCTTTTCGTATCCAGCCTTATTCCAAACGATTTTTTGTGCAATCTTTCTTGTGCATGATGGTCGGACTTGGCGATTTTCAACGATTTTCATTATTTTATCGATATTTTCGACAATTGTTCTTCCAGAGCGTGATGCTTCTTTGACATCAAAATTCCCGGAACGAAATTCACGAATTTACAAATTGCACCCGATTGGCTGTTACAGTAACGGGACCATAAACAATATTTACTTTTTTAGCCGCCTGTCTTGTGTTTTCGCCTTTATCGAAGAAAAAATTTAAAATATGGCGTATATTCTCATTGCTAGAATCCATCTTTGCACGTGCTCAAAAAATACTAAGTCAGGCAATCGCAAAACTACCTGATTATCTTTCGAAAGCCATATAGCGTAACCCGATCGCACTTATACAACGCGTGATACATATTACCAAAGGCATCTATTGGAAAAATATGGATTTATTTTTACTAAACCAAGTATTAGATATATGAGGGACAGGGCAACGAATGAACATAATTCATTATTTTCTGATTACGTAATGTTCTCATTTTCAAATGTTCTCATCTACATCTATTATATCTAACGGACCACCTTCTACGTCGAAAAAGAACGGAAAACAGTATACTAGGAATATGGGGATAGGAAAAAATATAACCGATTTCAACATGACCACGTGATGTTTTTAATTTCATTTAAATATCTCTCATACAGATAGCGAGCATATGATGTTTTCGATAGATCAGTTATTCAATAGTTCAATTCAAATTTAACCAATATTCCCATCTTCTTATGTTGGCAGCTTCTGTTTTTGTGGGAAATTTGTCTACAAACGTATTTGTACTGCACAAACTTATGTGATGTGTTTAGTTACTTGATCGATTAGGTATTAGGTTAATTCAATATCTGATATCTGAAACCTGACAGCAATTCTGCCAATTTAAACCAATGGAATGGAAACGATCTTTGAGAACGAAGTGGGCTAGGTATTTGCTAGTAAATATATAAAAAGAGTTGCACAAAAAGTTTATAGTTCAAAATCTCAATATCTTTAGTCTAGAGAACTATATATTTGTTCAAAGGAGTTTTTTCTTAAAAAAGTGAATTATGGGTAATGTAAAATAGAAATGAACCAGCTGCACATTTCCAATTTAGGTTCTTAAGATATTCATTTAAAAAAAAATTATTTTATTTTATTTTATACGATTTCAACTCCTTCCTTCAAATGGCTTTGTCCCCCACAATGTAGGCCTGGTGTCCCGTCAGTTCTTTCTTGCACTGCAAGACTTCCTCATTATTTTCAGTTCTTTTAAGACTCTATAACTACAGATAAAATACGAATATACTATAAAGCAAACTCTTTCATACCCGGTCATACGTCGGGTTAAATCAGATTCGATTTAGATTGGGTTTTTAGCGACCCCTTGTCTTCAAATTTTTTAATTTTCCAAATAAATATTTGTAAATAATGCAATTGCCTGTAAAAAGAGGTTTTATTTACATACAGTCAAGCTTTTATTATGGCATCTTAATACGTTGAACACGTCATGTCAATTGAATGCCTTAATACTGCCACTTGTTTGATAAAGAATTCAGCTTCATTAGTTTGCTGTGCCAGTTCTTTTGTGTCGTATACATTCGGCTTTCCCTCTCTGTTTGACAGCTTGTACTTCAACATTAGTTTACTTAGGTTTGCTGGAAATAAAAGGTAAATTTTTTACATATACATATATGCTATGATATATGACACAACTATTAAAGTAATAATAGTTATACTTATAAAACATTTTAAATGGAATTTGTGCAAGAGCGAAAGAACATCGAAAGTAAAATATTTAAAAAACACAAAATCACAATGATCTATGCTCAAAAACTTTAGAGTTGTCCAAGTTTACACTTCACTTTTCTTCAAATTACTTTGAGTTTATCGTTAGTTTGAGCTAATCGTTCAAAACGAAAATATATTATAAAGCGAAGCGTAAGTGTAGAAGGAACCTATCAAAATCTTCAATCTGTCATATATAAGTTCATTCCGATAGTTTTATTCTTTTTCCGATTACATACGGCATAACACTCAAACTTCGCGCAAGTGTTGTGATAGTGAAGCAATTGGAACTTAGTTGTAGAACTCTGTTTTATGAAAATCAATGTGTGAAATCAATGTAAGAATTTTATTTGATTTACTTCATACGCATTCAAAGCACATGACACATGAAATGCACTCAAATAAAGTTGTCAACTTAATAAAATAGTTTACAATCTGGCCGATTGAAACCACACATAAGCACTGATTGAATATTGCTGAATTTTAATTCGTAGTTTTCTTGCTTCTACCATATATGTACATACGTGTGTACAAGCTCGCTGCGCTTGCTGGATTAGTGTAATGACACCTTTATCTGGGCCTCTTCCAGCCATTCGAGATGCAAATAGCCGGAAACATCTTTTTGAAAGCGCTTTGTCTGCTCCTTTTCCTATTCCTTATTCCCGTTCTACTTATTCTTATGTCGGATTTGGCAGCCTTTGGCTCCTCATTTGGGCATAGAGGGTTACATAAATCTGCTTTAGATATTTTTCTGATGGAATCTACTATTAGTTACACTCAAAAATTTCCCCATGACCTCTTTTCATTATTTTAATCGATATAGCGCGTCGCATTCTATAAGGTTCGTCGATAATAGAGGTATCGATTTGGAGCCTTTTCTGCACAAATTTTTTTCTAATTCAGATGTAATGGAATTCAGGGCAAAAATATTATGTTTAAGAACGCAAATATTCTTACGTTAACTAAGCAGTTATCATCATTGCCTTAGTAAATAAAGAATTATTTATCCTACAGCAAAATAAGTTCATTCATTATTGTGTAATTACAAATATGAGTGTGCCTATCTTGTGGGTTATTTATTAACTTAATATATAGTGGATGCGTCACTACAAATAATAATCTCAAGCATACAATCTTATATACCATTAAATATGTGGTTTGTATATATATATATATATAGGCGGTATATACTTATCCATATTAATGACAAAATTATTGCTATCATCACAGCATAACACATTGTGTGTGAAGTCCAGCGCCGCTATATCACATCAGCGATTATATATAATAAAATATCGTCTCATAGCTCGGGTTGTGTCAGTTCATTTTATGAAATCAATGAAAAATGAAGTATTGGTGTAAATCGGATGATCGCGGTCTGATCGCTATTGGGATAGTGATTACAATTGCCATATCGACAGGTTTGCAATCAGTTTCTAGTGCTAACATTCTCGGTGTTTTTCTCAGTTCCAGCCCATCGCATTTAATAGTACATATGTCAATTATGAAAACACTAGCTGAACATGGTCACAACATCACCGTTGTCTCAAGTTTAAAACCGAAAATCAATCATCCTAAGATATATAACATCATTATTGAGCCAACGGAAGCGCGTCAAAAAGAAATGAATGAGGAATTATCCGATTTGGGAGTGAAAAAGCAAAACCCACTCGTGATGATGATGAAATTCTTGAGAGCTGATAATGTTATGATTACATTGCAATTCGATGTTGTTAAAAATGAAAAATTTCAATCAATATATAACAACCAATATGATCTGGTTATAATGGGTTATTTTATAAATAATTTCCAATTTATCGTTCCGGCCAAACTGAATTGCCCAATGGTACTCAGTTGGACGGGCCAACCAATGGAGATGGTAAACGATTTGGTTGGCGTACCGCATGAAGTATCGTACGTACCGTCCGTATTTACTCCTCATAAAAATGGCGAAGTAATGAATTTTAGGTTACGTCTGCTGAATTTTGTATCCAGTGGCTTGTTACGTTTAGCTACCCACATCATGGATATTTCTTTTGAAGCGTATTATAAGTGAGTCAAAAGCATTTTTTTATGGAGATAGTAAGAAACCTAAAGGTTTTCTTCATTTAAATTATATAATAGAGAATTAGCCGCCGACGATCCGACCCTACGTACATATTCACAAATGAAGGAGAACGTATCCTTAATATTTTGTAACAGCCATTTCAGCGAGGGGCCCATACGGCCGATGGTACCTGGTATGGTAGAAATCGGTGGCATACAAATCAAAGAAAAGCCAGCGCCTTTACCTAAGGTAGGAAAATTAATGTGCGTGTTTTTGTGCACGTGTTATCACATGCAAGCAATGCAAAAGTATTTTTTATATTTGTTTAATTTAATACGTACTTGTCAATATCCCACTTGTACTGATCAATGCTCGAATTTTATTGAATCTTAATTACGCGTTACTCATACCTAGCCGGTGCATTACTATAATTACAATAGTCGTATCTTATAACCATATATACTTAATCTTTTGAAGTCAAGTTATAACTTGTAGTACACAACATTTAAGGCAAATGTAGAAGACCCCAAAAGGCATTTAAGTGCATTTTTTTTTATTCCCTTCCAGAAAATTTTCCATATGGAATAATATGGAAATATATCCTAAATGCACAGGATCCGATTTAAAGTTATCTTATTATAATACATAGAGAATGGAAGTTTATAAATTTATTTACACTTTTTTGTGTAAATTTTAATATTTTTAAAAACCAAATAATGCAAATTCAATTACTTTGTAGTAGAAATGTAACTGATGAAAATATGAAGTCAGCATCCACTAGCGTTTTTCAATAACAACAAACTAGCAACAAATAACTTTCGATTTCGAAAAAACAAACAAAATATATAACTTGTTTTTGTTGTATGATGTTGTCATGGTTTGACGTTTACCAGATAATTCCATAACACTGGCTATAAATTTGTCAATAACAATTATCAACCCAACAATGATGATTTTGCCACTTCTTTAATGTTATTTTTATTGAAATCGAAAAAGTGGCTTCACAAGTGACTTTACGTATCACGTCACAGGCCGTAATGAAAATCCGAATCCAATCGAGATAAAATTGTCAGTGTCACTTTATGAAATGGGTACCTGATCAACTAGCAACAACACATCCACATTTTCATCTTGCACCCATACACACAACCTAAAGTCACAAAGGAGTTTTCTCAAAAATTGGTATTTTTGATTCATAAATTCGCCTACTCACAAGTGTTGAAATCATATTAAACATTTTTTATTTAAGTTTTGCAAATAAATTGATATATTACGCACCCTTTAATTTTCAGGAATTAAAAAGATATGTATATTGGACTGCACCTAACCTTAGCACTTCCTTAAATATTTTGTCTTTTAACGTTTGTAATATATTTTATAACGGGAAAAATAGCCAACAACTTTTTGAAAATACTTACGCTATCAGAAACTTGCTTGACTTTTTTAAATTTCATTTTCATTCATATATAATATAAACAAAAGGTAGCTGATATGAAATTCCCCTTTTAACCAGTCGAAAACTCCATTCTATTCAATAAGTTAAAATTTTTTATCTCTGTTACCCGTTTGGTTACCTTAGGGTTTCTGAGCTGAGAAACATTAAACACATTTTTCGTTCTATTACTCGGATTATTAATATTGTTTTGAATAGGTTCATTTCTCTTTCAGAATATCGATGCCTTTTTGAATGCTTCCAAAAATAATGGAGCAATACTCTTTAGTTTGGGTTCGAACATGAAAAGCTCCAGTATACAACCTGAGACTGTTAATACAATTTACAAAGTTCTTTCCTCGTTGGAACAAAATGTGATTTGGAAGTGGGAAAATTTAGAAAATACCCCGGGTAACGCCTCGAATATACTTTACCAAAAATGGTTACCACAAGATGATATACTCGCCCATCCTAATCTTAAGCTGTTCATCACACATGCCGGCAAGGGTGGCATGGTGGAAGCGACATATCATAGTGTGCCAATGGTTGCAATGCCAATATTTGCTGAACAACCCACAAATGCGGCTAAAATAGTTTCTTCCGGTTATGGTACACAAGTGGACATTTTAAATTTAAAAGAAAATGAGTTCAGACACGCCATCTTGGAAGTTTTTCATAATCCAATATATCGAGATAAAGTTCGTCAGTTTTCAGAACTATATCGAAATCGTCCATTGACTGCTAGAGAAAATGTTAATTATTGGGTGGAATATGTGATACGTCATCATGGAGCTGCACACATGCAAAGCCCATTAGTTCATTTGAATTTTGTACAATCTAATAGCTTGGATATTCTATTAGCTATTTTGATAATACTTTACTTGCTGTGGAAGTTGCTGAAATTTACTTGTAAGTTTTTATATAAACTAACATGTTTAGATAAAGGAAAACAAAAAGCAATGCGTTCGAACAAATCGAAAAAGGAATAAACAAAAAAGTAATTGTATGTTTTCTGTAGCTTAACTTCAGTTTTATTAGCTATATTAAACTATGGATCTAAAGATATTAAAAACCCTAGATTAAGATCTTTCCTAATTTTTTTTATTAATAAAAGTTCCAAATTATATTTTTCTATTTAAATTGACACACAAAATTTAAAAATTTATTATGTATATTAATTGAGTTTTTCTCATTTCGATTGCAAATATCCTATGGTATACGAAAATATTCAACACTCAGAGATGCTCAAAAAATTCTAATCTGCTAATTCTAAGAGATGATCTAAAAATTCACGATATGTGGAATTATGTATAACAAAAGTATCAGAATGAAATTCGTAAATATGTGGATACCACAACAGCAAAACTACGATTTGAACAAAATTTAACACACAACATGGAAAAAATTTAATGATGTTGATCCCTACCCTCTCCAGCGCGTAGTATGCGGAAACATTCTTCAAATATGGGGAATCCGTATATAAAATATAAAAATGGTTAGTCAATCGATTGTCAATTTCTCCAATAATGACAATTTCGCTAAATAGTGAAAATTTGATTTATAAATGCTTCTGAAAAAGAAATGTGAAAGTTTATAGCAATTGCTAGTATCGGCGATATTGTCATTGTTTCTGTTTGAACAATCTCGATAACTATATATTTAACAGCTAAATATGTATATTGAACCTTCTTTTACCACAATGTTTATAATTTTACAAGTTAGGGTAAAAATTGGAAGTAGTCGTGGTTATAGTCAGATTTCGCTTATTTTCAAACTGTAATTTGAAGATGTCAAGGGAATGTTAATACCAAATTTGATTCAAATTGGTTCAGTAGCTGCTGTGGAATAGGATTTACCTAAAAGTAGTCGTTGTCACACACTAGTCCAATTTTTAAAGCGTTTCACAAGAAAAACTGCTATATTTTCCTTATCGTCAAATTGAAATTTCCTGACGTTTTTCGTTAAGCAATCGTAACACTTTTAATAGTTTCGAACATAACCTTTGTAAGGAGGGTGGGTGTGGTTAATATCGGATTTCAATAATTTTCAAACTCCATCAAAAAATTCTAGAATGAAATACTTTCACTAAGTTTAGTTGATGAAGCTTGAGCAGTTTGTGATATTCATATATATTTGTAGATTGCACCTGCTAGGGGGCGAGTTTAGCTCGCTTTTCACAAAATTGAACTCCACAGTTGCCCCTCTCTACAGTGACCCCCTGCACTAAATTTTAATTTTGTAGCGTGATTTGTGACTAGTTATAATGCTTTAGAGCAATGGTCGGCATTTCATAGCACAATTATGCAAGCTGGCTTCACACTTACACGCTCTATCGTTTAGTCGTTGTCGAGACAGCGACGAAACAACATTGTGCATAGTTGTACCACAAAGGCAAATAGCCATGCGGGAAAAATTTCACAATTATGAATGTTTTTTGGTGACATACAATGTATTTTGTTTGCTAGGTCATATAAAGTCAATAGATACTCGTTTTTCAAATGTCATCCATTTTCAGTAACATAAAAATATGAATAAAGAAGGTCAAAAATGCCTTTTTAACGAAATAATGAAACAAATTACTGAAATATAAGTGTACAAAATTCTCCCTGGATTGCCTTATTTTCGTGCATAGTTCCTCTCATGCCGACCAGTGCTTTCGAGCAGTACTTGAATGTCGGAAATAAAGTGAGAACTACTCCATTCACGTTCTCAAGCCTTTTCTGAAAATCTTAGGACTGTTAATTGTGCGACTAAGGGAAACTGCAAAGCTTTGCGTAAGGACGAATTCGAATCTTTAAGTACTAGCACCCTTCAAACCGTTTGTAACGACGCTTTGATCAATAATATTTCTTGGCCAACCTTTCAAAGTTTCAAAAGGCTATCCTTAGAAGCACTTCAAAAGCACTGAAATGATGGAAGTTGATTTAAAGGAAAGTTTTTTTCTTGAAAAAAAATTCCTTTGCTTATTTTTGGCCATATGTACTTTAAATTTTTAAAACTTCATAACTACAGGAGTCCTATACCTCGTCTTGAAGATGTGACTGATTCTCGATTTCCTTTTTCCATTGGAAAAAGAATATAACGCATGTAGTCTGCTGAAACCACCTTAGAACTTCATTAAATTCTTCGAAAAATTAGAGGAAGTATTTTGCGAGAACTTTGATTCTTGCTGCCATTCAATAGGATTTTCCAAATTTGTATTTTTAAAATGGCATACATAAAGCCGTTTTATTGCTGTGCGAATTCTCAGCCAGACGTTCTTCTATGCCTTTTTATTAGAATAAGAACGTTTTTTTTTTAATTAAATTTTTTAATAAACAGGCGAACACACTTCATGTGTTTCACACATGTAAAATTAATCTGAAGTCCTTTGCCTAAGTGTCTAACTGAAAAAACCTTCACTTGTTGTCCTGATCAAAGCTTGGTTTAAATTTTGACATTTCGAAATGCTCAAGTAATTATTGGAATGGGAATGCACGTATATTATTGCTATTAGGCATATTCCGCATTTTTTTAATAGACTCCACTCCACCCCACCACTCTTCATTTCGAATTTTCTTAGGCTTTTTTTTAGTCTCCTTTGTTGGCAATTTTAAATTATTTACATATTTGTATATACAAATTTTATTTAAAACTTAATTGTTTTGACATTGTTTTTTCAATTAATTTATTGTATTTTGATTCATTTAAATAAACATTTATAACTTAGCTTTAATTTATATGGGTGCAAATAGGCCCCATGGTGGTGTGGAAAATGTGATATGTAAGTAAATGTACAAAAAGAAAGATTAAAATGTAACACAAAGAATATATTGTTTTGCAAACAAAAACACTTTTTTTTTAAGTTATAAATATGTATGTAGTGAAAAGAAACAGTGTATTTAAGTAAAACTATAAGAATTCGTGATAACTTTTCTCCAATTAGTAACTTACGTTACAAGCAATTTATGAAATGTATAAGTAAGATCGTGGAAAGTGTAGGTAAGAAATATTTGAATTGCAGCTGAATTTCATTGAGCAAGATGTATTGTTTCTGTCAATAACGGCTATACTCTATTGGAGCCATCATATTCAGCCACAGATGGTTGTACATTCATGCTGTAGATAAAAATTAAAATTTTATTAAAAGAAAATCAATGTAATAGAAAAATACATGTAATTATAAATTACTTACGGCAATGGAATGAAGATGGTTACACATTGCAACTCTAAATGTTGCGCTTCTAATTGATACTCGATGTTTACATCACAGCCTATTCTCCGTTTTCAGAGGGCCAGCAATCAACTATTACGTCTTTCGTTCAAATTAAATTAAATGCATTCTTAAGAATGTCCTTTTCATGTTAAGAAAGTGAAGTGGAATAAAATGCAGAAAAACATTGCCCAATGAGCCACCAGAAACAAATTCCAAATAAACTTTAAGAGGTGGTGAGGAATAAGCAATGTGGATCCAAATACTTGTCATATCTAAAATATGAAACGTTTTTAGATTTAACAATATATTACTAAAATTCTTACCATGTTGAATTTTAGCCTTGTGCTGCCGATGTTAATGTTTATGATTTCCAGTGATGACGACCTCCATAATCTTTTAAGGACCAAAATTTTTATTCGCTTCTCTTGAATTTACATTATTATTTTGTTATGCAATTTAAATCTGCAGGATTATAAAACTAGTAATTTGTTTCGAGGAGTATGCATTTTCTGGTTCCCATTATCTGACAGTTATTCGCAAAAATGCCAAAGCTTGTCAGACCCCAGTTTTCAATAAAAATAAAATTAATAAAAAAATAAACTAAGAAACCGAAGAAAAGTGGGATACAAGAAATAGCCTCCAAAATATGATATATATATACCAATTATTAACTATTTTGTCTAAAGAAACCTATATATGCGAAACATAGTTTGGTATAGTTTAATTAAGCTTTAAAATGAAGAGTGCTCAAGTCCCTATTAAAAAAATTAATATTGAAAAATGTTCGAATCCTAATATATAATGCTAGGATATCGTTACTGTGGCTATTATCCCAACATTTGTAGGAGCTGAAATGATTCATTTTATCGAATAATAGATGCCCTACAGCTATTCTGTGACAAGTGCAATAAAATTCCCTGACAAAAATTGCTACTATTTCTTTCAAATATGTCAAAAATCACTGCGGTGGTTTAATCAATTGCGCCTGTCAATTTGCCTTTCCTGCGTAAAGAGGTATTCTATTGAAATTTCATCTCTTAAGTATGGTAATTGTTGCCAGCAAGTGTGTGCCTAAAATATTTTCAAATACATATAGCCGTTAAAAAATACAAATGCTTTTTTTTAATAAAATATACCTCAGCATCATCTACCTCTGAATAACTGTCAAACCCTAGCCTGTTGAACAAATGTTCAGGTCGTGGAAGTCCTTAGAACCCTTTCCACGACAAGTCCTGCATTAAACGGTCATTATACACTTTTATTATTTCATTGAAAAAACTAGGCGAAAAGATTTCGATGTAGATTATCAGTACGCAGTTTCCGTTGATTACTAAGTTGACGTCACACAATTACCATGATTTCCTAAATAAATTGCAGAACATGTAAAGTGTTATCCTTACACATCTACAACCGCCCCTCCTTATTTGTCCTACAAAATTTAATAGACTGCCTTGGCATATCCGTCTCGTCTGTAGATGTTGGAAGCCTGAACGTGACAAGATTCACCACAATCGTTTTAAACTATTTCGGTTGTTGCCAAAAAAAAATTTTTGCTAGGCAAAATAACTTCAAAAGTGCTACTATTAAAAATACCGAATAATTTATTAATAAATAAATTCCATCGTATTGCAAAAACTAGACAAAGAACAAGTCAAACGACCGAAACTATAAATCGATAATATTCCAGAAAAGACTTTGTCACTTAAAACTTGTCGTGCAACTTTGACACTCATTTTTCGAAAATTGTTGAGAGAAATATGAGCATCTGAAAGTTACGGAACACAACGAATAGAATTTTGAGAAACTTAGTTATAAAAGTGCACTATATCGGACTAACTTATTGGATGGGATAATTTGCTTTATTTTTGCAATTTTTGAGACAAATTCTAATATTTTTAAAAGATAGGTGAAAACATAGAAAATATACCTCTGTCATTTATTTCAAAGTATGGGCGCTCTTCTGAAACTCCTAAAACTCTAGCTAAATTAAGGAAATTAGTTCCTTGATTACAAATAAAATGGCATAGATTGAGGCCTATGTTGTGTAACTGGGTAATGGTTTCAAAAATATTTTTTTTGCTACATTCTTTTACAGGACAAATGAACTTTGACAATGAAATAGGATAGGGGTGAGTCTAAGACATTCCACAAATACCTTAGAAATTAAAGCCATCGCGCTATTACCTATTCTACTAGTACGATTTTCATCGCCATAATGCTCATGCCAGGTTTATCACAAAAAATCGACAAGAAATTTAGTCCTGACTAAAGCCCTGGCTTCTCAACTCTAAACACCTAATGCTGTTCCTATTACATCCTGGATCACGAGGCCATTCCAAAACAAACGTTTCGAACGAAAACGAACAAAAGTCGTCCAGAATTCTCTCATCCGGACACCTAAGGATTGGCCTAAAGTGTTTGTAAGCTAGAAGTGAAAGGAATTACACACCTAAAGCCAGTGTTTTAAAATAATTGTCGTATCCACGACCTTTAAGCTTTCGATTATAATTTTTTATATTATTGCGCACTATGGCGTTTATCTGTGGAGGAAAATTACAGCAAAATTGGCCTATTGCTGCAAAGCCTTCTTCCTTCTCTTTTAATTCATCTTATATTCTCTTATATTCTCTTTCCACATCTTCTATTTAATATTTTAAATAATTAATTTCCCTTTCCTTTTCTGATAATTTATTTTTTAAATCCCGATTTTCCTCCACCTATTTCTGTTCCCTAAGGACTCCTGGTGTAAAACTTAAACTTGTTTGAATGCCTACTTCTCTAGCATTAATTCTCTCGAATAACCCTAGTTCTTCCAGGGCTTCTTTTGCCAGAGATGCTAATAGCATTAAGTTATTACAATGATTGAACGATTCCGAAACATTCTCAATATCTTTTGGTAAAAAATCTTCATTTTCCAATTCAATAAATGAATTCAAATTTTTTTCTTCAAAAGTGGGTTCGCTACGACTATGCGCTTTTTCACCCACTTCATTTCTGTTGAAAAGTGTCAATCACAATCAGACAAATGTTAACTTTGGTTTGCCCCTCACCCAAACGACTCAGCCAAATTAAATATCTATTAAAAATATAAATAAAGACACTCTACACCTTACAACCAAAATCTTGTTAATTTTTTATAAATTTCAGCAAATATCTGCTCCTAGATCTAAACTTTTACAACCATAATCGTATTTAATTTTTGAGATTACAATAATTAACATCTAATAATCGAATTAAACTTTTACAGCCAGAATCCTATTTAAGTTTTTAACTTGTAACAACTAACATCTACTATTCTAATTAAACTTTTGCATCCAAAATATTAGAAATCTTTTAAATTATTTCTGCTCTAAGTATTATAATTAATTTTTTAATAAAATTAAAATTATTTTTAACTAAGTGCGTTTACATATTCAATAACAAAGATGAATTAACATAATATGTATTTTTATTAGTAAATAACATATTATTTAAAAGTACTATTTTAACGCTTTAGAAACATTTATAAGTAAATTTGCACATACAAATGTGCAAGTATTTTACAAATGCTATTTATTTTGCTATTATAATATTGATTTATTAAAAATTCTAATTGAAAAATTACCATTAACAATATTTCAACATATTTAAACTTTTGGACTAAACTGTCTTTATGCTTCTCTTTCCATGGAAATTTGAAAAAAAAAAAATTTCGCATATGATATAATATATTAAATAAACAACTTTCACAAATATCGATATGAAATTTAAAATTACCGTTTTTCACTTATTTTATGTACAAAATTTAATCTGTTTAGCTTTTGTGAAAACCACAATATAAATTTGCTTTAAAAGCAGTGTTCTTCCTTGAAATTTTATTTCACACTGATTTTGTGAGATATTTTTAAGCGGGTTTATTTCTGGGATCGCACCTTTTGTGATATAAGCTGGTCGAAGTTCCCTGGTCTCCATCGCTACCAACTTAATCAGGCAACGCGTTTGAGAGGAAATTGAGATAGTCTCGCATCATTTCATCGTTCTCCTTGTTTTGACCACGCAGCGAGCAAGACGTGAGCTTGGGTACATATGTATGAGAGCAAAATAAATTATTTGGTAATGCTTGTGAAATTAGAACAGTCTCGTGCTGTTACTCCGACAACCCTTATATAGTAGATCGTTACCAACAGATCGCAATTCGAACATTCTGCAAATACTAGTTTCGATGTCTGGCAGATTCTGGCTATTCTGGCTAAGTTATCGTCCATTCTGGCATTCTTGGTCGCCACACTGCCCTGCACCTAAGTCTGATCGTCCCGATTAGATATATTTGCGGTGCCATACACTGCAAGCCTTTTTTCTAGGTCTTCCAATAGCCTGTATGCGGTATATCACATCGTTGAGTCGTTTAATAACTTGTTATGGTAATTTAGGAAATAAGCCTTCCTTCCGTTATGGGTTATATAACAGCACCCAATCTCCTACAGCCTTAGAACCCAAACCCTTCAGAGTTCATTGCCTTGTTGTATTTTGCCTTCATCTTATCACACATAATTTGGGTGCGCTGTCTCACCATAGTATGTATTTCTCTCATTTCGTCTTCTAGTATACTGATGGATTCCTTAGAATTTCTTCCACCATTGAGGTTAATTGCAAACTTCAAATCAATCGCTAAACGAAGGTCATTACCAAAAATTACCCTTACTGGAGTCTGCCCCATCGTTTTATGTGTAGCAGACCGATGACCCATCAGGAAGAAGGATATATGAGTATCCCTATCTTTTTGATACTTTCCTTAAATGTTCTTCTAAAGTTCGATTGAATCGTTCTACCATGCCATCGGACTGCGGATCTAATGCTGTTGTACGTGTTTTTCGGATACCCAGTTTCTGGAACATCTCCTGAATTTTCGTAATTCCTTCGGGTTCCAGTCTTATGTCGATGTCATTCTCATTAATCGAACATCTATAATGCCTTCTTTGGCCTCAGCTTTTGAAGCTATAGAAGTCATAACTTTGGAGTCTCTCAATCCACCGTGCCAGCTGTCCCTCTGGTTTCATTAATTGTAAAAGCTGGCCATATAAGTACTTATGAAAATGTTTGATGCACTTCACTAACGCCAGTAATTCCTTCCGAGTTACACACTAATTCTTCTCCGGCTTACTTATTATTTGGCTATAATACGCAAACACTTTCTCCCCAATAACTTATTATAGTACGCCTCCTATTGCGTACTCACTAGCAACCGTATTAAAAAAAAAAGTTGAGCCTGAGGCCGAGTTTGCTAATATTAGGGCAGTACATACCCGTTTCTTCAGAGTTTGGAAAGCCACTTCCGTTCTTTATTCTACTTAAAGGCTTTGTTCTTTTTCGTGAGTTCACCTTCCACTTGCCAATAACCACTTTTCAAACAAGTGTTGAGAAATAATTCGTGCTTGATAATGTGTCCAGAGTGTTATTGATTCTAAGTAGTGGATAGCCGTCTTTCTTCGTTACATCATTCAACATTCTATAATCCACACAGAACTTCATGTTGCCACCACCACCACCTTCTGCTGCCTCGACAACCCACATCTTGTTTGCTCCATAGTCTCCATCTGCGTAAAAAGCCCAAATAACTGCTTTTAATTTTGGTGGAATCTGCTGATTTTTTGTTATTATTACACGTCCAATGCTGTGGTTATTATCGTAACCGAACATAAGTAGCTCTTCCATATAGGTATAAGTCATTATCCTGTATTCCATGTCGCTTTTGATCTCTTAATTAGCTAAAAAGTCTACTCCTATTATGATTTCCTCCTATTGGCAGACATCGTCCCACTATAAAATTTTGTAACACGGCTAGCCTGTTGATTTATTTGTCCGGTTGAATTCGATTTTACAATTGTGTGCAATATGACCGTTTTGTCGCAGTTGGAGCGTTTAACCACGCATCATATTTCTTACGTGTTTCGGAAGATTTCCCCAAGATTTTATTCACCTTTTCACATAAATTGAATGAAAAATAGTGCCTTCCGGATATGTCATCTTATGCGTAAAAATAGACGAAATCGGATTATAACTTTTCAAGCCACCAGATAGCCAATATTAGGACCTCAGTGCCTCTACCTGACTTTTTAACGAAAATATCGGGAAATCTGTAAGATATTGTAATGAAATTGGAGGATTATCTTTCCATGATAATAGCGTGCTCTGGTATCAAAAATGGGGAAAAGTGGATAAATACTTCCCCCACCACCCATATACCTAATATACAGATTTTCAACCTTCCGGTAGACTTTATACCATATATAACGGTAAATATGTAAGATATCATTATGAAAATGGGGGATTATCTTTGTATGATAATAATGTGGTCTGGTGCCAAAAAGGGGAAAAATCGTGTAAGTATTTCACCTAGCCCCCATATACCCAATACAAGGATTTTCAACCGCCGGGCAGACTTCATACCATATATTTCGGGCAATATGTAAGACATCTTAGCAAAATTAAGTGAACATGTAATATCGGATATACATGATATATATATAGATAGATATAGATATAGATATATAGATATATGAAAGAAATCGGCCTAGACCATGGTCTAAGCCGCTTATTCCTAATATAATGATTTCCTTTTCTCTGGTTTATTTTTTCCTCATGTATCTAATATTTTCAATTAAGCCAGTTTGGTTGAGTTTATTTCACATATATATTTCACATAGTTAATTTGATAGATTTTAATATAAATATCTCGGACACGAAACAAAATATAGCAATGAAAGTACGTGAGTAAATGACCTGTAATATAGTTAATAATATACCAAATATGATTGCAATCCATTGACCATTTCGTCGAATAATGAATGTTGAATTCTTCCACAACATTTTTTAATATAAAGTTATGCCAACACCTGAATTCCCCGCCTTTGATCCTTGCATATTGCGAGAGTATAAAATGTTCGGCTTAGCTTAGCTCTTCCTTACTTGTTTACTATAAGATTGAGCTATGTGCAAAACATTATAAATGGATTTGAAATTGATTGACGACTAGGCACTGATAATCAGAGTTTAGTGCTTTCACAAACCCGTGGAATCCATCTTCCTCTACAATGCTAAATGGCTGCAAATTCTTTATAAAAGTACAGGTAGTGTTCATCAATTAGCTTCTTTGTCTTCGCAAACATCTTTGTCCTATCAAAACCAACAGTTATTTTCGTTTATCGTAAAGAAGTTGTAGCTAAAAATAAAAGCGATTATTGACAGTTATTGGCAATTTTGAAATTTATAACGATCTCAAGACTTACTTTATTGCACGTTGTAAAAGTGGCACTGCTTATTTCTACTAGAAATAAAAGTTAATAATTTTATATTAAAAACTGTTAAATTATTACATATATACCTTTTGGCTGTTAATTCCCCATATCTTCCAGCCAATTTTGGACATGCTTTTTTAAATTAATTAGCGAAACTTTTTATGAAATTTTTGATTTGCAAATATTGTATTTTGAATAAATTTCATCTACCACTTCAAACATCTGCCATACTTCACTCCTTTTCCTTGATGTATTTCCTGCCATTACTAAAAGTTATAAAAACGTTGCACTAAAAAGCTAAAACACAGTGATAAAGCGATACCCAACTTATTCCAGTGTGAGAGCACCTCAAATTTTGGTTTTTTAGAACATATTGCATTGTTGTCAGATCATGCAAAATACTCATTTTTGGGCATTTAAAGTAAAACACCCAACATTTATTACGATTAAAAATTATTATATCCTAACCTTTTAATGTATAGAGTAAATATTTACATATCCTTTTTGTGATTTGTAAAACGTGTCTTTAAGCTTTCAATACTAAAGATAAAGTGAACTAAACTTGTATACTGCCAAATAACACATGGTTCGTATCATTTTCAATTGTAAATTAATACCCCGAAGCTGCAGATCATAAAATATTTTTCTTATAATATACATTCGCGTATATATACATATATATACATTCAAATTTCGCGTTTCCTTTTCTTTTTGTTGTTTAACATTTTTATTTGTGATCTTGCACGGCGGTTTCAAATATCTCTGTTGAAAAAATTTTTTGCACGATTCCAATCTGGTCGTTCCAGTCTTTCCAGTTGATAAATGTCAAACCTACTCGATCCAGTGAACTGCCAAAGTCGGGTAGGTGATTTACTCTCTCAATCTTAAGTGACAGAGTGTTTTACACATTGTATAGGAATAAAAGTAACAAAAGAATCATATGGTTTCCAATGTTTTCACCCAGCTGAGATCACTTGATCGAAGTTAGGCCTTTTGCCGGCACAGGGCATTAAACATAAGGACAGTAAGAGAAAAACTTTTCTTATGAAATTGTATTTTTAAAACAATATATTAGGAAAGTTTAAAATTGATGTAATTTGAAAATTGGAGAGGCTTTTTCTACTTACAATACTTAATACATAGTATTTGCAAGCCACTATAGAAATGTTCGGTACCTATTTTAGATAAAATAGGAAACTTTTAATAATGTTTGGTACAATAAATAAAATTTAAATCAATTCTTGGTAAATTTTATCCTCATGAATTTTAATAATTGATAAATAATTGAAAATTAATCAAAAACATACTTAAAGTAATAAATTGTTTAGCATAAAATAGCAACACACTATAGCAGATTTGTACCTTTGTTGAGACATTTGACCGTTTTATTAATAGAATATTTGAAGCAAACCTAATAAAGTTCCTAGTTTTTTGCCCCTTCCCTCCCTCATTCTATTTCATTCTTATTGTAAATTCTTTCATTCTAAAAGCCTTCGCCTGCGTATGAAGGAAAATTTTAGGATTTGTTACTTGTAGGTTTGTACAATGGTAATCCCTTTATCACTACAAAAACCTCGGTGACGAAAAATCGCATATGCACATTCACAATACCTTGAAGAAAGTTGCCGCTTTTCTGCTATCTTGATCGCAATTAACCCTGCGTTTATTCTGGTAAAAATTTGCAAATTCATAAGTTTATTGTGAACTGCTTTCGCAATCGAAATTCACAGAATTGAACTGCTATTTACAAAAAGTGGTCGCAGTTGCGATATCCCTACAGGGCACTGCTGACCATTTGAATGGATATTCCAAGGAGACATACACTTACCAGAAAAACTATGCGTACAAACATGATGTGCAACTTTGGCGTTAAAAAAATTAATTAAATTAAAAAAAACGAATTCTCTAACTTTTATTTAACACATTTTTTTTAACGCCAAAGTTGCACATCATGTTTGTACGCAAAGTTTTTCTGGTAAGTGTACATAATTTTCTTATTAGACTCTAAACCATGTGCCTTACAACAACTGTAATTTTAATTGTAATTTAATAATGCTCAAAAGAGATATAAAAATTCTTATGATTTTCTTTTTGTCTAAATTTTTTACTTATGAACTCTATGCATTAGGCAAAATTGGCAAAAGTGCTACAACTAGTAAATCATATGATTTTGCAGTGCCACCAATAGTGTTGTTTAAGATGTTAGTTTTAGTACCAATTTCATATTGATAGGTTATCCGAATACCTTTTATAAATTTTTCTAAGCTAAAAAATTGTTTTTAGTTCAAGTATTAGTAATTTACGTTGTAGAGAACTTCAAAATAGGACAAAAACTAGTGATATTTAATGCCAACGATAAAGGTGCTAATTGTATGTCGATTAGGTACCAATGATTATCAATGGCACCAGTGTAAACATGCATACACCAGTGTACATATGTTTAAATGCATATATGATTTGGAGTGCCAGCAAGGATGACGTGATGCGAAACCTTGTTTCATGAGAGAGCTGTTAAAATCGACATTTTTTATAATACGTGCCACTGATGCCACTGCCAAAAAATTAGATTGGGTATTTTGAAAATAACTTTTGGATATTTTGAAATTTCAATGCTTCGGTTCTCCAGTGGCCTATATCAAGCATATCCAAAAATATGTATATACATATTATAAACAAGTATTAGATGAGTACGTAGGTATGTAATTAAAAATTTTCAAAATTGCCAGGATGATGCGCTTGCGTTTCTGAATGGAAATGTTTTTGTAATTTTTTACTATGAATTTCGGCGTCGGTTTAAACCTTAAAGAATAATGTTTTTGTTGTCAGCATGTAGTTTTTTCTGAAGGGTAGTCGTGAATAATCAGAAGAATGTAAATACGTACACTTTTATTCGCATGTTAATTATATTGGGAATAAGCGGTTTACACCATGATCTAGACCGATTTCTTTCATATTTAGCGCGAAATCACATTGTGTTTAAGAAAACATATCCACTTACTTTCATTAAAATATCACACATATTGTCCAACATAAACGGTTTAAAGTCAGATGGAAAGTCGGGAAATCTTATATCGGGCATTTTTGGGATAGAGGAAGATCTCCACTGATCACATTAACTCTTTTCATTATTCAAGTATATTAGGGAACTTGTTTTAATGCAATATTGTGAAGGTAACTCACACAGTGACTGATATATTCGGCATAAAGTCTGCTAGAATGGCGAAAAACGTTATATGTAATATATGGGAGCTGGGATAATTAGTGGACCAATTTCACACATTTCGGCAGTAAACTATGGCATATCCGATATTACATGTTCACTTAATTTTGCTGAGATATCTTACATATTGACCGAAATATATGGTATAAAGTGTACCCAGAGGTTAAAAATATTATAAAATTATATTAGGTACACGGGGGTTAGGGGAAGTGTTTACCCGATTTTAACCATTTCAAACACATGGACACACAGTTATCAGAAAGAGACGCTCTCTAAATTTCAAGGAGATAACTCATATATTGACCGTTATATATGGCATAAAGTCTACAGGAAGGTTGAAAATCCTTATATTAGGTATAAGGGGGCTGGGAAATATTTACCAAATTTTCGCCATTTTTGACACCAGATCACATATATGTATATACATATATGATATACATATATGATATATACATTATCATAGAAAGATAACCCTCCAATTTCATTACGATATCTTAAATATTTACCGTTATGTATGGTATAAAGTCCACCGGAAGGTATGAAAATCCGTATATTAAGTATATAAGGGGACTTGGGGAAGTATTTACCCGATTTTTCCCATTTTTAGTACCAGAGTACGCTATTATCATGGAAAGATAATCCTACAATTTCATTAAAATATCTTACAGATTTCCCGATATTTTCGTTAAAAAGTCAGGTAGAAACACTGAGGTCATAATATTGGGTATCTGATGGCTTGAAAAGTTATAATCCGATTTCGTCTATTTTTACGCATAAGATGACATATCCTGAAGGCACTATTTGTACAAAGTTTTATTCATATCTTAATTGTTGCTCGATTAATCTGCTTTAAAGTGAAAGAATCAGATGAAACTTAAAATTGTGTTGTGTATGAGAAGTAGTCGTGCATTTTATCCGATTTCCTCCATTTTCACAGCTTGTCATAAAAATGCAAATATGCATAAGATATGGAATTTCTCCTAAAAGTGGGTGGTGCCACGCCCATCTTCAAAACTTTACACGGGTTCCTATGCAACCCTTCCGTATGATATTTTCTGCAAGTTTTAATGTTTCTGCCGTGTTCCTTCGCGAGTTATCTGACTTTAAGTAGTTTTGAACATATCTTTTGTATGGGAGGTGGGCGTGGTTATTATCCGATTTCACTCATTTCTTCAGTATATGAAGAGACGCTAGAAAAACTTAGTCGGAGCAAGTTTGATTGATATAGCTGTAACGGTTTCCGACATATATATATTAAACCTGTTGGGAGGTGGGGCCATTCCCACTTTTACAAATAATTTTTCCCACTAATGCCCCATCCTACCAGGATCCTCTATACCAAATTACACGTTTATGTCTTAATTTGCTGCTTAGTTATACCACTTTATCTGTTTTCGATTAAAGGTATTTTCTGGGTGTGGCAGATGTCCAATTACGCCCATCTGCAAAACCAACCGTCTTACGGCGACAAAGAACACGTGTACCAAGTTTTATCAAAATATCTTAATTTTTACTCAAGTTATCGCTTGCACGGACGGACTGACAGTCAATCGGATTTCAGCTCGTCTTTTCATCCTGATCATTTATATATACAATATATATGTCCATATCTAACTCGTTTAGTTCTAGGTGTTATAAACAACCGTTAGGTGAACAAAACTAATATACTCTATAGTAATATATTAATATACAAAAACATTTCCATTTCAAATCATAAATTCAAACAATTTCTGATATTTACTTCAGAAGCGAAAAGTGGCAGCGAGTCCTTTTGTCATTTACCATATTTTTCAGAGTCAAGTCTGTTGAAGCACGGAATGATATTGATATTTCATAGGAAACAGCCTCTTTTTCTATAGACAATCAAATATCAGTTAAGGTTGCTAATGTTTAGCATCCAATTTGGCATGAATGGTAAGAACATGTTCGTATTTTGGCCGATGCTAAGGTTTGAATTTCGATCGAAGTTTTGTTTTTTGCGCATATTTTATTTTTCTATCATAATTGTTTAGACAAATATGAATATTGATGCTTTTCTGATTTTTGTCAAGCCGTCTGTCACATTTTACTTTAACTTCAGCATCATCTCAACTTTTTGCCAACGTGGCGAGGAAACAGGTTATGGATAGCGACGCCTGCAGCGTGGAGAAGAGTTTGGATGTTGTGTTGTTGTTGTTCTCGTGACGCTTGGAATATTCGTTGTAGTTTACAACAAATGTATAATTGTATAAAGTTTGTCAGTCATCGCGCAAGTTTGTGTTTTTGCGATTGCGCATATGAAAGGGATTCCCTGGTGATGCGTACATACATATATACGTATGTATGTAAAAACTATATTAGGTATTTGGCATGTTATTTTTGCGATTGCGCAATGAAATAATGCTGTTCTCGAATATGTGCATGCGGATACATACGTATGTAAGCACATTTCATTTATAAAAAAAATACCGGAATTGTTAAAAATAATGAAAATTAAAATTTTTTTATTCATTTAGAAATTTCAGATCTAAGAAGAATAAAAAACAAAAAAATTCTTTTCAGTCTATTTTTATTTCTATTATTTCTTTTATAAATTTATTTTTATTTTCAGTTATATTTATATATTTATTATATTTATATTATAAATGTAAAATGTAAAATGTAAAGTGTAAAAATATGTTATATTTATTTTACAGTTTATTTTCATTTCTATTATTTTGCTTATAAATTACATAAATAACTTTTATTAAAAAAAAAATTTTTCTAATTCATATTTCTCATGTAAAATTCCTACTCATATTCATATTTTTATGCCTATCCTCTTACACAAAATTTGCTGATTGCTATTTTCTGTTGGTGAACAGCGTGTTTAAAATATTTCGCTATAAAATAGCGAATATGTTAGAGAATGGTGAATTGCCACTCGGTGTTTTTCAGCCTCTGTGCCACGAGCCAATCGAACATCAAACAAACTTCAATTTGCGCCTTTTCTATGTTTAAAAGTTCTCTGCTTTATTTTTATAACATTGTATAAACCTACAAGTAACAAATCTTAGATTTTTCATTCATACATACGCAGGCGAACGCTTTTAGATGAAAGAAATTACAATAAGAATGAAATAGAATGATGAAGAGAAGGAGCAAGACATTAGGTACTTGATTAGGTTTGCCTCAAATATTCTACTACTAAAGCGGCTAAATGCCTCAAAAAAGGCCCAAATCTGCTATAGAGTGTTGCCGTGTTTGGTGCCGTTTGTCTGCCTGTGTGAGTCGGAATTTATATTTATGTCTGTCGATCTGAATTATTTGATAATTGTCCAAATATTTTTCTGACGAACGCCGCAATTTCCCTAGTTTTTATGATGTATTGTTAATGTACCTGAATTGTACCTGCATTGTATCTGATCTTTAAATATTTATTTTTGTTTAAATTATTACAAGTAGTTTGGCTAAGCATTGTTAATATCATATGGGCCTCATATGGGTCATATCAAAATAGGCCTCCTGGGGAACCAAACACCCAAAAAAGATCGGTAACGCGCCCACATTCCAACCTCAGAGGTGGTGAGGAAAAGCGATTCATATAACAATTAACTATTCAATTAACTTTTGTTCTAAAATATGCCAGAAAATGTTGTATTAAATTATTAATTACATTTAAAATTTAATATTATTTTATATTATTTAATATTTTTAATATTTTCCATTAAAAATACCCTTTCACAAGAAACTTTCTTATTTTAAAGTCATTTAGCTCTGTGCCAAAAAATGAGCAAAATCGATCAGGTGATATCAGCAGTGTGAAAATATTGAAAACAATATTATAGTTTGGTAACTTGTATGCCTATACATGGTTTATAGGTTCTCTGAAAAGACAAAGGTGACCGAGTTGCTCGTGCTCGAACAACGCGCTTCGTGATTTTGTTCGTAACAGTTTGCTGGTACGTAAATGGGAATTACTTTGCAGAACAACGTATTTGTCCGACACCATTTCGCATAAGATGCTGTTAAAATAACAAATGCCTTCACTAAACTATTGCCAACATGAATGGCAATTGATTTGACAAGTGGTTGGCAATAGCTATTGCCTGTGGAAATGCAACGTAAGCAACATCTAGTCTCCGTTGCCAATATTGATAGCAATAAAGTTGCCTAGACAAGATCAATAGATAGACAGCCAATAGGTTGTCGGATACCGCGTTAAACAAGAAGAAATTAAGAAATTAAATGCAACACTTCAGAAAAAGGGAACTTGAGCATTGTTGCTTAAGGTGGTGACAAATGTGAAAGAATTACAACTGGAAACAGACTTGAAAAGATTACTTTCATTTTGAAAACTAAATCATTGTTTTTAGAAATTGCTTTAATAACCCCCAAAAATATATATGTTAGATTTGTTGCAATTTTTCAGCGGAAAGTTCTTTTTTAAAAGTAATGACTTTAGTTTAACGTATATAATGTTATGCATATAGGAATACGACTCTGCATTCAGCACATTTCAAGTGAAAAGCGTTACGACGCTTACGATAATTGGACGAACGTATTAGTTTGTTTTCATTTCATATAAAGCACAAATTAAGGGAATATTTTTTTTAGTAAAACAACATTTAAGAATCGGTAAGCGACGAGAAGAAAATAATGAGAAAATTCATTTATTGACCTATAATGTGTATACTGTTTCAAATAATTTAATTATATTTCATACAAATGGCTTGCCCAGATTACCAGTCGGCGCCAAAGCAATAATGTCATCAGCTAAACGGAAGTCGGTGCCGGGAAAACATAAACAAACAACACCAGAGAAGAGACGTAGAAGTGGTCAGTTAGATACTATTGCAACACAAACAGCTTCTGTAGCAGTTGGGCAAAGCAATGAATGCGAGGCAACAACCGAGCAGCATGCATTGGATGATGCGAATATATCAGATGACGAAGAAGGTGGCACACGAATTGGTGACATTTACATACCACCTCCAATACCACCACATTGTTCAACAGAAAGTAAGGGACCTCGTTTGATTATTAAAAAAATTGAAAATAAAAATTTTAAAAGCTACGCTGGTACAGTGGTCTTAGGTCCATTCCATCATGTAAGTAAATGTGTTATTGGAAAATATAGTGTTTTTTTTTTAATTTTTTAATTTTTTTTGTAATTGTTAGTGTTTTACGGCAATTATTGGGCCAAATGGTAGCGGAAAGAGTAACGTTATAGATTCTATGTTGTTTGTTTTCGGTTATCGAGCGAATAAAATTCGATGTAAGAAAATTTCTACTTTGCTGCATAACTCCGCTAGATATCCAAACATGTCTATGTGCTCTGTTGCTGTACATTTCCGTCGAATATTAGATAAGGAAGGTGGAGAGTGTGACGAAATACCTGACAGTGATATTGTAGTGGAACGCACAGCATTTCGAGATAATTCCTCTTATTATACCATTAATGGAAGGCGAGTACAGTTTAAGGAAGTAGCGAAACTACTAAAGAAACATCACGTTGACTTAGATCACAACAGGTTTCTAATATTACAGGTATATTATGAAAACTAAATTTAGTTTTTTACGAAATTGAAATTTTCTTTTTATACAGGGAGAGGTTGAGTCGATTGCGATGATGAAGCCGAAGGGACAATCCGAAAATGAATGTGGCATGCTTGAGTACATGGAAGATATCGTTGGAACAACACGTTATAAAGAACCTCTTTTCAAAATAAATCAACGAGTTGAACAGCTTACTGAAGAGAGAACAGAGAAACATAATCGCTGTAAACTCGCTGAGCGTGAAATGAAGGATTTGGAACAACCTTATAATGAAGCAGTTGATTACCTACGCCTCGAAAATGAAAATACACGTATTAAAAATCTACGCATTCAAAAATATCTTAGTGAAAAAAACAAAAAACTTGAAGAATACAAGATAGAGCACGAAGCAATTAGTACAGAGTTAAAAAGTCATATCGAAGTATTTGAAAAGATAAAAAAGGAAAAAGAAGAAAAAATGAAATTAGTGCGGGAAGAAATGTCGTGAGTCTTTTTTTTTTGTTTCTTATAATTCTGTTATAAATTGTATTACAAGTTAGTATATTGTTTATTTGTTTTTTGTTTTATCAAGACAATTCGACGCACTTCGCAAAAAGAAAGAAGCAATAGAAAAGCAATGGGAATGTGCGCATAAAAACTTTACCGAGGTTCAACAGACGATGGACATGACGAATAAAAGGCGCAAGCAACATAAAGCTCAAATGGAAAAACTTAAAGATGAAATAGTTGATCTAAGAAAAATGCCTGAAAAGAATGAGAAAGAAATAGTCGAATGTCAGAAGAAGGTGGAGAAACTTACAGAAAATAAAGCTGAATTGGAAGAACAGCTTCAAAAGAACTATATTTCACTAGAACAAACAACAAAACCGCTTATTGAAAAACGTGAACAACTCGAAACCCAATTGGTCGAGCTAAAAAAGCATGTCGACGAAGCCAAAGCTGCTTTGGCTCTCTCTGAGTCTGAACTAAAAATTCTTAAACACGCTGAAACGACGGAAACGCGAAAATATGAAGCTATGAAAACGTCATACGAGGAATCGAATTGCAGTTTAAAGGAAAAAATTACGACAGTTGAGGAAATTAAATGCCGGTTTCCCGAAATACACGGTGAAATCGTAGAGAAAACGCAATATTTGCAAAAATTACAGTTTGAAGAGCAGCAAATGCGGGAACAGTTGATGACACTGAAGGCTGAAGTATGTTTTTTTTAATTGCATTCTTTTCATTCCAGAGAATAAGTTTTATATAATTTAAAATTTATTTTAACAGATAAATGAAAAGACTGTAAGCTTGCAAACATCGCGATCAAACAATAAGGTGTTGAACTATTTAATGAGGCAAAAGAATGGGGGCAAAATTACAGGAATTTTGGGAAGATTGGTACGTATAAGATTGAAATTAGTATTCAAAGTAAATGATACCTTAACCAAAAGCGGATTATTTGTTTTAATACTAAAAGTTAATGAGTGATTAAATGTGTCTTCGTCACTGAGACTAGACAATTTAGAAAGTATTTGTTACACAGCCAACTTTTGTTATTTCATATAAATTTATCATTTTCTAACAGGGTGATCTTGGGGCCATTGACTCAAAATTCGACGTGGCTATTTCAACAGCTTGCGGACGGTTAGATGACATCGTCGTTAATACGGTCAATACCGCACAAGAATGTATTGAGAATTTAAAGCGATATGATATTGGTCGCGCCACATTCATTGCACTAGAAAAAGTTCATTATTTAGAAAAACAATCTGGACGAATACAAACGTAAGTACTGTCGATTCCACAAAATATTATTCATTTCAATATTGTACTCTGACTAGTCCAGAAAATGCTCCACGCCTTTACGATTTAGTACACGTAGAGGATGAACGCGTACTGCCCGCCTTTTATTTTGCCCTCCGCAATACTCTAGTAGCCAATGATCTCGAACAAGGTTCACGAATCGCTTACAGTGCGCGAAGATATCGGGTTGTAACACTAAATGGAGACGTTATCGAGACGTCCGGCACAATGTCAGGAGGTGGTCGTACACAAATACGTGGAAAAATTGGTACCAAAGTTCAAACAAAAACAAAACAATCCGGTGATTCGTCAATGATATCTCAGAAAGTTTTGGAAGATATGCAAATTAAAGCCGAGGAATTGCAATCCCAAATAAATTACAATCAGGAGGAGCAAGGTCGTTTGGAACGAGGAGTGCAACAACTCAATTTTAGTAAACAAAAGAATGAATCGCAAATACAAAAACTGGGTATTACCATAAAAAGTTTGAAGGAACAATTGCCTCGTATTTTCAAACAATTGGAGGCACAAAAAAAACGAATGGAACAAACTACTACCGATGCAGCTAAAGTTAAAAATATTGAAGCTGACATTGTAAAAAAAACAAAGAAGTTGAGTAGGTCTGAAGAAGAAGCAGATAAAATGGGTAAGAAAATTGCTGAAGTAAAGAAAGAAATTGATAGCGTACATGGTGATAAAGTAAAAGCTGTACAAACAAAAATTAACAATTTGGGTACCCAAATTAAGAAGTTAAATAATAACATATCTAAGTTAAACGTCGAAGTAACTACTTCTGAACGGAATGTTGCCAAAATGGAAAAACAAATTGAACAATTAAATGAGGATATATTAAAAGCACAAGATGAACTGGTTGCAATGAGTACGAAGCGACAACAATATGACGATGAAACTGCGCTGCTTGTGAAGGAAATAGAAGAAGCACAAAAGTCCATTGAAAATACTAGGAGTGAATCTTCTGAATTTCAAAAAGAAATTGTAGCTTTGCAAAAGTGTGAAGGTGAGTTCGTTCATCATTCCCTTTGGGTTGAATAGAGATTTTCTAAAGTATTAGTCATCATCACAAGTATATGAGGCATTTGCTGCATGGTTTTACTTTAAAAATTGTCCTAATAAGGAGTTTCAATTTAACTTTTTTGCACGGATACATTATTTGTATATTAACCAAGCAGAAAAACATGAACCTACATAAAGCCTGTCATATGCAGTGTACAGCATAAGTGAAGGTACCGTTGGTTAACTACTCTTTTTGATTATATTACTAAAAAATAACGAAAATAAATTGTTAGGATTTCTTTATTTAATTATTTATTTCTCTTATAAATACAAAAACCACATAGTTTTCATTAACACAACAACAAAATTACTCGAAGTTCGTTTAAAATATGAAAAATAGCATCGCAAAGTTATGAAGTTAACGGTACTTTTGTGTCGCGAGTGCTATTCGCAAAATGCTATTTTCAAAAAGAGTGGAATTAACCAACCGTACCTTCACTTATTCTGTACACTGTATGTGTTTATTATCTGTTTAAAACCTGAATAAAAATAAATAAATTTGTTTGTATAATAACAGGTGAATGGTCACTAAAACGTGTGGAAATTGATCAGAATCTCCAAACTGTTGCTGCCAAAATATCTGACGTAAAATCTCAAATACCGCACTGGCGAGATCAGCTAAAACCTCTACGTTTGCATGTTATTCCGGGGAACCAAGAACCACAATTGCCTCTTAAAAAGTACACAGAAGAAGAGCTTGCCACACATACTCTACAAGATATCCAATATAAAGAAAGTGTGCAGGAGGAATTGCTAAAGAAAAAGCCAAACCTCTCCTGTATCGATGAATACATTGAAAAGCGAAATGTGTATTTGGAGCGTGTAAAAGTGCTAGAAGATATTACATCAAAACGTAATGAAATGCGACAGCTTTACGATGATTTGCGAAAGAAGAGATATAATGAATTTATGCTGGGTTTCAAAATTATTACGCGCAAGTTGAAGGAAATGTATCAAATGATTACACAAGGTGGTGATGCTGAATTGGAACTTGTCGATTCAATGGATCCTTTCACCGAAGGTGTCAGCTTCAGCGTGCGGCCACCGAAAAAGACCTGGAAGAATATTTCGAACTTGTCTGGTGGTGAGAAAACATTGTCCTCTTTAGCGTTGGTATTTGCATTGCATTACTATAAACCGTCGCCACTTTACTTTATGGATGAAATCGATGCAGCTCTTGATTTTAAAAATATTTCTATTGTAGCACATTACATAAAGGTAAGTTAAAATATATATGTATATATTATTCGGTTATTACAATATTTTACAATAAATTCCAGGAACGCACAAAAAATGCACAATTCATCATCATATCCCTACGTTCCAATATGTTCGAACTATCCGACTATATTGTAGGTATATATAAGGTAAAAGACTGTACAGATTCAGTTACTATCAAGAATGTTCCGCCACCATTGCCAGTCGCACAAATGCAAACACAAACCCAACCACAGCCGATAGATAAAAATTATCTGTTTGACAAGTTTAAGAAGAAAGTAAGTTATTCACAGGATATGGCATTAACACAAACAGAGGAAGATTCAGAAAATGCGCCCCCTTCACAGACGTTATTTATTCCTGACTCAGAAGGACGTGGCACCATATTTGAACCAAATTGCGAGAGTACTGCTCTATCACAAATGGTACAAAAGGATCTTGTTAACGATTCAGGGCGCGCTACAGTGGGCTCTAATGTCAACACCAGTATTAATGATTCGTTCTTTAAAAAACCCCTACCGCCCTCGCAAAAAGCAAACATATGAGCTGCCGAACAGAACAATACTTTGTTTTGCTATTTAAAGCAGCCTAAAATTAAAATTTTCGAAGTGAGAAAATTTATTAAGTGATCTATTAAACACACATTCGATCCATGATAACAATATAATCAAGAACATTTGTAATTAATATGTAACAGAAGACAGGTACTTCAGCTTTGTTAAATATTTTTGCATGCATGACTTTATTGCTGTTTTTTATGAATTACTGTAGTTTCTTACAAAATTATTATGTAATCTTAAACATTTTTGGTAAATTTGTATTTGGGTATTTCATTATTTTTAATTAAATAAAAAAAAAAATTAGTATATAAATTCCATCGCAAAATTTGTTAATTACATTCAACAACCATGCAATATAGATAAATATGTTTGCCAAAATATAATTATTTTATTTAAACTTAATTTGTACAAAACAGAAAAAGAAGGGCTAAGTACGTGTATAGCGGAGAAATATTTTGAGTTGTTTGTAAAACTTTATATTACATTAAACAAGCAAGGAAAGGCTAAGTTCAGGTGTAACCGAACATTTTATACTCTCACCATTTGAAAGGATCAAACCGAGGAAATACTTTAAAGTGCTGGTAAAACTTTATATTAAAAAATGTTAAAAATTAAACATTTATTATTCCAAGAAAATTTGAATGAATTGGAATCATATTTGGCATCATATCAACATTTATTTTAGGTCATATACTCATAAAATGAATCTAACTAAGACAATTCGTCTATATATATTAGTAATTTTAGTGTTGTGAAAATCGAAATATTCTCATTTAAAATTGTTGAGACATCATCATCGTCTATAAATTGAACCAAAGGGATGAAATTTAGTATATTATGTATATATAATTTGAGGAATGGACTTAGACCAAGGTCTAGACCGATTTCAGTCATATTCATCTCCAAACCATATTATGGTTAAGAAAACACTTAATTTCATTAAAATATCACACATACACCTATATAAACGGTTTAAAGTCAACTGGGAAGTCTTACATCACTATATTTGGGCTAGAGGAGGCAGATGACATTTACTTTTGGCATTAAAATAAGTATGCTCGAGAACATATTTCCAATAAATTTTATCGAGATAGTTCAAAATTTTACCGACATATTCGGCATTATCTTAAGATATCTTACATAATAATAGATAAGATATCTTACATAATAATAGATATCTTACATATTGGCCGATATGCACGGTGTAAAGTTAACCGAAAGTTCCGAAAAACCGAAATTTTTATATTGAGTGTATGGAAGCAAAGTGAAGTATTTAATCCGATTTCGCCTATTATTGATACAAGGGCACATTGCTACCAGAGAAAGACGCTCTTTGATTTTCGTTAATATATCTCACAGATGGAATACTTTCGGTAAAAATTCATATAAAGGCACTGAGGTCCACATATTTGGTATCTGGAGGCTTGAAAAAATATTGTCCAAATATATTAATTATTCCAATTAATTGGGTTATATATACTAGGCCCATTCCAACCAAATTCTACACCGACTCCTTTGGAGTTCCTCCGTACCTCGTTTACGGCAAAATTCAATGCCTCTGGCGTGTTTATTTTGTGAGTTTTCGCACTTTTTAATGTAACCGTTATATGGGGCATGGGCGTGGTTCTTATCCGATTTCACTAATTTTCACACTCTCTGGGGAGCCGCCGGAAAGACTTTTCCTTAGTAAGTTTGGTTGATATAGCTTGAATGGTTGTTGAGATATGTACTGTAAACCTATTAGGGAGTGGGGCCACTTACACTTTTTACATAAATTTTATACCACCGACATCCCTTCCTATTGCAATTCCTTGCAGCAAATTACAGCTTTGTGTCTTCATTTGCGGCTCACTTATAACACTACAGTTTTTCGCTTAGCGGCATTTTTTGGCGTGGCAGTAGTCAGATTTCGCCCATCTGCAATACAAATATCCTCAAAGCGTCGAGTAAAACTTGCGCGAAGTTTCATCAATACATCTTAATTTTTACTCAAGTTATCGCTTGCATGGACAGACAGACATCCGGAATTCAACCGGTCTCGTCATTCTGACCATTTTTGGCACATATAACTCTATATCTATCTCGATTACTTTTAGGTGCTACAACCGTTAGGTGAACAAAACTATTATACTGTGTCGCAACATGTTGTGGTAACAAAAAGTTAAAGATAATAACACATTTAACATTTTAGAATATATTCAGTTTTCCCATTATTCTTCATAATACTATTTCTCTTTTTTTTTTTGTAAAGTGTGAATAGGTAAATATGTTAAATATCTTGAAGATGTATTAATTCTAGTGTATATCTCTTCTTTCTATCTAAAATAAAAAATGTGTTATTGTAAGCCTCTCCAAAATTATCAATACAGATCTAAATCCGAAAATATATGTTCATATTATTCATTCCTCTATTAATAATCTTTATTATATATAACTCTTAACAAACTTCTTCAATTTCCAAAGGTTCAATAATTTTTTTATAGATACTGGCTAAATCTTCTATAGTTGAATTATTTATATTAGTTATATCTTTACCCGTATCACAAGCTTTGGTCAGTTCAGGATCTAATGGCAGTGCACCTAAATACGGTACATTCATATCTGCACACATCGCTGCTGCGCCACCTGTTTCTGCTGGAAATATTTCGGACGTTTCTCCACAACTTCCACAACGGAATGCCGACATATTCTCTATCACACCCAATATAAGCAAACTCTGTTTCTTGCAAAAATTTATTTCTTTCCGCACATCCAATAGAGAAACTTCTTGTGGTGTTGTTACTATTAAAGCTCGTAGGGTATCGGGAGCCGTATCATTTCGCAAATATGATACAATAGATAAATGTTCATCTGAAGTTCCAGGTGGTGCATCCAATAGTAATAAATCTAATTTTCCCCAATCTACTTCACTCAAAAATTGTCTGATCATGCCATTCTTTTTAGGACCACGCCAAATGATGGCATCATCTGGCGAACCGAGTAGAAAGCCAATTGACATAAGGTATAAGTTGTCATCCACACAAACTGGCGACCATCCAGACCCCGACTGATGCACATTTTCGCCCTCGACACCAAGAAAACGTGGCTGAGATGGGCCGCATATATCAACGTCCAAAACTCCAAAGTTAAGCTCGGGGTGTTTGCGGGCTAGATAACGTGATAATAAATTGGTCACGGTACTTTTACCAACGCCACCTTTGCCGGAAAGGACAAGCAGTTTTTGTTTGACCTCACGCATTGCTTCAGCAACAAGTGCTTTTCCGGGATCCTCCCATTTGATATTTGAGTCACTACATAATCGTTGATTGGGGCAACCAGTGCAAGCGCTAGACTTGCCTGCATTCTCTGTACCCACACCCGGACAGTTCTCCGGTTCAGTTTCCATCGTTTGTCCAGTTGTTAATATAAAGGAATATGTTACCAAATAGCTTAAAAGATTCCGTGTGCTTTTAATATTTGTTATCAACCAAGTTTTTTACAACCAAGACGTTGTAAGTCTATTAACTCTACAAATAAAAGTAAAAGTGCAAATGAGATTAAGCCAAACTCTTAGACAACGATGAAGAGCCTCCACAACTTATAGGAAATTTTTCTAAAGATAATCATATTTAACATAATTAAATAATATGTTATTAAAAAATTATTACAGAAATTCATCGTTTTACATTGTACACACTAATAATGTATATATAATATACCTATATGCCTATGCAATGGTACAAACCCAGTAACAAAACTGAGATTTTTCACTTATACTTAAGCAGACCACGAATGCTTTTAGAATGAAAGAAATTGCAAAAA
The DNA here is from genome assembly GCA_021498325.1 of Bactrocera minax. Taxonomy (NCBI): domain Eukaryota; kingdom Metazoa; phylum Arthropoda; class Insecta; order Diptera; family Tephritidae; genus Bactrocera; species Bactrocera minax. Next base: position 963,264 of record JAKEEE010000055.1, on the reverse strand, counting down.
GAATCCAAAAAGTAAGCGAAACGAAGGTCAAAAAACGGCCACATGACTCTAAAAAGCCTCAAATGTGCTATAATGTGCTGCCGTGTTATGCCACACAACTTATTACTTTAAGTATGTTTTTCATAAATTTTTAACTATTTTTCTATTATTATAAATAAAATTTAAACTAAAAACAAACTAAACTGTATTTATTGTACAAAAACATTATATAAAGTTTCCTATTTTATCAAAAATATTAACCGAACATTTGTGTAACAACTTGCAAACACTATGTATTAAGTGTTGTATGTAGAAGAACCTTATAAATTCTAAAATTAAATTAATTCTAAGCTTTTTTAATATTTTCCATTAAAAATACTATCTCACAAGGAATTTTTTTCTTTTGCAGTCCTTTTATTAGCATACATTAAAAGGTCTATATGTAATAAATTTTAATCGTGATAAATGTTGGATGTTTTAATTTGAATGTCCAAAATTGAGTATTTTGTCTAATCTGGAACAATGTAAAATGTTATAAAAGTGTTAATTTTGAGACGCTCTCACACTGGAATAAGATGGGCATTCCGTTATCACTGAAGTTATCCTTGTCAATATTGCAAATGAAGACAGTGTGTTCAGTGATAAATGGACATATTGCCAACTCATACAAAATTTTTTCTAACCTTAGCGACAGTATATTTGACAATTGGTTGGCAATAGCTACTGCCTGTGGAGGTGCGGCTTAACAGTTTTGTTTTCATTTATAGAAAAAAAATTGGACAAGTAAAATTCGCCATACACGTGTTTTCGAAAGGTATGTGTTGAAATGAAATTTACTCGTGTATGGCTTTCGTACAATATTCTATTTTTTACGATTGGTGCGTATACAAGTATGTCGCTTACGGCGTTGAGTGCCCACAATTGCTCATTTGGAAAACAAAAAAAAAAAAACAAAAAAATTATGTAAAATTAAAAAGAAAATAAATTTTATATTATCCGCTTAATTCCCGCACATATTTACTCATTGAAGGACGAACGTAAAATGTTTTCATAGGTGGTGTATGACGAAAAGATTTCATACCGATCGAAAATATTACTACTGCTACTTTAACAACAAATTTGGTTTGATTTCATTGGCTGATCGAGTAAGTGATTTGCTCTATCGACGATGACAGTTGACTGGACCGGGAAGGTTTGGAAGGCAACTAGAAAGAGTAACGGCCAGATTGAAATCCTACCAAAAAAGTATTGCAACAGAGGAAATTTAAATGAAATTTAAATGAAATTTAAATTTTAAAATTGAAACAACGGTTTGTGATCTGTAGCTTCGGGGTATAATTTGCTATTGAAAGTGATGCGAACCATGTGTTAACTGACAGTTGACAAGTTTAGTTCACTTTATTTTTTATTGAAAGCTTAAAGACACGATGTTTTAATACATCATAAAATCACAAAAAAGATATTTAAATATTTACTAAATACAATAAAACGTCAATATAGAATAATATTTAATCGTAATAAATGTTGGGTGTTTTAAGTTAAATGCCAAAAAATGAGTAATTGGTATAATCTCGCAACAATACAAAATGTTATAAAAAACGCAAATGTTGAGACGCTCTCACATTGGAATAAGTTGGGTATATCCTTAAAGAATAATACAAAGGTATCCCTTTATCACTGCCTTTACCACCGATGTAAAAATCAATGGTGGGCATTTCATAGCACAATTGTGCTAGCTGATTTCACTACTACCATTGTACAAACCTACAAGTAACAAATCTTAGATTTTTCACTCATGCATACGCAGGCGAATGCTTTTAGAATGAAAAAAATTACAATAGGAATGAAATAGAATGAGGAAGAGAAAGGGCAAAACATTAGGCGCTTTATTAGGTTTGCCTCAAATATTCTACTACTTAAGTTGCCAAATGCCTCAAAAAAGGCACAAATCTGCTATACGAGTGTTGCCGTGTTTTGCCGTAAAATTTTTTACTTTAAGTATGTTTTTGATAAATTTTCAAATATTTTTCAATTATTAGAATTCATGTAGATAAAATTTACTTAGTTTCGATCGAATTTTTATTTATCGTATCAGAACATTATTAAATGTTTCCAATTTTATCAACAATATTTATGCTATGATATGAAAACGGTACTTCAAACGACATTAGTTGCACCCATAAGCTAACCTTGGCGGACATTGCCCCTAAACCTCTCAAGTTTTTAGTCATTCTGTTGCAAGTGCTATGTTTGTTCTTTATAGTTCCGGGAAACTTAATACTTCTAAGCCTCCATCTTTTCTTAACACAGCCGAGTTCGTCATCTTTTTTGAATGCATGCCTATACAATGCTACTACTTCACTACTACTGACTACTTACCCTCTATTGTTTAGTCCATTGCTTAGGCAAACAAGTAACAAAATAATCATATGGTTGTCAATATTTTCACATAGCTGAGATCGCATGATCGATAAAATTCCTTTTTCCGACAGTGAGCTTTAAATAAAAGGACTGTAAAAGAAAAACGTTTCTTATGAAAGTGTATTTTTAATGGAAAATATTAAGGAAGCTTAAAATTAATGTAATTTGAAAATTGAAATGAAATACTTAATACACAGTATTTGCAAGCCGATACTCAAATGTTCGGTAAGTATTTTTTGATAAAATAAGAAACTTTTAATAAAGTTTTGATATATTAAATAAAACTTTAGTCAATATTTGGTAAATTTAATCCTTATAATTTTATAAATAAATAAATAAAAATTGAAAATTAATCAAAAACATACTTAAAGTAATAATTGTTTAGCATAACACAGCAACACACTATAGCAGATTTGTGCCTTTGTTGAGACATTTTGCCGTTTTATTAATAGAATATTTGAGGCAAACCTAATAAAGTGCCTAGTTTTTTTTCTCTTCCCTCCCTCATTCTATTTCATTCCTATTGTAAATGCTTTCATTCTAAATAAATTCGCCTGCTATGTATGAGTGAGAAATTTAGGATTTGTTACTTGTAGGTTTGTACAATGACATCGACGAAATAACATTGCGTATGATCATGCCACTAAGGCAAAAAATTTTTACATTTATGAATACTTTTTTGGTGACATGTAATACCTTTTGTGCTATATGTCATTTAAAGACAATAGGGAACTCGTCTTAAGACCCTATACATTTTGCTTGATAGTAAAAGTAATAAAGAAACTGGAAAATGCTTGTTTAACGAAGTAATGCAAAAAATTATATATTTTGATAAGTGTACGAATTTCTCACTGTGTTGCTTTACTTCCGTTCTCACTTACACAGTCAAAGTTCCTCTCATGCTGACCGCTGATTTAAGCGGGCCAACCGATTTGCTAAACTTCGTTTCCATTGTGTGCTTTGCGAAGTGAAGATGTCTAACTATAACGCGTGTGATGTAGTTGCGCTACTAGTAATCCATCAGAGCATAAAGCAAAAAAGGCAAATGCAAAAAAAAAAAAATAGTCAAAAAAGAACGGATGAAAAAGTGGTTACATGAAAGGCATAAGCGCTCACATGTACAATAATTAAATTCAATGGAGTTGACTGGCCCTGACGATTTTAAAAACTTCCTCAGGATGGATTCCAAAACATACATGGAGCTCCTTATCGGAGTCACTCCACTAATAAAAAAGGAAGACACAGAAATGCATGGAGCGATTACAGCAAATGAGAGACTCTCTGGACAACATTTTGAGGATCTCAAGTTCTCAACAAATATTTTCCCCCAATCTTTGGGTAGAATAATAGGTACGTGAGGAGCAATAATTTCATCATTAAAATCGTTATATATTATCGTTATTATTTATATTTTTTGTTGTCAAAAAGCTGTTGCAATGGGTTTGTTGGAGTTATTATTTCCTGAGAAATAACTCACAGATGGTTCTTTTGGAAAAAGTTTCTAGGATGGAAGCATTTGCAAACTAATTGGTGAAGACGAAAAGCTCGAATCGTTAGTAGGAGTTGAGTTTGCAAATGTTTGAACAACAGGATACCTCAATTGCTGTATTCCAAGGTTAAGGCTGCTCAAAAAGGAAAGATGATTCAGCTGACCATGCATTAGGGTGTCGTCAATTATGCACTTGGTAAAAATTTTTTGTTGTTCGTTCATGTTGCGATATAACATGGACCATCCTTCTGCAAAAACGTTTGCTTCATCCCTTTTCGACGGTTTTTTCATTTTGTCCAAATGTGCAACTGTGCAAAATGTTCCAAAAAATCCGAGTCATCATATTTTGGTTTTTTGAATGAGAAGGCTGAAAGATTATGATAAATTTCTTTTAATATTTCAGATTCCAAGCAATGCAGAAGAATGGAAAGTAATTTCTGATGATTTTGAGAAAAAGTGGACTTTTAACAATTGCATTGGCGCCATCGACGGCAAGCATGTACATATTAGAAAACCGCCAGACCCAAACTAATCTGGGTCCTTCTATTTTAATTATAAGAAGAGTTTTGGTATTGTAATGATGGCGGTGGTCAATGCAAACTCATTCATATCAGTGGAAGTGGGAACAAATGGCAGAACATCAGATGCAGGTGTTTTCGCGCAATCCGAGTTGAAGTATTTATATGATGAAGGGGTTCTTGGTTTCCTGAGCCGGAAAAGCTACCACTGTCCGAAGATATATTTCCATTCGTGTTCGTAGGGGATGATGCATTTCCTCTCTTCTAATCTAAAAATCTAATGAAACCGTACAGCCGCTCTAATTTATCGATCGAGCAGCAAACCTTTAACTACCGACATTCTACAGCTCGACGCATTGTAGAAAACGCATTGGCCTTTTACCCAGCCGTTTTCGGATATTTCACACCAATATAAAGTTGAGTCCAGAAAAAGCCACATTAATTGTAACAGCCTGTTGCTATTTACACAATTATTTAAAAGTAAAAAATGAGTAAATTTATTTGAGAAACTCCAACGAAATGGATACTGGGATTACTGAAAATGACTATTTGACAGATTTGCAGCCAACAAAGTGCAGCAACTCTTCCAACAACGCCAAACATATTCGTGATAAATTTTGTAATTACTTTAGCACTCTAGGTGCAGTGCCTTGGCAGAATAAATTTGTATAAGCTCTATCAATTTTTGTAATAACTCCAATTTTCCAATATCGACAGATTCGTCTAATGAACAAAATCCATCCGTTTGGATCTCTTTGTCACTCAAAAATTCCAACTTATTGAAGTACCATAGATTTGGTACATATATTTTCTCAGCACCTGCTCCAGACTTTTCGCCCTTGCGTACCTTCACCAACTCACGTCTATATGCAGCGCGTAAACAATTCACTTTCTTTTTCTCAGCGTCAATTGTCGCATCTTTATCAATTTCCCTATATTTCGAAACCAAATTGTCCCACGACTTATTTTTTCGCATTTATTTTTATAACTGTCACTTTTACATTGCCATAAGGTGGGTGCATTTTTAAATAATTCCATGAACTCTTCAAGAAAAATTTTGATTACGCTTGCCATTTCTATCACCCGCTAATGTTAACGCTGTAGAAATTTCTACCAACTGACCAAATGTTTGCAAACATTCCCACTCACGACAACGACCACCTCAAACTCAAACAGATTTGGCAAAAAAGTTTGTCGTGAGTGCCCGCTTTATGACAGTGGTCGGTAGGAGAGGATCTGCGACTGAGTGAGTGAGCACGAAAGTAAACACCAAGTGAGAAATATGTAATCTTAGATTTTGAGAATTTATTTCGTTCTCTCGTGAAACAAGCATTTTCGTACTTCTTTATTCATCTTATATATTTTAAGGTTGAAAGAAATACATTGGACCCTAAAAATCTTAACTTTATTGCCTTCAAATTACCTAAAACACAAAATGTAATTCATAACACCAAAAAGCGATGTTGTTTCGCGATGTTATTCGTCGCTGTCTCGACAACGACTAAACGATAGAGCGTAAGTGTGATATAAGCTACCACAATTGTTCTGTGAAATGCCGACCACTAGTCTAGTGCTGAAAAACACTGCTGAGCTGAGCTGAGCTGAGCAGGGAATTCACCATTTTATAACAGATTCTAACAGAGGCTAGGACTGATATTATTTAACTTGGCATTAAACTAAATTATGTTCGACAAAATTATTACAGTAACTCTTATATTTGCCAATATGTGTATATTTGGCATAAAGGCAATTATAATAATGAAAATCATTATTGGGGCCGGGGTAATTCATGGCCCATAGCTATAGTATATACAAGATTATACGTTCACTTAATTTTGCTAAGATGTCTTCCTTATTGGTCGATATATAAGGTATAAAGACAACCGGAAGTTTGAAGATCTTTATATTAACTATATTGACCCGATCTTATTAACAGTATAAGATGCGCCCTAAATTTTATTAAGATATCTCGAAAAATGAACAATATATATACGTATATAACGTAACGGTAGTACATATTTTCGGTATCAAGTCACCCATAGATACTCCTTGTATTCAGTATCTGGGGACCTTGAAAAGTTATAGATCAATTTCGACCAGTTTTAGATGATAAGTGTCATATATTAGTGGCAAGACTTGCTCCAAATTTCATTCAGATATCTTCATTGGTGATTGATTTATACATATATTGTAAAGTGAAAGAATGTGACGGAATTTAAAACTGTGTTATGTAGGAAGTTTGGCTTGGGTGCATTCAGATTTCGCCCATTTTCACATTGTACTATAAAGATATCAATATAACGGTTAGCGGCAAATTTTGCTTAGCGCCTAACGAAAAGTGGGCGATACCACCCCATTTTCCAATCATTACAGAGGGCATTCTACTCCGGCATCCCATTCTTACTGTCCAATTAAATGCATCGAAAGGTTTTATTTGAATTTATATGACTCTTGAATGGGGGGGCAGTATGGTTAATACCCGCCATCATTCATTTTCATACTGTGTGTTTGTGAGATGCATAGATTAAACCTAATAGTTGGCGGGGCCACACCCACATTTAAAACATTTGTAAACCACATAAACGCCTTTATATTGTGATCATTTTTACCGAATTTCAGTTTTGTAGCTTAATTTGTGGCTTAGATAAAGCACTTTATAGTTTTTTCCATAACGGTATTTTGTGGGCTTAGCAATGGTCCGATTTTTCTAAATTCAATTCGTCTCGTGTCGCGTGTCGCTAGATTTTAGGAAAGTGTAAATATAGCAATATTGGTTGGTGATCCGGTTCTTGTTTTTGGAAGAGAAACCGTGAAGTGAAACAAAAGAACGCTTGGATGACGTACACGGTGGCTTTTTTTCTTAAATGGCGACTGAGAAATATTGGTTTAATCAGTTTCAACGTGGTCGCACGTAGGGTTTTGATAAGTCATGCCCAAGTGCCTCGGCTACTATGGATGATAACTTAATAAAAGTTCACGATCTCGTATTGACGGACTGCTGATTGAACCCTCGTGAAATAGCTTAGACAGTAACCATCCAAAGAAACCGCGTGGGTCATGGGACATGAGAAAGTTGATGGCGTGATTGGTGCCGCGTTTGCTCACTCCAGACAGCAAGTGTATACGTGAAACCACTTCAAAGTATAGTTTGTTTAAGTGCAATCCGAAAAGAGTTTCTGAGTCGTTTCAAGAACTTTGACGAAACATAAATTTGCTGATATGCACCAGAAACCAAAGAAAAATCGAAGCAGTGGACTTCAAGGACGAACAAAAAACGTGTTCCTCAGACGGGTTAAAAAAGTTGGATCACCAATTTTTCGTTTTTTTTTTTTTTGAAATCACTAAAATATTGACCGATCTATTCGGAATTATGAAAATCATTGTAATATATGCGGGCTGGGATAATTCACGACCCATTTCATAAATTTTCGGCGCCAAACTGTCATATATTTAAAATTATAAGCTCACTTCAATTTGGTAAGATATCACATCTGATTTTATCCCTCTTAGGCATGTAGACACACTGTTATCCGAAAGAGACGCTATGTGAATTTCACAGAGATAACTCACACATTGACCGATATATTTGATATAAAGTCTACTGGAAGTTTGAAAATCCTTATGTTAGGTATATGGGTGCCAGAGACACATTATTATTATTATTAGAGGAAGATATTATCTGACTTTCATTAAGATTATCTTTCATTATCATTATCTAGTAGATTGACTGACAATGCGGTATAAAGTCAACAGGAAGTTTGAAAATTCTTAGATTAGGTATAGGGAGTAAGAGGAAATACTGATCGGATTTTATCAATATTTGGCATCTGGACACATTTTAACAAGAGAAGAAACCCTCTGATTTCATTAAGATACCTCTTAGATTGATCAATATTTTTCGTGAAAAATTAGCCATAGTATATTAGTGCTCAAACAGATTTTCAAACAGTGTCATTAGGATGTCAAAGAAATTTTACTCGCCAAATTTGGTTGAAATTGGTAGAGTAGTTGTTTAGATGTGAATTTCACCTAAAATTTGGCGGTGGCCCGTCCATTGTTCATTCCATATGCAGTTTAGGCACTTTAACTATTTGTCATCATAACCTATTTATGGGGTAAGCGTAGAAATATTCCGGGAAATTTTTGAGATATGTGCATAAAACATTTTTGGAGGCGGGGCCACGTCCACTTTCTAAAATTTTTAACTGAAGCTGTCCCCTACTGGGATCCTCTGTGATTTTGTAGCTTTACTGGTGATTCACTTATATTTTTAAATTAACGACGTTTTGCGAGCGTTATAATGGTCCGATTTCGCCCATCTGCAATACTAACCTCCTCAGAGCTACAAGGACGCCTGTACTAAGTTTTATCACGATATGTAAAATTTCACTAAAGATATTGCTTGTACGAATAAAACATTATAATTAAGAAAGCCGAATTACAAACAAACCAACCTCTTCAAAACGTACTGTTTCTGTAAATTGAAAATATTAAGCTAAAGTTTAAAAATTGCGTACAAACTTTTGCAGCAGCAAATGACTCACATTTCGGTTTTTGTTGTCGATTGGTAGAGTGCAAGCGTATTCTGTTTGCGGACGGTTCTTTGTTGGGCAATATCTTCGGATTATCTTAAAAAGGAATTTATCTAGTGTAAAGAACACTTTAAAAATATTCAAACAACAATAATAAAATAGCACAGACAAGCATGCACGAGTAAGGAGGAGGATGTATATTAAATACCATTTAATGTGATTCTTATTAGATTTGATTCGATTTCGGACAACTTTCACATTTAATTTTTCTGTTTAAACGTTCTCTTAACGTTAACGTTAACTCTGATGTAACTGTAAATCAATTGCTCAATTTGCTTTTTCATACTACAAAACATCGTAGTCAAATCTTCTAACTGCTTCGGAATAGTTGTTAATATGCCAAAAATCTCTGAAAAAAGGAGCATAATACCGTACACATTTTTGAGAAATAAAATTTATATGTGGGTTGGATTAATGTTTCTGTTTACGAGAGTTGCAGACGTTGTTGGGCAATTCTCTAAATCAAGCTCGTCGAATATATTTTTTTTTGATTGAGAAATAGATGTTTGACAGTACTAAAAATCTTTTTAAATTCTAACATAGTGTAATAACGCAGCTTGTAAAATTGAAATAATTTGAATATTGAAAAGAATTAGAAATTTTAAAAATGTAAACAATATCGTTTTTATTTTAACTAAATGTGTATCTAATTCAATTGTCAATAAAATATCTAAACCTATTGACGATTCAAATGGTTCTTGATAATAATTCTCAATATTCAATGGGCAATGCGCAGATACTATAACGCAACCAGATTCGTTTGTCATACCTAGTATTTTGATACACTACAGTACATTTTGATACTTTTGGAGCTAGACTTAGCTCTTTTTTTTGTCATGTAACTCCAAATTTTCGATTTTAGCTCCTAGCTCTTTTTTGGCTCCAAATTTTTTTCCTAATTCGGTTTTAAAATTAACATCGAACTTAAATTGTATCTACGATGGATCAACGCGGTTGCCTTAGCCGATAAGTAAATACTTAATTCTCAAGTAACATTGCTAATTCGGATGTATTTGGCGGGCAAGGATTATTTTTATGATAATAAGCATATTCGAGCACAATTGCCTACAGATATTTTAAGCATGCAGCAAAAACAAGTGACGTCACAAAAGAAAGCAGCGAAAGTTATGAGCTGGATTTGGAAAGTAACGATGATGTATGAAAATAGTGATGAAACTGAAAATGGCAGTGGTGTAGTGCTAATCTTAAGAATATAAAAACTTTTGCAAATGCGTCTGTTATAGGCGGAAGGAAGGCAAAAGTAGAACTTAAAAAGTTCAAAATCCTAGATTTCTCAAAGCACATAACTCTCCGATTGAAAACATTTCAGTGTATTGTTTAGAATAACAATTGCCTCCTTTGTATGTATGTATTTAATGACCACAAATTGTGGTATATTTTATTTATTATATTTACGATACAACTAACGCAATCTTTTAGGACAAATTTGTCTATAAACAATAAAAACTGTAAACTCTGTCACTTTCCAATTATTGCTTTCCTATAAGCTTCTAGATAATAGTTCTTTTTTCGTTCATAATACTCTCGCAACATGTGGGAACAGGATATAATAGCTTTCGGTAGGATATAATAGCTCACCTAACGGTTTTTTGTAAAACCTAAAAATAATCGAGATATATATAGAGTTTTATATATATAAATGAACAGGATGACGAAACGATTTGAATTATGGGTGACTTTCTGTCCGTCCGTCTGGCCTTCTACTTGCAAGCGATAACTTGAGTAAAATTTGAGATATCTTGATCAAATTTGGTACACTCCCTTGGTTCCTTGGCACTCTGACGATGTTTGTATTGCAGATGGGCGTAATCGCCCGTAATGCCGTTAAACGAAAACCTGGAAAATGTGATATATGGAAAATAGGTATGTGAAGTTAGCATAACGAAGCTCCCAATTAATGTATCATAGTAGAGGGGGCATCTGCCCTCCAGGGATTGACCCCGACCCCTAATAGGTTCAGTGATCAATTAGTCCCAAACAAGTAAAGCTATATTAATCAAACTTTCTCAGAACAAGTCGTTCTAGTACCTCCTTATGTACTGGGAAAATAAGTCAGATCGGGTAATAATCACACCCACCGCCCATACAAAGGTTATGTTGAACTAGTAAGAAAGGGCTAAGTTCGGGTGTAACCGAACATTTTATAATATCGCAAAGTGCAAGGATCAGAGGCGGGGATATGCTTTCAGGTGCTGGTACAATTTTATATTAAAAAAATGTTGCGGAAGAATTCAACATTCATTATTCGACGAAATTGTCAATGGATTGGAATCATATTTGTATCATCTGTATATTAGGCACATGGGGCTAGGGGAAGTGCTTACCCGATTTTATCCATTTCAAGCACATGGACACACTGTTATCAAAAAGAGACGCTCTCTAAATTTCAAAGAGATAACTCATATATTGACCCTTATATATGGTGTAAAGTCTACCGGAAGGTTGAAAATCTGTATATTAGGTATATAGGGGCTAGGGGAAGTATATACCCGATTTTCCCCATTTTTGATACCAGAGCACACTATTATCATGGAAAGATAATACTATAATTTCATTAATATATCTATCCCGATATTTTCGATAAAATGTCAGATAGAGGCACTGAGGTCCTAATATTGGGTATCTAGTGACTTGAAAAGTTATAATCCGATTTCAACTATTTTTACGCATGAGATGGCATATCCTGAAGCCACTGCAAAAAATATCCTGCAAAGTTGGATTCATATCTTAATTGCTGCTCGATTTATATGCTTTAAAGTTAAAGGATCAGATGAAACTTAAAATTGTGTTATATGAGAAGTAGGCATGGTTTTTATCCGATTTCGTCCATTTTCACAGCATGACATAAAAAAATATAATGTCACATACCAAATTTTGTTGAAATCGGTTAATGGTTTCTTAAGATATGGAATTTCTCCTAAAAGTGGGTGGTGCCACGCCCATCTTCCAAACTTTAGACGGATTCCTATGCAACCCTTCGTGAAGTGAGCGTGGTTCTTATCCGATTTTACTAATTTTCCCACTATATTTAGAAATGCTAGAAAAACTTACTCCGAGCAAGTTCGATTGATTTAGCTTTAACGGTTTCCGAGATATATATATTAAACCTATTGGGGGTGGGGCCTCACCCACTTTTACCAAATTTCTTACCCACATATGCCACGCCCTACTAGGATCTTCTATACTAAATAACACGTTTATATCTTAATTTTCTGTTTAGTTATAGCACTTTATCAGTTTTCGATTAATGGCATTTTGTGGGCGTGGCAGATGTCCAATTACGCCCATCTGCAATACCAACCGTCCTACGGTGAGAAAGAACACGCGTACCAGGTTTCATCAAAATATCATAATTTTTACTCAAGTTATCGCTTGCACAGACGGGCGGACGGACAAACAGTCACTCGGATTTCAACTCGTCTTTTAATCCTGATCATTTATATCTATATATATATCCATATCTAAATCGATTAGTTTTAGGTGTTACAATAATAAAAGTGCGATAACTAATTTATAGTTGCATTAAATTTCACAGCCATTTAGGTACTTAAGGGCTTCCAAGGATCCGTGTACCGTGTGAATTGGACAATGGGCTTGGCACCGACCACCTTTAGGTGAAATCCTATACCTCAGGAACAATTATATTTGCATCCTTATGTTACAGTGTGAAAACCAATCGCGCCTACTTCCCAAATATCACAATTTTAAATTCTATATGATTATTTCTCGTTACAGTATATAAATCAAATGCCAATAAAAATATTGAAGCAAATCTTTGCACAAAGAATGTCTTTAGGATATGATGTTTCACGTGTAAAATGGTAGAAATCCCACATACCTAATATAAGGATTTTCAAATTTTCAGTTGATTTTATACTATATATATCGTTCAATCTGTGAGGTTTCTCAATGAAGGACAAACATTATCTCTTTCTGGTAATAATATGTCGTGATGCTAAAAACGGATAAAATCTTATAAATAAAACTACCCCTAGCCACCATATACCTAATATAAGAATTTCAAACTTCCGGTTGGCTTAATACGGTATATATCGGTCAATATGTATGTTATCTTAGCAAAATAAATTGAATGTATAATATTGGATATGCTATAGCTTAATGCCGAAAATATATGAAATCGGTAAACGAATTACACCAGCTCCCATATACTACATACAATGATTTTCGTTATTATAACAGACTTTATAAAAGCAGTAATGTCATGTGATTTGTCACTTCTGTTTTCAAACGACAGATTAGTCCTTATGTTATTTACTTGTTTTGAAAATCACTTCTCTCTTTGTAGTCTGGCACGAATAAACGAATATCAAATTTCTCTTTAGAGGGATACATCCCAAACTGAAGGGGATCTTATTTCACATAACTTAATGTTTAAAAATTCTTCATTTAAAGAATTTTTCCTACCTCAAGCACAATGTTTTCCTTCTTTGCAAGGTAAGGAAATAAATTTTTTTTTTAAAAGCTCGATTTCAATTCCAATTTCAAATATTTATCTTCTTTCTGCTTGTATCTAAAAGAAAATTCATTGTTAAAGGTAAATCTATGCAACACATTTTTATAATGTTTGAAGTAGACTGGTTTACACAGCGTGGTTTTGTATAATTTGTGTATTATTGCGATCACTATTATTGCTATTACTACCGCGGTTATCCCTAATCCTCAAAAAAATCCACAGTTCGATCACAATAAGAATTTGCATATATGTTACAAAACTTGGCTAATTGTGGTACACTAAGATTAGAAGCTTATTTTCCCCGACATATATGTATTTGTGCACTGAATGCATTTTTTATACATATTAATTATTATTTTGTTTACGAACCCTTTTTCCAATTTTAAATTGTTGTGTTGTAAACGCAATTTGTTATTTTTTTTACTTATTATGTTCGCACAAATAGCACACGCGATCGTAACCACTTTTTTCCCTAAATTAATTTCCTTACAAAGGATAAATGAACGCAAACATTCACATTATCACTCATTTCACATGTGCATTCTTTGTTTTCAATAAACAGTGACCACTTAAAAATCAGTTGTCTTCTTCTATTTTATTTTACTTAGCAGTATGAAGCTGCTTGAGCTGTTTGATAAACTGCCAGAATCCGTTGATGAAATATTTTCCCGATTATTGCCTTTTTATTGCCATTTTTAATATTCTAATACTTCTTGCAATGCGAGCTTGAATTTTTTTTTTTTGATTGAGATACGTTTGGGAGAAATTCTATTAAGTGTCCCTATGTGTTTGCAAATATTTAGTAGATACTAATTTAAAATTGAATTTATTTTTATTAATTTTATAAAGAGGTGCTTTAGTTTTGTCCATTGAATTCTTTACTTCTATAAACTACTCTTGAATGTATAAATAATATTGTAATTGTATATATATATTTGTTTGCTTGCAGGGATGTAAATGCAAACTATATTAGTTTCAAGCCAACAAAATAAAAAAACCAGACCCTTAATGACTTTTGATGACCTTGAAAACCACCGAGATTTTGTCATTTACTTTCCGACAAATAATGAAATAGATGTTTTTATGTAAAAAAAGCACCGATCACAAAAATTTCTAATATCTCAAAAAACTACCAATCATTGAATACAAATGATATATCTTTAAGCTTAATTCAATTTCATTTATTAAATTTTGTGAAATGAATAATATTGGTTTATATTATATAATATAAATTATATATATAAATTATTATAATATAAATTTTATATAATATATTATAATATAACATAAATTGTATTATATAATATAAATAAATATATAATACATATAAGATATTACCAATAATATTGGTAATAAAATAACACAATATTATGCAAAAATGATAAAAACAAAAGTTAAAGGTGTTTACACTTTTTACAAGTTAATTTATTAACTTACTTGGTTATTACCTCGACGCTCAAATTTGACAATACAACTTTTGTCTTTTTACTGGTTTAAAATTTTTTAGAAGATATCATTCATATGGCAAAAACTAAAATTTAAGCTCTTGCAGAAGGACGAACATGAATGAGTGGGTAGTACTTTTGGGCTGACAGTATGTCATAAATACATATTCCAGAATTGGCCGTTAATCCGGAATTGTGTTTTGATAGCAATTCAGTAGGCAAAGTCGTTTGAATGTACTATTCACCAAAGTACACTCTGAATAAGGTCACCAAATTTTGATTGAGTAGTCTGTTTTGTTGCTAAATCATGCACAATCGGGCACTGACTTGTTAATAAATTCATATATAAGTGAAACGTTAAAGGAAACAAGTAAGGAGGGCCTAAGTTCGGATGTAACCGAACATTTCAAACGTGGTGTGTTCAGAAAATAAGGGGAATGTTCTTCGACCGTGTTCTTCGATTTTAATGGCATAGTGCATTATGAATTCTTGCCTCAAGGTCAAACGGTGAAAAAGGCCGTTCAAAGGCCGGTTAAAAAGGCCGATTCACGCCGTTTACGTGAATCCATCCGAAAAAAACGATAATAATGCAATCCATGAAGCAATCCGAAAAACGAAAAATGATAATACACCTACTCACACTTCGTTGCTTGTTCGTGAATTCTTGGCCAAAAACAATAATGTAACGACGTCCCAGTCTACATACTTGCCAGAAATGGCTCCGTGTGACTTTTTCCTATTTCCCAAAATAAAGAGAACCTTAAAGGGTCGTCGCTTTACAAGTATAGATAACTTTAAAAGAGCATCGCTGAAGGAGCTAAAGGCTAAAGGTTAAAGGCTATCGAGCTAAAGGCTAGCGAGGAGCTAAAAATCGAGCTTGAGAAGTGTTTCGACGATTGGAAGAAGTTCTGGCATAAGTGCATAATATTGAATGGAGACTATTCTGAAGGCGGCAACAGTAATGTAGACGAATGAATAAATATTATTTGCAAAAACGAAAATTCCTGTTAATTTTTGAACACACCACGTACACTCGCAAATCGCAACGATCCAAGTATCGTAGATCAATTTCATTAATTTTCGCAACCAAATTAGAGCATATGCAAAGTTATTCATTCAGGTCGTTCAAGTCGTTCATTAATTTTAAAGCTTATATATTGACCGATATACACGACATTAAGTCAGGCGGAATTTTTAAAATTATGATATTATTAGGTACATGGAGGCTAGGGGAAGTATTGTAATATTTTTGTAATCAGAACACATTATTACAGGATTATATTTCGTTCCTCCGGTTGAGGTTATATCACAAATATTTCCATAGAAGATGTCCCAACAAATTAAATAAGAATATTTCTAATAATATTATGTCATCGGTAATTAAAATTATGGCTGTTGTACATTTCCAGCACTAATATAATTAATATAGATGATTTGTCTTATTGATATTAACATTAAGAGTATATCACCTAAAGTAGAAGTTAATATAATGCCAAATCGTTTACGTGTCGGCAAAACTTTATATTAAACAAATATGGAGGGGCTAAGTTCCGAACCGTAACATTTCTCCGAACATTTTATACTCTCAGAACTTGCAAGTATCAAAGGCCGTACGATACGTCATTAATTGACGAGACTGTGAATGAATTACAACCACATTTGCAATCTTATTAACTTATAATACAGGTCATGGACTCACCGACTTTCATTACTATATTTAGTGATAAAATCAGCCAAATTAAATCAAATGAGATATAAGCGATATAAACTGCTAAAAGTTACTCAACCAAATATATTGGGTATATGAGGAAAAAGACAACCAGAGAAACGGAAATCATTGTATTAGGAATAAGGGTCGTAGGTCACCTTCCAGACCGATTTCATTCGTATTAGCGCCAAACCGCATAATGTTAAAAAAACATTAATTTCATCAATTAAATTCACAAACATTAATTTCCATTTAATTTCATTAAAATATCACACATATTGACCAACATAAACTGTTTAGAGTT
Organism: Bactrocera minax; assembly: GCA_021498325.1. Taxonomy (NCBI): domain Eukaryota; kingdom Metazoa; phylum Arthropoda; class Insecta; order Diptera; family Tephritidae; genus Bactrocera; species Bactrocera minax. The sequence continues at coordinate 946,313 of JAKEEE010000055.1, read as the reverse complement.
AACTGGAAAGTTGTATATTATTATATCGGGTATGTTTGGGCTAGGGAAGGTCTGGACTTATTGCATTAACTTATGGCATAACTCAAGTACGCCAAAGAACCTGTTTCCACGCAGTTGTGTGAAGATAACGAACACATTGACCGATATATAGTGCATAAAGTCTGCTAGAATAACGAAAGCCATATATGTAGTATATCGGAGCTGAGATAATTCGTAAACCGATTTCACACATTTTCGGCATTAAATTATGGTATTTCCAATATTATACATTCACTTTTGTTTTGCTAAGATATCTTACTTATAGACCGATATGTACTGTATAAAGCCAACCGGATGCTTGAAAATTTTATATTAGTATATAAGGGGTAAGGGTAGTAAAGGTCCGATTTCATAAATTTTTTTAAACCGGCATATTATTACCAAGAAAAGATGCTGTCTGACTTTCACCAAGATACTTCACAGATTGACCGATATATATAGTATAAAGCCAACCGGAAGTATGAAATTCTTATATTAGGTATACGGTAAGTATTTACCCAATGTTATCCATTTTCAGCGCACGGACACACAATTATCAGGAAGAGACGCTTTCTGAATTTCACAAAGGAAACATATATATTTACCGAAATATATGGTAAAAAATCTAACGGGAGGTTGAAAATCCATATATTAAGTAAATCGGGGCTAGGGGAAGAATTTGCCCAATTTTAATAACTTTTGACACAGAGGCACACTATTATTAAGAAAATATACCTCCCGAGTTTCCTTACGATATCTCACAGATATACCGATATTTTCCGTATAAAGTCAGCCATAGACACTCAGGTCTATAGATTGTGTATCTGGGGACTTGAAAAGAAAGAATTTGCCAATTTGGACCATTTTTACGCATGAATTGGCATATCTGAGAGGCACTATTTGGGCAAAGTTTTATTCCAATATCTTAATTGGTGTCTGATTACATACTTTAAAGTGAAAGAATCAGATGAAATTTAAAATTGTGTTCAGCGGAATTTGGTTAAGCCGTTTCTGAGGAATGGGATTTCAACGAAAAGTGGGCGGTGCCACACCCATTGTAAAATTATCAAACCGGAATTCAACTCGTCTCGTTATCCTGCTCATTTATATATATATATATATATATATATAACTCTAAATCTATCTCGATTAGTTTTAGATGACACAAATAACCGTTAAGGGAACAAAACTAATATACTCTGTTGCAACATGTTGCGATAGTACAAAAATTTTGCGTAAGAATTCAACATTCATTATTCGACAAAATTGTGATTGGATTACAATCACATTTGGTATCATATTAACTTTCACTTTAGGTACTCATGAAATCCATTTAACTAAGGTAAACAATCTATATTCATGATATTAGTGCTGTGGGAAGGTACAACAGTCATATTTTTTATTACCGAGTGGCATAATATTTTTCGAAATATACTTATTTAATCTTGTTGAGACATTTTCTATGGAAATATTTGCGATATAAACTCGACAAAAAGAACAAAATTTAATATATTATGTAAAAGAGGAATAAGTCAACTAGAAGAACGTAAGTCATTATATTAGAGGTATGGGGTCTAGAGGTCTACCAAGGTCTAGGACGATTTCATTCATTTTCAACGCTAAATCATATTATGGTTAAGAAAACATTTCATATTTGCTTATATGATTATATGCTATTGGGTACATTTGGGCTAGGGGAAGGTCTGAGCAGATAAGATTTAATTTTGGCATTAACTAATTCAAAATTAGGCATATAAATTCGGCACAGAGTCTCCTAGATAACGATAATCATTACTTGTAACATATGAGGGTTGGGGTAATATTTAGATCAATTTCACAAAAATTTCCCGCCAAACTATAGTATATTCAAGATTATTCGTTAGTTAATTTTGTTTTGCTAAGATATCTTACAATTGTCCGCTATTCACGGAATTTTAAAAATTCTCATATTAGGTACATGGATTTAGGGGAAAAATTATTATTACCAGGAAAAGATGTCATCTGAATTTTATTCAGACATCTTACATAATAACCTGTATTCACGGTATAAAGTCAACTCGAATTTTTAAAATGATGATATTAGCTATATGGGGCTGGAGAAAGTATTGCTCCGATTTCATAAATTTTTTGCATCAGCACAAACTATTACCAGGAAAAGACGTTTGAATTTCATTAAATTCGAAAATTTTTATATTAGATGTATGGAAGCTATTTACTCGATTTTCGTCCAGAAAAAGATGCTCCCTGAATTTCAATAATATATCTCACAGAGTGTCCGATATATTCGGTAAAAGGTCAGTCATAGGCACCGAGGTCCACATATTTGGTATATGGGGGCTTGAAAAGATATACCCCGATTTCCACCATTTGTGAGCAGGAACTGGCGTACCTTTAGGACACTGTTTGTGTAAATTTCTACTCCGATACCTTAATTAGTGCTTAAGTTACCTACTGTAGTGAAAGAATCAGATTGAATTCAAAATTGTGTTTTTACACATTTTCACACTGAAACAAAAAGGTATTAGAGTAATGCTATGTACCAAATTTTATTGAAATTCGTTAAGTCGTTCCTGAGATATGGGATTTTACTGAAAAGTGGGCGGTGCCATGCCCATTGTCCAATTTTTACACAGATTCACATGCAGCCCTTCCGTACAATACTTTTCGTATGTTTAATGTGTGTGACGTGTTTCTTCAGCGAGTTAATGCACTTTTAGTACAATAGTTTTCAACATAACCTTTGTATGAGAGGTGGGCGTGGTTATCATCGATTTCACTAATTTTCCCAGTGTTTGAGGAGGTTCTAGAAAGACTTGTTCTGAGCAAGTTTGGTTGATATCACTTTAATGCTCTGTGAGATATGTTTATTAAAGCTATTACCAAATTAAAAATTGGTATCTCCATATGTTGGTTAGTTATAACACTTTATATGTTTTCGTTTAACGGCGTTTTTTTGGCGTGACAGTAATCCGAATTTTAGACATTCCTGAAATGCCAGATTGTTGGAAAAATTTAGCGGCAATTGAAGAACAGTTAATAATGCCTAGATTGGCTTTTATATCCGTCCTTTGGGATATTAAGGGCAAAGTTCGCTTAAAGGTGCAGTTGTTATTATACTTATTTCTTTTAATAATATTGTGACATGTCTACCGCAAATTCACTTAAAAAGAGGTATGGAATGTAGCCATGATTACGTGTATGATACCATACGGCCTGCAAAAGTTAAGGAAGAATTCTGAAATTCGCTGATTCGATGTTCTACTATTATAAAAAATTATAATTGTTGCAAACTAAGATAATACATTCATTTGACTTGGAAAGTTTTCTGGTCGCAACTGAGCTACGGTCCTAAACTTTTACTGGAGCGCGGAGTTTCCTTAAAGAGGTTAACCTTCAAGATCCTCAGGTTCGGTGAGCAATTTGGAAAATTATTTGGGTTACCAAAAACATAATGACAGTCGGTCTTGACGTAGAGAAATAATAGGAAAAAAGGTTGCCGTTTTGGTATACCATATCTATCAATCCACACAAATATTGATACCACTTTGAAACAACCCAAAATTTGGAAATGCTTTAGGAAAACTTATGTTTACTTAAGTATTCAAATTGTTTTAAATTCAACTCTAACTAAAGAATATATTTCGAATTTAAAAGACTTTGAATATTTTCTCTCTGATAGTGGAATAAATATGTCTTTTGATGACGATTTGCTAACTCCGAGATCAAGTTTATCAACACCTAAAATTTTTTCAAAATAAAAATACATTTTCATAAATGCTTATAATATTTTTGTTTTGGAACTCCATAGGACAAATATGTATATCCAATATATATTATGTGCACATGCTTGCCGTTCCTTCATAATTAACTATATTAACAAATATTATACTATACAAACAAACTGAGGAGTTTTTTTTGCTTATTTATAGTTAGGCAAAAACTTAAACATATAGGACTTCCTTATATATCTAGTACAGAAATATCTGCACAAGAAGTAGTCTATTGCTGCATTACGCTCCAAAATGCCTAGAATTTCGTTATATTTCGAGTCAAGCCTTGCAGACGAGCTATTAGTACAAAAGATCTCTTAATTGCAAGACATTTTATTCCTCCTAATGAATTTTGTGAACCGGATTTATTTAGGGAACTGATGGAATTGAACTCAACTAACGTTCTGGCAACAAGTTTCAATTTTATGATTTCTCGAACATTAGCACTTCAACACACATGCACATATCTCACACAGCACTAAAGTGATATCAGCCAAACTTGCTCTGAACAAGTCTTTCTAATACCTCCTCATACACTGGGGAAAATGAGTGAAATGGAATTATAACCACATTTACCTTCCATACAGAGGTGATGCTGAAAACTATTACAGGTCCGTTAAAAAATTGGATAATGGGAGTGGCATCACCCATTTTTCGATGAAATCCCATATTTTAGGAACAACTTAACCAATTTCAATAAAATGTGTTGAATTCATTATTTTGATATCCTTAAAGTGTGGAGTGAAAATGGGCGAATTGGGATAATAATCACACTTACTTCTCATATAACACAATTTTAAACTCAATCTGATTCTTTCACCTAACAGTACATAAATCAAGCACTAGTTAAGATATTGCGATAAAATTTGCAGAAATAATGCCCTCAAGGTATGCCATTTCCTGCCCAAAATTTGTGAAAATCGGAAAATATCTTTTCAAGCCCCCCGATACCGAATATGTGGACCTCAGTGCCTAATCTGGCTTTTTCCCACAAAAATAGAATTCTCTCTGATAATAATGTATCCTTGTACCAAAAATGAATAAAATCGGGTCAATCGGGTTAGCTCTCATACACTTAATATAAAAAAATTTCGAATTTCCGGTTAAGTTTATACCATATATACCGGTCAACCGGTATCTTAACGAGATGTCAACGAGATCATTCTCCAATTTCAGACAAACTCTCTTCCTGGTGATAATGTGTGATGGCGCTAAGAATTGTTGAATGGGCCAATACTTCCCCTAGCCCCCATATACCTAATATGATAATTGTAAAAATACCTGTTGACTTTATACAGTCTACACAAGTTATTATGTAAAATATCTTAATAAAATGAAATTAATATCTATCAATTATATCAATATATATTAAATCTTGAATATTCTATAGTTTGGAGTCAAAATTAGTAAAATTGATTTACGTATTACCCCAGCCCGCCTATACTACATATAATGATTATCATATTTTAGTGTGCTCTATGTCTATGCCTCTCAAATTTTGAGTTATCTTAATAAAATTGAGTGGAAATATGTTGAAGATGTCTCAACAAAATTAAATGAGAATATTTCGATTTGTACTATGTCATTCCGCAATAAAGAGTATGGCTGTTCTACCTTCCCACAGCACTAATATCATGAATATACATAGATGATTTGTCTTAATTAGATATACTGTAAATAAAATATTCTGATAACGACGGTATATAAGCTGAAAAACAAGGCTAAGTAATGTTCATCGCGGATTATCAAACAGGACAGATTCCTCTGAACAGACTAAAATAGCGCGAAATTTTTTAGGTTTTAAGAACATAGCTACTACTCCTTTAGCGTTTATAATTATATTTTAAATAATAGAGTATCTAATCCTACTTTATAATTAAAATTTACAAGCCTAAAAATCACTATGTACAACCCTTCTTATACACAATCTACAATAAAAGTTAATATGATGCCAAATATGATTCCACTCTATTTAAAATTTCGTCAATAACAAATGTTGAATTTTTACCCAAAATTTTTTAACACGTTTTACCAACAGCTGAAAGTATTTCCCTGCTTTTGATCCCTGTAAATTAGGAGAGTATAAAATGCTCTGTTACACCCGAACTTAGCCCTTATTTACTTGTTTAATATAAAGTTTTGTCAACACCTGCAAAATTTCACCGCCTTTAATCTTTGAAAATTGCGAGTATAAAAAGTTCGGTAACTTCCGAGCTTAGCCCTTCCTTGGTTTTATGAGTTATACTTTTCAAAAGGAAGAAATTGGAAAGTGGTTAATTTAACACTTTCGCTTTCACTGTTACATGAGTGCGGAATGAAAATTATGTGTAAGTTTATGTTCTTGTAAAAAACTTAAAACATTTACGTATTTAAATAAACCATCTTTGTAAGATTTTATGATTATTTGTAAATCATTTTAAACCAAGAACTGCATAGTTTTTACATGCAGCAAATATACGGAATATACGGAAGGGTTGCATAGGAAGCCTTGTAAAGCTTTGATGAAGGGCTTGGCACCGCCCACTTTTAGGAGAAATCCCATATCTCAGGTACGCCTCAACCAATTTCAACTGAATTGGGTACGTGACATTTGCATTCTTATGTCACATAGTGAAAATGGACGAAATCGGATAAAAAGCACGACTACTTCTCATACACAACACCATTTTATGTTTTATCTGATCCTTTCACTTTAAAGTAGACAAATCGAGCAGGAATTAAGATATGAAAATAAATGTTGGTACAAATAGTGCTTTCAAGATATGCCACCTCATGCGTAAAAATAGACGAAATCGGATTATAACTTTTCAAGCCACCAGATACCCAATATTAGGACCTCAGTGCCTCTATCTGACTTTTTATCGAAAATATCGGGAAATCTGTAAGATATTGTAATGAAATTGGAGGATTATCCTTCTATTATAATAGCGTGCTCTGGTACCAAAAATGGAAAAAGTTGGGAAAATACTTCCCTTAGCTCCGATATACCTAATATACAAAATTTCAACCTTCCTGTAGACTTTATACCATATATTTTGGTAAATCTGTTAAATTTCGTAATGAAAATTGAGGATTATTTTTCTATGATAATAATGTGATTTAATGTCAAAAATGGGGAAAATCGGGTAAACACTTCCCATAGCCCCCATATACCTAATATAAAAATTTTCAACTTCCTGTAGAGTTTATACCATATATTTCGGTAAATCTGTAAAATATCGTAATGAAATTCGAAAATTATCTTTCCATGATAACAATATATGCTCTTGTTTCAAAAATGGTGAAAATCGGGTAAATACTTCCCCTAGCCCCCATATACTTAATATAAGGATTTTCAACCTTCCTGTAGACTTTATACCATATCTAACGGTCAATATATGAGTTATTTCTTTGAAATTCAGAGAGCGTCTCTTTCTGATAACAGTGTGTCTATGTGCTTAAAATGGATAAAGTCGGGTAAGCACTTCCCCTAGCCCCCTTATGCCTAATACAAGGATTTCAACCGCCGGGTAGACTTTTTACCATATATTTCGATCAATATGTAAGATATTTTAGCAAAATTAAGTGAACGTGTAATTTTGGATATATCATAGTTTACTGCTGAAAATGTATGAAATCGGTCTACGAATTATCCCAGCTCCCATATACTATATATAATAATTTGCGCTATTCGAGCAGACTTTATGCCGAATATGTCGGTCACTGTGTGAGTACCTTCACAAAACCGCGTAAAAACATGTTCCCTAATATACTTCAATAATGAAAAGAGGTAATGTGATCAGTGGAGATCTCCCTCTATCCCAACAATGCCCGGTGTATAAATTCCCGACGTTCCATCTGGCTTTAAACCGTTTATGTTGGTCAATATGTGCGATATTTTAATGAAATTAAGTGGAAATGTTTTCTTAAACACAATGTGAATTCGCGCTAACTATGAAAGAAATCGGTCTAGATCATGGTCTAAGCTGCTTATTCCTGATGTAATGATTTGCTTTTCTCTAGTTGACTTTTTCCTCATGTATCTAATATATTTACTAAACCACTTTAGTTGAGCTTATATCGCAAGTTTATATGAATGTAATCCATTGACAATTTCGTCGGATAATGAATGTTGAATTATTCCGCAACATTTTTTAATATAAAGTCCAGCACCTGAAAGCATATCCCCGCCTCTAATCCTTGCACATTGCGAGACTATAAAATGTTCGGTTACACTCGAAATTAGCCCTTCCCTAATTGTTTTTTTAGTAATTGTTCCTGAGCTTTGAAAATCCGAAGCCTGCATTTGCTCCTAACAACACAACTAACTTATTTTTAAGTACATTAATATTTATTATACTCTCGCAACTTGTTGCTACAGAGTATATTAGTTTTGTTCACCAAACGGTTGTTTCTAACACCTAGAACTAAACGAGTTAGATATGGACATATATATGTATAAATGATCAGGATGAAAAAACGAGTTTAAATCCGAGTGACTATCTGCCCGTCCGTCCGTCCAAGCGATAACTTGAGTAAAAATTAAGATATTTTGATGAAACTATGTACACGTGTTCTTTGTTACCGTTAACGGTTAGTATTGCAGATGGGCGTAATTGGACATCTGCCACGCAATCGGATAATGACCACGTCCACCTCCCATACAAAGCTTACGTTGAAAGCTACTAAAAGTGGGTTAACTCGCTTAAGGAACATGTTAGAAACATTAAATCTTGCAGCGAATATGATATGGATGGGTTGCATAGTAATCCGTGTAAAGTTTTGGTGATGGAAGCGGCACCGCCCACTTTGAGGAGAAATCCCATACCTCAAGAACACCTTAACCGATTTCGAGAAAGTTTGACATATGAAATTTTACTTCCATTCTCATGTCACGCTGTAAAAATGGACGAAATCGGATAAAAACCACGCCTACTTCTCATATAACACAATTTTAAGTTTCATCTGATCCTTTCACTTTAAAGCAGATAAATCGAGCAGCAATTAAGATGCGAAAATCAAACTTTGTGCAAATAGTGCCTTCAGGATATGTCATCCTAAAAATAGACGAAATCGGATTATACTTTTCAAGCCACCAGATACACAATATTGGGACCTCAGCGCCTCTATCTGACTTTTTATCGCAAATATTGGGAAATCTATGAGATATTGTAATGAAATTGGGCGATTATCTTTCCATGAGAAAAGCATACTCTGGTATCAAAAATGGACAAAATCGGGTAAATACTTCCCCTAGTCCCATATACCTATTAGACGGATTTTCAACCTTCCGGTAGACTTTATACCATATATTTCGGCAAAACTGTAAAATATCGCAATGAAATTTGACGATTATCTTTCTGTAATAATAATGTGATCTGGTGTCAAAAATGGGAAAAATCGGGTAAATACTGCCCCTAGCCCCTATATACCTAATATACGGTTTTTCAACCTTCCGGTAGACTTTGTATCATATATTTCGGCAAATCTGTAAACTATCGTAATGAAATTGGAGGTATATTGTTCGATGATAATAATGTGATCTAGTGTCAAAAAGGGGAAAAATCGGGTAAATACTGCCCCTAGCCCCTATATACTTAATATACGGCTTTTCAACCTTCCGGTAGACTTTATATCATATATTTCGGTAAATCTGTAAACTATCGTAATGAAATTGGAAGCCTATTTTTCGATGATAATAATGTGATCTGGTGTCAAAAATGGGAAAAATCGGGTAAATACTTCCCATAGATCCCATATACCTAATATAAAAATTTTCAACTTCCTGTAGGCTTTATACCATATATTTTAGCAAATCTGTAAAATATCGTAATAAAATTCGAGGATTATCTTTCCTTGATAATAGTGTGATTTGGTATTAAAAATGGGAAAAATCAGGTGAATATTTCCCCAAGTCCTCATATACCTAATATACGGATTTTCAACCTCCGCTTAGACTTTATACCATATATTACGGTAAATCTGTAAAGTATCGTAATGAAAAGTAAGGATTATCTTTCTGTGATAATAATGTGATTTAGTGTCAAAAATGGGAGAAACCGGGTAAATAGTACCCCTAGCCCCTATATGCCTAATATACGGATTTTAAACCTTCCCATAAACTTTATATCTTATATAGCGCAAAATCTGTAACATATCGTAATGAAAGTGAAGGATTATCTTTCTTATCTTTACCATATATATATATATATATATATATAAACCATATACAATGCCTATTTTCAACCTTCCGTTAGACTTTATATCTTATTAGCGGTAAATCTGTAAAATATCGCAATGAAATAAGCCTAAGCCGCTTCTTCCTAATATAATGAGATCATTTTCTGGTTGACTTTTTCCTCATGTATCTAATATATTTATTAAACCACTTTCTTTGACTTTGTATCGCATATATCTTATTTAAGTTAATTTAGTAGATTTTAATATAAATATCTCTGACACGATGCAAAATATAGCAATAAAAGTACATGAGTCTAATATAAGTTAATAAGATACCAAATATGATTCCAATCCATTGACAGTTTCGTCGAAAAATGAATGTTGAATTCCTCCGCAACATTTTTTAATATAAAGTTGTGCCAGCACCTGAAAGCATAACCCCGCCTCTGATTCTTGCACATTGCGAGAGTATAAAATGTTCGGCTACACCCGAACTTAGCCCTTTCTTACTTGTTTTTAAGTACATTTCAATTGCATCCGAAAAGTCGTTATACATTTCTCCAGGAATTTTCCTATGAATCATACCTAGGGGACCTTCGCCCAACTTAGTAAAGCAGCTCCACTGCAAACCACAATCTTGCTTTGTCTTAAAACAGCTTGTTTTTGTTGGAGTTGATGTTACTGCGAGCCAAACGGAGAAACTGTGATATTGTCGGGTATACACCTTGAAATAATTCTTCTCTCGGCTTCACTCATTTCACAATTGGTATTTTCCCGTTGCCCGTTGGCACAATCTGCTGGTGGACACGAAAATTGTTTATCAAGGAATGACAGCATAATGTCTATTTCTGTTTTAAATAGCAAGTGCTAGCATTAAATTGTTGTTGTTTATTGTTACCTCCGTTTTAATTTTCACAAAAAGTTCTTGCACAAGAAATCTTTTCTTTTTTTCACAAAAGTTTCTGCCGGCTAATGTCTTTTGTACAAAAAGAGTTATGATAGCAACCTGGGAAATTGAAAAATAGTCTAGAAATGTAAATGTGTAATTAATTTTTCAGTGAAAATATCATATATGTATATCAAAGTTAAGTCACGAGCTGCTTCAATAAAAGTAGGTATTGAACTAATCTTTATTCCAAGAATGATAGAGATAAGAAGACGACACCCGACTAACCATAACATATATAATGTCATAACCGCGACATGTCATATATTATAGAATGAGAAGAAGCAACATGGGCAAACTATCAATTTGCCTATAAATTGTAAACAAACAGGTAAACAATTTTAGAAAATGTTTCGGGAATATATTTAAGTAATTTTTAAACTCTTGTAACGTGTTGCAACAGAGTATATTAGTTTTGTTCACCTAACGGTTGATTGTAAACCGTCCTAAAACTAATCGAGATATATATGTATAGACTTATATATATATAAATGATCAGGATGATAAGACGATATGAGCTGAATTCCGTGTGACTGTCTGTCCGTCCGTTCGTGCAAGCGATTACTTGAGTAAAACTGAATATCTTGATGGAACTTGGTACACGTCTTCCTTGGCACTGTAATCTTTGTGTTGCAGATGGTCGTAATCATCTCCCACGAAAACCTATAAAGTGCTATAACTAAGCAAAAAATTAAGATACAAATCTGGGACAGAAAATCGCAGTAGGGAGAGCATCTGCGGTTAGAAACTAAAAGGTTTTAATGTATATATCTCACAAAACACTAAAGCTTGTTTACCAAAATTGCTCAGAACAAATATTTTTAGTATTTCCTCATACTTTGGGAAAATATGTGAAATCGGCCACGCCCACCTCCCATACAAAGGCTATGTTGAAAACTACTAAAAATGCGTTAACAAGCTGAAGAAACAGGTCAGAAACATTAAACTTTACTGTAAATATGGTTAAGAAAGAGTGCATAGGAATCAGAGCAAAAATTGGACAATGGGAGTGGCACCGCCCACTTTTCAATTAAATCCCATATTTGAAATCTCCAATTTGGTTTGTAGCATTACTCTAACAATTTTATATTACAGTGTGAAAAAAGCAAAATTGGATTACAACTACGCCTACTCCTAATAACACAATTTTGAATTCAATTTGATTCTTTTACTTTACAATATGTAATTCAAGCATCAATTAGGATATCGGAACAGAAATTTACACAAAAAGTGTCCCAAAAAACAACTTCCCAAAAATGGTGGAAATCGAGGTATACCTTTTCAGGCCTCCATATACCGAATATGTGGACATCGGGGCCTATGACTGGCCTTTTACCGAAAATATCGGTAAATCTGTTTGTTAAGATAAATTATGAAATTCAGAGAACATTTTCCGCTGGTGAAAAATCGGGTGAATACATTCCATCAGCATTATTCCATTATAATGATTTTCGTTATTATATGCCGAATATGTCTGTCTAATTTTGAGTTAGTCAATATTGACTAGAAATGTGTTCTCGAGTATACTTTAGAGTAATGCCTAATGCAATTGTTATCTGCTCAGACCTTCCCCTAGCCAAAATATACCCAATACAGTGATTTTCGACTTTCTAGCTGGCTTTAAATCGTTTGTGTAAGTATATATATGATATTTTAAAGGAATTAAGTGCTTTCTTAACCGTAATATGGTTCAGCGCTGAATATGAATGAAATCTTTCGACACATTGGTATAAACCTCATACTCCTAATATAAGGACTTACGTCCCTCTGCTTAACTTTTTAATTATATACATAATATATTAAATTTCGTTCCTTTGGTTGAGTTTGTATCACAAATATCTCCATAGAAGATGTCTCAACAAACTAAATAAGAATATTTCGAATAATATTATGCCATTCAGTAATAAAAATTATGGCTGTTGTACCTTCTCACGACAATGATATCCTGATATAGAAGATTGATCTTCGTTAGATTGAACTTATGAGTAAATGACCTAAAGTAAAAGTTATGAAACAAAAGTAAAAAGTTAATATGATGCCAAATATGATTGCAATCCATTCACAAATTCGTCGAATAATAAATGTTGAATTCTCAGGCAACATTTTTATAATCGCAACATGTTGCTACTGAGTATTTTAGCTTTCTTTAATATATATATAAATGTTCGGTTACACCCAAATTTAGCCTTCTTTACTTGTTAAGGAAATACTTTTATAAGTTGTCAACATAATTGGCAATAAAGTGGATGATTAAACGATACGATGTGATTACGATGTTTCCAGAAATAAATTCTTCAGTAATGTACATATTTATATGAAATTATAGTGAAACGCGTAGGAAATTCTATCGGAAATATATTTGGGCATATGTAATTAAATATTGTTGTGTATGTAAATATGTAATAAAATATAAACCTATTGTAAATTGAGTGAATGATTAAAATGAGTTGTGATTGCGATGTTTCCTCCAATAGATTATTTTGTTATAAATATATTTTTATATTAATAATAGTTTAAGTTTACCTGCAAACCCTAATATATTAAGAATATTATGCAGTAAATGTAATTCATTTTATATTACTTAAAACAAATAATTACCCATTTTGAATTGCATCAGGTTTATAAAGCTGGTATCTACATACATAATTACCTTATAAATAAAAGAACATTTATGGTTATATTTTTCATTCCCCCTGCAAAAAGTTCACCATTTGCAAAGATACAACTGGTACATCGGAAGGAAACCCAAACAATTTTTTCTTAACTCTTTATTTGCATTATCGTTATTACAATCCGAGACCAGACTCAATGTATGTTTTACTTATAATTTTATATGAACACAACCGTGCATTACGAGCGTGTTTTTTTTGTTTTATTGTTTTGTTCTCGTCTTCCTTTCGTCGCGATTGCTTTCACTAATTGCGTACGAAATATGAAGTTATTGTTATTGTTTATTGGATATTTTATGTTGACTAATTTGTTTATTTAGGGTTCAATTCGTTCTATATTATTGAATTAAGAAATATTTAAATTATTATTTTAGGCAACAATTTATGATAGTAAGGCGCTTCCGCTGCTCTGTCCTATTTATTATTTTAAGCGTTGTTTTTACATACGGTGTGATGGGTGCTAACATACTTAATATGTATGTATTTATTGAAATTGTATCCTCAAGCATTAGGATCAATAGGCATTTTTAAAGTTTTATCATTGAGATTTTATCATAGACATAAGCTTCTAAAGTGTAAAACTATTTATGTTTCAAAAATTCATGCGTCCAAATAAAAATTTTCTTCTTTTTTAATTATCGTCATAAATTTTTTTAAATCTCTTCACATTTCCAAGCATGTCCGCATCATTTGCTTTGCAGTAGTACAAGGGCGTATTCTCGTATTTGCGAATTCATTAAAAATGCAATGGATTGTAAATGGTATCGCAAATCTCACATCATTATTATCGGCAATGCATTACAAAGTAAGAAACATTTATTATTAAACATCATTTACAAATTGATTTAAAGCATCAATGTAGAATACAATTGTTTAATTATGACAATTGTGATAGATACCGAATGATTATCGAACACCCTGGCTTTGTTAGCATTTTTGACTAACCGCCGTAAATGTGTGTCTTGCATCGCAAGTTGAAACGATGTTACAAAACTATTTATAATTAAAATATATGCGTCCTTATTCTAACAATCACTCTTATTAATATAACAAACAACGTGAAAAATCATGAAAACCATATAAATATGCATATTGCAATTTGAAGTCATCTTCAACTTGAGGAATTTCACAACTTTCCAAGCGTTCTAGTGTGGGCAAGCAATTTCTCTTCATCTATTTACTATAATTTTAATAACGAGAGCTTGGAGCGAAATAACATATAAATAACAATAACGAAAAACATACTTTTGTTGGCGAAATGCGATTTTATTTTAAATTTTTCGTATCGAAAACAAAATTTTTCAAGCAACAAAATCGAAAACAAAACAAGACCTGATGGCTTTTAAATGTGGTTTACTTGTTTTCTAATTAAATAGTTATGTATCTATTACGAAAACTTAGATTATTTGGATATTATTTACCAACTTGTCATTGTTGCATGAACTGACTTAAAAAGACTCAGAATTATGCATAGAGAATTCATTTATCAACTGTTGACGGTCTTAATTTTTAATAAAAAAGTATTGCTTCTACTTCTGATATAAGTGTAATTTTTATAAATTTCTCCAGTTAAAAAAATAGTGTCGAATATTTGAGAAGAATTAATTCATGAATAACGAAGGGTATTTTAAACCAAAAGGTTTATTATGATCAGTTGGAACTGTATCCCAAAGAATTAACAACTCCAAGTGGCATTTGATTATTTTTCCGCCTTATTGACTTTAGCTCCAGAATAGGCATTAAAATGGTATAAGTAACTGCATTATAGAATGGATCTAGCAATCAAAGCAATGCCAAGAATGGTGCGACTTGAAGTACTTTACTCGAAATTTAAAGCGCGGTCCAAGTTTTGAAATCTTCTCTCATAAAAACTTATTGGCTATATGCTTTCAAACTCCACTTCAATGCGTACAATAATAAATTAACAAGGATAAGTTGATAAGTTTTCTTAAGTGCTAAGTCAGACTACTCGAGCAATCGCTTTTCGAAATTGTCCAGTTTTGCATGCAAAAACTTGCTTTTCTATAAAGACAAAATTTTTCTATATTTCAAAATTAAAATTGTGAGTTTGTTATCAAAATCCACAAGTGAAACTTTAGACATCTCACTCATCCTTTTTGGTAAACATGCAATCCCAAAATACATATTTCATACTATACATTAGCGTTTAATTAAAATGGTGTTTTTATTTCCACATTTCGATTTTATTTTTTGTCATAAATATAAAATTTTATTATTAATGTTTTCTAATCTAAATTAAAAACAAAATGTTTTGCTTTGATATGTATGTGACAGATTTACCATAAAA
This sequence comes from Bactrocera minax, assembly GCA_021498325.1. Lineage (NCBI taxonomy): Eukaryota > Metazoa > Arthropoda > Insecta > Diptera > Tephritidae > Bactrocera > Bactrocera minax. Next base: position 930,443 of record JAKEEE010000055.1, on the reverse strand, counting down.
TGAATATTGTCAAAAAATAAATATGTGTACCAAAAAATATTTTAGTTTGCATATTTAGTTAAAAGTATTTACGTACATATATGTATGTATAGATAAATCTAATATATGTATACATTCATATACACACATTTAGTTGATTATAAACTCAACTCAGAACACAACTAGTTAATATAGTCAAAATAATTAAGTAGGTATTATACGTGTGATTCACATGCATACGTCGACATTGTATTTCTGATATATGACTAACAGATCTCTCAATGCTGAATATCCCACGAAATAGCACTCTACACAGCTACCCTAAGTATCTAATTTCCTTAGTCACTGTACTTCATTGCTTGATGATGGTGTTTAGCAAGTAACCTCACAAAGGATTCGTCGATACAGATGCTTCTTTGGACGTGTCATCACATTTTAATGAACTGTTCTTCTGCGAAACGCGCAGTGATGTGCTTCGAATTAGCTCAATGCGCTGAGGCATCTATACGTATTGTCACACATATTATAATTAATATTCATTAAGACCTTGGAAATTATAAAATGTTTTATTGAAATAAATATTTACCGAGTTTTCTGAAATATTTGAAGAAGGTCCAGAATTGTTAAACCTGATGAAATATAAATACATATATGTATGTAGTATCTCCCTTATGATAGTATGATGATAAAATCATACGACTGTAGTTACATACCTATAGGCGCACATCTTTATTCTTTCTAATTCTTTCTGCAGAGCAAGGTAGTCTCCATGCAGACAACGATACTGTTCGGTGAATTGTTGTTTTTCCTCCAGTAGAAGTCTTCAAAAATTTAAAGGTAAAGTTAATTTTTCGTGATACTTTGCAAAACTGTGCAAAAAAATAGTTTTTGCGATTTTCTTATTTTAACTGAATATGCGATTATAATTTGTGTGCCCTTTTATTAGTGCTATCTTAAGATCGGTCGAAATTACTGTATGAGGTCTTTGTATAAGTTGTATAAATAATACAAAGAAAGTAGTAGTTTTCAACAGGGATGTGAAACGGGTGAAAAATATTGATGGTTCGGTTCAGCAGTTCGAAAAGTTTTTGAATGGGTTCGGCAAAAATGTATTCTTATATCTCTGAGCAAGTTAGTTATTCGCCCGGATATTAAATAAAATGTACTTATAAGTATTTGTGTTGGCAGCAGTAAAATATAAGAACATATATTACATACTTACGAATTTCTCTTGGTGAGACTTAGAACAGCGACACCATTTGGCCATATTCGAAACGAAAAGCTTTTCAATTCAATTAGATACATTAATTGAAATTTAATTTATTTTAATACGGAAGAACGACGCGTTAATAGAAAACTATATAAAATATATAAATAAATAACTAATTAGCTATATTATATAAATAATTCCTTCGTAAATGAATTCCGGGTAGAGAAATGAACAGTCGGACAGACAGACAAATAGACATCCAAAATCGATTTTTCTCGTCATTCTCATCATTTTCTTATATACAACTCCTGACTACATCTCTATTAGTTTTAGGTGTTAAAATCGTTAGGTGAACAATTCTATTTTCTCCGTGCAATATGTTGCGAGAGTATAAGTAAATACAAAGTGGATGGCCCTCAGTTCCTTTTGATGACTGTTGTCGAATACTAAGGTCGGAATAACTCGATTCGTGCACGGTAGCGGCATTGTTGTCAGCTATGTCAACTTGAATACAAGGATTGTAGTTTCTTAAGGCCACTGATGAACTGGCATTAAAACTTGACCGTGTTATTAAATCAATTGAAACTTATATGGTAGCAACGGTTTTTTCAAACACCGCAGAACTTATAGTTAAGTGATAAACAGGTAATTGAATGGCAATTAATTTTTTATTTTTTGCACCTTTATGCAGTTTGAATCCAAGTCTTAAACTTGCTTGTTACAAATGCTTACTATGAAGTCGAGTCTTATTGTCACCGCTGTCGCTGCTAACTCGCTGTCGATTGCTGACTAACGCTGTTTTAACTTTACCTTACCTGTACGACCTCGTGCGAAGTATCAAATTGCAACTGTTGCGCTGACAGTGACAAAGTTACGTCGGTCACGTATAGAGCCAATAATCCCGAACTGCATTACGTGCATTTTGGCAGTCCAGGAATTGGTTCAATTAACAATTGTAACTCGCCCTTTCGAAATATGGTCGTCTCTTGCCATGGCAACGATCTCCAATACTTATCATATAGTTTCCGAAGTTTCTCTTCGTCCGCTATGCTTGAGCAGGAGGATTGATCCTATTGTGATCACGGAGATGATGTTACAGATCACTGCCGCTGCGACTGGTGTAGTAATTGTTCGCTCTCGTCATTCAGAGATGCGTACCACTGATAAAAGCGATACGTTTGAATGCAACAAGATAAGTGACGTTTACAATCACTTTAGTGTCTTCATCCATGCTAACCTTTACCAATGTGTCATTTACCATAACTATATCGTCGTCGATGGCAGTAATGGGGGCTAAATTACGGGGATTGGAAGCACAATGAGCTAGTGTCAGAGTTTAGGCGCAGGTTACATTTTCAGCTTCTTTACAAAACAATACCATTGCTGTATCGATGTATGAAGTAACGGCCAGCTATGGTATTTCTAGGAGGTGAAATATTCGGCCACCATGTGAGACGTAATAGCAAGTTTCTTACAGGTTATCTTAGGTCTAATAAAACTGAGTAACTTTATTCGAGAACTACCTCAAAGTTATTCGCGCCAATAATGGCAGGATTTACTATGTTAGCTTTAGCCAGGTTGATTGCAAACATTTAATTTTGAATTTCAAATGTTAGAATCCTGTTTCTAGTCAAAAGTGAAGTTTCTAGTCATGAAGGGGCGATTAATCACTTAATCGATTTCTTCCCTTTTTACTTTGAAAATTTTGTTAACTGTATTCGTTGATCTTGAGCTTTAGAATTAATGAGTATTTGCCTATTGTTTGTCTGTATTATTTCTCCATTGGTCTAGTTTGTTGTAAGCCGTCAGAGTCAGGTGTGCCAGATATTACCTTTAGAGTTGAACCCAAAAGGTTTGGCCTGCCAGCAAATAGCATGCCATGGTGGCAATGTTGTGGTAGCACGCAATCGTGTATCCCTAGTGTCAATAATAAGGTTTATAAATGCGTACTGTCTATAGGTTTATAAATGCGTTAGTATGCATTAAAATTTAACAAGAGAAGTTAAAATAACCACGTGAGAACCATTAGCCCATCAGCTGACTTTATCTGAGATTAGTGGCGATGAGCGTTGCTCCTCTCTAGTTGCTCCTACTGGTCTTTTTCTAGCCTAGCAACAACGTCTGGGAAAAGATGCAAACTGGCATGGGCAACCTGAATCGGTTTTTTCTCCGTCACCGAATGGAAGGGTCTATTATATGCCAGAGCTGCTGAAGAAATAGTTCCACAACAACTTGTATCTGCATTAGCAGCCTCAGACATCTGGCGATTTTCACAAGGGTACTGTGGAATTTTTGTGTAACATTACATTACAGTACACGTTTATAATATTAGGAAAGATATTCAATAACAGTAGAATGAGCTGAACAGTAGAATGAGTTTAGACACTCTCATATTGACGTCATTAAGGTTCTTCAATACCTGGCCGACATGATATACATAATCTTCTTCTAAACCGGCTCATTGTTCTCTGTGCGGATGATGGCGGCAACACTAGTGTTGAATTGAAGTAGTTTGTTCGGATCGTCAAACGCCTTCAAATGCTTTGACATAATTTGAATAAAACTTGCGCGACAGAAGGTGGACGCTCGATTTCATCAATTTTAGTGAAATTAATTTGAACACATTTATGGAATTTCAGTCTCAGATCCACCATTAAAGCGTATTAAGTCTGCTGTGAGTTCATAGCTGCACCCGGCTGCCCCAGTAGATCGAGTTGAATTATAACCTCAAAAGTCAAAGGTCCGGATAAATCAACAAAGGGGCTATTGCTGCCAAACATGTTGATAAAGCTTTTATTTTCGATTTTATTAAAGACTTCGATTCACTTAACTACAAACCATTTGGCTCGAAGTAACTCTTTGACGCTCCGGTGTCGATTAAGAATTTTAACGACCTCCTTGCTACTGTTTGCTAAACGAACCTTTTAAAAGCAGCTGTGCTTCAGGTGAACCTGAGTTGGGTTTAGCTTGATCCTGGTCGTACTCCATCTTCCCAACTTCCCAACTTGGTCACGTTTAAGAGGGTGAATACCTTGCTCCCTAATAAAATACGTATTCTTTCCTGACCTATTGTACTGAATATCGGACCAAACCTTTGTGACACTCTAACCTATCAATAACTTTTAATGATTTGTACGTTTCAATTTCCGAAACTGGCACTGTTACGGCCTGAAGTTGATTTCTAAGCAGTTCTAGCTTAGATTCAAAATCTTTACATTGATAATACCCTGCAATTTTTGTTCATTCATATCGTCTTGTCCGCATTTGGCTTGTTTGCTAGCCGGAATTTGATTATTGAGTCGGTCTAACAGTTCGTCAGGTTCGAGGCCGTTCATTTAAACACAGTCAGGATAATATTTACTCACGAACAGAACAAATGGGGCCAATTGCAATCACACTTGTAAAAGTAGCATAAGTTTAACTTTCTTTTGAATATGACGACAATTAAAAAGGTTTCACTTACATGTTTAAATTCTATAGGTTCCGTAATAGGTGTTCCTCTTCTCACTTCAGATTTATGCTCGAGGTTGTAGTCAGATTCACTCGCGTTGGGCGCCAGTAAATATAAATTGGTTTGTCGTCAATTCCTTTGTTGTTGTTATGAAACTAAGGCTGGAGTCACTTGATGCGTACGCGGTAGTGACAGTGTTGTCGACTACCTCAACTTGATTGCAAGAATCGTATCTCTTTAATAGCAACCGATGCCGTTTTACTAAAACTTCATCGTGTTATTGAATCACTTGACACTTAGATGGTAGCGACGGTGTAGTCGAATACCACAGAACTGATAATTGAGTGATAAACAAATAATTGAACGGTAATTTATTCTTTATTTTTTGCTCCTCTGTGCCGTTTGAGTCTAAGTCTTAAACTAGCTTCTTACAAATAAGTGAGCTTATAACAAAGTCTAACTTACTGTCACCGCTGTCGTTGCCACTACGTTGCCGATTGCTAACGAACGCCGTTTTACCTTTAGCTTACCCGTGGGAACTCGTGTGATGTATCGAATTGCAACTGTCGTGATGACAAAGTTCCGACAATAAACCCGAATTGCATTTTCGGCAGTCCAGAAATTGGTTCAGTTAACTATTTTTAATTCATAAAAATTTACCATGTTTTATACATACTATGTAAGTGGGCTTTACTACGGTATGTATGTATTTTAAATAGCATCACATTTAGTTTTGAAATAAGTAGCTTAAATTTAATGAAGGTTTCAAAATGTAACTTAGTACAAATAATTTCTATTAAAACCTATATAAAAGCATTAGAGTCTTCTAAGTGACATATGTTTAAAAGACAATAGCTAAGTGTACCAGTCGTTGGCAGCTACAAAGGGTTTACAAATTTTTAAGAAGTAAAAATGCTACTTCTATCTCATTAACAAAACCAACAAGGAGGAGCAGGTGGCTCTGGGAACCTCGAATACACTATATTGTCCAAAATTGCAAAAAATAAAAGATCTAGAAAAACATGCAGAGCAAATAACCAATCTTCTTAATAACCTTCTATGAGAAATAATGCAATTTAGAACCCTAACTCTCCAACCTTTGGATTGAAGTAATTACTTTCTTAAAGGAAAATTATATGATATACTAGTTAGTCTCTGAGACTCTTTTAACAAAAAATCATATTTACGAATGAAAGGTTTTGTCCTGATAAGAACTGACCCCTCAGTAGAACACAAGGCGATATTGCAAAACGCTATTAAATTTGAAGTACTCGATATTTCTACAACATCCATTAAAAATAAATCGAGTAAAAACTATTATGTAACTTCTATTATTAAACTATTATCGAGTATAGATGTGTTTAAAATCAGCAGTCTTAAACTGGCAAAACTTAGTCTTAGCAACAAAGTTTCTTATATAAAAAGCCAATTTGGATGAATATTATACATGTGAATTACGACCTGTGTCAGCAATATTGACATACTACAGATGTTTCAATCAAAAGGACCAATAGCAATAATGGGTTCACCATGTTACATTCGAAATGAAAATATTTACAAGGATGTGGAGGAAAAAAACCATAATAAAACTACGTATTCATTCAAACTTGAAAAAAGAAATATCTACCGGCTATTAAAAGGAAACATATTACTAAAAGGGCTAAACAAAATCTCGAGCTTGTCTGATTTTATTACTTTAACGTTTTATGGCTATTGTTAGGCTGGTGGAATAAGTGGAATCAATAAATAAGTAAGTAACTAAAAAACTGGCTGAAAAATATTTTAGCTTGGGCGTATATCTAAAATCCTAATTTCCAGCTTTAGAAATACGCCCAAGCTCATGCTTGGCTTTGAGCTTTGATTCAGAAGTTGCGAAGCTCAGAAATACATTTTATGAAGCGAGTTTTCCTTTTATCTCACATTCAGGTGAACACCCATTAGCACAAATTAGCACATAACGTACAAAAAATCGAATTATAGGCTAGAACCAAAACTCGAGAAATGTGCTGAATTTTGGGGTGAGATCTCAGCTCAGCTTAGAGAACAAGGTTCTTTTATACAAAACAATGCTGAATGTTCCGAAGTCTGATTATGCTATGCAGTTCTGAGGAACGACAAGTAATTCTAAGAATAGAATTTTACAAAGGTACTGTAATCAATGACCATTAGAACAAAAGAGGCGCTGCCTAGCTTATACGCTAGACAAACATAGCCCATACTGTAGTACGGTACGGAAACCATATGTGCATCTGCCGTACTCTGAATTTTTCTTCCAAAGCAACTGGATTTCCGTACTACAATATCATGCAAGAAACAATTGAAATTCAGTGGTGTTGTGAAATGTACTACAATGGATAGCAATGAACATACCTAAAGTCGTTTTGACAGCTAACAAAAAATAAAAATTCAAAATAAATGATTAAAAAACAAAAATGAAAAAAATTCGTTTCAAACCACTTTTCTTTAAAGTAATCCTTTTATATTGTTTACTCATTTTTAATGTCTGTAGACAAGAGTAAAATATTTTTTTATCTTCTTCAGGTAATATACTATTTTAAGATTGTTTACTATTATAAATAAGTCGGCACCCATTTTCCTGCTTCATATTTTTATACTCACGTATCATGTTGCAGCGGAATGTAATAGATTTGTTCACCTAACGGTTGTTTGTAACACCTAAAACTAATCGAGATAGATATAGAGTTCTATGTATATGAATGATTAGGAGGACGAGACGAATTGAATTCTTGACGAAACTTGGTGCACAAATTCCTCGACACTCTTGGAATTGCAGATGGGCGGAACCGGAACCTTTGCCACACCATCAAAATGCTGTTAATCTAAAAACAATGAACTGCTATAACTAAGCTCCAAATTAAGACACAGAAATATAACTTGACATAGCGAATAACAGTAGGGCCGGCGGCCGCCTAATAGGTTTAATGTACATATCTCACAATCCACTAAAATGTCTAAATCCTTCCTCTTCAGACAGTGTGAAAATGGGTGACATCGGATTTTAACTTCCCATATAACGGTTATGTTTAAAACTACTACAAATGTGATAACTCACTCAATGATTTCGAAATTAGATTACAACCGAGACTCCTTCCCATATATCACAACTTTAAATTCCAGGTGATTCTCTCACTTTTTATAGAAATCAAGCACCAATGAAGTTATCGAAATAAAGCTTAGCACAAACAGACCTTTAAGGTGTCTCACTTCTAAAAATCGTCAAAATCGGATCACAAGTTTACAAGACGCCAAATACCAAAAATGTGGACTTCAGTGTCTATGGTTGACTTCTTATAGAAAATATCGGTAAATCTGTGAGATATATTAGTCAAATTCAGGGAGAATCTTTTTCTGATAGTAATGTGCCGTTGCGTAATAAATAATAAAATCGGGTCAATACTACCCCTAACACCCATGTACCTAATATAAGGATTATTTCTATTACAAGGATATTTTGGAAGTTTCGCTTCGCTTTATACCGTATTTATCGGACAGTATGTATCTGTATGTATCTTAGCAAAATTAGGTGAAAATATTTTCGCTGATATTTAGTATTTGAAATGTCAAGAATTAAGCAAGGCCTTTATACTTCATATAATGATTATCGTTATTTTAGTAGATTCCATGCCAAATATATTGGTAAATTTTCGACTTACCTTAATAAATTTAAGTGACAATATGTTCTCGAGCATACTTTAATCAATATCTTGGTCTAGCCCCTATGTGTAATAATACGATCTATGACTTTATTGTTTACTGCATGCTGAATAAATCTCGTAATATTTAATATATTGTAACGGATTCACTAGATTAATCGCTTAAGTTGAAACTCTGTTATGAGTTCGATGACTGGATTTTTAGATAAAAGATACAATTCAATGGCTATACACTTGTCTTCATTTCTAATTCAAATAATTTAACACTTTAATACACGTTATTCGAATTTGCAACTACTTACTAATAACTCACGTTCACTTTACTCTAACACTTTAATTAGAATTGTGTCTGCCGCCACTCCGATAGCCCTTATATAGTAGATCATTATCAACACATCGCTTTCGAACATTCTAACAACTACGAATTTTGCTGTCTGGTTGATTCTGGTAAGTTATCGTAGTTTCTTTCTTATTCTGTCATTCGTGCTCACCATCGATTCTGTTTTGTTCCGACATTTGAGTTCGCCACACTGCCCTACACCTAAGTCTGATCGTCCCGATTAGACATATTTGCGGTACCAAACGCTGCAAGTCGTTCTAAATGAACTATATTCATTTTATTCCTAGGTCCTCCAGTGATCTGCATTCTATATACTACATCGTTGAGTAGTTTAATATCTTGTAGCGGTCCTTCCCAACTGTAATTTAGGAGACAACCTTTTCTTCGTTGTGTGTTATATAGCACCACCCAATCTCCTTCAACAAACTTCAAATCCATCGGTAACCGAAGATCAATTCCAAAAATTACCCTTGCCGGAGTTTGCCCGTTGTTTCATCCACAACAGACCGATAAGCCATCAGGAACAAAGATATATGGGTAGCCCTATCATTTGATACTTGTCTACCACTTTCCTCAGATGTTGCCTAAGGTTCTATTGAATCGTTCTATCATGCCATCGGACTGCGGATGTAATGCAGTTGTACGTGTTTTTCGGATAACCAGTTTCTGGCACATCTCCCGAATTAGCGCTAATTCGAAATTCCTTCATTGGACAGAATGTAATTTTATTGGAATATCAGATCTTGTTACCCAATTGTTGATGAATATGTCCGCCACTGTTTCAACCTCTTGATTAGGAATTAGGTGTATCTATGGCCATTTACCGTAATAGTCCATGACTACCAAAACATATATGTTTCCTAATTTACTGATGAGCATTGGACCAGATACATCCATTGCAAATCGCGCAAATGGCGCATCCGAGTTGTGCTGCTTCATCTGGTCATAACTCCTGGACCTCGGCCTTTAGCTGCAATGTACTCAGCACAATTGTCCACTGAGACACATTTGTCCACAATCCACTCTGTAACTGATTGATGACAACCAACCCGACAACAACACTTCTGCTTTAATTTCTTCAAAGTTTTCGTGATTTCCATATGCACACATGTACCGTTATGCAGCTTGTTGAGAAGTTGGGAAATTCTTACTTTCGGAATAATATTAAGAGCTCGGGAGATTAGCCCATCTTCGCTTTCCCATACTCGATGCATGCTGCTGTCTGTATTATTGTCATTAATTGGACATCTATAATGTCTTCTTTGACCTCAGTCAAACACTGATTTTGAAATTTTTGCATTCTAACGTATATGGACGGCAGAACCATCGCATCCATATTTCCATGACTATTACCTTTTCGATGCTCTATAGAGAAGCTGTAAGTTTGGAGTCTTGCAATCTACTCTCTCAATCCAACTGCCTCTATGGGTTCCTGAAATGTAGAAGCCATTTTAATGCTGCGTGATCTGTCCTTACTCGAAATCATTGACCTACTGATATACTTCACCAATTCAGTAATTCCCTCCGAGTTACAAATAATTTTTCTCTGGCTTCCTTATCGTCTGGTTATAATACGCAACCAGTTTTTCATGCCCGTCAATGACTTGTGATAGTACGCCTCCTGCTGCGTACCCACCAGCATCCATATCCAAAATGCACGTTTTAATTTTTTCAGAGTTTGGAAAGCCACTCCCTGTAGGCTACTAGCTACGCTGGAAAAATTTTGAACGAATCGTATACAGTCCAAGGAAACTTCGTAATTCAGGTACATTTTTAGGACTGGGCCAATCTTTTACTGGCTATTTTTTCGCGAGCAGTGCATATGCCCTCCGTTGCTACTTCATGTCCCTTCCGTTTTGAAGGAGAAAAACTTTCTCAGGCTCAGCTTTAGACCAGCGCTAGCTATCTGTTGGACAACCTCTTCCAGGTTCTTAAGATGTTACTTAAAATATGACCAAACAGGTCTTCCAGTGCATTTCCGTTTATTCCTGGTCCAGAAGGCTCTCAAGGTGGGAAAGCGTTACATAATCCAACGCTGAAAGCCGTCTGTTCCTTGTCTTCCTCGTTTACTCCCACTTGCCAATAACTACTTTTCATCTAAAGTGTTGAGAACCAATTCGCGCCTGATAACAAGTTCAGAGTGTCATCAATAGGCAGTGGACTGGTACTGTCTTTCTTCGTTACATCATTCAAACTTCTATAGTTCACACAGAACCTCATGTTACCATCTTTCTTCTTTTACGGTTTTTTTTTTATTTTACGATTATTTCATTTGGTGGTCCCTCGGTCCGTGCGTTAATTTCACTCGAGACGTCGTGTTCACATTATGAATTTCCCTCAAGACGTGTTTTGCAATTTATCACGGCCTCAATCTCCTGACACTGTCCTAATATAGCTCCTTTGGTAAATTGGATTGGTGACTGGAATTCATTAAGTGGTTTTATTGGAACACGTTTGTTTTGTTTTATCATAGTTAAGGTTTTTTCTATAAGTAAATTTGGTGTAAATTCTTCTGCGGCCTCAACAACCCACAACTTGTTTGCTCCATGGTCTCCATCTATTTCTGCCCAAATAATTGGCTCTCTGTTGTTGTTTTGTTATTAGCACTCGTCTAATGTTGTAGTAATCATAACCGAACATAAGTTTCACTTTCATATTGATATAAGTCGTAATCCTGTTTCCCTTGTCGATTTTTATTCCTTGATTAGCTAAAAAGTCTAAACCTATTATGGTTCTGTCGGCGATATCTGTCACTATAAAGTTGTATAACACGGCTACCTTTCCAATCTCGCACGTTACTTCCTCAATAACTTGAGTATCTTCTCCAGTTGTAGTACGTAACTTTGCCCCAGCTAATGGTCTTACTTTTTTATTGACCAGATCAGATCGAATTATGGAATGTGACGCGCCCTTATCCACAATCAGTATGCGCTCTTTGCAGTTCACACATCCACTAACGGCAACGTTACTCGCATTCCTGCTTATTTATGAGATGGAGATTACAGGGCATTCACTTGCGTTTGCGTCCAGTTAGATTATTTGACCGGTATTTCAGTATTCAGTATTACAGTTGCGTGCAACATGACCACTTTTCCACAGTTGAAGCATTTAGCCACGTCATTATAATTCTTACGCGTTTCGGATTTCTCCGGTAGTTTATTCACCTTTTCAAATAATTGGTTCACCAAAGTGTGTTCTTCTATTTCTACTTAATTATCTTTAAATATTCGATTACTAAGCAGAGATGCAATTCGTTGGAGCATTCGAGACAGTTTCGGCAAACGTTCATTTGGGACATGCTAACGCGACTAGCAGCGTAATCTCATCTCGTATACCATTAATGCAGCTCTGAATTTTATGTCCTCGATGTACTCCACGGATTTGTGTGCATGAGCCAAATGAGCTAACCTCTCAATCTCCGTAGCGAATTTCTGCTGAGACTCATTCACGCTTCCTGATGGCGATTTCGCAACTCGATGTGGAGGATCTGCTTCCTGTGTTCACTATCATATTGTTTTTCTACTGCACTTATCAACGTTTCATAACTACTTGACTCGCAATTGGGAATGGTTTGTAAGATTTCTGGCTCAAAAGACCCTTTTAGTGCATGCATAGTGCATAATGCAGCGACTTTATCTTCAGCGTTCCAACTATTTGCAGCTGCCGTCTTTTCGAACGAAAACCTGGAATGGAATTATGCCGTCAAAGGATAAAGTTTTTGACTTAACAGAGCCTGTTGACATAATTGGTCGATTTAATTGTAGCTCGCTGAGACGATTTTTCATCTCATCCACTCCTCTGTTATTTGTAAGGTCACCTGTGTCGAAATAAGTGCCTTCTGCTCTTACAACTGCGAGGACAATTGGAATTTTTGTGACATCATTTGTGAGGACATCTCTGCTATTTGTGAGGCCACCTATCACGAAGCTTGTGATTACATCTGCGACATTGCAGCCAAAATCGTGTCCATGTCCAAAATCTTCGATGAACATTGAGTCGTTTCCCTTTCTTTTATCTTCATTGTATCTTCTTCTAATTCCGATTGAAAGACATATTCGTCAACATCAATGTTATATACTTCCGTCGTCTCTCGCAACCGAGATTTTAATTTAGATTTTATTCCATTTGTTGTCAGACCATGTTGCTCTAGCTCCTTTTTTAGTTGTTAAATCTTCAATTCATTAAACTGATCCATTTTTTACATTGCGTCTCACGGACTTTATTTGACCATCTCACTTCTGATATCAATTTTAACGGATTTAGTATAATATATTAATCTCCTAAGTTGAAACTCTATTCTGAGGTCAATCACTGAATTGTTAAATAAAAATCACAATTCAATGGCAATGCGCTTATCTTTATTTGTAATTAAAATAACTTAACATTTTATAACTCGTTATTCGAATTTGCAACTTCTTATTTATAACTCACTTACACTTTACTCATTAACACTCCAATTAGAACTGTGCCTGTGGCCACTCCGGCAGCCCTTATGCCCTATCGCTTTCGAACATTCTAACAACTACGAATTCTGCGGTCAGGCTAATTCTAATAAGTTATTGCCGATTCTGTTTTATTTTGGTATTCGCGTTCGTCACAATATGAAAGATTTCTTCACAAAACTAAAAGAACGTATTTTCTTGGTACCGAGCTTCATTTGGTGCGGAACATATCAGTTAATATGTACGATATTATAATTGGGCTAAGTGAATATGTTATTTTAGACATAATCTGGTTTGGTGCTAAAAATTGGTGAAATTGGTTCATATGTTTCCCTAAACCCATAACGAAGATATTGATTTCTTTTCTAGTGGTTGATTTTAAGTTGCTTGTGTTGGGGAGTATGAAGGCTTTCTTAATAATATTTGGGGATAATCGGTGTTTCTATTCTCTCAGCCCTTATATACCCAATATTATAGTTCAGAATTTTTAGTTGACTACATTTGGTATATATTGAAAATCTTAATAAAATTATGTTTCCATGTTACTAACTTAGCGGTTAACTTTATAACATATGTAACGGATAAGGTGTAAAACATTTCAACAAAACATTGAACAAAATTGCATTTTAAATAAGTAAATATATAATGTGTGAACAGAGAGATATATAAGGTTTTTGTGTGTTTTTACGAAAACCGGGATTTACTCAGCACGGTAGCTCATGAAATGTTTAGATATTAAGACAGATCTATACATAATAAAATATTCCTCATACATATATATAATTATATGTATAATTATATGTATACAGCAGATGTTCTACTTAATTTAGCTTTCAAGAGCAGACTTTTTAGATCTTTCAGACCTTTGCGGTAGGTAAATCCTCATTGTTATAGAAAGTATTAAAAAAACAATTTACAAAGGCGCTTACGAGTAAATAATTTCACGACAATTAAACAAATTACTAATTTCTTACAAATATGTATACGTCAAACTCTATAAACATATTATTAAAACCGTTAGTTACATAATAAAATATGCATACACTATGTATTATGTGTATACGGCAAACATTCTACCTAAATGTGTTTTCCTAGTTAGATATTTGGGGTAGGTAAGCCCCATTGTTTTAAAAAGTATTAAACAAAGTCTTCGAAATGGTTTTCCTAGCAAATTATTTCATTATAATTAAATAATTTACTAATTTCTAAGAAATATATATATATATATATATATAAATATTACATATTATTGTACTATGCTAATGTATATCTAAGTGATATATACAAAAGTACCCATATATACTATAAGTATGAGTACACTGTGACTATATTTTTAGTTACTATAGATTACTTAGCAGCGAAGTATTTCTTTTCATCTTTATTCAAACAAATTTTATTTTATCTTAAAATTAAATATAATTACTCACTATATGTATTGAGTTTGTAATATTATAACACAAAGAAGCTGTCACATAGCCGGGCAGTATCAAAACCATAACAAGGATTCAATTACCTTGAAAACAGAACAGAACCTAGGATCCTACTTTTCACACCCGGATGGACGGACTCATAAAATGGTAAATCGTTAAAATAATTATTTTAATTCTTTTCGTATGTCAATTATTATTAATTAATTATGCTTAGATTAAGTAGAATATCTGTTTTACTAAATCGTTTTGAAAACAGGGGACTTCGGGCAAACTCATTATATAGAGTTAGCGAGCAATCACTAGATACTGAAAGCCACACTAATCGTAGATTAGATTCCGAAGTACACTTGTCCAAGCAAAATATCAACATAGTTCAATATAGAACCAGGCGCCACAATTCTCAAACTCGCGTTGAAGAGCAAAGTACAAATACTGCAGGACATAGATATCGGCACGAAAATACCGAGGTACGGCCTGTTGAACAAAGTATAAATACTGCTCAACATAGGACTAGGCGACACACCCTTAAATTCGCTTTGAAGAAGTAGAGACAACAAAGTAGGGACACTAGGGAATATTTCGAGACCATATTAGAAGAAAACCATATTCTTATGCCAATTGTGCCGTTTCATAATACTGTAGTGCACCAAGAACTTCGCGCAAGAAATCCTGAGTATAGGAATTTAGAGCGCATGCGTAATCAAATACAAAGATAACATCAAGGAGAAATCCTGAAATAAGGAGAGGAATGTTATAGAGAAACCCAACGTCGACAGCTTAGCAGGAGGGGAGCACGCGAAAAATTTTTGAATGAGGGACGTCGTCGATAACTATAGGCAGTCTCAAAGAATTAGACTAACGAGAGAAAATAATGTTAAAAAAACTGAATATAAAGGCCATTTAAATTAAAAAATTAATTTTCAAAATATTTGGAAAGAAAGGTCCTGTCGAAATATGCATTTGATGTGGGGGATTATGGTTTTCACACCAAGTACGCAAATAAAATTTCGGAATTATTGCTCCAGGTCACTCGAAACTTGTTTTGAAGATAGAAGTTAAAGTTTTTGTGCAACGTGCAAAAATGCTTTTGCTCAGAAAAAAACTTTCGAAAAATATGGGATAGACTTTCCTGAAATACCAGTTTGTTAAAAGATTTTCCTCAATTGATGAACGCCTAACAATGCTTAGATTGCCTTCTATGACGTTCCGGGGGTATCCTTCTTTGTGGTATCAAAGGAAGAGTTTGCTTAAAGGCACTGTTGTTAATATACATACATACTTCTATTAACAAATTGTGGCCTAGATGCCTTTTATGACCTTCAGTTCTTTGGTGTATCAAGGGGAGAGTTTGGTTAAAGGTGCTGTTAATATACATACATATTCCTGTTAACAATATTGTGACATTTCTACCGAGGTCCTTTGAGGAGGTTCATCTCATACAAATTCACCTAAAAAGGCGTTTGGAATACAATCATGATTACATGACTGAAACAATACGTCCCGCAAAGATTAAGGAAGCTTTGCAATTCTTATTTAACACTCTTATGTGTCGTGAGAACAATGTACATATTAATGAGAACTGAGAAATTCAGTATTTAATAACCAAGAAGAAATTCCTTTTGTCGCATCTGCCGAATATCCTAGATTGGTTTAATTTTTTTATGCGGACCAAATTTTCCATAATAACCTTTAGGGAAATAATAGTCCCATAGCTCCTGTAATTGCAGAGCTGAACCCAGACGGTCAAGAGACTCTCTTGGAAATATTCCTGTTGAAAATTTGGACTATAATTGTTTAGTAATATCGCGAGGTGAAAGGGAAAGACCAATTGACATAATTCAAGATAATAATTCTGAAAATTTTTCATTTGGAACAATATACGTTGGCCAGAAACGTATATGCTTTGAAACATATAATAATATATTCCACAGTTGTACTACGATTATAAAAAATTAGAATTGCTGCAAATTAAAAATACTACCTCCATTTTGCTTTCGAAAAATTTCAAGTCCTCTCCTCTCCTGCCCATTGGGAAGCTGATTTTTTTTTTTGAGGAATTTCGTTAAAAACTTTTACAGGATAGTGGAGTTTCGCCAGAGAGGTTCCCCGCATGTACATGGTATATATTGCCTTAATAATGCTCCCAGGATCAACATTCAAGATCCTTAGTCATCCCATGATGTCATTAATTTCATTGCATTCAAAAGCATAACCGCAGTCGGTCTTGAAGTAAAGAAATAATAGGAAAACAATTTTGCCGTTTTGGTATACCATATCCATTAATCCATACAAATATTGATATCTCTTTCAGAAACAACTCAAAAATTGGAAAGGCATTAGGAAAATTTATGTTTACTTATGTATTCTAAATGTTTTAAATTCTGTTTAAATTTTTAATTCAAAGCAATGTTTAAATTTTAATATTTTTAATTAATTCAATAGGGCAAACATGTATATACAATATATATTATATGCATATGCTTGCTGTTCCTTCATAATTAACTATATTAACAAATCAGACTGAGGAGTTTTTAGAATTTTAAATGAAGCTATATCAGAAGTAAATGCCGGAAATTATACAGTTAGGCAAAAGCTTAAACTTATAGGACACAAATTAATATCCAGCACAGAAATACCTGCGCAATAAGTAGTCTATTGCTGCATCGTGCTCCATCTTTCTGAAGCAAATATTCATAAATATCTCCCGCCCTGAAGAGCACGTTCCAATGGTAAAACCTAAAGCGGAACTTCATAACTTTAATTTACATTCTATTGAAATATTCGTAGCTGGTATTTTAGACCGCTATGTGCAGGGACCCAATCAAATAAAAGCTGTTTGCTGAGCTATTTGTACATCAATGTTTAAATTTATTAAATTAAGTAGGAGGTGAGAAGAGAGGGAAGAGATATTTTACCAGAAAATGTGGTTGCTATTTCCCTAAGAGGCGGTTGTGGTTTTGTTAAAAAATGTACTAAACCATGTATAATTCGGCATAGGAGATTTATCCCAGATGTTACCACAGTTGAGTATTTCTGTGAAATGGTAATGCTTTACTATCCATGGCGGAATGAACTGTAAGATAAAATCATATCATAAGTAAACCCAAAGAAAATGTGATGTTTTTGAGCAAAGAAAATTGCATTGTATTTGCATTCCAATTGAAAATTGGAATTGCATGGTGAAGATTCAGCAAATAATGGTACTGAATCTGAATGCAATATTTGACTATTTAAACTACCACCTGTAATTATATTATTTTTTTCTTTTCTTTAAAGGTTTTTATTAAAAAAGAACCTACTTGACCCATTTGATGCACCAGCTTAAAACAAGACGCTCATTTGATGAGTTCATTGGTGGGGGAGCAGGTGCAGGAATGAGTCGTTTGAGATCTATAATACATCAACCAGTTAACCATCGTTTCAATTCTATACTTGGCATATTGTGTTTCAGGCTTATTGATTTAAAACTAATCACAATTGCTGAAATGGTATGTGGTAGGTGCTCTGTTTAGCTCTGTTGATGCTAGATTAAAAAAAAAAATTCAAAGCAAACAACTCTTTCGGTGGAATTCCGATTATTGTTTTTGGTGATTTGAAGCAAATCTACCCTGAATGAATGATGCTTACAGAACTTTAGTTGGCTCCTCTTTGTGGGAGTTATTCAAATATTTTGGGGGATCAGGCTTTTGTTATAGCATTAAACAGTGTGGCAGTATTAATAGAAACTCGAGTAGTTAATTCAGAATTTCTCGATGACACGATACATTTATTTTAGTCTTACGAAGAGTCGAATATTTTCAATGCCTTTAAGTTTAGTCGAATTCCAACTGAGGCTATCTTCTCAACTTCTAAAGACTCAGTTAAAGGAATAGGTATGGGTGAACAAATTGAGAATATTTTGGCTTCATATATTCAAAGCTTCTGAAACTACCCAGTGAATTGACACTAAAAACAACTGCCGAATATATGATTACAGTGAATATAAACACCAGTGATGGGTTCGTTAATGGGGCAAATGGTCAACTTTGTTTTATTTTATTTTAATTTATTCTTCCTCTGCTGATGAGCGTCAGTCATAGAAGATGGCTTACTTCAAAAACATACTACTGAAAAATATCGATACAGTTTCACTACAATATTTATACACCATCGGTATGCAACGTTAAACAACATTGTAAAACGATGCGCTGTATAATTTGACGTTATAGAACACTTTTAGTATACCGTTTACTTTCGCAAAAAGGTGTTTTATATTTTGCCGGCGTATAATGATAAAAAAGGATAAAATTAAAGCTAAGAGTAACTATAAATTATTTCTTAAATTTTTCCGAAAATAGAAACAAAAACACCATTCAAATATATAGGAAAACATTTAATATTCTTGCCATCTTAGTACATTCTTTATTAAAAATACTAAAATTAGTCCGTATAAATTTTCGTATTAATTCGTTATAAATAATGCGTATTAATTCGTATAAATTAAAAAACAATTAATAAGAAATCTTACCAATCTGAGCCCGGCATTGTTCAATAAGTAAATGTTAAAAAGCATAAGCTTTTTTAGTGATGTGCGATTTTCTTTGTCACCGCGCATAATGAGTTTCAAAACATGATGCAATGTCGGAAATATTTTGGAGCCATTGCAGAACATTGTACTTTGTTCATATGTATTGCAATTGACGTTTTCGAAGTCAGCCTGCCATAAGGGTGTTACTATGCTTGTACATGGTTTCCTGAACTTTCATTGTAGTACGGAAACCATATATGTATCTGTCTACGATATTATTAGTAAAGTCTGAAACACTCAGAGATTTAAACATATCGTTCATTAAATATGAAACCAGAACACTGACGAAAATACGTTTATAAAGGCTACAAACCATCAAAACACTTTATCATTAACTTTTTGAAACAGTAGGGATATTAGACACCTTAAGCTATCTCTGATAATTTTGAGTGCTGACCGAGGCCAAAAGGCCAAAATACCATGTCGTTTAACAAATGTGAAAGTTACTAGTATTTCGAATGAAAAAATTGAGCTACCGCCAATCATTATTTCTCTTTTCTGTTTTTGAACTACTGTAAATAATAGTACCTAACTAAATACGTTTGGTAATGTGCGCTCATTATTCAACCATATTATAGATAAGAGGTCAGATATTTAATCAATAACTTACTTAATGTGCCCTTCATACTGCTTAAAACTTGCTCGAGTCGCATCGTCTGCTTTAAGCTGCGCTTCCTTCCACTTTCGAAATGAATCAATAACTTTCTCATTTTGTTTGCGTAGATCGCATTGCTTTCTTAAATTTGTAAAGTATAAGATTGGATTTTGGAATTTGTGCCTTTAATACTAATAATAAGAGTAATATACCTGTACTCATTCTCGAGCTGCTTGTAGTCATCGCAAAGTATGTTAAATTGACGCTTTAGCTCATTGTTTGCCTCTTGAAGTCGCTTTGTGCAGTCTTTTTGAGAAGACTCACTGCGTTGCATGATATGTTGCTGCTCCTTCATTACATCGTGTGCCGTATACAACTCCTTTTCGGTCTTTAATAATTTATCGGTTAGACATCTTTGTTTGTTTAGCAAAGTGGCCTCTTTTTCTTTCAAAGCCAGTACCTCATCCCTCAATAGATTACGCTGAAAGGGATGCATCAATACCCGATAACCTCGAACTAATTACATACATGAGCACATGGACGAGCAAAACTTTTACATAGGGAACATAGTATATCAATTAGGACAAAATCTATTTTCATAACTCTAAGTTTCAGGTTAATATAAAATTCACACACGACTGCAAATTACTGTTAAAAATTTATCTAAATGCTCGGATACTTCAAGGAAGCGTACTGCCACCTGTAGTATATATAATATTTACTAGCGATTTTCCAGTAGAATAAAATACAGGACAAAAAAAAAAAAAATTGAAAAACCAAAACTAAACAAGTAAAACGTTCCCGGTATTTTAGTTGTGGTCGCCAGAGTAGCTTTACCTCCATGTTATGCTCCTCTTGTCGTTTATCCATAAGTGCTAAACGTTCTTGTAGGCAATTCATTTGCGCGCAGGCGGCCCGTAACTGTTTCGCCTGATCCTCATAGTTTCGTTCCATGTCTTCATATTTTTTACAAATATCCGTCCGACAATCATTTTGTGACTTCAATAATGTATTCAACCGATGCATCTGCGTCCTTAATTCATCTGCAATATAGTCGCTAATATTAATCAATAGATATACAATAAATATAGAATAAAAGATAATATGTATCTGCAGATGTACACAAATTTCACTGCTACCTAATCATTACTTTCGAAGCAAATCATTTAATTTGAAAAAACTGTAGCCGTAGAACTTAACTCTGCAAAAAATGCGACAAGTCCAGGATTAGTCGCAATGAAACATGTGACTAATGGCCTATTGATCTTTTTCATGGAACAAACTGATCCATTTTGTTATGCATTGCATTGCATGCAAGCATGCATTATTAAGAGATTATTGTACCCTTTTGTACCCGAAAGCCTACAAAAAGAGACTAATCGAACAAATCGTACAAATCTTGCAAAAAATTGTGCAAATAATCTTCAAAGAAAGAACACCCGGATCACTCTTTATAGGGTACAATTGGGAATGAATTAGTTTCTGACATATGTATATCATTAGGATACAATTAGGTACTAATTAGTCCCAAACGAATATATTTAGGGTAACTTGGAGATAGATTAGTTGAATCTTGGTTTACATTTCTGTTCAATGGTATCCTATAAGAAATAACTAAACATGTAAGGCAGGTTAACAAGTTCAAACAAACTAAACAAGAACAAACAAGTTCGGGTGTAACCGAACATTTTATACTCTCGCGGATCAAAAGTGAGAAAATGCTTTCAGGTGCTGGCAAAACTTTATATTAAACAAGTAAGAAAGGCCTAAGTTCGGGTGCAAACGAACATTTTATACTATCGCAATGTCAAAGGATCAGAGGGGGGAAATGTTTTCAGGTACTGGCAGAACTTTAAATTAAAAAAAGTTGCGGAAGAATTCAATATTCATTATTCGAAGAAATTGTCAATGGATTCCAACCATATTTGGTATCTTATTAACTTATATTACAGGTCATATACTCATGTACTTTAATTGTTATATTTTGCTCCGTGTCAGAGATATTTATATTAAAATCTACCAAATTAACTCAAAAGTGATATATGGGATATAAAGTAAATCAAAGTGGTTTAATAAATATATTACATACATGAGGAGGCTTAGACCATGGTCTAGACCGATTTCTTTCATATTTAGCGCGAAATCACATGATGTTTAAGAAAACATATCCACTTAATTTCATTAAAATATCACACATATTGACCAACATAAACGGATATGATATGAATATATATATATATGATATATAGATATGAAGATAAGATATGATATAAGACTTGATGAAACTCGGTACACGTGTTCTTTGTCACCGTAAGACGGTTGGTAATACAGATGGGCGTAAATGGAGATCTGCCACGCCCACAAAATGCCATTAATCGAAAGCAGATAAAGTGGTATAACTAAGCAGGACACTAAGATATAACCGTGCCATTTGGTATAGAGGATCCCAGTAGGGTGGGGGATCTGTGGGCAAAATTTCTTTTAAAGTGGACATGGCCCTGCCCCTGCCCCCCAATAAGTTTAATATATATATATCTCGGAAACCGTTAAAGATATATCAATCAAGCTTGCTCCGAGTAAGTTTTCCTAGCATCTCTTCATATACTGAGAAAATTAGTAAAATCGGATTAGAACCACGCCCACCTCCCATACAAAAAAAAAGAAATTCCATATCTTAAGAAACCTTTAACCGATTTCAACAAAATTTGGTATGTGACATTATATTTACATTTTTATGATATGCTGTGAAAATCGACGAAATCGGATAAAATGTACGACTACTCATACACAACACAATTTTAAGTTTCATCTGATCTTTTCACTTTAAAGCAGATAAATCGAGCAGCAATTAAGATATGAAAATCAAACTTTGCACAAATAGTGCCTTCAGGATATGTCATCTCATGCGTAAAAATAGTTGAAATCGGATTATAACTTTTCAAGTCACCAAATACCCAATACTAGGATTTCAGTGCCGCTATCTGACTTATCGAAAATATCGATAAGTTGCAAGATATCGCAATGAAATTGGATCTTTCCATGATAATAGCGTACTCTGGTATCAAAAATGGTGGAAATCGGGCAAATACTACCCCTAGCCCCCATATACCTAACAAAACAATTTTCAACCTTCCGGTAGACTTTATACCATATATAACGGGAAATATGTAAGATATCGTGATGAAATTCGAGGATTGTCTTTGTATGATAATAGTGTGGTCTGGTGTCAAAATTGGGCAAAATCGGGTAAATACTTCCGTTAGCCCCCATATACCTATTATAAGGATTTTCAACCTTCCTGTCGACTTTATACCATATATAACGGTCAATATATGAGTTATCTCTTTGAAATTTAGAGAGAGTCTCTTTATGTTAATAGTGTGTCCATGTGCCTAAAATGGAAAAAATTAAGTAAGCACTTCCCTAGCCCCCATGTACCTAATATGCGGATTTTCAACCGCTGGGGCTTTATACCATATATTTTGGTCAATATGTATCATAGCAAAATTAAGTGAGCGTGTAATATCGGATATACCATAGTTTACTGCCGAAAATGTGTGAAATCGGTCTACGAATTATCCCACCTCCCACATACTACATATAATGATTTTCGCTATTCGAGCAGAGTTCATGCCAAATATGTCGGCCACTGTATAAGTTATTGGGTTGTTCGGAAAGTCATTTCGTTTTTTTGGGGAACATGAAAGACAGTTTTCGTATAATGCCTTTCAAATGGCCATAAACAGTTGAATTCGACAAATTTAACCTCTCACCGATCTCTCGTGTGGTGATTCGCCGATTTGCATCAACTAATGCCTTTATCGCATCTTTGTCAGCTTCGACCGGCCTTCCAGACCGTGGTGCATCTTCGACATCAAAATTGCCGGATCGAAATTTTGCAAACCAGTTCTGGCACTGGCGTACTGTTAACACGCCTTCTCCATACACATCCGTCAATTTTTTTCTCGCTTGGACAGCATTTTTACCTTTTCTGAAGTTAAAAAGTAAAATATGACGAAAATGCTGCTTATTGCTCTCCATATTTAAAAAGGCACCAACCAAAAACTACTGGGTAGAATTAATAGAACTTTTTCACACACAAGCCTTGCAATATCAGCTCTCATGACATATAATGGTTATGGGGCTTAAGTGTGAAGTTAGTTTCGAAAAAACGTAATTAAGTCCTCTGGCGGGAAAAAACGAAATGACTTTCCGAACAACCCAATACTTTCACAAATTTGCGTACAAACATGTTCCCTAATATACTTGAATAATGAAAAGAGTTAATGTGATCGGTGGAGATCTTCCTCTATCCTAAAAATGCCTGATATAAGAATTCCCCCCTTTCCATCTGACTTTAAACCGTTTCTGTTGGTCAATGTGTGTGATATTTTAATGAAATTAAGTGGGTATGTTTTCTTAAACACAATGTGATTTCGCGCTAAATATGAAAGAAATCGGTCTAGATCATGGTTTAAGCCACTTATTCCTAATATAATGATTTCCTTTTTCTGGTTGACTTTTTCCTCATGTATTTAATATATTTATTAAACCACTTTGGTTGAGTTTATATCGAATATATCACTTTTGAGTTAATTTGATAGATTTTAAAATAAATATCTCTGACACGAAGCAAAATTTAGCAACGAAAGTGCATGAGTCTATGGCCTGTAATATAAGTTAATAAGATACCAAATATTAGTGCAATCCATTGACAATTTCTTTGAATAATTAATGTTGAATTCTTCCCCAACATTTTTATTAAAAAATTTTGCCTGCACTTGAATGTGTTTCTCCTCGTTTGTTCCTTGCATATTGCGAGAGAAAAAATTTGCTTTTACACCTGTACTTAGCCTTCCTTACTTGTTTTTAATATTAAATTTAGTATATTCAACATATTTGCGTTGGGGCAGGAATTTACCGATATCTCTAATGTTGGTACCGAATTAAAATGTTACCCTGAAAACATTCCCACTTCATTTCTTCACTAGGCGACGGAAATAAATATTTTTCAGTTTGTGTCAGGTGTTTAGATCTTTTCGATATTGACTAACATATAATGCAATTACTCTAAATTTATATTTCTGACAATGCCGGACATAGTGTCATTGAACAGTTAGTATTGTTAATACTGTTATTTGGGCGGTGGGTGCATTTCACCATTTTTTCTTCATGATTTATGAATGAAGTTATGAATGAATTTATGATGATACTCAAATTTAGCTGAGAACGTTTACATGATATTTTACTACTTAAATTCTTTTTAGTCAAATTATTCCAGTAATTCCCAAAGAAAATTTTTTTACATATTAGGATAAGTTATGGCCCATTACATTAAATATTTATTATTACACTTAAATGCTTTAAAAATGTTTATTTGTGTGTTATGTTTGTTTGGAAACTGAACCAAAAATTTAAACTTGCCTCTAACAAACAATCAAATTCAATACTTTTAACAATGTATTTTCTCTTCAGCATGGCTGCAGTATTTATATGCCCTTTGCTTACAAGTGGTACAACAAGTGGTACTTACAAGTGTAATTAGAAATTGCAGATATCGACTATACCTAAACGCTTAGAAGTATTCATCATATGACTCATTTTATATTGCTGGTATCGTTATTCAGTGTTATCTTAGATTTAGTAATTTTAAACAGTGGTGGTGTTTGGGAGGTGGGCGTGATTAGTACTTGATTAGATTGCTTTAATACTTCATACCATACGTATATTTCCGACGTTTCACGAAAGCAGGCTTGAGGTGTTGCAATAGCGGGTATATATAATAAAATTACCGGGTATTGCAATTTGTATGCGAGTTATCGCTTGCACAGGTGGACATTCGGACAAATAGTTTCTTGAGAAACATGTTTACGAATAATAATATAGTATATCAGTCATAGGTTTTGTATTGCTTTTCATGTCTTAAGTGGTGTGATGTTTCACTGTCCGGAGACTATGAATTCACATTATACACACTACACGTACATACTATGGTACATGCGCATATGTATGTTTTTAGAATTTTTACCGTGCTTTCGTTTACTTTCATTCAATTCTTCATTCAGTTTACGAGTTTCGCAAAGTAAGAACTGCTCCTGTTTTTGACTTTGTTCTAATTCGCATAAAAGTGATTCAACCTTCTTATTCGCCTGTTCCAACTTCTGAAACAACTCTCGTATTTCCTTGTCTTTAGCTTTAAGACAACAATCGTTGGTACGTTGTTGGTATTGTTGTTGTTGCTCGCATCGCAGCTGATCCAGTAAATTATTTAGCTTCCCTATATATTGCTCCTTCTCCAAAATGGTAAACTGCAAATGCTGTACCTGGCATCGAAGATTTTCGTTCTGCAAGTGAAAGAATTAATTACATTTAAATTGAGGATAATCATTAACAAAAGTCGTTTTCAGACACTTTGACTTAGTTCATAGCAGTGTTTATGATTGTCTTGTGAAGCTTGTTCCAATGCAAGCTCCAGTAAGTCGTTTTGAGATCCCAGTGTTTTAAGCGAAGACTCAAGCTTTGTGCAGTGATCCTCATTATGTTCGGATGATTCAGGAAACTCTTTTTGTACCATAGCCACTTGTCTCGAAAGGAACGTTAGTTCGTTCTTTAATTCATTGACAATGCTTAAATAACTGTCATAAGCAGAAAGCATATGTGTTTTGTCCCATAATTTAAAAGGTTGTTGAAATTGGTCGCCGTGTGGAAAATCGCCTGACTTGTGAAGAAAAAGAAAACTTAAATATTGGTATTCGCTCATCACACCTCTAAGCGACATCGAATAGAAAAACCTTACCATGTTTTCGACAGTGATATAGGTATGTATGTAGATATTATTATTAGTTAAAATTTACTCCGTTAATTCCTGGTAATTATCGTAATAATTATTGAAATCAACCACTTTACGCGGCCATGCATATCCGAAATTTAGTTCGGAAAGGATGTCATTTAATATTTTGCTGTTTGACAAACGAGTAGGATAATTTCGTTTATTAAAAATTTTGTGTATACAAATTTTATTTTGTAATTGTTTAAATTTTCTTTTATATTTACGTTCATCACATAGCGACTTTTGACTTTTAAATAGAAATTCGTGTATCTTCGAAATTAAAGTAAGTGCCTTTGAATATGAATAAGTATAACAGGTATGAAAGGGCTATGTTCAGATGGAACCAAACGCTCAATTTTAATAGATTTTTATGAATAACGGTCGTATTTAGTTATGTCCCTTTTTGTGAAAGCTTTTCGAATTTTTTTATGGCAAGTAGGCAAAGTTTCAATGTCATAGATTTTGATGGTTTAGATTAGATAGACATGGTTTGTTGAAAATCGGCTGGTTAATGTCCTTTATAATTTTTCTTTTTTTGAAGTATAATATATCACGAGCAAACTTCGCTCATATGTCTCAATTGGTACACAAGTTACCAGTTTTCAAATTAACTAATAAGTACAAATTAGCCATATTCTAGATCTTCTTCATATAGCAATTTTTTTAACGTTTTTGGAACTGAATCGCATAGTAGGTGTGCACATTTCATTAATTATCCTATTTTATTCCCTGACGGTGGTATGTTCTATAGAATCAGGCACTCTAGATGGGCTCTAAGCTACCGGTGGGGTCGGCAGGTCGCGGACAGCCGGGCGGCCTAAAGTAGCAGTTCAATTACGAAATAAGTTTAAACGGATAAGCAAACCACGACGATGAGTAATAGGGGTGGAGGATACGGCATAAAAGTTAGCGAGTCTGATGAAACTCCTGTGACTACGGCGAATTAACACCGCCTTGTAGAATTATGTTCCCTCATAATGTTTGGCCATTATGAGTCAAAGAAAATCCAGGCGCGACGAACCCACAATAGGCGGCTTCCTGGTCAACGTCTGTTCACATGTTAGGTACGGCTGTCATTATGAAGTGACCGGTACACAGCGCGGGGATCTGACAGTCCCTTGAAGTGTTGAGGGTGATTTCTCAGCTGACGGGATGGAGGATGATGTGAGAACCCTGTATATGATGCACTGGTAAACATAAATGAACGGAAAGTAATATTAAAAATAAAATCTATACGAACAACAGTAGCAACAAAAGCGAGCAGCGGCACAGAAAGCCGGAGGATAGTGATATCAAGGTTCAAGAAACAAACTCTTCCCAGAGGATGCCGGTTGTGGAAACAGGCACTTTTAAGCGCTCACCAAAGCTGGGAAGTTAATAAAAGTGCAAAGCTGCATGAAAGTGCTCAGGAGGAGTACATTGTGAACAAGAAACAAAGACTTTTCAGCAGCTGCAGAAAAGACGCCAAAGAGACTTCGAGAAAAACCAAGAAAAAAAAAACCATCCGTAAGGAAGAGCCGAATAAATCTGTGAATCTGGAAGTGCTAAATAAGTCTGAGTAAAAACCCCAATGAAGGCCAAAGGGAGAGATCGGAAAGCAGGGTGGTTGAATTGGAAAACCACCAAAGAAAACACCACATAAACCGCATCCTCAACGCAATACTATAATCACTGAGCGATCCGACGAAATGTTTTACAGCGACATCCTATGGACTGTTAAGAAAGATGATACAGAAACTATGAATATGAATAACAGAAACTAGGAGAAAATGTGTGACAGACTAGAAAGGCGATCAAAGGCGAAAGCTTGTTAGAGCTGAAGGTGACACAAAAATACGACATCGCCGAGGCTATTCGCACACAGCTAAAGACGTTGAATCATTTTGATAAAAACTCCATCAGAAGCATCAAGGTGGCGTACTTAGGAACAGCTGTGGTAAGTCTACCCGCGCTGGATGCTGGGACACTGCTGGATGCACATTAGATCAAAATAGGCTGAATAGCGCGCAGAATGAGGGCGAAACAAAATCTAAGAAGGTGTTCCAAGTATTTACGGACATTTTGCGAAAGTATGCAGCAATCCTGATGATAGGAGTCAGTGTTGCGTCAAGCGTGGAGAAAATGGGCATTTTGCGAAGTCGTCCGAAAAAAAACTGTGTAGCGCACGTAAGTGAAAAGGTAAGGAAAACATAATAGGGAGTAAGAAATTTCCCTTTACTTAGAAGCATTTAAAAGTATCAAAAAATTAGAGTTGTGCAACTTAACCTGAACCACTGCGAGGCTGTACAGGAACTTCTTAGGCAGACGGTATACGAGTAGAAAGTAGACGTGGCTATAATAAGTGAGCAATTCAAAAACATAAGCGACATAACATGGACCTCCGACAGCACAAACAAAGCTGCCATATTGGCATGTGGAGAAAAAGCTTTTAAGTAAATTTTGTTACACTCGGGCAGAATAAACTTCTATAGTTTCTATAATCCGTCAAGCTTGCCGCAAAGTGATTTTGAAAAAATCCTGGACGATTGGGAGACCTGGACCTGGACCTGGACCTGGGAGGGTTTGACTACCACGATGAACGTAGTTGCAGGCAATTTCAATATATGGGCGTCATCATTTCAATATGAAATTGGGTAGCATCTACATATACAAATAGGCGCGCAGATGTCCTGCTCATGGCGTTTTCGTTATTAGACACGGTGTTGCTAAATACAGGAAAGAGAAGAGCGGTCGCCGCTCTGCAATCGATTTACCTTTCGTTAGTGCCTCTGTGGTGCGAACAACAAGCTGGCAGGTGTGTGACATTCATACGCGCAGTGACCATTAGGCAGTCATACTTGAAATCGGATACCCAGGGCAAAATCGAAGGATTGCATTCACCAAGACGGTTCAAACGGTGGAAAGTCGAAATCGTGGACGAAGAACTCTACAGACCTTCATTAGATGGTAATCTGACCTGTGTGGAAGATACAGATCAACAGGTGGAGATCTTGGTGAGATACATTAACAAAGCATGCTTCGCTTCAATGTGAAGGAGAAAAAATGGGACCTACAGAAAAGCCGTATATTGGTGAAAAAAAGAAATCGACATTTTAAGAAGTGAATGACACAAAGCGAGAAGGATTTGTCAAAGGACTCGGGGATTGATAGAGCATACAGTACTACGCGAATACTTTAAAAGAAAACACAACAATCTCAAAAAAGCGACCAAAAAGAGTAAAGCGTACTTTAAAGCTTTAAAGAACTCTCTGTAAAAATCGACAAAAATCGGTGGGGTGCCGCGTACAAACTGGTAATGGAAAAATTTAAAGATGGAGAAGGACAAGTATTAACGTGTCCCATACAATTGAAAACCGTCGCGGAAATTCGCTTCCTTGCTAAAATCGATACCATAATAGTCACCGACATGGAGGTTATTATTATTATTATTATTATTAACCGGCAGAGAGGTTTGGTAAAAGCACAAGACCTGGATAGTATTCCAAATGAAGCCTTAAATGTTGCCATTGATCACAATGCCAGACCATTCACTGAATTGTTTTCGCAGTGTCTCCGAAAATGTGTCTGCCTAACACTGGAAAAAGTAGCGACTGGTATCGTTGCAGAAGTCAAATAAACCAGCCGGCAAATTTAGCTCGTACCACCCCTTTGCATGCTGGATACGATTGGCAAGATACTGTAGCGTCTAATTTAGAGAAAGCATCTGAAGCACTTAGAAAAAGAGTACCAGTGTCTCTCTGAGAACTAATACAGATTCCGAAAGCAGAAGTCTACCAACTATGCAATTAAAAAATCTCAGTGATATCGCCAACAAGGCAACAGAA
This sequence comes from Bactrocera minax, assembly GCA_021498325.1. NCBI lineage: Eukaryota > Metazoa > Arthropoda > Insecta > Diptera > Tephritidae > Bactrocera > Bactrocera minax. Next base: position 900,102 of record JAKEEE010000055.1, on the reverse strand, counting down.
GGATATGGATGTATGACACAAAAAACTATGTGCGTTAGTCTTGTTTGATGTCTAATTTACATTGAAATCTGCTTACTGGCCTCATATAATAAGCGTCTAGGAAAGTAAGGCAAAACACGTAAGCAGAGGGTGCTGCGCCTTACACTGCCGAAGGAGGTTCAGATCATTGGATACGCGAATAATATCGCAGTAACTGTAGTGGCAAATTGAGACTTATGTAATTGACATCAAAAATATATTGCAATATGGCATGAAAAATTAAGGACTGGTTTACGGCAACAAACCCTCAGCTTGCTGGGCAAAAAGCCGAAACGGTGCTGATCACAAGAAGGAAGATGCTAGAAGAAATCACTTTAAATATCCACGGCTATAGCATCACAACACAGCTGTTGTTGAAATACCGAGGAGTACTGATGGACACGAGGCTTAAGTCCAAGACGCACATCGACAGTCTTTGAGAAAACGGCACGCATAACGGCCGGGCTAACAAGGATTCTGGACAACATTGAAGGACTAATCCAAAACCGGCGAGTGCTATTGGCCAAAGTGAGCCAACTTATATTGATGTACCTAGCCCCAACTCATATGGGGACCAGCACTGCAGCATAAGATATATGCCAAGAAAGCGAAAGTTGTAGCTCGACTCAATACCATTACTGTCAGCTACGCATTTCGCACGGGGTCACACGAGGCGGCCGGGATCGTAGCGGGCATCAACCCACGTTTATAATGGCCATGGAACACGAAAGATCCAAAAGTATGGACAGGAGACTAATAGGTTGAGGAAAGAAAAAACGAAAGGCAAACGAGCCTCAACGAATGGAAGATACGATGGGACGCGCCAACGAAAGGAAGATGGACCCATAGGCTAATTGAAAGTATGCTAACGTGAGTAGAGAGGAGATATGGAGAAACTGACTTCTATCTAGCGCAGTTTTTGACAGGGCACGGTTGCTTCAGATAATATCTCTACAAATATGGCCATGTTGATGAAAGGAATTGTCCTTTCTGCGGCCGCAGCGAAGAAAACGATTCGCACATCTTCTTTTCCTGCCGGACGTATGAAAATGATAGAGCCAAATTAGGGAATCTGAAAACGGATCGAGTGACGTTGGTCAGTTGAGTTAGTACGTAAACGTATTGTTCCACAAGTTCGGATGAATGTTTCCCAAATGTGGTATACTTTTCGAAATAAAAAATTATTTTATTATTATGGTTTCAACGAGTCAGGATAAGATGTTATGAATGGGAGTTGCTTTAAGCTGAAACTAAATAACTCGCGAAAGGGTATGCGAAAAGTAATCGTAACAATGTACTTAGTTCCGTAATATTCGATCAACTCCATTGTTCGGGTTAGAATGCGTTGACCCGCATTATTGACTTCTCATTGTTTGTTGTGTTGTTGTGTTTACGGACTCTAGCGCATGAAAATAGAAAAATTTTCAACTTCCATGCGTATTTGAATTCATGTTCGAATTTCTTAGCGTTGATTGCGTAAACATTCGTAAACTATGGAGCTCTTCGCGTAAGAACTTGTATATTCTGCTCATCTGCCAAACACTTACCACCTACCACCTACTTTTAGCAAAATTATTAGTTCTTATGTAGCCGAACGTTAAATGACTTGAAGGATGGTGAATATTTCGAAATTTATTATGAAAAATGCTGCAAACGAAATCAGTCAGAAATTCTTAGACGACTTTTAGTGTACTTTTTGGTGTCAAATAGTCAATCAATCACTAATCTAGTGTCAATAAAGTTGTACTATAAAAATAGACATGTTTCATTCTTATAAAAGTAACTTGCTTGGTTTCTCAACCGTCTGCTTTAAAAACATATAATTATAAGAAATTTTTAGGTCAAATGACTTTTTGCTAACCGTATCATTATCGCATAATTTTAGAAATATATCTTTTATACTAACCTATATATATATATAGAATAATTTAAACGCATGCTTTGACTCTCAAATGCGACCAAAAAATTATTTATTGATTTTCGGAAATCGGTCTGTCCATCTGTCTGTCTGTGCAAGGTATTGTGACAGATGAAACGAAATTCAAACCACCAGGCGGTATCCAAAGAATAAGAAGTACAATCCAATTGAGTACGAAGGTATTAACACGATAGTATCGAGGTGTTTTTCGGCCAGTAATATTAATGTAATTCACGGAATCAACAAAAGGTGGCAGAGAGTTGTGGAGATATTTTAAGAAACGTAATTCTTTCATTCGATGAACCTATCAGCACCATAATGAGACGGAGCCCACTTCCAGACTCCTGGTTTGAGAAAAGTTAATTCTCTGCATTCAACTCCATTGATAACATCTGGATGACACTTAAGCGTGAAATGGAATATATGATTCTAAAATTGTAAACAGTTCATATCTTGCTACCTACCGATTCAAACAGGGTTAGATCCTACACAACGAGACCCATATGCTTCCAATTAGGTAGTTTCTACTGGGATGTTTTTGTATAAATCATCCTTGCAGTCCCCTGATTGAAGCGGAATCAGAGCATCAAGAGGATTACGGACGCAATTAGCTTCAGACAAGACTGAACGCTATTCACAGTGAAGCTATTAACATTTTCACTCACTCCTTCTTAGTGAATAGCGCTGAATAGAGTTCAATCACCACCCATTGCAAAACAAAACCTCGAGTTGCAACTTCGTTCTGGATACTGTAGTAAGTTTAACTTTTACGTATCCAGAATCGGCCCCGACCTACAAAATTTACGACTTGCATGCAAAGAGTCCCCACATGAATCTATCCACTTCTTTTCATGTCACTTGAAACCAACCCACCTAAAATCTTTTTCCAATGGTAAAACCCAATCGAAACAGCATGTTTCTTGGACTTCCAATTACGTGACTTCGATCACAATTGGCTTACACTTTCCCAGACAGAGTTTAGATATTCGTTACAACAACTACAACAATAACAAGAGCTCATATATCTCTAAAAGATATGCTACTGTTATTAATAGTATGATATACCGCTATCATATAAAATATTCTCTAAAGTTGAAAATATTTGAGACAGTGAAATATGAACTTAAATTTAATATTATATTTTCTTAGAGTTATGAAATAATGTGTTCACTTATGTTTGACATTTACATTATATTACATTATACACATATTAACTTGAATAAAAGGAAAAACTAGTCAAGTTTTTTCTGCACAACAAATAAAAATTTTCTAAAATCCTTTCAGTTGCAAATATTTTAACCACCACTGCACAATACAAATAAATACAAATGTATAGTGGCGTTCCAATAGGTGCTAAATTTTTTTGCGGTGTCAAGTATTTTTGGTGGCGTGTTCGATTGTGCTTTAGCAAATTAGTTTATTATTCAAGATTCCCTTATCGGCTTTGATTTTACCACTTAAAATTCAATAATTTTATAATATGTCACTAAGGTAGTAACGACAGCCAAACTATCGATTCTAAAAGGTCACAAACATATTTAAACTTTGCATTACAAAAAATGTGCTAATATTTTCACTTACTATGACTTTGAAAGTTCATTTCTTTGTTTTAGTTTGATAATTAACAAACCATGGTAGTGGGAGTCTATCATTCAGCTGTTTGAATACTAAATGTTAGGGGTAAAGTTTGTAGTATGAAAGTTGCCCTCCAAAAAAGAAGATTGATTTATTCATATTTTATTTATACACTTTTGCATTTAATATGTCGTGGTTTGGCACCAAAAATTAATGAAATGGATTTACGAACTACCCCGGCCCCCATATACTACATATAAGGATTATCATTATTCTAGTGAGCTCTATGCCGAATATGCCTGCCAAATTTTGAGTTATCTGCCGCTGTACATCCTTACTCCTGGTAATAACTACAGACAGTGTTTTAAGATAACATAAAATGTCCCCTTGGGGGACCGCACTAGATAATAATAGGTTCGCCCTATTATCCTCTAGCCCCCAACCAAAAAAAAAAAAAACAATCAACCAAACACAGAAGTAAATTTCCCTAGTCTACCAATAACAACGAAAGACAGCCCAAAATACGTAGTGTTAAGCTCAAGTGAAGCAAACAAACCCATGAACAAATTTTCTTGTTTCGCAGTTCACAAAACATTAAAAAACATTAGCGGTGAAATAATAAAAATTAGTGAATTAAGAGACGAAAATTTGCTGCTTCTCGTGAAAAATAGCACTATCGCAAAAAATTCACGACAACAAAACAACTCATTGGAATATGCAATGTAAAAATTGAGCTCTACAAAAACCTAAACTCTACAAAAAATACTATTTACGCTCCGTGCTTAAACGAAGTTCCAGACAATGAGATAATGGAAAATTTAAAAGAACAGGATGTTGTATCTATTTACAAATTTCCCAAATACATAAACAATAAACCAACCCCAAGCGGCGTTATATCTTTGACTTTCGATCGCTACTACCTGCCTGAAAAAATTGACGTTTCATGGTATACAACAAAGGTAAGACCTTACTACCCAAACCCTATGAGGTGTAAAAACTGCCAAGCCCTTGGACATACAAAAAAACCCTGCAATAAGCCCCCTGTTTGCGATACATGTGCTTTACCACCTCATAATCCCTCACCATGTACTCGCACTCAATGCGTAAATTGTTCTGCTGATCACTCAGCATCTAGTAAAGCATCTCCAAAGTTCATTCAAATTAAGAAAAGAATAACAATACAAGCAGGCAATAAATGCTCTTTTCGCGAAGCAGTAAACATCCACAAAGCACAAACACCGCCTGTTTTCAACTCTTCATCTCTTTCATTCGCCAACATCCTCAACAACTCGACAAACATAAAGAACACAAACAAAGAAACAATCATGCAAACAGAAGCACAAAGCTCCTCTTCTTCCCCTATCTCAAATACTTCTCTTAACTTAAAAACAAACAGCAGGAGCAAAGCAGAAGAAAATAAAACAACCACAATAAACGCAATAGGCTCAACTGACTCTATACCAAAAACAAGTACAGTCGATGACTCAACAACAACCTCCTTTGATTACGCTACAACAACCAACCTCATTTCAAACTTGATCAAACACCTCAGCAATACCCCCGTTACCCCTCAAACAATAATTTCCCCCCAAGATTAGACCATGCAAATTCTTCAGTGGAATATGAAAGGTCTATTCAATAACTACCCAGATTTAAATCTACTCATCAACAAATTCTCACCACAAATTATTGCACTACAAGAAACGCACCTCCCAACAAACAAAACCGCATACACTCCTCACAAATACATCGGCCACTTTCACAACCTACCTCAAAATAAATCAGCTAAACAAGACACTGTCCTATTTATAAAAAAACAAATTAAACATAAACGTATTCCCATCTCCTTCAACATATCCGTCATTGCTATCTAAATCGACATAGGTTTCAAGCTTTCTGTAGCCGCATGCTACATTCCCCCGCATCAAAAGTTTAGCGCAAGTGATATCATTAGTATAGCAAACACACTTCCCACACCCAAAATAATAGTAGGAGATTTCAATGCATGGAGCCCGCTATGGGGATCCACCTCCTCAAACCTCAGAGGTCAAATAATAGAACATGTAATACTATCTAAAAACCTAGTTGTTTTCAATGATGGATGCCCAACCCATTTTTCCACACACAGATCATTCACCCATGTAGATATTGCCCTTAACTCAGCATCTATAGCCCCTAAAATTTCCTCTTTCACACTAGAAGATCTTCATAATAGTGACCACTTTCCGATCATAACCACCCTGATCACCCCGATTCAATATATGATTAAACCGAGATCGAAATTCCTTATAGAAAAAATTGATTGGTTAAAATACTGCTCCTTAATAAATACCTTTACAAATAAAAAAATAACATCAAAAAACATAAATGCGGAAGCATCCAAAATAAAATCGATAATACGTTCTGCTGCCCACATAACTATTCCCCAAACAAACTCCAACAATTTTTCCACCAAACTCCCGTATTGGTCCAACGAACTAGAAGTTTTAAGAAACACAAAGCAATCACTCTGGAGCACATTCAAACAGGACAGAACATTGGAGTACTTAATAAGATACAAAAAGGCAAACTGCAATTTCAGAAGAGAATTAAAAACTGGAAACAATAAAGCTCTAGAAAAACTTACGGCTAACATAAAACCTACTTCAAGTCCAAAAAAACATTTGGAGTGATATAAAAGCTCTTTCAGGTGGATATAAACACAACAAAATCGACTTTATCCAATCGCCCCAAGGTCCTATCTACAATCACCATCACATGACGGAAATCTTTGCGCTAACATGGTCAAACTATTCCCACAATTCCAACTTCCACTCTAATTTCATTCAAAAATCAAGTCAAATAAATTTGCAAACATACCACAATCCATCCCCATGTTTTGAAGCTACGCTGATAGAATATCCCATTACAATAGAAGAATTTGACTCCACAATCAGCAAAATATCTGGTAAAACCCCAGGTTCAGACAAAATTTCCTACTACTCCTAAAAAAAACTCCCCTATTCTTTAAAAAGCAAGCTTATAAACTTATACAATAGCATCCCAGACAAGGGCATACTCCTACCCATACCTATCCCTAAGCCCAACAAATCAAATACCTTAATTACAGGCTTTAGACATAAATACCCTGTATGGCAAAAGTTCTGTAAAAAATTATATCCAAAAGAGTAATGTGGTATGCCAAAAAAAAAGGGATTAATAAGCCCGAATCAGTTCGCATATCAAAGCGGTTCTGGTGTCATTGACCCCCTACTATACTTTGAACATTGTGCCTCAACAACGATATCTACCAAAAACCACCTATCCGTCCTGAGTCTAGATTTTGAGAAAGCTTTTGATCGAATCGGAGCCCACACAGTACTACAAGAATTAAAGAAATGGGAAATTGGAAACAAAATGTATAACTTTATAAAAGCATTTCTATCAAACCGCAAATTCTCCGTAAGTGTAAACAACAACAACTCCAATGTTTACTCTTTGCACAATGGCACACCGCAATGGCACCTCTCAGCAACTTTATTTATTATAGCATTCAACCAACTCAGCAACTTAATAGCCCTAAACCCTCACATAGACCACCTCATCTACGCTGACAATGTTTTAATTTTCTCGCTCTGAATGATTTGTACCAAGTAAAAATCCTATTTACCAATATCTTAACCGACATCGTAAAGTGGTCTAAAACATCAGGAACCAAGGTTTCTGCAAACAAAAGTTCAACTTTCAACATTTGTAGGAAAAGAAAATGCACCTTCCGTAACCTGTCCCTTGCTAATACACAAATCTCAAACACTAATACTCTAAAAATACTTGGTCTCATTTTTGATAAAAAACTAACTTTTAAAGATCACTGTAAATATGTTAGATTAAGCTTACTCGCTCGACCGAATATTATAAAGTTTCTTACCTCAAAACATTGTCATATTCACATGTCTATTCTGGTAAATATTGTAAAAGTTCTTATGTTGTCAAAAATAGACTTCGGGCTTACGAGTTATGGACACTGCGCAAAAACACATCTCGTACTCATTGAAACCCCCTACCACATGGTAGCGAGAAGAAGCATCCGCGCATTCCCAACCTCCCCAATCAAAGCGGCACTGACTGAAGCAGACCTCCCTGACATCCAACACAGAACAAGATATAGCACAATGATGCTCACCCCAAAATTACTCCAATGTAAAAACAAGCTACTATTTGATCTGACGAAAGCACAATGCGCAACAAATAAGCCAACTACGATCATGAAATGCTTAACTGTAATCAACGAGCTCGATATAATATCAAAACCGTATCTTATTAAGGAGAACACGCACCCGCATTGGCTGGCATTGAAATCCTCCATAATGAACACCCTTTTCAAATATCAAAAAGCAGCTACCAATGCCGACCAATATATCCAGCAATTTAATTATGCAACAGAACCTTATAGGCCAGAATGGAAAATTATATACACCGATGGCTCAAAATCAGACACCCATACCTCGTTTGCCGTGACAAACGATCAAGGTGTCACTATAGCTATCGGCCTATTACCAACGTACTGCTCTATACTCACAGCTGAAGCGGATGCGCTATACGAAGCGGTTCTGTTCGTTGCTCAAACTGGAAAAAAGCATATAATCTTCAGTGATAGCAAATCAACCATCAACGCACTTTTAAATCCAGCAAATAACACAGTGTTAATCAGCAAGATAAGAGAAATTATATACCGACACAAAAACATAATCAAAATCATGTGGATTCCAGGACATGCTGGTATACGAGGAAACCTACATGGTCAAAAAAGTTCTCAAAGCGACAGTAGCCAGAGACTGGACAAATTATCATCACTACTACAAAACACAAAATCCCACCAGTTCCAAACCAATTTACCCCCCGGACTGCTCATGCCAAGACCTAAGAACTTTTGTGCGCCTCAGGATAGGACATACCTCAAGTACACACTGCTATCTGCTGAATAGAACAAATAAACCAAGCTGCAGATACTGTAACCATAAAAACCTAACGGTCAATCACATACTGGACGAATGCACTGCTTCACAACAAGAAAGATCAACTACATTTGGCAGCACGACGCCATCCACCCTACTGAAGACAATCAATACTGACAACATCATAGCTATCAACAAGTTTCTTAAATTGTGCAAGATGTCAGACATATAATATAAGTATGTTAAAATTAGATATTATTAGATTTATAATTTTATACTAATCCAATGCAAAACAAGAGCCGAAGGCCCTAGTAGCCGGCGCTTCTTTTAGTGAATTAATTATTTACAATTAGTCCTCTAGTAAATAATAATAATAAAACCAACGGTACCGATCGGCATTGTGGAATGGACACAATAACAACCTTAGTGGTGCTCGAGGCCTACCTAAAACATCTGCCGTACTTTGGGTTCGACACCCGGTTGCAATGCAACTCCATACTGAACTGTAACGCCCAACATTCTACTCGCATTCAGGTATTAAACCACAGCCACCATGATGGTCCCCGAAGGGCCTACCACAATGAGCAGGATGGAACGACCTGTAACTCCACCGGGCTCCTGCTCTCTGCTCTTAGTCGCCTCTTACGACAGGCATGCCTTACCGCGGGTTATTCTTATCCCCCGACCCGCAGGGGAAATAATTAGTAACAGTAAAAAAGTTTGCCGAAAGTCAATGTTATCTGTCCAAACCTTCCCCTAGCTTCAATTTACTTGATATAAAGTTTTCCGACTTTCCGCTGAGTATCAATATGTGTTATATTTTAAAGGAATTAAGGAATAATATTTAAAGGAATAATAAAAATGGTTTAGTGCTAAATATGAATAAAATCGGTCCGGATCTTGGTCCAAATCTTCCTTACTTGTTTAATATAAAATTTTCCCCAGACTTGAAAATATTTCCCCGCCTTTGATACTTGCACATTATTACCAGAGAAAGATGCTCCCTGAATTTCCCATAGACGCTAAGGTGCACATATTCGGTATCTGGGGGCTTAAGATTTCATATCTAAAAATGGTGGAGATTTCTGTGGTGATAAATGGTGGAAATCTCCACCATTTTTAAACATGAAATAACACACCTTGAAGGCAGCAGCTGTACAAAATTTTTTTATTGTTATATGGAGAGTAGGCGTAATTGTAGTCACCCATTCCCACACCGTAACATTATAATTTCATGGCAATGTTAAACACCAAATTTAGTTGAAATTGGTCAGGTCTTTCTTGAGATCTGATGATCTTGAGATATGTTTTTTTTTATTAAAAGTGGGCGGTGACATAGCCACAATCCAATTTTTACACCGACCTGGTTGCGGGCGTGCCAATTGTTCCGATCCCACCCTGCAACACCATCCTTTCTATAGCGCCAAGGAACACGTGGTCCTAATTTCATTAAGATGTTTCAAATTTGACTCAAGTTATCGCTTGCACGGATGGACGGACATACAGTCACCCGGAATTCAACTCGTCCCATCAACCTAATATTTATATATAACTCTATCGCTATCTCGACTGGTAGGTGTTACAAACAATCATTTGGTGAACAAAACTTAAATTCTCTGTTGAAACATGTTGCGAGAGTATAATAATAATGATGAATAAGTTCTTAAAATAAATACCTCTTTTAATGCTTTTATCTCCAGAGTAGGTCATTTGTTGGACAACACAAATGAGAGGAAGAACTCGTGTACTTAATCTCGTCAAATTATCAAAAGGAAATATTCAAACAATATTGAGTTGAGATTGTTTTGAATATTATTAGAAGTAAGTCGTCACTGCACGAAAGAAGCAAAGGTTCAAATGTGCGAAGGTCAACAGTTTTTAAAACCTGTAGTAAACACAACAATTAAAAAAAAAGATATACCACTAAGGGCAACACAAAAAGCGGATAAGAAAAATATATATTTTCGCATCTAAATGCAAAATGACATGTGAAAGTTGTCATGATTCAATCAAGGTTTGCTTAAGAGTTTTGTCATTTGCTTAGATAAAGTATTTCAGAAACGTGGAAGAAAATGGAAAAATATAATCCCATTTTGAGAAAAAGTACTGGACAATGTGGCAGTGGATGAGAAGTATATACATACATACATACATACATACATTACACACCTGAATCCAATCGGCAGTCCGCTGAATAGTTGTTGCCCTGTGAATGTCGTCCAAAGCGCCCGAAAACAGTAATTTTTGTGTTTTACAGGAAATGATTTTCATCGACCAACATGATAAAACAATCAGTAAACAACTGTTCATTGTTTGGTCGATTGGGCGTCCAGTTCAAAGTTGGGTCAAATTGTTAGGCCAAACACTATTTAGCACATGCAGCATTGAAAATAAGGTACTCGACAATTTAATTTATTTTTAGTATCAAATTACACAACCTTAGCCTAATTGTTCCAATTTCACATATTTTATTAATTTTTAGTACCAAACCACCGATTAATAGATGTCGCTGTAATCAAAAATATAGGCATGTAAATAACTTAAGCTGAAACTACATAACTCGCGTAAGCGCATGCGAAAACGTAAGTGTAGTAATACAATTAGTTGAGTAAAATTCGATCAAATCCATAGTGCATTAAATAGAAAATTTTCAACTTTCGTGCGCATTTGAATTCATGTTCGGATTTCTTAGCGTTGATTGATAAGAACTTGTGTATTCTACCCATCTGTCAAACGTACGCATACGCCTCGCTTTGGAAATAACGTTCCCATATACATCACGGTCATAAAGTTTATTTGGATATACGGTATTCAACTGTGAGGTAAGACCTATACAACCAATATTGAAATATTACAGAGGTTTTAGCCAAAAAAGCTGAGAGCAATAACAAAGGCCTAGGTTTGCTATGGTAAAGAATGAAGTGGAGATTAGCGTGCGGAAATACGTAAAGAAACTCCGTGATCATCCAAACCCAATAATGTTTGCTACTTCCTGTAACCAAAGCAGCTTAAAAATAAGATACTATACCAGCCTACAGAAAACCGCTATATGAAAAGCCAATGTGGTTATTATCCGAATTTATCGATTTTAACCCCATTGGTTGGAGTGGTGAAATCTCACAGTGTTTCAGTGAGATAGTTTTGAATTTTCTGAAATATTTCCATTAAAACATATGCCAAATTTTATATCGATAAACAGATCGAAAGACTCAAACCATAATTAACTAAGCAGTAAGAAGAAAACAACAGGTTATGAAATTATTTGAAGATAGAAGGTAGATAAGATGAGATGAATGACTCAATTTCAGAAATTTTTTCGTTTGTTTTCTGCAAATAAGTGAAAATGTCTGCTCTAACTGAGTTGAAAGAATGAAGGAGTATTACGGCATGCATAAATTACTCAAAAGAATGCAATGCTTCACAATAAGGTTATGTAACTTAGAACTGCAAAAATGTCGAAATAACCAATTTCTAAGTAGGGTCCCGTTACAATAAATTTCCTTGTATAGAAACTTTCAGTAATAGTAATTTTCGGTAATAAATAAATAAAAAATGCACAAATCTCAGTTCAATATCCTAACTGTGGTTATGATAGAAATGATATGCCATTTAATCTTACAAAATGCAAGACGATGTGCTTTTCCCGTAGATATGTGTTCCCCTCTCCCTATGTAATAAAAAGCCATATTCTAGAGCAAGCATTTAACTTTGTTGATTTGGGAGTTACTATGGACCCTAAACTTAATTTTAGTCTTCATCTTAATAAAATGGTTTTGAAAGCTATAGTTGCGCTTATTTTTGTTAAACGATGATCTAAAAAATTTGGAGATTTTAGAGAGAATTAGGCCTGTATTAGAATATGTTTCTGTGACATGGATTTCTAGTTACCAAATCCACTCTGACAAGTTAGAGTCCGTTCAAAAACAATTTCTACTTTTTGATTTAGGGTATTTCCGATGGGATCCTAGATTAAGTCTTCCTCCATACACTAGACGTTTGAAACTTACAAACCTACCTATACTCAATACTCGTAGGGACATGCTTAGCATAATATTGTTAGAGAAATTCATGAATGGATCAGTTTGTAGTTCTTTTCTTTTGGCCGAAGTTAAATTTAATATCCCAGTTTGCTTATAGAGGCAGTTTAGACTATTACTGTTAAAATCATATAGGTAAATTTTTGAACTAAACGAACCATTCCATATGTCCTGATTTTAGTTCTCATTCCAGCACGTTTGATTTTTCAGATTAAATTTTCAGCATTAAAAAAACCTTTTTACTTTCTCTTAGTAAATAAGATCACATAAAATTTATTATAATTTAGTATTAAATCTTAGCTGTTGATATTTTTGTTTCTTCAGCTGAGCAGTCTTAGATTTCGACGCTTAAAAAACTCTCTTGCCTTTCATATCTCGGCTAATTCCGTAGGTATGTGGAAAGCGCCCCTCGTCGGTTGGGCCGAAAGAGGGTAATGTTTGGTTTATTATTAACAAAAAAAAATAGGAAATTGGCGTTTCTCTTTTTTTACTGTAAAAAATTACGAAGGGAAACTATCTTATAAAATTATTTTATCATATTCTGCTCTATGTTTCTGTACCTTATATTAGTATTATCGTGATGAGAGATCTCCTTAAAATGTGTTAGTTTTGTTTACATAAAATGTTTTTTATATGTGGATGAATTTTTTTACAACCTGTAAGTTCGACTATCATCAGTAAATTGGCTGTATTAATATTATATTATGTGTATCAATACGCGTACTCTATCATTAGCGTACTCTGTGCTCGTTAAAAAAAGAAAATATTCCTAAACAATTTATTATTATTATTTTTTATATTTTCCTTATTTATTTTTATTTTTGATGTTTAAGTTAACTAGATTCTGCATGATTGGATGCCCTTTTTCCATCTATGTTCCTTCATTAATAAAAGTGACTATTACTCATGCCCTAAACTTTCGCCCTGCGTTGTCATAAGAGAAGATCTATTTTCAAAATAACCATTGTTGATCTGTTTTTCAGAAAGCATCTTTAAATACTTTTAAGAAGCTAAATTTTATACTGAAATGTACAAAAACTAATATTTTTACGATTAACATAAGCTGCAGATACTCCCTGATACAAATAAATTACGAAACGTGTTTCGGATGTGATGCTGATTTATCATGAATTCGTTGAAGTTTCCAAATTCTAAACATTCAAAAGTATCAACATGAAATTTATTAAAATTATCTTAGTATGTGAATAAAAGCAAATTCATCAATTATACATTTATTCTAAATTTTTCTCATCTTATGATGAACAATACTCAATTATCAACATTAAATCGAATATTACATTACAATTAATATTTACAGAAAATGTTTTGATTGCTTTTCTTCTAAAGGTAATATACATATGAAAAAGAGTGAACTGCCATAGAAAATAAAATATAATTACTATGATAGATTATATGATTAATGGAATGAATTAGATATTTCTACCTGAAACCTTAAGATCCCTTCTTACTATCCAAGATATCCACTTTAATATTACTTCTATTTGTTATGCCCTCGCAACATGTTGAACGGAATATATTAATTTCGTTCACATAACGGTTGTTTGTAACACCTAAAACTGTTCGAAAGATATGGTTTTGTATATCAAAATGATACGGAGCCAAGTAAATTATATTTCTTGATGTCTGTCAGTCCGTCCGTCTATCTGTCCCTGCAAACTATAACTAAGAATTGAGATGTATTGAAGGATTTTGGTACACGTCTTCATTGATGCTCTGAAAAGTTTGCGATGCAATTAAACGAAAGTCTATAAAGGGCTTTAAGTAATTCACAAATTGAGCTACTGACGTCAAATTTGGTAGAGAGACTACAGCACTACAGTACTACAGTAGTAGACGACTACTTTGGTAAACTACAGAGGGCATCTGTAGTTTAAAACTTGTAGAAAAATGGGTGTGGGCTCTCCCTCACATAAGTTTAATGTGTAAATCTCACAAAATGGTGAACCAATATCAACTAAACTTGCTGTACTTGTATCATGTCAAAGCGAAATCGGATAATAACCACGTCATTCCTCCCTACAAAAGTTATGTAAAAAACTTTTAAAAGTGCGCCAATTCGCTAAAGAAAAACGTCAGAAAAGCGTAAAGATGGTACATATGGGAAATATGTGAATCGGTATAAAAAGTGGAAAAGCGATGTTAAGGCTGGAATCAGACAACAACCACACCTACTTCTGAAATAATACAGTTTTAAATGTCTTTAGGTTCTTTCACTACACAATATATAAATCAAGTACCAATGAAGATATCAGAATAGAACATTGCGCAAGATGTACCTTTAAAGCACATCTCACCTGAAAATGGTTGAATACTTTCTACAACTTTTCAAGTCCTACATACCGATTATGAAGACTTCAGTGCCTTTGGCTGACTTTAACCCAAAAATATGGGACACTCTATTAGATATCTCAATAAAATTGTGATATCTTGTCCTGATAATAATGTGGCCTGGTAATATAAATGGATGAAATCGGATTAGTACTTCCCCTAGCCCTCATGTTCTTAATATATATAATTATATATCTTATATATATAAGATAATATAATTATCTTAACAAAATTGTGTGGGAATATGTTCTCAATCATACTTTAGTTGAATATATTTAATAATATATTAACTGTGGATTGGTTATTATTCAAGTATGCTTAGACCTTGTTTAGCTCCTATACCCCAAGTATAATTGTTTACAACCTCTCAGGTTGACTTTTTCCTCATATACACAATATATTAAATTTCGTTCTTCGATTGAGTTTCATCGTACATATCTCAAAAAATTCAGGGAGAATAATTCGATTAGCAGCTATTCGATAGTAAAAATTATAACTATTGGCCACCCTACTATAATATGAAGCACCTTCCCCCGCACTAATATGATGAATATATTGATTTGTGTTAGCTAGTTTTATTTTAATATTATAGAAATATCTCGGTCATGAAGCAAAATGTAGTAATGAAACTACGTTAACTTAGGATACCAAATATAAATGGAACTTTTTCCTCATATGAAATATGGTTTTGCTAACATCTGAAAATATTTCCCATCCTTTGAGCCTTCCGAGAGTATAAAATTATCGGATGCATTCGAACTTAATAATAATCGAACGTAATATCTAAATCTGTCAAAAAAAAAAAACCCCTTATACCTAATATACAGATTTTCAACCTTCCTGTACACTGTATACCATATATAATGGTAAATGCATGAGATATCACATTAAAAAGGGAGGATTATCTTTATATGATAATAATGTGCCCTTGTTTTTAAATATGGAAAATCAGGTAAATACTTCCCCTAGCCCCTATATACCTAATATAAAGATTTTCAACCTTCTGGTAGATTTTATACCATATATAACGGTACATATATGAGTTATCCTTGTGAAATTCAGATGTCCATGTGCTTAAAATGTGCTATATATTTCTTAGCATAATTAAGTGAACGTGTAATATTGGATATACCATATTTTAATCCCCCTGGGGTTTGGGGGATAAGAATAACCCGCGGTAAGACATGCCTGTCGTAAGAGGCGACTAAAATCCGTAAAATGCACTGCATTTTAAATAGACTTTGTTCTAAAATAGGCTTAGCCATGTCAGAAATAGTGCTATGTTACTTAGCTTGAACTAAGTTTATAACACTTTAAATGTATTATACAAACACTTAAAGAGGCCTTGCAGTCCAAGCTACAAATGCCACCATTCGGAGTTGAGGTAGCTCTACCGAAAGTAGTCGCGGCTACGAGGTCTGACCGGAGACTTTAATCTGGTACTACGGGAAGCGGGAGCTCCAACCTGCTCATTGCGGTAGGCCCTCCGGGGAGTATTTTAGTGGCTGTGGTTTAATACCTGAATGCGAGTAGAACTGTTGGGCGTTACAATTCAGTATGGAGTTGCATTGCAACCGGGCGTCGGACTCAAAATACGGCAGAGGTTTTAGATGGGCCTCGAGCCCTACGAAGGGGGTTATTGTGTCCGTTTCCACAATGCCGATCGGTACAGTTGGTTTTAGTAAAAAGCTATTACTGACGGAGCGCTAATCAACACATTGTATTGATCCATTGTGTTTTTGAACACCGTGGAGTTAGGATGTACAAACGGCAGGTACCCACGTAAAGCACATCGTTCAATACCATAGTTTAATGTCGAAAATGTGTGAAATCGGTTTACGACTTATTCCAGATCCCATAAACTACATATAATGATTTTCGTTATTCTAGCAGACTTTATGCCGAATATGCGTGAGTTACCTTCACAAAATTGCGTGGAAACATGTTCTCTAATGTACTTGAGTAATGAAAAGAGTTAATGTGATCAATCCACATTTTCCTCTATCCCAAAGATGTCCGATATAAGAATTCCCGACTTTGCAGTTCACTTTAAACTGGTTATGTTGGTCAATTTATGTGGTATTTTAATGAAATTAAATGGATTTGTTTTCTTAAGCATAATGCGGTTAAGAGATTAATATGAATGAAATCGGTCTAGACCATGGTTTAAGCCCCATATTCCTAATATAAGGATTTCTGTTTCTCTGTTTGACTTTTTTATTATATGCCCAATATATTTAATTAAGCCACTTTTATTGAGTTTATATCGCATATATATTATTTGAGTTAATTTGGTATATTTTAATATAAATATCTCGAACAGGAAGCAAAATATAGTAATGAAAGTACGTGAGTCTATGATATGTAATATAAGTTAATAAGATACCAAATATGATTGTAATCCATTCACGGTTTCATCGAATAATGGATGTTGAATTCTTCCGGAATATTTTTTAATATACAGCACATTGGGAGAGTACGTTCGGTTACTCCCGAACTAAATCCTTCCTTACTTGTTTGTATTGCTTTCATCGAAATTGAGTATCCTTGGTTGGTTGAAGGAAGAAAAATGTAAGCGACAAGTAAAAGTCATGCCAAATGCAAACAATTATGAACGATACTTTCCACTGTCCTTAGTTTAGCTATACATTTATAAATTTTATTTCGATTTAGACGTATACAAATCACTAGAAAATTTAAAAATTTAACAAATGAAAAGGCCTTTGAGCTCTGTAAAATTCTGACAGCAAATAAATATGTGATCGTCACGCACACAAAAAGTAGGATTGGAAAGGGAAAAATTCCTGTAAGAAATCATATGTAACGTATTAATTATGTATATTATTATTTCATCCCTTCAGAGAGAACCAAGCAGAAAGGATACTGTTAATAAAAAAGATAATACAAAATTTGCTGAAAAACGCAAAAACTAATTAAGATCTTAATATTAATGCAACATTTCCAGAGACCCAAGATTGGATATGCTTAATGGAATAGATTGGTCAAAAAATATAAATGCTTTTTCCGCTATAGAACAGGTATGAATACGTCGTCTAATAATTGAAATACTCCTCTCTTTCACTTGCCGAAGGGATTGACAAAGAGGCGGTAGCAGAATAGTCAAAGGACTGTTAACATTTCGCTTTTATAAGGGTAGGAATTTATTAATCTTCTTTGAAGTAAATGTAAAATGGAGCACTATTTGCACCATAGTAAATTTTTTCACCTCAACTCAATGCAGAGAAAAAGTTACCGATTGGTTTTCTAAGAAAAGAAAGTACCAATCAATTCTTAACTTTCATACAAGTGTTATTTCTAAAGTGTACATAACAAAAGATATTTAGATTCGTAAAGCAAGTGTTTTCAAACAAGGTTTGTGGGATTGGTACGATTTTTTAATTACGAAATTTTAATTTCAAGAATTTAATAAAAAAAAGCAAGTAAGAAAGGGCTAAATTCGGGTGTAACCGAACATTTTATACTCTCGCAATGTCCACGGATCAGAGGCGGGGAAATTTTTTCAGGTGCTGGCATAACTTTATATTAAAAAATTTTAGGGCAGAATTCAACATTCGAGATAAGCGAAATAAACTCAACCAAAGTGGCTTAATTGAAAATATTAGATACATGAGGAAAAAGTAAACCAGAGAAAAGGAAATCATTATATTAGGAATAAGCGGCCTAGACCATGGTCTAGGCCGATTTCTTTCATATTTAGCGCGAAATCACATTGTGTTTAAGAAAACATATCCACTTAATCATTAAAATATCACACAATTGCCCAACATAAAAGGTTTAAAGTCAGATGGAAAGTCTGGAATTCTTATATCGGGAATTTTTGGGATAGGGGAGGATCTGCACCGATCACATTAACTTTTATCATTATTTAGGTATATCAGGGAACATGTTTGCACCCAATTTTGTGAAAGTAACTCACACAGTGACCGACATATTCGGCACAAAGTCTGCTAGAATAGCAAAAATCATCATATGTAGTATATGGGAGGTGAGATAATTCGTAGACCGATTTCACACATTTTTGGCAGTAAACTATGGTAAATCCAATATTACACGTTCATTTAATTTTTTTAAGATATCTTACAAATTGAGCGTAATATATGGTATAAAGTCTACTGAGAGGTTGAAAATCCGTATATTAGGTACATGGGGGCCAGGGGAAGTGCTTACCTGATTTTATTCATTTTAAGCACATGGAGACACGGTTATCACAAAGAGACGCTCTCAGAACTTCAAAGAGATAACGCATATACTGACTGTTATATATATGGTATAAAGTCTACAGGAAGGTTGAAAATCCTTATATTAAGTATATGGGGGTTTACCCACTTTTCCTCATTTTTGACACCAGATCACAGTATTATCATGGAAAGGTCTGCCTCCAATTTCATTACGATATTTTACAGATTTACCAGTGTATAAGATATAAAGTCTACCGGAAGGTTGAAAATACGTACATTAAGTATATGGCGGCTAGGGGTAATATTTTCCCAAATTTCACCATTGTTGATAACAGAGTACACTATTATCATGGAAAGATAATTTTCCAATTTCATTACAATATCTTAGAGATTTCCCGATGTTTTCGGTAAAAAGACAGATAGAGTCTTTATATTGGGTGTCTGGTGGCTTGAAAAGTTATAGATGGCATATCTTGAACATGCTATTCGTGAAAAGCTTTGTTCCAATTTCTTAATTGATTCTCTATTTATCTACCTCAAAGTGAAATTATCAGATGAAACTTAAAATTGGGTTATATGAGAAGTAGGCGTGATTTTTATCCGATTTGGTTCATTTTCACAATGTGACATAAGAATGCAAATATTTATGTAGCAATCTTTGTTGAAATCGGTTAAGGGTTCTTGAATCGGTGCCACACCAATCATCAAAACTTTACACGGTTTCCTTTGCAACGCTCCCGTGTTATATTTTCTGCAAGATTTAATGTTTCTAACTTTTTTTTTTCAGCGAGTTAACGCACTTTTAGTAGTTTTCTTCACTTAACTTTTCTTAGCGGATGAACAGACTCACTCGGATTTCAACTCGTCTTTTCATCCTGATCATTTATATATATATATATCCACATCTAACTCGATTAGTTCTAGGTGTTACAAACAACCGTTAGGTGAACAATGAACAGCAACATGTTGCGGGACTATAAAAACAAACAAGGAAGGGCTAAGTTCGAGTATAACATTCTACACTTTAGCAACTTTCAAAGATCAAAGTAAGGGCCATACTTTCAGGTGTTCACTTTCAGGTGTTCACAAAACTTCATATTAATAATGGTTGGGTAAGAATTCATAATTCAGTATTCGACGAAATTGATATTGGATTATAATCTTATTTGGTATCTTACTAACTTATATTATAGGTCATTGACTCACTTAGTTTCATTACTACATTTGGCTTCGTGTCCGAAATATTTATACTAAAATCTATGATATAATCTATGTGATGATATAATATAAATTTATGTGAAATAAAATCAGCCAAGAGGGCTAAGCTTAACATTATATATTCAGTATATTAGGGATGTGGGAGCAGTAAGTATACACTTAATTTTATTAAAATATCACACATATTGTCTAACACAAGCGGTTTAGAGTCAGGTGTAAAGTCGGAAAGCACTACATCGGATTTAAAGTCGGAAATCCATATATCGAGTAAGTAGGGGCTATTACAAAAGTATACTCGAAAATAGGTTTCCACGCAGTTTTATGAAGATAAATTCATAATAGATAAAATAAATTATATTCCTATAGGAGTTCCTGAGATATTGGATTCAACCTAAAAATATCCAGTGTCATATCTATTGTCCAATATTTAGGTGGATTGCTTTGAAACCCTCAAGTACCATTTTGGCTGCGAAATTTAATGCTTCCGAGATTATTCTTCAACGAGTTAACGCACTTTAGTAGTTTTCAAAATAGCCTTTGTACGGGAGGCGTGGCGATGGCGTGGCGAGCGTTACCCGATTCTACTTATTTTCCCAATGTATGAGGAAGTACTAACCAAACTTGTTTTGAGAAAGTTTGATTGATACAGCTTTAGTGGTTTGGGAGATATGTAATAGAAATCTATTAAGGGCGTGAACATATCCACTTTTTAAAAATTTTGATCCCATAGGTGCCCCTCTTTACTGTAATTCTCTGCACAAAATTCTAGTTTTATATCTTAATTGGGAGTTTAGTTCTAGCATTTTATATGTTTTCTTTTAACGGCATTTTGTGGGTGGAGCAGTAGTCCGATTCGGCCCATCTGCAATTCCATCCTGCTCAGAGTGCCAAGGAACATGTGTACTAAGTTTCATCGAGATATGTCAATTTTAACTCAATATCGCTTGCATGGACAGACGGATGGACAGACAGTCTCCCGGAATTCAATTCGTCTCGTCATTCTGATCATTTATATATATCTAACTCTATATCTATTTCGATTAGTTTTAGGTGTTATACACAACCATTGCCAACATGTTGCTAGTGTATAACAATTAAGATTTTTAAAGTGCTCAGTAACACTGATTCCATCCAAAATAAATTTAAATCTCTAAGATTTTAGTCAGTTAAGCTAAATTGTGTTTGGTGTACGTACATACATATAAATATGAATTTATTTTAGGTAGGTGTCAACGAAATAATATTAATAGGCTATAAACATTTGATTGATGTGTTATTTACGAATATATATGTATATAAATAGTGCATGATTCTACTATTCAGGTCAAGCTCAACATTAAATGTAGTAAATACTTTCTGTGTGTTCAACCCTTTATATACATACATACATATGTAATGTATTTATATCATAGTTAAGTTATATTCCGTTGAACTCAACAAAACATTTAGCATAGTTACACGTTTTATTAAATTAATAACCCAGTTTACCTTCATGTTTTCCCTACAGTCAAACGTCAAACCAGTTAATAAAAGTCCCAGCCTAGATTTTCCTGACGCAAATCGAGCTATTTGACAAGAGTATATAGCTATAGCATTGCTAAAGAGTACTTTCCAATAAAAAAGAACACTTGGAACCTGGTGAAAATCTAAATTAAATTAGTTCCTGGGAAATATTTTATATATTCACTTTCTTTTTCTTTTTAATATATTTTTAACGGTATATTTTTCAGCGAAATCTATTAATTGAATTTCGAAGGCTTTCGGTTAACACCAGTTACCGGTATGAAAATATTTCAGTCGGCTGTCTATTTGGATTTGCGGTTCATACTGAATTTATTGGTGGGTTCTTATATACATGCATATGTATGTATATTCATATTTATATTCGAAGTGATGTATGTACACATATATCTCTAGGACAATTGTACATTGGAGAAAAGTTTGTAAGTATTATATATTGCGCAACTTATTTGCACTTAAAAAATATTATTTTTGGAGAAAACCATACTAGCACTTTACCAATTGAATTCCTTTTTAAAATTTTATACATAATTTGTCCATAGATATATTTTACATATTATATATTTATCAGAAAATTTTTATTGATATGAAATTTCATTTGCAACCTTTACTGTGTACAGAAAAAATTACGGTAAGAAAAAATTTTTTTGCTGATTACAGAATAAAATTTCAGTAAAAAATACTGATAATATAACTTATTCGATTTACATTGTCAATAAAATGTTTACTCATTATAGAAAATAGTTGTTGGTCGTTAAAAATCGATACACAGCCACTAAATTCAATAAATGCTTTCCGGATGAGAACATTACATTTTCATTACCAATAACAATTTTACAATCAGTAAATATTTCACTGGTAATGCAAATTAAGTTATATTATCAGAATTTTAGCTGGAAATGTCCTCAGTAATTTCTATAAGTTTAATAGTAATATGTTCAGAATTGATGAAAATTTATTTTCAAGATGGACTCTGAGGATGATCGTATAATGTCAAATTTATGAAGACAGCGTTTGGAAGTGCGTGAAAAAAGTTTTGAAAAGAAAGAAAGAAAAATAATATAAAAATTTGGATATTGATTAAATTTAAATTTAGTATAAAGTAGAAACATATATATTAAATAAAGTATAATTACTTCACGAATTTAAACATGTTTCCTACACCCATTCTGTGCTCTAAGTTACGAGATATACATCAAAGATATCATAAGAATATCAATAGAATGTGTACAATACAGATTTTTACAATATTTCTAATAAATGATTGAATAATCAGAAAAATAACTGTGTATTGTCTATAAGTCCTTTCATTTGAATATCATAAAAGTGGAGTAATACAGCGTTGGTAAATATTTATATTCTTAAAGTAATAAATACCCAAAAAAATTTGAAATCCCATTTACAGAAAATTTTCACTAATGAATGATAGGCACGAAGTTACCATCCATATAACTAATATAGGATATTGCGTTCGAGTAGTTTATAGTACGAATTTGTCACATGCTATGCAGAAAAAAATGCTTTTGCTATAACAACAAGAACTCTTGTAATTCTCATAGAAGCTTGTTGTCCATGTAGTTTCTGCAAGCGTTAAAAAGAACATCAATGCAAGCAACACATTTATACTTATAATATTGAATATATAACATATTAAACTTTACTACACAAATAAATATATTTGTTCGGAAACATAATAAATGTTATGCAAACATAATAATGTCTTCAAATAAAAAAATACAGAATTAGACGAAGCATCCATAGGTTGTATTTAACCTATTTGTATGCATACGTAAGAATAATACTCATGCGTTTCTTAAGTCAAACGATTTTGGTATTGAATTGGCAAATTAAATCTGAGTAAAACTTTGCACTTTTTGATCCCAAAGGTCCAGACCATTAAAGAGGATTAACTATATAAGTATTTATTCTAAATAATAGTGGTTAATGAAAATATTTAACAAAAATGTGGAACAGGATGTTAAGTTAAGGAGAAAGAACAAAAATGCAACCATTTTTCATCAATGCTGATTAAATGTTACAGCGCATTTATATAAGTCTTGGAAGATACAGTAAAACTCGAACTTTAATAACTGATTGGGTTTACGAGTAGGTTGCAGAAAAAACCATATCAATTTCAAACATATTTACCTCATTATTTCAATATTTAAATTTTTAAGAAATGTATTTTTACACAAATCCAATATTTAAATATTTAAAATGTACAGTTGTACAATAAATTTTAGATAAATACTATATCACTTTTCCGAACGTAAACATATGAATGTAGACACATATATTGTAATACTGTGTGACCTACTACCTTGAATATTGGCTTGAGTAATCGATATTGCGGTACATTTCAATAACTTGTTCGCGTAAGTACCTTATAACTAATTCGCCTAATAATTTATCGCGCGCCTTAAATAGGTACCGGTAGCTTTTCTGAACAAAATATCCGAAACATTTGGTAGTTGTATGACATATACACCAAGAAATAGACACATACACCCATAAAATATTTTATTGTTTTATGGTTTCAAATCAACAATTCAATAGATTTAGCTCAATTGTTTTAGACCGATGATCGGATTCAAAATTTCACGTGTAAATTTAACGGGACAATTTTTCAACGATGACTTTTAAAACGAGATAAATGGTGATATGTAGCAACGAAATTCCGCTTGATTGCACACCCATTCCGATTTGGTGGTTCTAAACACACTGCAAACGAATAAGTTATTGAATAGTGATTGGGCATGTAAGGACTTCGGTTTTTATACTCTCGCAAGATGTTACACAGAGTACAATAGTTATGTTCACCTAAGTGTTACAAACCCAAAACCAATCGAGGTAATGTCTATTTGTTTGCCCTTCCGTCTCAAGTTCTGATAACTTAAGTAAAACGTAAAATATCTTAATGAAACTTGGAACATGTTGTCAATAAACGCCGTTAATATGAAATAGTAAATAAATAATTCAGCCACAAATTAAACTACATAACTTTATACAGACAAGGACAGAGGGTTTCAAAACTTTGAAAAAGTAGGCGTAACATCGTAAAATACTAAATTCGATGAGAAAGTTTCGTTTTGCAATAAGTTTTGGATCCGGTCTACAACTTCCCTCCTAGCTGCATATATCCCATAGAATGAAAAATCTCATTTGTATTAGACGGGAATATTATACTTAACATAATGTACTGTGATGTAACAGATCACTCGGTCAACTCGGTCAACCTGTCATTGAGCACAATGTGATTCGGTCCAAGATTTCCCCCTGCTGGTGAAATCTATTAAAAATATTTCAAGTAGTAACTAATATTCCACTGCGGTCGAACTTAACTTTTCCTTACTTGTTAATTTATGTATGTATGCCCATATATATAGTTTCTTAGAAATATGTATACATACATACTTTGCGTACATGCAACTGTTGACTACAATTAACATAAAATAGATTTGTTGTCACGGCAAATGACTACATTCGTACCATATAATTTGTGACTATATCCAAATCTTATAATGAGCACAATAGTACGTCTATCTATTACTTCCAATTCTTTGATTCCGCTTATTAATTCAAACAAAGTTATATGAAAATATAACTTATATTATACTGAAAGAATATGAACTCTCTGAATACGGCGGTTGGTTCATAGAATTTGTCAACTTAGTTCTTTGAGTCGAGCGCTCGCATTCTAGATTCGACATTTGACAATATTTGTCTATTTCAAATATGCAACGACTTCAAAGCAGGATTTTGAAGCTTTGAAAATTTTATTTCTAGATACTGGTTTGAATTAAAGAATATGGTGAGTGTAGAAGTTACGCAATTGATCCATATCCCTGCGGACCAATTGAGGAACAAACATAACAACAAACATAAAAACTGTGCTACTTACCTTCCCTAGGTGAAGTTCTAAGGAAAACCCCTGAATATTTGTGGTGGCGTAAGTGGTTTTCGTATTTTAATGTATAAGTGATGTATTATATAACCAAAAAACTTAATAAAAAAATCAGAACGATATATTTACTATTTTCAAACCAGAGGATGTTGATAGAATGAGAAGGCTCAATTGTTAAATTTACTAAATTATAAATTTCCAAGTCGTAACATCTCCACACCTTAAAAAGGCATCAACTAAATTTTCATTACCCTTTAAGAAAACCAAGTTAGTTTTTTATTTTGGCGACAAGCAATGCATACATAGACATACTTTGGCATGTGAATAGGTGAATAACAAAGGAATGAAGGTATAATATGAAAATAATGGATGAAATAAAAATTTATGAAAATAGTAAAGTAAAATGGTAAAAAATATAAAAATTTAAATAAAATATCACGAAAGTAATTAATAAATTTTGACAAAAAATTTAAACTATAAAATTACATGTGAATTGTGTTTGAACTTATGTAAACTGTCTGCAACTGCAGTATAACGCTGTATATACTCGTAAATGGCACTACGTCCTATCGTCATATCAATAACAGGAAGTTTAATGTAAAATAATACGCAAAGCTATATTCATGTACTTGTTCCAATAAATAAGTTTGTCTGAAGTCAGAATAAACACTGCTAATATATAATAAATTTATACAAAGTCTTTTTGACTACGTGGTCCATGTACGAAATATTGGAGTACACCATAAAACTATCCTCTGATTACTCTGTATCAGCAGCTGTATATTTACACCAGCTCATTCCTACACGATTATTGGTCGTATTCAGGGCATTGCCACACCCATTGTTCAAAATTTATTCCGTTTTCTTTGAAGTTCTTAAGTACTATTTAGGTTGAGAAATTTAATGTTTCTGATGTATTTCAGTAGTTTTCAAAACAACATTTATATGGGGGTGTGCGTGGTATAATCCGATTTCCCTCATTTTCCCAGTGAATGAGGAGGTGCAAAAAAACTTGCTCTGTGGTTGATATAGCTTTAGTGCATATTGGGGGCAGGGCTATTTCACCTTTTTAAAAATGTTTTAACCACAGATGCTCCTCGCTACTGTTGTTTGAGGTGCCAAATTACACGTTAGTATCTTAATTTTTTGCTTAGTTATAGCACTTTATAAGTGTACGTTTAACCACATTTTGTGGGCATGGCAGAAGTCAGATTCCGCCCATCTGCAATACCAACTTCCTTAGAGTACCAAGGAATACGTGTACCAAGTTTCATCAAGATACCTTAATTTTTACTCAAGTCATCGCTTCCACGGACGGACGGTCAGACAGATACACGGAATTCAAATCGTATCGTCATCCTGATCAATTATATATACATACCTCTATATCAATCTCGATTAGTTTTAGGTGTTACAAACAACCGTTTGGTGAACAAAACTATTCCCTCTTGCAACATGTTGCAAGAATATTAAAACCATAATGTGTAGTATATGGGGGCTGGGGTAATTTTCAGAATTTCAACCATTTTCCCTGCAAAACTATAGTATATCCAAGACTATATGTTCACTTAATTTTGCTAAGAGGTCTTACATATTGACCGATACATACGGTATAAAACCAACCCAAAGTTTTAAAATCCTTATATAAGATATAGCAGCACTCGATTTTATCCATTTTTAGCTCCAATAATCATTATTACCAGAAAAAAGGCGACCTATCAATTTCATTAAGATATCTCGCAAATTGACCAACATTTTTGTAACAAAGTCAGCCATAGTTACTGAGATCTTCATATTCGGTATATAGGGCCTTCAAAGTGTGAGTCCGTTATGATGGAAATTAATATTGTATTATATAGAAAATAGGAGTGGTTATAGTTCGATTTCGCCCATTTTTCTACAACACAAAAATTTCAAGGTAATGTTATGCACCAACTTGATTTAAATTGGTAAAGTATTTGTTGAGACATCGGCTCTCACCGAAAAGTGGTGGTACACCTATTGTAAATTTTTCACATCTTCCGTGCCATGATTTCTGGAAGACTGTAAAAAAATTTTTATGTTTATGACGTTTTCATTGAATGAGTTGTCGCTAATATTCGATTTCATTCATTTCCACTCTGCATAATAAAGTAGATAGAATAGAGTAGAGTAACGCTCCCAGCAAAATTTGCTCGATTTATCTTTAGTAGTTTGTGAGGTATGTACATTAAGTTACATATTAGACGGGACCACGACCACTTTTCAAGAATTTTCTAACCACAAATGCCTTTTCCTGCTATTATCTTTTTAGCAAATTTAAGTTTTTTCAGCTTATGTCGTGACTTAGTTATAGCACTTTCTAATTTTTCGCTTAACAGCATTTTGTAGGCGTGACCATGGTCCAATTAAAAGGTTTAAAGCACAAAAACATTTTTTATTTCACGAACTAAAGCTACCTTTTCACCCCTTTTCAGTACCTCCCCATACAGTGTGAAATGGATGATAACCGCACCCAGCTCCTATATAATGATTATGTTGAAAACTGCTAAAAATTTGCTGTAAATATCTAAAGAAACAGAAAAACATCAGAAACATCAGAAACATTAAATTTTACAGTAAAGATAATATGGAGAGTGACCGCCCACTTTTATATGAAATCCCATATGTTAGGAGTGATTCGACCAATCTCAACAAAATTTGGTGCATAACATTTTCTTTACATCTCCATCTGATTCTTTCGCTTTTCAGTATACTCATCTAACTCCAATCATGCTATCGCTGTACAGCTTTGCACAAATAGGGCTTTCAAGGTATGCCATCTCATATCTAAAATACTATACATATCTGGTCAAAACTTTACCTTAATTTTTCAAGCCCCCAGAAGTCGGATATATACACCTCGGTGCCAATGGTTGACTTTATATAAAAACAAAACTGGATAAAATCGGTTCAATACTTCGCCTAGCCTATATCTATATCTAACATATGGATTTTCAAACTTTCTATCTCCGGTTTAAAACCTTTCAAAAGTTTGTGTGGCCCCACCTTCCAATAGGTAGGTAGAATAGTAATTTATATATATGTACATAATGTATATACAAACCACTAAAGCTTTATCAACCAAACTTGATCAGAACAAGTTCTTCTAGCACCTCCCCCCCTCATACACTATGAAAATAAGTGAAATTAGATTATAACCACGCCTAAAAAACACTTCAGAAGTATTACACCTTAACTAAAGAAGGTATGGAAATGATGCATAGGAAACGGTGTAAAAATTGGACAATGGGTGTGGCACCGCCTACCTTTCGGTGAAATCCCATACCTCAGGGAAGATATAATCAATCAATTAATAAATTTAGGTGGATAGCATTATTTTAACATCTACCTTCAAGGTATATCAACTGCTCCTCAAAAATGGTGGAAATCGTAAAATATCTTTACAAGCCTCCAGATACCGAATAAATGGACATCAGTTCGTATGGCTAACTTTTTTCGAAAATATCGGTAAATTCGTGAGATATTTTAACGAAAATCAGATAACGTCTTTTGCTAATAATAATGTGTCCCGGTGCCAAAAATTTACAAAATCGGACGAATACTTCTGAATAAATACTACATTGAAATTTTGATATTTAACACTAACACACGCACTTGGTAATGCAAAATTCCCTCACAATTTGTTTATAAAACTTTATTTATATAAGAAAAATCTTGTTATTATAATAGAATAACGTTTATCTTAAGTAGAATTAAAAATGGGTTTGAAGACAATATATGTAAAAATCCGTTCGGGACCGTCTGATCGATTCGAATGAGGAAGCCGGATCGAAGCTTTAATCCCTTTATTTGTTGAGCGCTGGTGTATATGTGTGCTGTTGTGTAATCATGCGTGGTGTCATCGGGTGTGGTGTTTTCAGATGTGGTAAGTGTTGTGGTTTGTGGAGTGTGTTGATGTGGTGTTGCTGAGCCTAGTGTTGGAGCCTAGTGGAAGTGGAGACGCTGTCGGCGCCGCGTCGGTCCTTCGGTCCATTGGTTCCATGGACGGAACTTTCGAGGGGCTGTCGTCGGTGTAGCACCACACGTTTGTGTGCGGTGGTCTGCCTGCGACGCAGCTGAGTAGGGCAGGTGGCCGACCGCACCTTGGTGTACGATGAAGCAACGTATGATGAGGCCTGTCACATTTTGGCACAGAGTGTCGGACATACACTCCTGCGTATCATGGGCAACTGCCAAAAAATTCAAGCAAAACCCGTATATCTGGGCAACTTGCTTGCGTTGTAGCGATTACGTACTTTTAAATATCAAGCAGTGCTACAGCCGGTGTGGGCGGCGGCATTCATTCTTTGGCAGCGATGGTGGCGTTGGTAGCGGTCGGGTGCCATTACAAAGAGTGGTTGATGAGGTTGTTGCCGTCGTCGTTCGGGGGTTTGGGGTAGCCCCGGATCGTGGCACATTGCTATCCCACATTGACCCATCTACGTCCGTAGCTATCTATATGGAAAAGAGGTTATTATAGATCAACTGGATATAATTGGAGGTCAAAGGTTAGCAGCTCTATTTAACATAAAGGGGTTATATATTATTATAATATTATTTATTATTATATATTTATTAATAAATATTTATTTAATTATAAATTATTATATATTAAATTATTAATTATTATTATTACTTTATTAGTACCCTTTATTTAAATTCCTTTTAAACGACTTGTTAGATTTTATCGTAGGTTGGGAGAAAGTATAATTTAACGAACGGCCGTGTTAGGGTTTTGGTATGTGTACGGAGATCAACTTTTCAGGTATGATCGTCGGAACTCGGTGTAGCCTTTCTACGTGGCCGAGGCGCCATTCGGTAGTGGAGACAATCATCATGAAGACACAATTTTCAAGTTTCGGCGCTTTTTCAGAAGTTTTCCATTAGAGGGAGTCCTTTAAGTACTGATGGAGTGATGGGAGTGATGGAGAATTAATTCTTTCTTTACCTTTATATAATTTCAGGTAAAACTCTTTCCATAAATTCTACGAATTTCAGTGGTACTTTGGGCTCAAATAAATTGCCATTGTCACTCATTATTTTTGAGGGGAAGCGACCAACGAACGAGTGAATGCCATGAGAAAAGCCTCTGTGTCAGATTTGTGCATAGCTCAAGTGCATTGCTTTGTCGTAAAAGAGATAAAGGCAATATCAGAGGCAGAGCAAAGGCCATATCGTCTTTAATTAAGGTGGGAGCAAAGTCCTTTTCAATCAAGTCACCTGTTATGGTGAAGGGCAGAGCGAAATTGCAGGTGGGAAGAAAATTCAGACGGACGTGCTGCCATAATGTTCGTTCGCATTTTCTGCTTGTTCATCGTGTAAACTTTGTACATGAAAATGCACTTCTTTTTTTTGTGACTTAAGTCGTGGGATATAAAACTCTTGGACTCTCTCTCTCTCTCTGTTTGTGGCATTAGGCGATGCTTGGTGTATAGCATACATAAGTAGCAAGTTGTGATTTCTTGTAATTTTGATACAATTATGGGATGCTGTTTATTATATGTCTTGCTTTTGCTTTTGAATAACTTTATGAATTTGAGAAGCGAGTAGGCGACTACTCTGAGGGCTTGGGGGAACGATGAAAATCGCTCAAGGATGTCGGTATGGTATGGATAGTGTTGATTTTTTGACTTTCTGGAACAGTTATGCTGCGCATGGGGGATTTTGGCCAAGGGAGACCAGGAGATTCTGTTAACCATCGAAGGCCATTCCACCAGGAGGAGGCGGCATTATCAGTTCTGACTACGTGTCGCCATATGGCTGCTCTTACTGCGTTAAGTATGCGTGATGTGCGATTTGACAGATAAGTCTTCCGTGCTTTCGGAATCTGACCAGGGAAATAATTTGTGTTTTGCCATGTTTAAATGAGTTTGCAACATAGATAGTAATTTGACGAGTAGTAGTGCGCCACAGAGCTTAAGTTGTGGTAGACTTAAAGTTTTTAGAGGAGCCACCTTTGTATTTGCTACTTGTAAGGGGCTTGTGGTAGGGACATCGCTTTGGGTAAGCACAAATATCGTTGCTCAGTATGGTGTGCAGTTCAACTTTGTATTCTGGAGAAAATGTTATCCAATAGTGGGATTTGTATCTGGGAGATATTATTCAGATTGTTATTAACTAGGACCATTTTTCTAAGGGAAGTGGTTTCAATTTGGTTCCAATTTGGTTCCGTTTAGCCATAATTCTTGAACTAGAATTTTCGCTTGTATCATAATCGGCAAAAGCCATCCCGCGAGGTCATAAAGTTTTGCCACTGAACACCAAATTTACTCTTTACCATTGCAGAAAATGTGGATATTGAGTAGAGTATGAGAACTGATCTAATATTGCATTCCATTGAATCTTCAGAGTTTTTTGTACTTTCCTTTTCGAATTCGACAAAATTCTAAATGTATAACAAATTTTCTTTTGGTATGTTCCTTAATATATTAGGGTGATTCGCCGTTGTCTTTTTTAAGGGGAACCCTGTGGTTTTGAGGTACTTCCAGACAGGATGTCGTCTACATACGTTTATATTTTTAACACCGGAGTTGCCAGAGGGAATTCTAGCTTTTTATGGGAAACAGTTGGCACCGAAGGTAATTGTTTTTAATTTATAATTGCTTAGTGGCCTTGAATGAGATTTTCGGAAGAAATTCGCTTAAAATCTTTGTCGTCTTTATGTACGATTATCAGTCGGTACATTTTTTCGACGTCCCCATTGAATACATATTTGAATACACGCCAATTTAGTATTAGGAGCATTAAATCTGGTTGGACAGTAAGTCCCGTTAATAAGGTGTCATTTAGGGAATTTCCAAAGCTTAAGAACGCCTTAACCAAATTCAACCAAATTTGCATATTTATGTCTTTTTGTGGAAATTGGTGAATTTGGATAACAACCCCGCCTACTTATCATATAACACAAATTTAAATTCAATCTGATTCATTCACTTTAAAATATATAAAACCATGAAACTAACTTTTCAAGTCCTCATATTCCCCAATATAAGGACCACTGTGTCATATTATATTAATTCTGGTAAATACTTCTCCTACCCTCTTTATACTTAATACAAAGGTTTTGAGTCTCCCATTAGACTTTATACCATATATTTCAGTAAATCTACGAAATATCGTAATGAAATTCGAGGATTATCTTTCCATTATAATAATGTGCTCTTGTGTCAAAAATGGGGAAAATCGGGAATGGGGAATTTCAAACATCCGGTTGGCTGTATACGGTATATATCGGTTAATATGTAAGATATCTTAGCATTTAATAATCTTGAACGTGTAATATTGGATATACCACAGTATAATGTTAAAAATGTGCAAAATCGGTCAACAAATTATCCCAGCTCCCATATACTACTTATATATCATATACTATATATACTTATCATATACTACTTATATGATTTTCGTTATTCTAGCAGACTTTATGCCGAACATGTCGGTCACTGTGTGAGTTACCCTGACAAAATTGCGTGGAAACGTGTCCCTAGCATACTTGAGTAATGAAAAGAGTTAATGCATCAGTGTAGAAGAATTCCCGACTTTCCAGCTGACTTTAGACCGTTTATGTTGGTCAATATGTGTTAAATTTTAATGAAATTTAGTGGATATGTTTTCAATGAAACTTGTCTAGACCATGGTCTAAGCCCCTTATTCCTAATATAATGATTTCCATTTCTCTGGGTGACTTTTCCCCATATACCCAATACATTTTATTAAGCCACTTTGATTGATTTTATGTTGCATATTTCTCATTTTAGTTTATTTGGTAGATTTTAATATAAATATCTCGGATACGAAGCAAAATGTAGTAATAAAAGCACGTGGGTCCATGAACTGCATTATAAGTTAATAAGATACCAAATAAGATTGTAATCCACTTTCATCACACTTTCTTCGAATAATGAATGTTGAATTCTTATGAAACAGTTTTATAGTATACTTTTATACATACTGTTTAATGTGAGTATCTCACAAACCACTAAACCTATATATACGAAACTTGCTCAGGACATGGCCTTTGAGTACCTCCTCATACTCTGGGAAAATGAGTCGAATCGGAAGATAACCACGCCTACCATCCATAAAAGGGTTATGTTGAGAGCTACATTAACTCGCAGAGGAAACACGTCAGAAGCATTTAATCTTAGTGTAAATATGGTCTGTGTAGTCTATCTAGTGTCTATCTATCTATCTAGCTCTATCTATCTATCTAGCTCTATCTAGTGTAAATTGTTATGGGAATATTTGTTTGTTTTAAGCTGTTAGTCAGTATAAAGGTTAAATCAAGTCAATAATATTTGGTGAAAATAGGTGTATATTTTCCGTCAACCCTCATTTGTCTAGCATGATAATTCAGAATTAATTACAGAATTTCCATCAAATTTAGTGGGCATGTTAGCGGTTGACTTTATAGCATATGTAACGGAAAAGATGTAAAACCTTCCTAAGCGTGCTGCGCTTTGTGCAAAGTAAATATTTTTTTCTTAGCTCATACAAAATCCAACCATTTTAAAATCCGTGAGAAATAATAAGGTAAAGTATTAATAGTGTAGTATCAAAAGTATTAAAGACCCTGCGCTAAGATGTGACAATAGGCAAACTGCCGTCTGCCTAAACGTTACTGTCAATTATTTCGGTTTTCCGACACATTTTAATATGAAGGTCATGAGGTGAATTGTATCCTCAACAAAATTATATTCTAAGTATCAATTATCAAATATGTAAACAGAAAAAGTGAATTTACCCAGTGCCGTTGGTAATTCATGAAAGGTTTAAGTATTAGACAGATATTTATATAATAAAATATACATGCGTAACCTACATATATATAGAAGATATTCTACTTAATTCAGCATTCATGAGCAGGCCTTTCAGACCTTTGCGGTAGGTAAATCCCCATTGTTTTGGAAAACATTAAACAAAAGCAATTTACGGGTAAATACTTTCAAGACAATTAAACCAACTAATAATCTCTTAAAGATATAAATACATGTAACATTACATATTATTAAAGCCCTTATTTAAATTATAGAATATACATAAAATATAAATATATGTATACGGCAAACTTTATACCTGCATGTGTTTTAATAAGCAATTATTTACCGTAGGAAATCCCCAATGTTTTAGAAAGCATTAAACGGAAGTGTTTTCCGTGTAATTACTATCAGTACAATGAAGTAAATTACTATTTTTTAAAAATAAGACATATGTATATACTAAATATTACATATTATTATGCTAATGTGTATCCACATGATATATACAAAAGTATATGTGTTGTGCGTTATTTTATCCTAAAATTACACATAATTATTAACTATAATATTGTGTATAAAATATCATCACACACATATACGTGTTTACGCCAGTGTACACGTCCAAAGAAGCTGCACACCGGACAAGAAACGAACCATAACGAAGATTAAATTACCCTGAAAACAGAGCAGAACGCAGGATCATGCTTACATCCGGTCGGACGGACCCATAAAATTGTAAATCGTCGGAATAATTATTTTAACTGTTTTGATTAGCCTTTTATTGTTAATTAATTATGCCTAGGTTAAGAGAGAGATCTATTACACTAAGTTGTCTTGAAAATATAAGACGTATGCAAACTATTCGGGCAAACTCATTATACAGAGTTAGTGAGCAAACACAAAATACTGAAAGCCACAATAATCGCAGATTAGATCCCGAAGTATTCCTGTCGGCGGGCAAATCCTCAAATTGCTCTGAAGAGCAAGAGAGGGGAACATAGAACCCGACGCCAAAACCCTATTCTTTGGTCAATTGAGCAGTTTCATAATAATGTAGTGCACCGAGAACTTCGCGCAAGAAATCATGAGTATAGGAATTCAGGGCGCATGCGTGATAAAATACAAAGAGAACATGCAAGAAGAAATCCTGAAGTAAATATAGAGGAACGTTATAATGAAACACAACGTCAACAGCTTAGCAGAAGGAGTGCAAGGGAAGAAATTTTGAATCAGAGGCTTAGTTGACAACTTCAGATTCGCCTTCATAAAGATAACCTACCCAATAGGCAAATTGAAAAAGAAAGGCAGTCCCAACGAATTAGATTAACGAGAGAAAATAATGTTATGGAAATTGATTATAGTAGCAATTTAACAGATTTCAGAAACATTTATTTTCAAAATATAAAGTCCTACCGAAATATGCATTTGCTGTGGGGGATTACGGTTTTCACACCAATTACGCAAAGTAAATTTTGAGACTATTGCCCAATGTCGCCCGAATGCTGCATCTGTCTTCTTATTCATGCAAAAATTTCCTTCTGAAGATGGAAATTACAATTTTTGTGCAACTTGCAAGAATGCAATTGCCAAAAAAAAAGCATTCCAAAAATATGTTTATCAAATGGGCTAAACTTTCCTAAAATACTAGACTGTTTGAAATATTTAACCCCAGTTGAAGAACGGCTAATAATCCCTAGATTGCCGTTTATGATCATTCGTCTTTTGGGCTATCAAAGGCAGAGTTTGTTCAAAGGGGCTATTGTTAAATACCCATTTCTGTTAACAATATGGTGACATCTCTACCGCGGTCCTTTGATGAGGCTCATGTGCTACAAATTCACTTAAGAAGGCGTTTGGAACACAATCATGATTATATGACTGACACAATACGTCCCGCAAAAATTATGGAAGCTTTGTAATTCTTAATACAAACCCCTCTTTATCGTGAGCACAATATTCATATTAATGAGAACTGGATTTCAGGATTTAATAACCAAGAGGAAGTTCCTTTTGTTGCATCTGCCGATGATGCTAGATTGGTTCAGTCACTTTATGCGGATCTGATTTCCATTTCCATAATAATCTCTCAGGTAATAATATTCCCATAGCACATATACCTGCAGAGCTGAATCCAGACGGTCAAGACACTCTTTTGGACAATATTCCTGTAGAAAACTTGGACTATAACCGTTTACAATTTACATAATTCAGGATAATAATTCGGAATAATTGTCATCTGAAATAATATACTTTGGGCAAAAACTTACTTGTTCTGAAGTATATAGTAAGATAGTACGTTTTAAAATTCGCAGCTTTCATCGAAGAACGTATACCATTCCAAAGATTTTCTACTTTTTCTTCTTTTCTAAAGATTATAAAAAATTAGAATCGCTACAAATTAAGAATAATACATCCCATTTGCCTTCGAAAATGTTCAGTTCGCAACCGAATTTGTCTAAAACTGTTGATTCTAAATATATTTAGAAGAGGAAGGGGAAGAGGAAGGGGAAGAGGAAGAGGAAGAGGAAGAGAAAGCGAATATTTTAACAAACCAAGATAGGTATCGAATCGATCATATGCGGTTACTTGTGCCAGATATTTTGACTACCGCTATCGACAAATCCTAAAGCTTTTTAAAAATAATACCGATGTTTTTTGGGAGCATTTTGTTAAAAACTTTTACTGGGAAGTGGAGTTTCAACAGAGAGGCTCCCCACATGTATATGGTATGTATTGGCTTCATAATGCTCCCTGGATCAACCTTCAAGATCGTCAAACATTAACTGATGTTATTAATTTCATTGACTATTACATTTCTACAGATGGTTCTGTGAGCTTCTTAGAAAATTATTTGGATTACCAAAAGCATAACCACAGTTGGTCTTGTACTAGGGAAATAAGAGGACAATAGTATTGTCGTTTTGGTATTCCATATCCTCCCATATCTTCCACAAAAATATTGTTACCTCTTTCAGAAACAATTAAAATTTTGGAAAGGCATAAAGAAAACTTTTCTAGAATTCAAAATGTTTTAAATTCCAACCTAACTACTGAAGACATTTCGAATTCAAATGATTTGGAATATTTCCTGTCTGATAGTAAAATAAATCTAGCTAGCTCTGGGGTCAAGCTTATTAAAACCTCAAATTTTTCTAAAAATAAAAATGAAAGATCGTTTCATAAATGCTTATTATCCTCTTATTTTGGAACTCCTTAGAACAAATATATATATTGGATATCCATATATACTGGATGCCTATGCTTGCTGTTTTTACATAATTAATTATATTAATAAATCGAATAGAGGCATTTCTAGGCTCTTAAATGAAGTTATATTATGAATTAAATACCAGAAATTACACAGTTAAGCAAAACCTTAAACATATTAGTCACAAATTTATATCCGAAATATTTATAAATATATCTCGACCTGAGGAACGTGTTCGAATGGTAAGTTCCTAGAGCGGAACTTCAACACCTTCCTTCAAGTTCGACTGAAATATTCGTAGCTGGTATTTTAGATCGTTATGTGCAGCGAACCAATCAGTTAGAAACTCTTTGCTTAGCTGATTTTCCATCAATATTTAAATATGTTGAATGCAATAGAAGAGCGCAAGACAGTGATCATGAAGAAGAAGAATGGGTAGCGATTTTGTTAAAAAAGTACCGAATCATGTATAATTCGGTATAGAAGATATAGCCAAGATGTGGCTAGAGTTGAGTATTTCCGTGAAATTGTAATGCTTTATTATCGCTGGGGGAAAGAACGGCAAGATGTTATTGAAAACGATAACGAGCGAACAACATGCATAGCACATCGCATTTTAATTGAGGAGAATCAATGAGAATAATGTTTTTGAGCAAAGAAAACTTGAAATTTTTCACGAGCACGAAAAAGCACGAAAAAAATACACCCAATTGAAAGAAATATATTGGACACTGAAAACCTTAACTTTATTGTCTTTAAATTACCTAAAACACAAAATGTAATTCATAGCACCAAAAAGCATTCATAATCATAAATAATTTCGCGCAGGGCACATTTGCCTTAGCGGCCAAGTTAGAGCCGATGTTACTTTGCCGCTGTCTCGACAACGACTAAACGATCGATCGGAAATGTATGTGTAATGTAAGCTATCGCAATTGTGCTATTAAATGCCGACCGCTGCTTAGACTTAGTAGAAGGTACACAAAATGTACAAATATCAATTTATTGTGCTTACATGGTGAAGATTCAACGAATAATGGCACTGAACATGATTGTAATATTAGACCAATTAAACTACCTCCCTAACTCCTTTTGAGGAAATATTTTCTTTCGTTCAGAGTCTAAATATAAGCAAAGAACTTGCTTGACACATTTGATGCACCAGCTAAATACAACTCGCCCATTTTATGAGTTCATTGGTGGCGGTGCAGGTGTAGGAAAGAGTCGTTTGAGATCTGCAGTATACCAAGCCCTTAAACATCGTTTTAATTCTACACCTGGATCCAATCCAAGTTCCTTGAAAGTTCTCCTTTGCGTACCTACCAGTAAAGCAGCATTCGGAAAAGGTAGACTTGACACTTCACTCAATATTTTCTTTATCTGTTAATCAGTTCAATAGAGAGTTGAGGCCACTTAGCAATGATATAGTTAACTCGCTGTATTGCAGGCTTACCGATTAAAAATTAATTACAATTGTTGAAATATCGATGGTAGGCGCTCGAATGTTTAGCTTTATTGATGCTAGATTAAAATAAAATTTCAAAACAGACAAGCCCTTTGGTGGCATACCGATTATAGTGTTTGGTGATTTGATGCAACTATCACCTGTAGGAGATAGGTAGATATTCGCTTCTAATCCGAATGATGCATACAGCACTTTAGTTGGTTCTCCTTTGTGGGAGCTATTCAAATACTTTGATTTAACAGAAGTAATGGGGCAAAGGGAGGTTCAGGCTTTTGCTATAGTATTAAACCGTATAGTATCCGGTGCTATGACAAATGATGATATATCACTAATTAAAACTCGAATAGTTGATTCCGAAGAAGTTCCCGGTGATGCTATACATTTATTTTGGTCCAACGAAGAGAGAAATAATTTCAATGTTCTTAAGCTCAGTCGAATTCCCACTGCGGCTATCCTTTCAACAGTTAGAGACTCAGCTAAAAAAATGGGTATAAGTGAGAATGAAAATACTTTGGAAAGAGTTCAATTTTTCAAAACTTCTGAAACGCAGGGATGATAAACACGTGTGATGGGTTGGTTAATAGGGCATCTGGATAACTTATGCAAATTGATCTTCATTGTTCTTCTCCAGCAATTCTGTGGATTCAATTCTTGGAACCTTCAAAAAATTCTCATCTTCTAGAAAGTACCTGGACGGCAATTGAAAAATTTTTGAGATCTTTTCAATATAAAAGAAATGAACAAATTCCAATTGAAAGAAATCAATTTCGAGTTGTTCCAGCTGAGGGAATAACTATTCATAAAAGTCAGAGTGCCACAGTAAGGTTGTAAGGTTCCTACCAAACCCAGAATGCCTAGAGCTTCGATATATGTCGCTTGCAGTCGAGCTACTACTGCAGAAGGTCTCTTTATCGTAAGACATTTTATTCCTCCTAACAAATTTTCTGAATCGGATCCAGTATTTAGGGAACTGGTGGAATTAAACACCACTAAAGCTCTGGCAAGAAGTTTAAATTTTATGATTTCTCGAAAGTCAGCACTTCACTTTCAAATTTCATAATGTTCAGAGTCACCACGCACACATTAACGATATAAAAGGCGACTACTACCTGTTGCTATCTTCAGATATTTTATGTTTTGTGGAAACTTGGAGTTATCCTGGTGAAAACTTTGAAATACCAGGATTTACTCTAGCGAGCTGAGGATAGATAGCCAGATGTAAACAACCGAAATAAACAGCGCATTATAATTTATGCAAAGCATGGTGTATCTAGCTGTATAGAACTAAAGATTATGAAGAAAATCTATTCAGGTCGGAAAGTTTTACAAACAGTTTTCTTAAATGCCTTAACATTACTATTCTGGTAGTTTACAGAAATTCAGCGTTTTCTGTCAGATATTTAATTGCGGAATTTCAAGAAATCCTTACTACTTAGTTGTGTAATCGAAATGTCATAATTGTTGGAAGTAATATTCTCGAAGAAAAAAACTTTAGTTCCCTGCTTGGTATTGAATATTCAACTACACCTGCAGGTACAAATTGATTGGGCACTTGCAAACATGGATCATTCCCATGTTAATGCAATTACTTTTGAGACAGTGCATAACTATCATGATATGTGTCTATTTTTAAGTAAATTTTTTAGCCTTAGAACAATATTTCTTTCTTTGTATGGCTTTAACATTTAATTAATTAATAATAACAAAAGGGCTTTAGAAGAGGATAACAATTCTGACAGCAGTTTTTGAGAAAACATGTATTAAAATGAATTCAATTAACAACTAAATATGTTAACTAAGAAAATTTAAATCATTGGTTTTATTTGTTTATATAAGAATTTGTAGAAGTATGAAGTGGAAATTAAATAGTTTAAGAACAAATTAAATGTACAATGGATAAATGTTATTAAATAGTCATATATATAATATAAGAACGTCTGTAAAAAATCGTATCTTTAAATTTTAAAAACAACATAATTGTTAACGTTTATAATATTTACTACTTTTAAGTTAAACATGTACAATCACATTGACATAAGAAATTAAAATTTGTATTCCCTGTCAAAAACGATTTATTTTCATATTCCTCAATATAGTTATAATGCATTTTATATATTATACAAACAATTCTGAGCGTATACAACGAAACTCAAGTAAAATTTCTCGAAATTCGGGTATATTAGTAGTAGTATATTAGTTTTGTTCACCTAACGGTTGTTTGTAACACCTAGAACTAAACGAGTTAGATATAGACATATTTATATATAAATGATCAGGATGAAAAGACGACTTGAAATATGAGTGACTGTCTGTCCGTCCGTCCGTGCAAGCGATAATTTGAGTAAAAATTAAGATATTTTGATGAAACTTATTACACGTATTCTTTGCCACCGTAACGGTTGGTATTGCAGATTGGCGTAATTGAACATCTGGCACCCCCACAAATTGCCTTTAATCGAAAAAAGATAAAGTGCTATAACTATGCAGCAAATTAAGATATGAACGCGTGATCTTTTATAGAGGATCCTAGTAGGGTGGGGCATCTTTGGGAAAACATTTTTGTAAAAGTGGGTATGGCCCCACCCCCAATAGGTTTGATATATATATCTCGGAAACCGTTAAAGCCATATTAATAGAACTTGCTCCGACTAAGTTCTTCTAGAATCTCTTCATATACTGAGAAAATAAGTGAAATCGGATGATAACCACGCCCACCTCCCATAAAAAGTTATGTTGAAAACTTGTAAAAGTGCGATAACACGCTGAAGGAACATGTCAGAAACATTAAATCTAGCAGAAAATATGACTTGGGAGCGTTGCAAAGGAAACCGTGTAAAGTTTTGACGATTGGTGTGGCCCCGCCCCCTTTTAGGAGAAATCCCATATCTCAAGTACGCCTTAACCAATTTCAACAAAATTTGAACATGACATTCTTATGTCACATTGTGAAATGCACCACACACCAAAAACCACACCTACTTCTCATATAACAATTTTTTAAGTTTTATCTGATGCTTTCACTTTAAGGTAGATAAATCGAACATCAATTAAGATATTGGAACAACGCTTTCCACGAATATCATGTTCAAGATATGCCATCTCATGCGTAAAAATAGTTGAAATTGGATTATAACTTTTCAAGCCACCAGACACCCAATATAAGGACCTCAGTGCCTCTATCTGACTTTTTACCGAAAATATCGGTAATTCTCTGAGATATTGTAATGAAATTGGAGTATTATCTTTCCATGATAATAGTGTAGTCTGGTATCAAAAATTGCGAAAATTTGGTAAATAATACCCCTTGCCCCATATACCCAATAGACGGATTTTCAACCTTCCGGTAGGCTTTATCCCATATATTTCGGTAAGTCTGGAAAATATCGTAATAAAATTGGAGAATTATTTTTATACCATAATAATGTTATGATATAATATATATATGGACCTATACAAGGCTTTTCAACATATATGATATATATATGGACCTAATACAAGGCTTTCCAACCTCCGGGTAGACTTTAGACCATATATTTCGGTCAATATGTAAGAACGTGTAATATTGTATTTACCATAGTTTACTGCCGAAAATGTGTGAAAACGGTCTACGAATTATCCCAGCTCCCATATACTACATAATATGATTTTCGCTATTCTAGCAGAATTTATGCCGAATATGTTGGTCACTGTGTGAGTTACACAATTTGCGTGGAAACATGTTCCTTAATGTACTTAAATAATGAAAAGAGTTAATGTAATCAAAGTAGATCTTCCTCTATCCCAAGAATGCCCGATATAAGAATTCCAGACTTTCCATCTGACTTTAAATCGTTTATGTTGGTCAATATGTTGGTCAATATGTGTGATATTTTAATGAAATTAAGTGGATATGTTTTCTTAAACACGATGTGATTTTGCCCTAAATATGAAAGAAATCGGTCCAGACCATGGTCTAAGCCGCTTATTCCTAATATAATGATGTCCGTCTCTCTGGTTTACTTTTTCCTCATGTATCTAATATATTTATTAAACCACTTTGGTCGAGTTTATATCGGATATATCACTTTTCAGTTAATGTGGTAGATTTTAATATAAACGTCTCTGACACGATGCAAAATATAACAATGAAAGTACATCAATCTATGGCCTGTAATATAAGTTAATAAGATACCAAATATGATTGCAATCCATTGACAATTTCTTCAATAATCAATATCCTAATAATGCATATCCCTGCTTCTGATCCTTGCACATTGCGAGAGTATAAAATCTTCGGTTACACCCGAATTTAGCCCTTTATTACTTGTTATTTTTAGCTTCGAGTCCGTTTTGTGTTTTCTTTTTATTAGTTGAAATCGTTTTGTAATTTTGTATTTAGTTTGTTAAACCCTTTCGTTTTTTGTTTTTACTGGACACCCACTTTTTTATATATAGATAAATACATACATTTGCTATTTTTATGTATGGATTTCTTATTTTCATTGGACTTTTATGTAGTTACACTTGTACAAATTTTGTTGTTGTTTGTCACTTAACTTTTTTTCTATATAATTATGTATGCATGTGTATATAATTATGTGTATATGTACATCTATTTGTATGACCATATACATATTTTTTTTGCAATATATGTGTATGTGTATGTATAAAAAATGTTTGTCAGTGCACCGCACTTTTTTGTTATATGTATAAGTACAAATGTACAATATATGTGCACTAAGTATGTGTTTTTGTCACCGTCCTGCTCGTTGCTTTGTTTATATTTTTACCACTAATATCCGATAATGCCTTTCTGTGAGGCTCCAAGGACGATGAATAAATACCCAATTTATTTATTACAGAAAAACTTGAAATTCGATATTTACCACTAATACGCGCACTTAATAGCATAATGCAAAATTCCCGCGCAATTTGTTTATAAAATTTTATTTATATATTGACAATAAGAAAAATCTTATATATAGCAATAACGTTTATCTTAAGCAGAGTTAAATATGTGTGCGGAGACGATGTATGTGAAAAGACCTGCGGGATCGGTGAGCTAACGAATTGACGAATGCAGGATTGAAGTCTGTTATTGTGTTATTTCAATAGTTAAGAGTATATGTTTGTCTCTCGGAAAACAAAAAAGTATGCGTTTGGTGTGATTAAAAACATCCTTACTATACAAAATACAGTAGTATTTAAATTGCTACAACAGCATGTTTTACTCCTGCAATCTTTATTACAATTTGAAATGATCAAAGACTTGGAAAGTATCCGAGATTACGATCACTAACATATATACTAATATACAAACATCGACGGATATGTACGGTAAAAGTCAACCGGATTTTTGAAAGGACTTATTTTAGGGTTTAGAGGAAGTACTAAGAC
The DNA here is from genome assembly GCA_021498325.1 of Bactrocera minax. NCBI lineage: Eukaryota > Metazoa > Arthropoda > Insecta > Diptera > Tephritidae > Bactrocera > Bactrocera minax. The sequence continues at coordinate 855,600 of JAKEEE010000055.1, read as the reverse complement.
AAGTTTAGCCATTTTTAGCACCAGAATAATCTGAGGGCTTTAAAAGTTATAGTCCGATTTCGACCATCTTTAAGCGAAACTTGCCACACCTTTAGAGCATTTTTTGTGCAAAGTTTTATACCTATATATTTATTGTAGTTTAATTTATATATTATAAACTGAAATAATCTGAGGTAGTTTAAAGTTGTGTTATATCGGAAGTAGGTATAGTGGTTAACCATTTTTAAACTGCAATATCCAAATGTCGAGGTAATGCTACGCACCAAATTTAATTGAAATTTGTCAAGCAGTTGCTGAAATGTAATATTTCACCTAAAAGTGGACGGTGCCATTCCCATTGTTTTTTCCCACAATTTTTAAATCGATTATCTTGCATGTACTGTCCTTGCACCTAAATTTAACGCTTCAAATGGTTTTCTTTAGATTTTTACCAAGCTTTTGGCGTTTTGAACATAACAGTTGAATTTCACCCATTTTTACATTGTATCAAGAAATGATAGAAAGAAATATTTCCACTAAGCGGGGTTGGCGTAGCTTTAATGGTTTGTTAAATATGTGCATTAAACTTATTAGGAGACGGGGCTATGCCCACTATTAGAAATTTTTCAAACCACAGATGCAGATGCAGATGTACCAATTTAAAGTTTTGTAGCTTAACTTATAACTTAGTTATAGCACTTTATAATTTTCCGATGCCCTTCGAAAAGAGATCTCTATTTTTACTCAAGTCATCGCTTGTTCGGTCTGACGGACAGACAGACATCCGGAATTCGATTCGTGTCGTCGTCCTATTCGTTTTGAAATACGTCACTTTATATATATCTCGATTAGTTTTAGTTGTTATTAACAAACTTTAGGTGAACTAACATTAGGTGAACTAATTAACATTAGAAAAACTAACATGCGACCAATTTTTTAGGGTCACCATCGAAGGAAAGGAGCATCCAAGCGCCCTTTGATTTCATTTCGCTATTTCCTTTCTAAAACCAAGAATCAAATCGTAGAGTGATATTGCTCTTTTCCATTCTTACAACACACAGGTGCCCGAAAACGGCTAACGTGACAAAAGTGCACGATCTGATACGATGCTGAATTGCAGAAAAAACTGTCCCATTTGGCGAAAGAAAAAGTGTTCTTTTACATGATATGCAATGGCTCACATCTTCGGCATCGCCACGCCCAAATTCGAATTAAGCTGGTAACTGCCGCTCCATACACCGTATTCTTCATATTTGGGGAATCTTGCTATCTTGTTTCCAAACTTGAAAAAGTCACTCGCCAGGTAAAAATTTTAGTCGAATAAGAAGGTGGCAGCAATAGCAGGGAGGCCCTATTTTGAAGACGGTCAAAAGAGTTGGAGAAAAATCGGGTCAAGTATATCAAGTAAAAGGAGAGGACGAGGCTCTGTTGAAGAAAAAAAACCGCCTATTTATGAAAATTTTCGAAAGTAGGATATTAAAACAAAGAGAATCAAAAAACTGATTTTTGCTAGTTTTAGATTTTTGCTAAAAATTTCACTATCAGCTTTCTAAACTTCTTATGTTCTCTTCTGCTAGCTTTTTCGGGTTAAGACACCCTTTTCCAGCAGAAATTTAGCTAATTATTGACAGTTTATAATTGGTGTAAAACAAGTCGGATTAGTTTATTTTCAGTTCGATTATTATAGTTGCAAATTAATATTTTTTGACCAGCTCTAATTTTGTTAAGTATTTATAGTTTAAAACCATAATTATTCCGGATACACTATATATTTCACTGTTGCCATTTGTACCGACTTTAGTGTCAACAAATTAAGACTTACCAACGAGGTGCCGCTCTCTGATTTTTCGTGTTCATATTGGTTGCAAATTTGAGATTTCTGTAGTTTGGCCAGCTGTTGCATATAATAATGCAGCTTAAATAAACACTAACTAAATAAGGACACTACTCACCTGTTCTTGTTTCATTGATAAACTATTCATAAGTTTACGTTCCTTTTCCTCGAAATCGCATTTCATATTTATGATAGCTTGGCAGAAAGGGTTAGACTCAGAATTTTTATTATAAATATCATCGTAGACAAATTCCTGGTCCGACTAAAAGAAAATATTAAAAGACTTTATTCAACTTTAACATTATTTTCAAAAAATCTATCATTCTTTTAAGGTTTATGTTAAATTAGTAAGGATCAGTAATAGTAAGGGTAAAAACAATATTGTTTGAATGGAAGTATTTCAACAATCTTTCTTTATTTATTTTTATTTAATTTGAAAATACATGTTTTTAATCTAAATTGCAATAGCAAAATTTAGAAAAAAAGGTGATAAACTCAAAGGGGCTTGCGGAGGAACTACCATTTATGATATAAAACAATATAAGGAAAATACATATTTTAAAACCGAATATATAGCAGGAAGTAGTTGTTAAAACATCACCATAGTACGTAAAAGAACCTTGTAAATCAATTATTTCGTTGAAATGTTAAATACGTACATCATTGGAAATGAAATCCTACAACTTTTGCAAACGGTATAGAAATAAAAACACCACATAAATGAATTAAGTATTAGTTTCCAAAATTAATGTATTCTAGGCTTTCGGCTTATATAATGTTATGTCTCCATAATGATAATAATCGCAAATCTCGTAATTCTAATAGCTCATAAAGCTCATACTTATACTTACTAGTATACTTACACTACACTAGTATACTTCATACTTAGTACATACATGTAATTAATAACTAATAATTTTGTTCAAATAATTTATAACTACAACTACTAATATATTTATAGCTAAATTTCCTAAAAAGCTGACCCTTGGCCTTATTTATTCTTTAATAATTAAGAAAGAGAACGATGTGCCCAATGAGAAACAAGTTGCTCAAAAAAGGTTGAAGTTACTATAACCAAATCGTATACGTCGTAAGCGACAATAATATATAACATTATATATAATATAATGAACCAGTAAGGAAGGGTTAAGTTCGGATATAACCGAACATTTTATGCTCTCACACTTTGCAAGGATTAAAGCCGGACCAATACTTTCAAGGTTGAAAAAACCTTGTATTAAACAAGTAAGAAAGGGCTAAGTTCGGGTGTAACCGAACATTTTATACTATCCCAATGTGCAAGGATCAGTAACGGAGAAATGCTTTCAGGTGCTGGCATAACTTTATATTGAACAAGTTAGAAACGGCTATTTAGATTCTATTATAAAGAAAAGGGATATTTCATATTCTCGCAATGTGCAAGGATCAGAGGCGGGGATATGCTTTCAGGTGCTGGCACAACTTTCTATTAAAAAATGTTGTGGAAAATTCAACATTCATTATTCGACGAAATTGTCAATGGACTGCAATCATATTTTGTATCTTATTAACTTATATTACAGGTCATAGACTCATATACTTTCATGTTACTCATGTAACTCACTTACTCACTTTCATGTACTCATGTTGCTATATTTTGGTTCGTGTCAGAGATATTTATATTAAAATCTATCAAATTAACTCAAAAGTGATATATGCGATATAAACTCAATCAAAGTGATTTAATGAATATATTAGATATATGAGGAAAAAGTCAACCAGAGAAAAGCAAATCATTACATTAGGAACAAGGGGCTTCGACCATGGTCTAGACCGATTTCTTTCATATTTAGCGCGAATTCACATTGGGTTTTGTTTTCTTAAACACTAAATTTCATTTAAATATCACACCTATTGACCAACATGAACGGTTTAAAGTCAAATGGAAAGTCTGGAATTTTATATCGGGCATTTTTGGAATAGAGGAAGATCTGCACTGATCACATCTCTTCACAATCACAACTCTTTTCATTATTCAAGTATATTAGGGAACATATGAGGAACACAGAGCTAGGGGAGTGCTTACCCGATTTTATCCATTTTAAGCTCATGGGCACACTGTTATCAGGAAAAGACGCTTTCTAAATTTCAAAGAGGTAACTCATATATTGACCGTTATATATCGTATAAAGTCTACAGGAAGGTTCAAAATCCTTATAGTAGGATATGGGGGCTATGGGAAGTATTTACCCGATTTTCCCCATTTTTTATACCAGATCGCAGTCATGGAAAGATAATCAATCCTCCAATTTCATAACAATATCTTACCGATTTCCCGACATTTTCGCTAAAAAGTCAGATAGAGGCACTAAGGTCCTAATATTGGGTATCTGGTGGTTTGAAAAGTTATAATTCAATTTCAACTATTTTTACGCATGAGATGGCATATCTTGAACATGCTATTCGTGGAAAGCTTTGTTCCAATATCTTAATTGATGTTCGATTTATCTACCTTAAAGTGAAAGTATCAGAAAAAACTTAAAAGCTTGTTATATGAGAAGTAGGTGTGGTTTTTATCCGATTTCGTCCATTTTCACAGAGGGACATGAGAATGCAAATATAATTTCATATTTCATATTTCATATATAATTTCAATTTCATATTTTCGAAATCGGTTGAGGAATTCTTGAGGTATGGGATTTCTCCTAAAAGTGGAATCCACAGATGCCCCGTGTCATATTTTCTGCAAGATTTAATGTTTCTACCTTTTGTTTCAGCGAGTTATCGCACTTTTAGTAGTTTTCAACATAACTTTTATGGTTATCATCCGATTTCACTTATTTTCTCAGTATATGAAGAGATTCTAGAAAAACTTAGTAGGAGGAAGTTTGATAGATATAGCTTTAACGGTTTCCGAAATATATATATTAAACCTATTGGGGGACGGGGACATACCCATTTTTACAAAAAATTTTGCCCAAAGATGTCCCGCCCTACTAGGATCCTCTAAACTGAATAACACGTTTATATCTTAATTTTCTGCTTTGTTATAGCATATTATCTGTTTTCGATCAATGGCCCTTTTTGGGCGTGGCAGATGTCCAATTACGCCCATCTGCAATACCAACCGTCTTACGGTGACAAAGAATACGTATACCAAGTTTCATCGAAATAGCTTAAATTTTACTCAAATTATCGCTTGCACGGACGGACGGACGGACAGACAATCACTCGGATTTCAACAAGTGTTTTCATTCTGATCATTTATATATATATATATATGTGTTTATATCTAACTCGTTTCGTTCGAGATGTTACAAACAACCGTTAGGTGAACAAAACTCATATACTCTGTCGCAACATGTTGCGGGAGTATAAAAATGTTGCAGAATAATTCAACATTCATTATTCGAGGAAATCGTGAATGGATTGCAATATTATATGGCATCATATTGACTTTTACTTCAGGTCACATACTCATAAAGTCAATCGAACTAAGACAATTCATTTATGCATATTCATAATATTAGTGCTATAGGAAGGTACAACAGTCCTAATTTTTATTACCGAATGACATAATATTAATCCAAATATAGTGTTCTCAATTAATTTTTTTAAGACATTTCTATGGGGATGTATGACAAAAACTCAACCAAAGGGTCGAAATTTAGTATATTTTGTATTTGACGGAAAAGTCAACCATAGGGACGTAATTCATTATATTATAGATATGAGGTTTAGGCCAAGGTCTAGACCGATTGCATTCATATTCAGCGCCAATCCATATTACGATTAAGAATACACTTAATTCCATTAAAATATGACACATACTGACCAACATAAACAGTTTAAGGAAAGTCGAAATTCACTTTATTGGGTATATTGGAGCTAAGGGAAGGTCTCAGCAGATAACACTAACATTTGGCAGGCTTTTTACTTTAACTAAACTATGCTCGAGAACATATTTGCACTCAATTTTATTAAGATAATTCAAATTTTGACAGACATAGTCGACATAGAGTCCACTAGAATAACGATAATCATGATTTGCCGTCTATGGGGCCTGGGGTAATTCGTATATCGATTTCACTAGATTTTGCCACCAAACTCTGGTGTATTCAAGATTATACGGTCATTTAACTTTGTTAAGATATTTCATATATCGACCAATATACGCAGTATAAAGTCAACCAGAATTTTTAAAATTCCTAATTAGTTATATTACCAACATGGGCCCGATTTTATAAATTTGGACATCAGGACACATCATTACCAGGAAAAGTATAAAGTCCACTGGAACTTCGAAATTTTTGAAAGTAGGTGCAAGGAACCTGACTTCCCCCGCTTTAACCCATATTTGCCACAAGGGCACATTATTACCTGAGAAAGATGCTCTCTGAATTTCATTAATATACTACTACTTATAGTGCGATAACTCGCTGAAGGAACATGTTAGAAACATTAAATACTGCAGCGAATATGATACGGAAGGGTTGCATAGGAATCCGCGTAAAGTTTTGGTGATGGGTGCAATACCGCCTACTTTTAGGAGAAAGCCCATATCTTAAGAAGCCCTTAGCCGATTTCGAGAAAGTTTGGCATATGAAATTATATTTGCATTTTCATGTCGCGATGTGAAAATGGACAAAATCGGATAAAAAAACCACGCCTACTTCTCATGTAACAAAATTTTAAGTTTCATCTGATCACTTTAAGGTAGATAAATCGAATATCAATTAAGATATTGGAACAAAGCCTTTCACGAATAGCATGTTCAAGATATGCCATCTCATGCGTAAAAATAGTTCAAATCGGATTATAACTTTTCAAGTCACCAGATATTCAATATTAGGACCTCAGTGCCTCTATCTGACTTTTTAGCGGTCTCGGCAGCGCGGATCAGTAAATCTGCAAGATATTATAATGAAATTGGAGGATTATTTTTCAATAGGTGCGCTCTGGTATCAAAATGGTGAAAATCGGGTAAATACTTCCCCTAGCCTCCATATACCTAATATAAAAATTTTCAACTTCCTGTAGACTTTATACCATATATAACGGTCAATATATGAGTTATCTCTTAGAAATTTAGAGAGCGTCTCTCTCTGATAACGGTGTGTCCATGTGCTTAAAATGGATAAAATTGGGTAAGCACTCCCCTAGCTCTGTGTTCCCCATATGTTCCTTAATATACTTGAATAATGAAAAGAGTTGCGATTGTGAAGAGATGTAATCGGTGGAGATCTTCCTCCACCCTAAAAATGCCCGATATAAGAATTCCCGACTTTCCATCTGACTTTAAACCGTTTTTGTTGGTCAATATGTGTGATATTTTAATGAAATTAAGTGATTAATGTGATTTCGCCCTAAATATGAAAGAAATCGGTCTAGATCATGGTCTAAGCCGCTTATTCCTAATATAATGATGTCCTTTTCTCTGGTTGACTTTTCCCTTATGTATCTAATATTGTCAATTAAGCCACTTTGGTTGAGTTTATATCGCATATATCTTATTTGAGTTAATGTGGTAGATTTTAATATACACACGAAGCGAAATATAAGAATGAAAGTGCATGAGTCTATGGCCTGTAATATAAGTCAATAAGGTACCAAATATGATTGCAATCCATTAACAATTTCTTTGAATAATTTATATAAAAACATTATATTAAACATTTTTTAATATAAAGTTATGGCAGCACTTGAAAGCATATCCCCGCTTCTGATCCTTGCACATTGCGAGAGTATAAAATGTTCGGTTACACCCGAACTTAGCCCTTTCTTATTTGTTACTCATGTTATCACCAGCACGGATGGACGGACGGACAGACATTCATTCGGAATTCAACCCGTCTCGTCATCCTGCTCACTTTTATCTATCTCGATCAGCTTTAGGCGGTATAAAGAACCGTTAGGTGAACAAAACTATTACATTCTATTGCAACATATTGTGAGAGAATAAAATGTTGAATATGAACTCAATATTTATTAATCGACGAAATTTTGAATCGATAACAATCAATCAGAATTCCAGAAATTATTATCTTGGGTATGTGGAGGTTGAGGAAACATATGCAGCGATTTCATAAATTTTCGGCCCCAAACGACATTCTTTCATAGATTTCACTTAATGCCATGACAATATCTTACATATTAACTGATTCATTCGTAAAATGATAGAAAAGATAGGCAAAAATTGTATATGTGTATACGTGGGGCTAGACCAAGGTTTATTTCGATTTCCTCCAACTTTGATGCACATTGTAGTCAAGAAAATATTTGTTTAATTTCATTAAAATATGGTACACATTGACTGATATATAAGGTATAAAATCAACCGGATAATCGTTACTACAATGATTACAGAAGTGTTACTCTGAACCGATTTCACTTATTTATAGTATTAAAAAGTAAAAAAAGAAAAACTTTTCCACGTAATTTTTTTGAAGGTAACATGCACCATTCCCGATATATTCGTCGTTGACAACTGTATCAAAGAACTGTATAACCAGTATATGCAGTATTCGACGAACGGAGTAATTCATAGACCGACTTCACCCATTTTCGGTAGTATAGCCAAGACAATGCGTTCCCTTAATTTCGTTATGATATCTCATATATTGACCGATATATACGGTATAAAGTCAACTGTGTTCAATAACTGAACTGAATTCAATAATTAACCGTTGTCCACTTAATTTCGTTAATATATCTTACAATAGAATAGAAAATAGAAGATATTTTCTGTAAAAACTCAGCCACTGAGGTTCTCATATTCGCCATCTGAAGAGAAGATTTTTAAAGAGAGTTGACACAACTTAAGAGATCTATTAGTGTCAAGTTGACTGCTATGTACCAAATTTTGTTTAAATTAGTCGAGTTGTTGCTCGGATATAGGATTTCTAATGAAATTGGGCGGTACCACGATCGCTGGATAATTTTTTTTTACCGCTTTACATGTAACGTTTCTGTGTTATAATTGCGATTAAATTTAACGCTTCAGACGCTTTTCGTTAGATAGTTATTGTACTTTTAAAAGTTTTGAACATAACATTTGTATGGGGGTAAGCGTCGTTATTATCCGATTTCACCTATTTTCACTTGGTTGATATAGCTTTCGTAATTTGTAAATATGTACATGTATTGTAAATGTATACATTAAATACATTGTAATACATTGACATTGACATTACATTGATATTACATTGTATTACAAAAACATTGTATTAGGGGGTGGAGGCACACCCTCTATTTGAAAATATAAAGTCAACCGGTGAATCGAAATTCACAATATTATGTATATGAATTACCATTCATGGACCGATTTCACTAATTTTCGGCACTGAAGTACTTAATTTTGTTAAGATATCTTACTTATTGACCAATATGCATTTATAACATAAAATCAATTAGTGTAACGAAAATCATTGCTTTAGGTGTATGAGGGCTAAGATAAGTACTGAACCATTTGTATCCATATTTGGCACCAGACCACATTATCGGGAAATGTTGTTTCCTCTAAGGCCTCATTAGAATGCCAAGGAAGTGCACCAAAATATGTTAAGATCTTAATTTTTACTCAAGTTATTGCTTCCGCCACTATGCGGATGGACAAATACCAAGACTCTTCACAACATACTTGGCTACAAAATTACATGTTTTCACATTACATTGAGTAATTGGTAATTAAAAATAATTTAGTACAAATATATAAAGACTTACTCATTATAACATACAGACTTTTGGCAGTCTTGTTTGTTAATAAACCGTTAAGGAATTCAGAGACAATTTTTCTGATGTTAGAGTGAAAAAATGGTTTCCACAACTATTTTTATAGAATACACAACATCAAATAATTTTTTTTATTAAAATATTAAGTAGTTCAGTTTTTCATATAAGAAAACTTTTCTCAGCGCATTGCGTTTCTTAATAAATTTCAGTGATCATTTAATTTCCTAAAACCCAATTTTCGGCTAGGACTATCCTAGCTGATTTAGTAGAAGTGAAAGGGCAGTAAGTATTTTTAAACTGGTACCTAAACGATTGCAACACAAATAATGTTTTTGTTGTCATATTATATGCTCCTAATCTGGTGGCATACTTACGGAGTGTTTACTGAGCATTGACTACGATTTAATTTAAACCACTTACCATTCCACAAATCATATCAGCTAGATTCTTTAGTGTATCACTATTCCTCTTTGCAAAAGTCTGCTCTGTTTTCAAGCATGTCGAAAGTTCTGCTTGTAATTTTACTGAATTATTATTGAATTATAAATTTTTCTTATATAATATATAACGTTTACCATTATTTTCAATTGTGATCTCTTGAACGCGATGATTCAATACCATGTTCATTTCATTCAGACGTTGTAAACGATTTCGCAGAGCATCAAATATCTTAGCATCCTGATCACTGTCGCATTTAGAGCTAAAGCCTGAATCAGAATCATTGCAACAGCTTTTTGATGATATTGCGGTAGAAGCTTCTAAATTAATAAGTTGCTTGCGAATGGAGTCTAACTTTTTATAGGCGTCCGCTTTTTCACTTTCCTAATCATACATTACATTTTCAATAATTGTTAAATTGAGAATTTTATTGTATGACTGGATTTACTGATTTGTTCAAAATATCCGACAGCCGCTTTCGATGATATTCCAGATTTTGGCTTTTAAACTCCTTAGTAACTTGAAAAAGCTCTTTTAATTCAATTTCGAGAGCTTTTAACTTTTGTTGTTCCATTTGACCGGCATTACTCAATGAATCATATGACAAGTTTTCAGCAATAAATGCGAACTATAACAGATCATTTTTTTATATATGCAGATATATATTTTTATAAATAAATAAAAAACGAGACATACCTGGTTGCATGGCTCTAAAGAAGCAGAAACTTGTGTCGAAGCACTTCGTGACGACTGTTGTTCCAAGTTGATCGGTGTCATACCGTAATTGGCCGATTCTCTGCCACATGTACCACAAATACCCGGACTGTTATCAATTAGCTTTTGGAATGGTAATAGAAAAAGTTAGTGAAGAATTTAAAGCCGAAACTAAATCCGTTTTGAACAAAGACACAAAGTAACGTAAAAGTAATACAAAGGAGATTAGGACAAGAAAATTTTTGGTGTTTTGAAACAAATTTTGTTTATGAAAATGAATTAAGAAAAAAATTAAGACAAAATTTTTAAGTCAAATTTTTGTTCGTTTTAATACACATGTATCTCAAAAAGACAAAAATTTCAAAATCTGAAGTATAAATTCAAACACATGTAATTTAGTGACCTTGGTATTGACACATTTCAATTCATTTCGCAATTCTTTTATAACATTGGCCTTTAGTTGAATCTTTTGTTGTGTCTTCTGTATTTCATCCTCTAAGCTGGAAATTTGTCGCCTTAAGTCACAGATTTCATCTTGTTTTGCGGCGACCTCCACTGCTAAAGCACACAAATTCGAATTGGAGTTATGTTGATTTGCAAGGGTGCTCTGTGAACGAAAATTCATCAAAAAACATTATTTAAAAACTTACAATACACACCCACGCTTTTGCATGGATCTAGTGAGTGATCTGGTATAATTTCCCAAAATAAAGCAGAAAAAACAGAGAAAATATGCAAAATTCAATTTCGCTTTCCTAAGTTCAGGTACTGAGAACTCCCTGAGCTTACAAATGTTGGTTTCACAACCTGAGAATCAAACAAGAAAGAAAAGGCTAAGTTCGGGTGTAACCGAATATTGTATACTGTCGCAATTTGCAAGGATTAAAAGTAAGGAAATACATTCATGTGTTGGCAAAACCTTATATTTAATAAGTAATTTTGCGTAAGAATTTAACATTTGGAGGTAATTGTGAATGGATTATAATCATATTTGGCACCATATTAACTTTTACTATAGGTCATATACTCATAAAATCAATCTAACTAACACAAATAACAAATAACCAAAAGGATGAAATTTAATATATAATATTGGGTATATGAGGGAAAAGCTAACCAGAGGGCTGCAAATCATTATATTAGGGGTATGGGGCTTAGACCAATGTCCAGACCGATTTCTTTTATATTCAGTACTAAACCACATGGCATTTAAGAAAACATCTTCACTTCATTTCATTAAAATTTCACACATAATGAACTATATGAACAGTTTAAAGTTAGCTTTAAAGCCGGAAATCCCTATGTCGGGTATAATAAACTAAGTTTTGCTCCAGACATATTCCCACTAAATTTCATTAAGATAACTCAAAATTTATGAGATATATTCGGCATAGAGTCCACTGGAATGACTATAATAAATAACCATTATTTATAGTATATGGGAGTTGGGATAATTTGTAGATCTATTTCATCCATTTTCGTCAATAAACTATAGTTTATTCAGGATCATACGTTCTCTTAATTTTGCTAAGACATCTTACATATTTACCGATACGCGGTAACGTATAAAATCTACCAGAAGTTTGAAAATCCTTATATTAGGTATATGTGGCTAGAGAAGTAATGACTCTACTTTATCCCTTTTTGGCAACAGAACACATTATTACTAGAAAAGGATGTTCTCTGAATTTCATGTAAATGTCATAAAAAATTTCAGAAAAAGTCAAATATATTCAATGAGGTGCTTATGTTCGGTATCGAGGAGCTTGATAAGATATTTTCCGATTTCCACCATTCTTGAGACAGAGATAGTATACATTTAGGGCACTATTTATACAAAGTTATATTCCGATATTTATTGGTGCTTGAGTTATATTCTGTATGTTATATATTGTAAAGTAAAAGAATTAGATTGAATTTAAATTTGTATTATATGGGAAGTAGGCGGGGTTATAGTACGATTTCGTCCATTTTTACATGAAAGATATCAAGGTGAAGTTATGCAATAAATTTGGTTTAAACTGATCTTTTCGTTCCTGAGATATGGGATTTCATCGAAAAGTGGGCAGTGTAACTCCCAATGTGCAATTTTAACACCGATTCCTATGAAACCCTTGCGTACCATTTTGATTGTGAAATTTAACGAATCTGAGGTGTCTCTTTAGCGAGTTAACGCACTTTTAGTAGTTTTCAACACAACCTTTGCGTGGGAGGTGGGCGCGCTCATCATCCATTTCACCTATTTTCACACTGTCTGAGGAGGTATCGAGAGGAAAAGACTCAGTAAGTTCGATTTATGTAGTGTTGGGGGTTTGTGTGATATGTACATTAAACCTATTAGGGAGCGTGGCTCCCTACTGCGATTCCCTATACTAAATTACAGTTTTGAATCTAAATTTGTTGCTAATTTATAGCACTTTATAATTTTTCAATTAACGGCATTTTGTGAGCGTGGCAAAAACCCGGTTTTGCTTATCTGCAATACCCACCTTCCCATAGTACCAAGGAACACTTGTACTAAGTTTCATCAAGATATCTTAATTGTTACTTATATCGCGGACGGACAAACAGACAGTCACTCGGAACTCAATTCGTTTCATCATCCCGCTCATTTATATATATATATATATATATATATATACTCTATAGCTATCCCTATTAATGTTAGGTGTTAGAAACAAATCTTAGGTAAACAAAACTATTGTATTCTATTGCAACGTGGTACAAGATAATAAAAATATAAACGTTCTTCTCTCAATCGTGTTGCAAATTGCTTTATTAGACTTTAAAGAGTGAGTCTTAAATGGCATAATATGAATTGCAGAAACAAATTCATACATACAGACGTATCTACGTAGTAATACTTAGAGAGTCTTAAGTTGGGAATATGTTAGGTTTAACGGATTAAAGTTCCGCACTCCGGCTTTTGATGCTTTCCCTACTTAAAAAAAAAACACTTATCTACATATGGCGGTTCAAAAATTCGTAGCGGGTGCTAAGTTATTAGGCCTAGTAAAAATTAAATCCATTGTTTTTCCAATAGGTTCTATATGAATTATTTTGTATGAAAACGCAATTTTGCTATATGGCCTTAGAAAAAAAGATTTCACACTACACAAAATTTTAGTATATCGATAAAAAATGAAAATCTTTGGAAATGGCCCGACCGTCTTGTAAGCACTGTTCGATTGCCTAGGAGCTAAACATTGCACAAAAAAACCGTTTTGAACCATTTAAATAAGGCAGAATACAAAAAGAATCCCGATGTCAAGGATGTCAAGGATCGACTTTGCATCTGCGAATCGTTGCCGAATCGCATCAATATCGATCCATTTCTGAAGCGGATGGATACTGGTGATGATAAGTTGCTCGCTTTTACTTTATGACAACATTAAACGAAAACGGTCGTGGTCGAATCGCGGTAAGCCTGCGCACACCGTGGCCAAACCAGGATTGACAGCCAGGACCGTTTTGCTGTGTTTAGTGGGATTGGTAGGGAATCATCTACTATGAGCAGCTCCCCTATAGCCAAACTCTTTATTCAACAATTGGGCTGTCTGAAGGAAGCAATTGCCCAGAAGCGACCAGCTTTGGCCAATATGAGTGAAATTGTGTTCCATCAGGACAACGCCAGGCCACACACATCGATAGTGACTTGCCAGAAACTCGGAAAGCTTGGTTTCAAGGTTCTTATGCATCTACCTTATAGTCCGGACTTGCCACCAAGTGGTTACTACTACTTGGTGTTCCTGTCTATGGCGAATAATTTAACAACCGACTGTCCCTGCTTTTTGCCAATAGGGAAGAGGGTTTCTATGAGAATGGCATTCTGAAATTACCTTCAAAATGGCAACAAGTTATAGAGCAAAGCGGTCCATTTTTGACCTAAATCCGATCAACCTAACAATTCCAAAGAAAACCTTTAATTTAATGCAAAAATAATAAACCTCTCTTTACTACACCTTGATTTGCTACCATATAAAAGTTAAAAAAAGTTCGACGTTTTTTTTAAGGAAAGTCATATAGCATTCTCTTGAGCAACTTTTTACCAAAAATAATTATAATACAATGATTTTACATTTATATTACTAATATAGTACTATACCACTATGATTTACATTTTGACTTATTTTGAATTTAAAACTTATCATCCAATAAATAAATTTTATATTTAAGGCTTAGTGATGGAAATTTCAAGCTCGGTTCTAAATATGTTATAACATCAAGATTGATAACTTGTATTAAGATACCTTATATTATTACAGAAGTTAGTTTGATTCTTGACTCTTCTTGATTTCTGTATAACGTTGGCGTAGACAATACAAGTATTATAATAGAGACCAGTAATGTTGGTAACTTAGAGGCCTCACTCAAGAAATGAAAATGTAGATAAAACATTTGGTGGTGGTGTGGAACGATATTCTTTTGGAGAAAATTCAATCAACGCTTGTGTAGTATTTTATGTATGCAAAAGAATCATTAGCAGAAACTGAGGACAAAAGTCAACCATATTGTGTACACCTTCGTATGGTGACAATCATTAAAAAATTTAGTAAAACTTAAGAAAATTCGAACAAACGGAAGAGCTTTTAAATTCTGTTCCACAGAGAAGCCACAGAGGACCTAATCACAAAGAAACAACGATAAATTTGAAGAACTGGCCAATATTTCTTGATGAATAGAAACAAGACCGCATGATGCATAGCGAATCAAAATCGAGTTTCGCTTAATGACTTCTGCCGCCGATACAAAACAGCGTAATAAATTGGAAAAATTATATTTGAGGTGTAATTTTATTCGCTTTTATCGCTAATAGAATGAAGGCGTGATGTCAATTATACAATCTTACCCCTTTGGTATCCCTATATTGGCATAGTTTATAAATGTACGTTTTTCCTTTTACCATTTTACTCCTTTATACGAGTAGTACCATTTTAAAATGTAAATTATTAACCCATCTTAAAAAGTAATAAAAACTTTTAAACTAAAATATAATATTAAAGCCTTTGGAAATGTTTCCGTATTCTGTATCTGAAAGTATTAGGCTAAGTTCAAGTGGAAACACATATTATAAGCATTTGAAGCGAGTTAAATATTTACAATACAATACAATTTATAATATGCCATTTAAAACTCACTCTTTAAAGAAAGTCTAATAAAGCAAGTTGCAACACGATTGAGGGAAGAATGTTTATGTTTTTATACTCTTGTAACACGTTGCAACAGAGTATAGTGAAGGATATGCTTTACGTGGGTACCTGCCGTTTGTACAGCCTAACTCCACGGTGTTCAAAAACACAGCGGATCAATAAATGCATTAATCGACGCCCGCAACAGAGTACAATAGTTTTGTTCACCTAACGTTTGTTTCTAACACCTAACATTAATCGAGATAGCTATAGAGTTATATATATATATTATATATTATTATATATATATCATTCGTTCGTTATATATATATATATATATTGGGTTGTTCGGAAAGTCATTTCGTTTTTTCCCGCCAGAGGACTTAATTACGTTCTTTCGAAACTAACTTCACACTTAAGCCCCATAACCATTATATGTCATGAGAGCTGATATTGCAAGGCTTGTGTGTGAAAAAGTTCTATTAATTCTACCCAGTAGTTTTTGGTTGGTGCCTTTTTAAATATGGAGAGCAATAAGCAGCATTTTCGTCATATTTTACTTTTTAACTTCAGAAAAGGTAAAAATGCTGTCCAAGCGAGAAAAAAATTGACGGATGTGTATGGAGAAGGCGTGTTAACAGTACGCCAGTGCCAGAACTGGTTTGCAAAATTTCGATCCGGCAATTTTGATGTCGAAGATGCACCACGGTCTGGAAGGCCGGTCGAAGCTGACAAAGATGCGATAAAGGCATTAGTTGATGCAAATCGGCGAATCACCACACGAGAGATCGGTGAGAGGTTAAATTTGTCGAATTCAACTGTTTATGGCCATTTGAAAGGCATGGACTTAACCTCGAAGCTCGATGTGTGGGTGCCCCATGTCCTTACCGAGCGAAATTTGTGTCGTCGTGTTGACGCGTGTGATTCGCTCCTCAAACGTCTAGAAAATGATCCATTTTTGAAGCGGATTATTACTGGGGACGAAAAATGGGTTGTATACAACAATGTTAAACGCAAGAGGTCATGGAGCAGAAAAGATGAACCGGCTCAAAGCGTGTCAAAAGCCAACATTCACCAAAAAAAGGTGATGCTCTCCGTTTGGTGGGATGTCAAAGGAATCGTTTTTTTTTGAGCTTTTGCCGGACAATACAACGATTAATTCAGAAGTCTATTGTCATCAGCTGGACAAATTGAATGATTCACTTAAAGAGAAGAGGCCCGAATTAATCAACAGGAAGGGTGTAGTGTTCCACCAGGATAATGCGAGACCTCACACAAGTTTGGTCACTCGCCAAAAACTTTTACAGCTTGAATGGGACGTACTGCAACATCCACCATATTCTCCAGATCTGGCGCCTTCCGACTACTATTTGTTCCGGTCCCTGCAAAATTTTTTGGATGGCAAAACCTTTACCTCAAATGAAGATGTCAAAAACCACCTGGACGAGTTTTTTGCCAGCAAGGACCAAAACTTTTATGAGAGGGGAATTATGTTACTGCCAGAAAGATGGCAAAAGGTGTTGGACCAGAATGGCCAATATATAATTTAATAAAATATTTATTCATTATACGAAAACTGTCTTTCATGTTCCCCCCAAAAAAACGAAATGACTTTCCGAACAACCCAATATATATATATATATATATATAGAGCTATAGAGTACATATATATAAATATATATACGTGAGCGGGATGACGGAACGAATTGAGTTCCGAGTCAGTCTGTGTGTCCGTCCGTCCGTGCAAGCAATATGAGTAACAATTAAGATATCCTGATGAAACTTACCTACTTGTTTAGTATAAGTATTCCTTGGTACAATGAAAAAGTTGGTATTGCAAGGGGCAAAATCGGACACAAATAGCCGTTAACCGTTGAATCCACAAGCATTGAATCCACAAATTGATATTGAATAATATTCAATTCGATCGAAGACATTCGCAACAAATATTTGTATTAATTACAAATACAGAAACTCATTTACACACATATTCAGGTTTCATACAAATTGATGATTGCTCTAGTGTCAATTAATATTAATATATCAATATATCAATCCTCTAATGAACTGGAAAACGAAATATAATGTGCTCGGAACCTTACAAATATATGCCATATGATAATACGAACACTGCACTAAAGGACTTGATGGCAAATACACTTCGAAAAACTTCCCAAAAGATGAAGATGGCAATATTGTAATTTAACCAGTAGAAATCGGTTAGATTTTGCTGAATCTGCAGCATTGACGCTTAAGTTAAGATTACTATCCGAAAGAGTTCGCCGAAAAAAATTTAAGTATAACACATCTTTTAATAATTAACTGATTAGAAAGGCTTAATAACAGTTATCCTATTTTCTCAGCTGAATAAGAGTTCACATTTGAGCCATGCGATGCACTATATTTTAGTAATATAATTGTTATTGGAATTCGATTCATATATTTCGAAAACATCAAACATTTAAATTATTAGTTAAATAATTAATTAAAAGTAAATTAATTTCCACATGGACCGTAAGAGATCAATGATAATATAATAAGTTGACTGAGGCGTTACCACTATATATCACACTTGATGAATGGAAGAAATGCACCAAAATGCCCACTACACAACTCCACAACTTTTTTGATAGAAAACATCCCTAAAGAATGCTTTATTATCATGGAAATACGATAACTTCTCAACCTTACCCGTAAATCAAAAATTTTATATAACTTCACAAAAAATAACTTATATATAATAAATAATAAATTTATATATAATGTAATGACTATCCTGTCGAGGTTTGGACATATTATTACAAAAATATTACAAGCGTATTACTTTCTTCGGTGATTTTCCCTGGTGAAAATGTTTGAATATTAAAATTTAAACGCTACCCACCATTTTATCGTTTACCTACCAACGTAACGGTTGTTTGTAAAACCTGAAACTAATCAAGATAGATCGAGAGTTATATAAATCAAAATGATCTGTTCCGATCTTTTAAGCGATAATTTGTGTAAAAATTTAGATATATTGGTGAAACTTCGTACGTGTATCCCTTGACACTCTTAGGAGATGGCTCGACTCTAAGTCCTAAATGAAGCTCCTAAATCAGTCCTAAATAAATTTGGTATATGGGATCACAGAAGCAATAGGCATCTGTGGTCAATGTAGAAATGCATTTAGTCACATAAAATTTGAGTAACTCCATAATGCACGTTTGAATACGTTGCCAGTCCTCATTGTTTGTTGGGTTGTATTCTGTTGAAACTCTCGAATGCAAGTAGAAAAAAATTAACTTCTATGCGTAATCTTATCCAAGTTCGAATTTCTGAATGTTGTCATCTTTCAAACTTACGTTTACCCTTATGCGAGTTATGTGGTTTCAGCTGTGTGATCTCACACCGAATTAGTTACCCGAGCTGTGGGCTAATATCGTATATTCTGTTGGCCATAACCACTCTCCGACTGTGTAAGTTATTTTTTATATTCGACAATCAAATTTGGATATATAAGAAATTCAAATAAGTTTTTTATAAATGAGATCATTCACGATAGGATCATTAATATCATTGTCAGTATTTAAATGGTTCTAATGAAGCGTGCACTTGAAGTCAATGAACTTCTGGAGTCAAATTCCATGTCCTTAATACGAAGCCAAAACCTATTTTGAGAACCAGCTATAATTGCAGAAGATTAGAAGAAAAACACCTAGGGTTTCAGGAAATTGCCTTTACGAAATACTTTAGATACAGGCATTTACAATATATATACACAACTATGTATGTATATATGTGTGTATGTTAATATGATCATAATGATCCCGTTTGTATACTCACCATGTGTCCATTTTGTGTGTAGGTATTAGCGCAACTGTCGACATAGCTCGACTGTAATGTAAATGATTAAAGCTACTAGCTTCGTAAAAGTTTTAATCTCAACATATTTACGTGCTGATTATTTTCTTCGTCCTAAAAAGAGAAGATTTTTGTCGTTAATTGTTTAATTCTTGATTACTTTTAATATGGCTCTAAAATATTGCTAATAATAGAAACAAGAAAAGAAGGATTAAGTTCGGGTTTAACGAGAATTTTATACTCGCGCAATATGCAAAGCTCAGAGGAGGGGAAATACTTTCAGATGCAGGCATGACTTTATATTAACGAAGTACGGAAGGGCTAAGTTTGGGTATAACCGAATATTTTATACTCTCGCAATGTGCAAGGGTCAGAGGCGGCGAAATGCTTTCAGGTGCTGGCATAACCTTACATTAAACTAGGGGAAGTATTTACCCGATTTTCCCATTTTTGACACTAGATCACTCTATTATCATGGAAAGATAATCCTCCAATTTCATTACGATATCTTACAGATTTACCGAAATATATGGTATAAAGTTTACCGGAAGGTTGAAAATCCGTATATTAGGTATATGGGCGCTAGGGGTAGTATTTACCCGATTTTCACCATTTTAGATAACAAAGTACACCATTATCATCGAACGGTAATCCTCCAATTTCATTACAATGTCTTACAGATTTTCCGGTATTTTCGGTAAAAAGTCAGATAGAGGCACTGAGGTCCTTACATTGGGTGGCTTGAAAAGTTATAATCCGATTTCAACAATTTTTCCGCATGAGATGACATATCTTGAACGTACTATTCGTGAAAAGCTTTATTCCAATATCTTAATTGATGTTCGATTTATAGTACTATTCTACTGTATACTTTCTTTAAAGGAAAGTATCAGATGAAACTTAAAATTGTGTTTTATGAAAAGTAGGAGTGGTTTTTATCCGATTTCGTCCATTTTATCCATTTTCACAACGTAATATAAGAATGCAAATATAATGTCACATACCAAATTTTGTTTAAATCGGTTAAGGCGTTCTTGAGATATGGCATTTCTCCTAAAAGTTGGCGGTGCCACGCCCATCATCAAAAGTTTACACAGTTTCGTATGCAACCCTTCCGTATCATATTTGCTGCAAGATTTAATGATTCTAACGTGTTTCTTCAGCGAGTTAACGCACTTTTAGTAGTTTTCAACATAACTTTTTTATGGGAGGTGGGCGTGGTTATCATCCGATTTCACTTATTTTCTCAGTATATGAAGAGATGCTAGAAAACCTTAGTCGGAGCAAGTTTTATTGATATGGCTTTAACCGTTTCCGAGATATATATATTAAACCTATTGGGATCCTACTGGGATCCTCTATACCAAATAACACATTTATATCTTAATTTACTGCTTAATTATAGCACTTTATCTGTTTTCGATTAATTACATTTTGTGGGCAGATATCTAACTACGCCCATCTGCAATACCAACCATTTTACGGTGGGAAAGAACACGTGTACCAAATTTCATCAAAATATCTTAATTTTTACTAAAGTTATCGATTGCACGGTCGGACGGACAGACAATCACTCGGATTTCAACTTGTCTTTTCATCCTGATCATTTATACATATATACGTCTATACATAACTCGTTTAGTTCTAGGTTTTACAAACAACCGTCAGGTGAACAAAACTAATTTACTCTGTAGCAACATGTTGCGAGAGTATAAAAATGTTGCGTAAGAATTCAACATTTATTGTTCCACGAAATTGTGAGGGAATTGAAATCATATTTGATTTGATATCATCATATTAACTTCTACTTTAGATGACATACTCATATAGTCAAACTAAGTAAGGCAAATCAACTACGTATAGTCATTATACTAGTGCTGTGGGAAGGTACAACCGTCATAATTTTTATTACCGAACGACATAATATTGTTCTCAAGATTCTTATTTAATTTTTTGGAGACATCATCTAGGGAGATATATGCGATAAAAATCTACCAAAGACACGAAATTTAAAATATTATATGGTATATGAGGAAAAAGTCAACCAGAAGGAGAAAATCATTATATTATGGGAACGAAGTTTAGACCAAGATCTACTACCTTCAAATTCAGCGCTAAACTATGTTACAGTTAAGAAAACACTTAATTCATTTAAAATACATTGGCTTATATAAACAGTTTAAAATCAGATGAGAATTCGGAAATCGCTATATTGGATATACTAGGGCTAGGGGAAGGTCTGAGCAGATAACATTTACTATTGACATTAAACTAAATACTAGTACTCGTATGCTCGAAAACATATTTCCACAAGTTGACGAACTAATTCGACGTAAAGTTTATTAGAATAACGATAATCATTATTGTAATATATGGGGGCTGGGATAATTCTTAAATCGATTTCACTCATTTTTGCCACCGAATTATAGTATATTCAAGGTTATACGTTCATTTAATTTTGCTAAGATATCTTACATATAAACCAATATACACGGTATAAAGTTAATGTGAAAATTATCAAAATAGCTTTATTAGGCCTAGGGGAAGTATTGACGCAAGCTTAGTAGTTTTCAAATCAGAACACATTATTATTTAATGTTTCTGACATGCTTCTTCAGCGAGTTAACGCACTTCTAGTTTTTCAACATAACCTCTATATGGTAGGTGGCTGTTGTTATAGTCCGATTTCACTAATTTTCCCAGAGTATGAGGAGATGTTAGAAATACTTGTTTTATTGATATAGCTTCAGTGGTTTGTGAGATATGTATGTTAAACCCATTAGTGGGCGGGACAATATCCACTTTTTAAAAGGTTTTAAACCACAGATGCCGCTCCCCCTACATTAAAATTACAGTTTTGTCTCTTAATTTGTTGCTTGCTGTAGTACTTTATAGTTTTTCGCTTAATGTCATTTTGTGGGCGTTTCAGATCTCCCATTTCGCCCATCAGCTATAACAACCTCCTCAAGGTGCCAAGGAACACGTGTACCAAGCTTCATCAAGATATCTAAAAATATCCAATATTATATACATTAATTAATTTATTCAAATTATCAGTTGTATGGACGGACGTATAGAAATTCGGACAGGTGGACAGACGAACGGACAGACAGTCACCCTGAATTCAACTCGTCTTGTCATCCTGATCTTTTATATATAAATATAACTCTATATGTATCTGGATTAGTTTTAGGTGTTACATTCATCCATTAGGTAAACAAAACTATTATACTTCGTTTCAACATTTTGCGAAATAAATTAAATAAAAATAGTATAGTATAATATAGTATTAGTATAAAATTTGATAAAAAGGGACTGAGAAAGAGACTGAGAAAGGGACTGAAAAGGGTATGGAATAGAAACAATATGAACTTTTTAGCCTATCTAGTAAATGAAAAAGTAAACAAAAGCGAATTAAGTTAAATTTGAAATTTACTTTATAAAAGAAAGTACAACTTTTCTTTTCCGCAGAAGTGTTTTAAATTTTTTAATGTTAATAAAAATTACCTTAAGAAAAGATAAATCAATTTACTGCCCATGTATTATCAATTATTTTAAGTCCTTGTTATTGAAAAAAATCCAATCAGTATATAAAACACGAAATACATAAAGTTTTATTGTGTGAACTTTTACTGCAATCAACTAGTTTTTACAACAGTTTTAGATATAAATTCATATTTTTTTGCCAAATCATTTCAATAATCGCTTTTGAGCAAATTATATAAAAGTGAAACAGCTGACCAAATAGACCTGACAAATACCACAGAAGAGATATCTTTCAGCGTTCATTTGTACACAAATATATATCCATATATTATATATATTATATATATTTATATAAATATTGGTATATATATATATTTATATATATATATATATATTGTATATATATATACAATAATATAATATTTATATATATATTGTATAAATATTTCATATATGCCACTCACCCGAACTTCAGGCGGATCAAATATTACCTGAAAATGCATAATTTGTAGTTTGTTTGCAAATTTGAAGTGCAATTAACGTTAACATACTTACGTTTTTTAAAACACATTCGGGCTCATTAAGACAACACTGCAAATAGTTGTAAAAAAGACGATATATGTACAGATGCATTCACATATGTATTTTACAATAGTTAAAGTACACAAAATACGTTTAGTAAACAACTATTAAAACAACACTTAAGAATAACGTATTTACATTATTTAGCAAAATACATAAGGCTGTGAAATTTAAAAAATACTGCGCCTACGCACCCTATTGGAGGAATCGCGGTCATCTTCGCCGTAATCTAGCTGCAAATGAAAGTACTATTTAGTTATTTTATAAACCCTTCTATACAATGAAATAAATAAAGTGTTTAATAACATAATTAAATCGTATCACAAATAATATGACCACAGAACTTGGAAAAATATATTTACATACAAATATTCCTATTTTAAAAAGTAAGGAAATATTAGATACATACAGATTGCATTAAAGGTGTATGAAATATTTCGATATGTTTCAAAAAGTTTGTTTTACAAATTTTTATATAAAATCATTCTATGTTCGTTTTTAGGCAAAAAAAGTCCCCTATATTTCACGTAAAATTTTCTTATGGTAGAGCTAACATACTTCCGAAAGATTTATTTCAAAATCAAGCGGACTGATCGAAATGAATATATGTATGTGATATAAGGGGAGGTATGACTCGATTTCATCAATTTTTATTTTAAGATATCTCACATACCAACCAATGCTAAGTGATATAAACTTACAAAATAGTATAGAGATATTCTTGATGTTATAAAGTAAAATAGGAGTGACAAATATATAGGGCACACGATGTTCGGGTTAATTTAAGCCAACTGTATCATTCTTGTACATCATTTTCACACTGTAGTATGAAATAGCGAAGTGCAATATTTCCACCTTGTGTGGTTGACATAGCTTTATAAGAGATATGTAAGAATTATTATGTACAACTAGCAAACGTCAGAAAGTGAATCCGTCTTATCATAATCATCAATCGTTATTAAAACCAAACTCTTACAGTCTGGTGCAACATATTCAACCTCTGGTAATACTAATGCTCAATTATAAGAATAAGGGGTTTTCATTGCATGCATAACATAGGTAGACGACATCTTCCTGTGTGACCGTGTGGAAATTATCTGATAGGCTTTGCTTGAGACTCCGACTGAATCCACGAAGTTTAGGAAGCCAATTTAATAATTACTTTTAACACCACTTTCATTACTTCATTCATCACTTAATTTTTATACTCTCGCAACATGTTGCCCAGAGAATGACGGATTTCTGTCTGTCCGTGTGTTCGTACAAGAGATAACTTGAATAAAAATTTAGATACCTTAATGAAACTTGGTACAAATATTCACTGATACTATAAGAAGGTTGGTATTGCAGATGGGCGTAATCAGATTATTACCACGCCCACAAAATGCCGTTAAGCGTAAACCTATAAAGTACTACAGCAAGCAACAAATTAAGAGACAAAAATGTAATTTAGTAGGAGGAGGGGCATCTGTGGTTTAAAAACTTTTAAAAAGTGGGTATGGCTCCGCCCCCTAATGGGTTTAATGTACATATAGCAGAAACCTCTAAAACTAAATTAGTGAAATCTATATATATATATATATATACATTTCTTAAAAAGTGAAGACTATAACAACGGCCACCTACCATATAGAGGTTATGTTGAAAAACTAGAAGTGCGTTAACTCGCTGAAGGAGCATGTTAGAAACATTCAAATTTACGGTAAAGACGGTACGGTACGGATACGGCATAGGAATCTTGTAAATATTGGATAATAGGTATGGCACCGCCCAATTTTCGGCGAAATTCCATATTTCAACCAAATTTGGCGCATATAATTATTTTGATGTCCTTATAGTACATTGCGAATATGAATGAAAACGGACTACAACCACGCCTACTTCCCATAAACACAATTTTAACTCAAATTGATTATTTCAATTTACAGCATATAACTGAAGCAACAATTAAGTATGCCATTTCCTGCCCAAAAATTATGGAAATCGGAAAATATCTTTTCGAGCTTCAGATACCGCCTATGTGGAACTCAGTGCTCATATTCGACTTCTTACCGGAAATATCGATCAATCTGAAAAATATCTTAATTAAATTCAGATAACGTCTTTTAGTGGTAATAATGTGTTCTGATTTGAAAACTAATAAGCTTGCGTCAATACTTCCCCTAGCCCTCATAAAGTTAATATGATAATTTTCAAAATTCCCATTAACTTTATACCGTGAATATTGGTTTATGTAAGATATCTTAGCAAAATTAAATGAACGTATAATCTTGAATATACTATAGTTTGGTGGCGAAAAGGAGTGAAATCAATCATACGAAACAATATACGCGGTGTGTTCAAAAAATAACAGGAATTTTCGTTTTTACTAACCCTATACCTCTAATCTAATGATTTACATTCC
Organism: Bactrocera minax; assembly: GCA_021498325.1. Taxonomy (NCBI): domain Eukaryota; kingdom Metazoa; phylum Arthropoda; class Insecta; order Diptera; family Tephritidae; genus Bactrocera; species Bactrocera minax. Next base: position 829,481 of record JAKEEE010000055.1, on the reverse strand, counting down.
TCTGGTTGGCTTTTTCCTCATATGTACAATATATGAAATTTCGTCCCTTTGGTTGAGTTTAGGTCTCGTATATCTCAACAATAGATGTGTCAACGAAATTAAATGAGAATATTTCGATTAGTATTATATCATTTGGTAATAAAAATTATCTCATGAACTTAGATGATTTGTCTTAGTCAGATTGAGTTATGATATGACCTAAAGTAAAAGTTAATATGATGTCAAATATGACTATAATCTGTTCAAAATTTCGTCAAATAATAAATATTGAATTCTTATGGAAAATTGTTTATACATATAAAGTTTTGCCAACAAAGTATTTATCCGCCTTTGATCCTTGCAAATTGTGAGAGTACAAAATATTCGGTTACACTCGAACTTAATTCTTCTCTTACTTGTTTTTCTATACATATGTTTACGGTTCCTTTCTTTATTATTAAGAAATAAACAATGCTGCATAGATTTGAAGTGTCGTTATTTGAAATATGGATAGTGTCGAAATTCGTAAAAATTTGTTATCGGAAAAGAACTTGTGGTGTATCACTTAATGTCGGCCAATAGCTCCATCTAAAACATTAATGACCTTACGGTATAATATTTTGTAAGTTATGGTGTTTTTATCAGTTTTGCCTTTTTAAATTAGTAAATTAATATAAGTAAATGGCACTACGTTTAACTTAAAAATAGAATATCAAAAAACAAATTTCCACTCACCCTCATAGTGTTCGATTGTTCCGGGTCCGAGTACTGTGAGTAATAGGATTAGTTGTGAAATTATTTCTATTATACATCTTACTGTGGTATTTCTCATGTCCAAAATCTCAGTTAAATTAACAGTCTGAAATTGAAGTCCTTGAGTATCCCAGTTATCATGATGATATGCGTTTTTTATGAATTTCATTAACGAACAAATGTCCTGCCGATATTTATGTTCATTATTGCTCGTTTGGCTACAGGTGGATTGAATCCGGCGTTTCATGCATTCTAGCTTCTCTGCTACCTCGCTCTCTAGATCTGCCATATTACTAATGACAATTTCATTGATTTGCATTAGCATATCCACCCATTCTTGATAAGTTACAAGCTTCACCTTGTGAAAATAAAAATTAATACTTTTTTTTATAAGGTTTACTTCTTAATGGCAATAATCAAATTTATGAATGTGGTTTTAAATTAAGTAACCTCTCCGCTTTCTTTGTATATATGTCACCATCTATTTCATAATATTATACATATTTAGAAATAAATTAATGAAATATAAATAAATATACCAAATTAAAATCAAAACTAGGAAAGCGATATGTTTATACGAATGTTCATATCAATATAATATTCGGTTCGGTTCGGTAATATATTAATTGAACATTCTCTTATTTTTGTGTATTTTGTTTATTCTTTATTTGTTTTTCGAAATTTGCGTGCCAGACTGGAACTAGTTGTAGAACTAGACTAGTTTGTAGTTTTACCGTAGAGTATCTTTCAAATACTTATGTATGTATGTATGAACTGAAACATTTACTCGCTTACTTACATCCGTATCACCTTTCGCCACATTTTCAATGTCAACCAAGCGTCGTACAAATATTTCATTTAACTGTCCATTCAATTTTGCTGCATCTCCACAACTTTCCGTTTCGGCACGATATTTAACAAGGCGCTGCTTCAAATAACTGACATCATGTTGTAGGGGTGTACAAGAATGACGAGTTGTATCTGATTGGTCAGATTCGAATTTTTCCTTCTTAGAAAAGGCGTTTTCAGTTTTCGAAGGTGGTGTTTGGCACTTTTTTGTGGAAGATTTAATTGTTGAATGAGATTGTTCAAGCCACGAATCATATTCCGGATGTAGTAAATTCTCATCGTAATCATGCGAATCTAACATCGATGAGGGCGCAAATGGTACCGACGATTTTGTGACCACATTCAACGATGCAGCATTTAAACGAGAACTTACCACCGACGTTTCACTGCCTATTTGACTTGGTACCACTATGTTAAGAATATTGGGTGGTGAATTTGGAATTAACTCCTCTTCGTTTGCTGATGTTGACATTAAACGAAATTGTCGGTTACGTGGTCGGCTACGAACTTGAGGACATATTCTAGGGTTTTGAGGAGTAGAATTTTTCAGTCTGCCACTCATATTGGAATTTTTACTAAGATTTTGATTCATATGGATAGGTTCGGAATGTTACTCCTTTCCAATGTAAATTTTTTGTGATCTTCAATTTGTTGTTTACCTGTTGAACCAGTTGAGTTTTTAAACGTTATCTAAATTACAAGTTTTTAATATAATAATTTTTGATTTTCATGTATTTCATGTATTTTAGATTTTGCCGTATTTATATTTTTTTATTAAAGTTTTCTTTTTTTGGCATACAAATCGTATGTCTGACACTGAATTCAAAGTCAAATTGTTGGTAGTGCCCGCATTAAAAACGAACGTGAGAATTATCGTTTATGCTTGTTTCATACTTTAATTGTGCCTGAATTTGTACATGCAGCAATAATAATACTAATGTCTGTCTAACCTCTGGCTTTTATTTATAATACACACAATTTGATTTTTATTGTAGATAAAACTGGTATTTGACAGAAATTCGTAAGATACAAGCTCACTTTGCAGGTTACCACTCCTACCACATAAAACTTTAGATACGTACGTTTGCACATAAAGGTAGAGCTTCACTAATTAAAAATATGAAATATAAATACTCTATTGATTCACTCTTTCAAATATAAATTTAAATTTATGAACTTATTCTAGGAACGACTTTTTGGTTTATATTTTTAACTCGTTTCTAAATATGTCATAATTTATTTATGTCCATAATTCGCTTATTGCAAGATTACATAATTTCGGATAAATGACAACAACATGTCCTTAGCGTGCCGCTCTGTTACCGATAAAGGCTAATATTAGAGAAGACATTTAATGCAATAGGCTGAAAAGTATGGATTCTATTAGGGCTTATCAAGTAAAAATCATAGATTCCTCATTGATATATGCGCAGTATTATATCATGTGCAAATAAAATAATATTTTTCTAAAATTAACTAAGTTTTTTTTCTTGTGCTTTGAAAGTACAATGTAGTGCTAAAATACGATGATTTATTATAAAAATACAATAAATGTAATGTATTAATATGTAGAATAACGAATATTGTATCAGAAAACAGAATAATTGTAAACACAGAAAATAAATCATTCTCACATATGCGCCTTGCAAAAACAAAACAAAAAACAGACAAGTAAGAAAGGGCTAAGTTCGGGTATAACCAAATATTTTATACTCTCGCAATGTGCAAGGATCAGAGGCGGGGAAATGTTTTCAGGGCATAACTTTATATTAAAAAATATTGCGGAAGATCTCAACATTCATTATTCAAAGAAATTGTCAATGGATTGTAATCATATTTGGTATCTTATTAACTTATATTACAGGTCATAGACTCATGTACTTTCGTTGCTATATTTTGCTTCGTGTCAGAGATATTTATATTAAAATCTACCAAATTAACTCAAAAGGGATATATGGGATATAAACTTAACCAAAGTGGTTTATTTGAAAATATTAGATACATGAGGAAAAAGTAAACCAGAGAAAAGGACATCATTATATTAAGAATATGGGGTTTAGACCATGATCTAGACCGATTTCTTTCATATTTAGGGCGAAATCACATTGTGTTTAAGAAAACATATTCACTTAATTTCATTAAACTGTCACACATATTGACCAACATAAGTGGTTTAAAGTCAGATGGAAAGTCGGGAATTCTTATATCGGGCATTTGTGGGATAGAGGGAGATCTGCACTGATCACATTAACTCTTTTCATTATTCAAGTATATTATGGAACATTTTTACACCCAATTTTGTGAAGGTAACTCACACAGTGACCGACATATATTAATTTCCGCCAGTTAACTACGTTATATCCGATATTACCAGATCACACTATTATCATGGAAAGATAATACTATAATTTCAGTACAATATCTTATGGATTTCCCGATATTTTCGCTAAAATGTCAGATAGAGGCACCGAGGTCCTCATATTGGGTATCTGGTGACTTGAAAGTTATAATCCGATTTCAACTATTTTTACGCATGAGATGACATATCCTGAAGGCACTATTTGTGCAAAGTTTGATTCATATCTTAACTGCTGCTCGATTTATCTGCTTTAAAGTGAAAGGATCAGATGAAACTTAAAATTGCGTTATATGAGAAGTAGGAGTGGTTTTTATCCGATTTCGTCCATTTTTACAGCATGACACAAAAAGATATAATGTCACATACCAAATTTTGTTGAGATCGGTTAAGGGCTTCTTGAGATATGGAATCCTTCCTAAAAGTGGGTGGTGCCACGCCCACCATCAAAACTTTAGACGGATTCCTATGCAACCCTTTCGTATGGTATTTTCTGCAAGATTTAATGTTTCTAACGTGTTCCTTCAGCGAATTTTCAGCTCACTTTAAGTAGTTTTCAACATAACTTTTGTATGGGAAGTGAGCGTGGTTATTATCCGATTTCACTCATTTTCTCATTATACGTAGAGATGCTAGAAAAACTTACTCGGAGCAAGTTCTATTGATATAGCTTTAACGGTTTCCGATATATATATGTTCAACCTATTGGGGGGCGGGGCCAAACTCAGTTTTACAAAATTTCGTTCCCACAGATGCCATGCCCTACTAGGATCTTCTGTACCAAATAACACATTTATATCTTAATTTTCTGTTTAGTTATAGCACTTTATCTGTTTTCAATTAATAGAATTTTGTGGGCGTGGCAGATATCCAATTACGCCCATCTGTAATACCAACCTTCCTATGGTGACAAAGAACACGCGTACCAAATTTCATCAAAATATCTTAATTTTTACTCAAGTTATCGCTTGCACGGACAGACGGACGAACAGACAGTCACTCGGATTTCAATTCGTCTTTTGATCCTGATCACTTATGTACATATATATCCATATCTAACTCGTTTAGTTCTAGGTGTTACAAACAACCGTTAGGTGAACAAAACTAATATACCCTGTAGCAACATGCTGCGAGTGTATAAAAATGTTGCGGAAGAATTCAACACTCGCTTGAATTCAACAACAATTCACTTATTCGACGAAGTGGTAAATGGATTCCAATTATATTATAGGTCATAACCTCACGGAGTTTTATTACTATATTTTCCTTCATGTCTGAGATATTTATATTCAAATTTACCAAATTAACTAAACCGCATTATGTTTAAGAAAACATATCCACTTAATTTCATTAAAATATTACACATATTGACCAACATAAACGGTTTAAAGTCATCTGGAAAGTCGAGAATTCTTATACCGGGCATATTTGGGCTATGGAAAGGTTTTTTCTTCTCATTACTCAAGTATACTAGGGAACATGTTCCCATGCAATTTTACGAAGATGATTCACACAGTGACCGACATATTCGGCTTATAGTCTGCCAGAAAAACGAAAATTATTATATGTTGTTTATGGTAGCTGGTGTAATTCGTAGACGGATTTCACACATTTTCGGCATTCAACTATGCCGAAACTAACATTTTTCTAAATTATCTCACATATTGACCGATATATGTCGTATAAAGCCAACCGGACGTTTGGAATTCTTATATTAGGTATATGGGTCTTAACCGATTTTCCCATTTTCACGAAATCAAATCACAATATCACGAAATTGTGAATGAATTGCGGTCATATTTGGCATCATATTAACTTCTACTTTAGGTGACAAAGTACTAAGTGAACTAAGTGAGGCAAATCAACTATGTATATATTCAACATATCAGTGCTGTGGGAAGGTACAACAGACATAATTTTAACTAAGTAATGACATAATATTATTCGAAATATTCTTATTTAACTTTGTGAGGCACCTTCTAATGAGTTATTTGCGATATAAACTCAACCAATGGAACGAAGTTTAATATATTGTATATATCAAGGAAACCGATTTCATTCACACTCAGCGCTAAACCATATTATGGTTAAGAAAAGACTCAATTTCATTAAAACAACGCACATATTGATCTATATAAACGGTTTAAAGTTATAACGGTTAACTGGAAAGTGGGAAATAACTGTATTTAGGCTAGGAGAAGAGGAAGCAGATAGCATTTACTATTAGCATTAAAATACAGTATGCTCGAGAACATATTTCCACTCACTTTTATTTAGATTTTACCGACATAGTCGGCATAGAGTCCAATAGAATAACGATAATCAGTATATGTAGTATATGGATACTGGGATAATTTTAGATGGATTTCACTAACTTTTCCCCCAAAATTACAGTATATTCAAGATTCATGTACGTTCAACTAACATTCAACTATGGTATATCCAATGTTATACGTTCATTTAATTTTGCTAAGATATTTTACATATTAACCGATATATACTATATACACGATATGAAGTCAACAGGAATTTTTTAAAAATTCTCATATTTGCTCTATGGGGCTATATACCGATATCTTAATTGGTGCTTGAGTTAGAGTGAAAGAATTAGATTGAATTTAAAATTGTGTATTATGGGAAGTAGCCGAAGTTGTAGTCCAAATTACAAACATTTTTGCACTGTAACAGTAAACATATCAAAACAATGCTATGCCACAAATTTTGTTAAAATAGGTTTAGTCGTTCCCCGAAAATTGGTATTCCCATTGTCCAAATTCACACGGATTCCTATGCACCCTTCGTACTATATTTACTGTAAGATTTAATGTTACTGACATGTTTCTTCAGCGAGTTAACGCACTTTTTGTAGTTTTCTACATAACCTTTATATGATAGGTATGCGTGGTTGTCATCCGATGTCATCCAGTGTATAAGTAGGTGGTAAGAAGACTTGTTCTGAGAAACTTTGGCTGATATAACTTTAGTTGTTTGTGTGATATGTACATTAAATCTATTACGAGGGCTGGGCCATACTTCTTATTTTTTAAATTTTTCTTAACGCAGATGCCCCTTCCTAGTGCGATTCCCTGTACCAAATTAGAGATTTGTATCTTGATTTGTTGCTTAGTTATAGCACTTTGTAAGTAGAATAGAAGAAAATTTATTATTAATAACCACAATAACAGATCTGATGCAAGTGCCATTAATTAAATTAATATTAGATAACAAATTTTTAGATTTTATAATTTGAGTTCGGGTACCTATACTAGCTTGTGACAGAGACATTCTGCTCCTCGTACAACATAATGGATCGATCAAACATTTCACATATGATAACAATGTCGTTGACTTGTGCAACCAATTGGAAACTGTAGCGCAACACTATCGTCAACATTCGGACCGCCTTCACTTAGAAGTGTCCTTAGAAGGACATTTGAAAAATCCTTACGCAGACAAAAATTCACCCTAGCGGGCTTCATTGACGTGAAAAATGCTTTCAACAACGTTAATACAGCTGCACCAATATCGTCTATAGCTTCATTCGATATTAACCAGAACCTCATCGTCAAATCGGCTATCGGACTAGATTGGCAATGCGACCTGGAAAAGTAGACGTTTTGACGTCAAAAACTGTATAGTAAACTAATTGTATAACATTTTCGTTCTTCCGATATCCCGTCATTAGTCATTAGATGTTTTCTAATTGGTGAATGTCCAGTAGTTTAAAGTCATCAACTCTGAGTGTAATAACTACCAAAAGATTTAAATAAAATCACAATATACCGTCATGTTTATGGTGTTTTTTGTGTTTCTTTGAATAGTGAAAACAATTTTGAACTTACGTTGTTGTTGTTGTTGTTGTTGTTGTTGTTGTTTTGCGATTCAAATTATTATTGGCAGGCGAAGCAATGTTTATTAGTACAATGAAACTGTTCAATATAACAGATGCAGATGAAACATAATTTATGTGCATATTTCGATAGTTGTGTAAGTAAGTTCCAAGTGATGAAATTTATGGTCAATTAAGGAAATAATATAAAATTAATGAAGAGTTACCAATACCCTCTATAACGCTTGACGTATTTCGCTGGTTTTATTTCCCTAGGATTAACAATTAAAGAAATTTATTCCTGTTTCCGAGAGGCAGTTTCGCTCCAAGTATCTGACTGCAAGGATGATTTCTGCCAACAAAGTCTATTTGTAATTTTCCTCAGGTGCTGTTGCCTAACGATTGTTGTGAAGATCTTGTTGTGCGGAGTGCAATAATGATGACTGTCGAATGTAACGTCTAATATTTTGGGGTTGTTAACTGTCGGTATTTCGGCTTTGTCGACAAAAATATTAATTACTAGTATGTACTCATTTCTACTCTTAGTAAATAGGGTCACTGAGAACTTAGCAGGAGAGGGTGTGAGGGTCCTAGCAGCAAGAAAGATCGAAAATAGTCGCTTACTTTCAAATATATGTTATCAATTCCAGTGCCCGGCGACATTATCGTACAATCATCAGCGTATATGGTGACTGAAATCCTCTCTAGTGGTTGAGGTAGTTCCTAAATACAGAAGTTAAATAGAAATGTGGAGGGAACACCATCCTGAAGAACTCCCTGTTTAATTCTTCTTAGTTTAGAATTTTCTATTTGAAGCAATACCGACTATTGCAGACTGCTCAGATAATTCATGGTCTATGTTTTAAGCCCTGGATTAAGTTTTGATGGTTTTATGCCTTCTAGTAGCGTTGTAAAGTTGACTATGTCAAAGGCTTTGTCCAACCCTACTAGGTTTCTCCTCTCACAGGATGAGAGGGTTTTTAACTTTGGCCTCAAATTATCTGGGCTTTATGCCGTTAAGTGGAAAGGAGAGTTATCGGACAATAAAACTCCCCATGTTGTTGTCACCAGTCTTCTAAATTTCCACATGTTGGCTATAATATGATGGTAATAATTAGTACCTGTGTGAGATAACTAATTCCCGTCGAGCCTAAATGTTTTAGCATCGACATGTTTTTTCCGTCCGAATCGTTAGATTTGGAGGCTTTTGCCTTCCTGATGACATCTGGAACCTATTCCCTGGTGAAAGTATGTAAGTAAAGATATTATTTGCTCAACAAGGTTTTCAAGTATTGGTGGTTTATACTGTATTTTTTCAGGCTGACTCTTCACCAGGAACTCTGGTGAACGAAACGATCTTCAAGAGTACTCAAAATATTTGGAAAGTTGCTGTAATGAATTAACAGACAATCAACTACCGCATCTGCTTTGCCTTGTAAAAATTGCTGCACGCCTTAATTTACTCAATTATCAGTTCATCGCAATTGATTATATCATGAAGGAAATTAGTCTTACCATCAGGAGAAATGCCATACCGTTGTCCCCGACGGAATAATTCGGTGGTACTAAAACATGCTAACACATCTTGGCACAGAGGAAGTAAAAACTACATAAATTTTATAAAACTCTCTATTATCTATTCTCTCTATTATTATAATTATCAACATGAGTAACGCTAAAGTAAAGAGTTAAATCACCATCATCATTATGTACGCCCAGTGAATCGATTTATCTCAATTTTTCAGCAGTCATGCTGCGCTACTATGCTATATTGAGAAATTATTCTTAATAGCGTTGTTGAACTATCTGAGCGGTCGTAATCCTCACTATAATTTTGAGATATAAACTTAAAACTACGGAAATTTAACAAGAGGTATGGTAGAGCGTTGGATTTTGACCACACTTATTAAATTTATAAAACTCAGTTGGACATGCCTCTTCTATTAAGGCAATATAAGATTACATACGTGGTGTGTTCAAAAAATAACGAGAATTTTCGTTTTTTAAAAGAAAGATCTAAAAAGATTTATTCATTCGTCTACATTGTTATCGCCTTCAAAATAGTCTCCATTCGATATTACGTACTTATGCCAGCGCTTCTTCCAATCGCCGAAACATTTCTCAAACTCGATTTTTGGGATAGCCTTTAGCTCTTTCAGCAGCGCGCTTTTAAGTCATCTATACTTGTAAAACGATGGCCCTCTTTACGATGGTTCTCTTCCTTTTTAGAAATAGGAAAAAGTTACACGGAGCCATGTCTGGCGAATATGGAATCTGGGGCATCGTTACAGTATTGTTTTTGGCCAAGAACTCACGAACAAGCAACGAAGCAAAATTGCAGAATTGAGCAAAAGTGAGCAAGAGCCATGAATTGTTTTTCCACAAATCCGTTCGTTTTTTTCCGATTGATTCACACAAACGTCGTTGAAGCACTTAAGGTAATACTCCTCATTGACCGTTTAAGCTTGAGGCAAATATTCATGATGCACTATACCATTAAAGTCGAAGAACACAGCCGAAGAACATTCACGTTATTCTTTGAACACACCACGTACTTTTAGAGAGAACTCAATAAGTATTTAATACTTTTTTCTACATCCTAGTGAGAGGATCATATATTTGTTTCAGCCCTTCCTTACTTTTTTCTTGAGATTAAAACAAAATAATTAAAATATACCGTCTTAATTGTAATTAGGTGTATCATTATTCAATTATTTCACATTTCAACTAAGTAATATTTATGATAGCGAATTAAATAATGCAATACATTTAAATTCTGTAATATATAAAATAAAAATAAGCGAAAACAAATAAAACCTAAAGTTTATTTGGATCTGAGTAGATTTTATTTTCATCAATACCTTTCTTTATATTTTACATATTACCAAAAAAAAGGTCACCAAATCAAATGAAGGTTTAGGACTTTATGAACTTTTAACTTTCGATTTCATGCATTTGGTTGGTTGCTTTGTTCATATTGCTATTGTTTTCATCGCATAGATCAAGTTCGTAATTGATCTCGTGACAGTGCGTAGCCCACCCATTAACTTATTTGTAAATTTAGAAGTAGAGTACATTTAATTTATAATGAAATTAATGTCACCGTGTCCACAATTTAACCAAAATGACTATTATCAAATATCAGCCACACCAAAACTTTTACATATTTAACGATGAAGAAGTTGTAGGTGTGATATTTGCACCACAAAACTAATCAACTCTTGTAATAAATAATTATTTGCTTTCAGTTGTAAATCAATGTTTTTCTTCTATTTGGAAGTTAAAATTTATGAGAAATTTTTCAGAAAGTGGGATTACGCACAAACAAAAGTTAATAAAATAGACGGTGAGCGAAATCAAATGTTTATGTCGAAATTTTAACGTGCAAAAATGGAACTGTTCTGCAAATTAAAAATGGCGAAAAAGTAAGTTGAGGAAGTATCAATAGCATAATCATATGTTATGTGGTGATGGCGCACAATACAACAAGGTTTCTATTTCTTTACTTAAGACCTGTTTTGCTATTCACGTCTACTATTTTTCGTTTTTTTTAGAATAAAGTAGATTTATGAGAGTTTAGGCCAGATAAATATAGACTTTTCGATCTTCAGGCGTCCTGGCCAAATATTCCCTCTCAATAAGGCCCTCTATTCGTTTTTTGATAAAAACAGGAGAAGGTAAGAATCGCGATTTCAATTGTGATGTAACATCAGATACAAGCAAGTTGTGCTGCAATGACGATAAAATATTAGATCACAGTGTTTATCAATATTGAAATTTATGTATGATATTGATTTTCCTACCGCTAAACGTTTTCTTGCTTTCATTATACGAACAATAGCTGCTTCGATTTCATGCTTGCGATCTTCATCTACTTTGCCCCGCGTTTCCTTGCGTTCAGGTTCAGTCTCTCCCTTTGCGGCAACAGTTTGAATTTTAACTCTATAAAAAGCAAAGAGAAAAGGTACTTTAATAATGAAGTATATGAGTATAGTAAATGTGTTAAATATAAATAGAAAATAAAATGATTGAGGACAAACATTCAAATCCTCTTATGTCCATTTTTCGAAATTTTTAACCCAAAAATGTTATTACTTTTGAACCCATTTTTTACACGGCTGTCCGGTACTAGGCCACCGGAAATAAAATTACAACGATGTAATCTGATTAACGAGTGCAAATTCATGCAAGAAGTGGAGCCTAACCGTTGAAGACTATCGAATGCCAATAATAATAATATAATACAATAAGATCAACTTCCGCATAGGCAAAGCCAGAAGTAATATTTTTAAAGTCATCAAAGCGATACTGAAGACATCGCTGACGCTAACGAGTTACTGAGAGAGGTGGACATCAAATAATACCATCATATCAAGGCAGTTGAGATAGGTGAAAATTAATCTGCAGACATCGTCGACATCAGCCACCTCCAGGAACTCTCAATTAAGGTGCTTAAAATATATTAGCAATGGCGATAATAATAATGGCGACCAGTTTTCATTTTACCAAGTTCTAAAATTGACAATATGAATTGACCTATGCTTGCTGACTTTGGCAACAAAATCTAACACGGAAATTGTAAGCTACGATGTAAATGTAAGCACAATATAAATATCAAAACCAAAGAGAACTAATATATTTCCTTTTCTTTATTCAACAATATGATGGCAATCTGAAGAATAAGCATCATTCATGGCTAAAAAATTTTTATTACTATTTTTACTCTTATATTGTATAAAAAACTGTTCAGCCCAATGACTCGTTTTTTATATAACGGATGGTTTAGTAAATAACTCTTACACGTTTTCGAGTCCGAGAAACGTAATTAATAAAAGATTGTGTTTCAACGGAATTATAGACAGACCACACTATATGTATACAATATATATGCTAAACTACAATTTATAATAAATGCTAAAAACAACTTCAGAGGTTTTCGCTATACTTTAGAAGCGACACCTACTTCATAATTAGATTTTTGTTCAAATTTGCATGCAAAAGGTGGAATTGGACTGGAAATTTTCTTTGAAATATTTAAAAAAAAAAGTTTTTATTATTTTTTATTTATTATAGTTTATTATAGTTAGGTTTAATTTATTATTTTATTATTATAGTTAGGTTCTTATATACTGGAAAAACTGTTTGAAGATCATATTAATAATAAGTACATTCTCTATTGTTGTGCAATTTTATTGGTTTGATATAAAAAACACTCAAGAAACTTTAACTTTATTAAACTTCTTACAATCTTAGCGATACTGATCTTGAAATATCCACAAGAGTGAGTAGCCCCCAAGTTTCATCCAAAAAAATTTACAAATTCAAGTATAACCGTTATACAAGTTATACAAGATATACAATACATATTTGCAAACATGTTAATGTATATCTTTACATAGACGATGAAGGGACCACCATGTTGAAAACATTATTAATAATAACAATCTATACGCAACAACCCTAGCAATATATTTTTTCTTCAAACAAATTTCATTCGTACGTTTTCTTTTCTTCTACCCCAAATGACAAAAAGGTCGGAATAAAATTTTAGGATTAATAAAAATGGGTCGGTGTTAATTTCACAAAATGACTTTCTGAAAGAAAAAACTTATATTGGCAGCCTCTTTACACACAAGTGTGACTGCTACTGCAATATTTATTTATATATATATTAGACTCGATCTGAATACGCATATACCCCTCGATCAACAGACCATACATAGAACCTGCCTTTTTCGTATACCGTTTCAACATAATATTTCTTACCTGTGAAATTTGGAAACGAATGCATCATTTACATAAAATTCATCTGTTGGATCTATTTCTTTTGTCTTCGTTTTTGAATTTCGCACAAGTAATCGCTGTGCAGGTTTCCCCATTGAGAGAGACTGAAGTGCGCGTACTAACTCGCGTTCAGGGATATCAGTTTCCTGTTGTATGTCCTCATACGTTAACATGTCACGGTTGTTAAACAGCATTAATACGCACATCTTAAATTTAGGATGTCAAAATTTGTTTACGTCATTTAAGTTCTACAATTTAAATACCTGATACGTGGACACCTGTAATATATGTTTACGGGTATTTGTTGGCACCGTACAACCATTTGAGCTGGACGACATGCTTGAACTGGGACCGTCTTTATCTTTGTCATTATCCACTTTGCGGCCATAAAAAACCGCATTAATATAAGCCGTACCTGTTTTATAAAAATATATTTTGACATACAAATTAGTAAAGACATTTTACAGTTTTACCCATTTGTGGTTGTAATGTTAACTGCCTGCCCGAATGCTTATCTAAATAAAACTTTTTAAATATTTCAAATGCCTCACGGGGTGCAGAAGGTATATTGCAGTTGGGTGTTGCAGTCTACAATTTTAATATTCATTTTTATTAAAATATTCAATTCAATAACTTTATATTCAAAATTTACATACCTGGGTGGGCCAAAATCCAGTTGTTAGTATTCTCACTGTCAATTCAACACCCGATAATGATAAATTGTGTAAATTTACATAGTTTTTAAACTCTTCCATTATGGTGTTTGATACGGACATATCTTTAAACATTCCTTCAAGTTTTGAGGTAAATTGACATCCACACTCAGTCTGCAAAAGACAGAAGGAAAGAAATTAAAGTATTCACATATAAAATTTGAATATGCAATACCTTTAATTTTGATATCATATTTTTCTCAAAATCATCGGAAACTGATTTATTCAGCAGCAGGCGCTTGGCTAAATGAGTTTTGTAATAACGTTCGAAAACATCTTTCTCCAAGAGAAAACGGAAAAGTACCATAGTTTTATCCAAAATTGTTTCTATTTCTTGTTCACTCATCTGCAATATTTAGCATTATAGTCAATAAATAATAAAACTGAAATAAAAAAATGAAACTTACACCTTTGCCACCCTTTTTAAGTTTATCATCAATAAATAAAGAAAGGTATTCGGGAGATTTTTGATTTAAATTCAAAAAATGCTCAAAATCCGCTGATATTACATTTTTAAATAATCGGTCATTGTTAAATGAATGGTGTAAAAATTGATCGAAACGATCTTTCAAATCGAGTAAATTCTGTACAAAAGTTATTGGATTCGTATTCCCATTTTCTTCTTCCTTCACTAATATTCGGCCTTGTTCACGCAAATACGATGACATTGTATCAGCAATTACTTTGAGACCTTCTTCTTTTAAACGCGAAAATAGTTTATAGGTACAGGCAAGATCTTCTGTTTTTGAATTTTTAATCATGTAAACAACCCCAGAATTTTCCATTTCAACAATGGTACGCATATGCTTCTTAATAAGTTCATCTTCGACAACCTTAACAATACGCGGCTCAGTGTCTTTGTCTAAATACAGGGCTGCTCGTGCAGATTCTTCTTGAATACGAGCCTAAAAAAAAATTTAGCATTCAAAAAATTCTTTAATAATAACAAAATAACAATTACCTCTACTTTTTTTATATAAACACCTGCATTGTTCTCATTAAGAAATTTATGGGACTCAAACTTATAAAAAGATGCAGATTGCGCAAGAAATGGTTTCTCAAAGTCATCCTCATATACGGATCGCGTATTAATTCCCAGTGACATAAGCATTTGACACGCATTTTTAATAGCTAAATGATTGATGGCTTCTCCGCTTCGCTCGTCCATAACCATCCCGAGTAATGTTTCTCGTAGAGCTTTTTGAATTTCTGAATAACGCACAATCTACATAAAATTGTTGATTAACGGTATTTTTGATAACATATTAACTAAATAAATAAGACATACCTGATCTCGGAACAATATTAAGCCCAAATTGTAAACATTATCCACTTCGCGTTGTTGTACATAAACGCGATCCATGTACATTAATATATCACGTATCATTACCATAGAAGTTTGATGATCACTCCAAGCTTGATTTAATTTAGGAAGAAAGTTATTATGTAAACTTTCAAGCACATCCTGTCGCACCTTCTGCTCTAAATGTTCGGAGACCACTTCACGTAAACCATAATACAACCGATTACCATGCTTATGTAGCACCATATTATATGCATTACGATATAACTGTTCGAAAGATAAGCCAGAGTTATTTTTCTTCTGAATCTCCTGTATAGCATTTTTTAAGCTTGCCCAAATCGATTCAACATATTTTTCATCCATAGAAGCCTGTGAACGTTTTAATAAATAAGTATGAGAATTGAAATAAAGAACTCTGAGTACTAACTAATTAGGCAATGAAAGAAGCTAAGAAAAAATACATAATCAGCTAACATTAAAAGCGTTCGTTTTGTACTCCGGCAACCATAGGGGGAACTTTCGTTGAACTTCATTGATTTTTTGATGTTTAGAATTTATACCAACGGACACGCTGCAAACAGTTCCGACATGTAGCAAACTTGTACTTGCACCAGCATATTGTTTAGATGATTGTAGTGTGCTGTGTTGTTCACGTGCAGCACTGCTAGCTGCTGTTGAACCCTGTACACCCACTGTTGTGCGTCCACGTATAAAAAATTTGCGGTAGCGACCACTATTCACAGAACTGCTAGGCGAATGACTGTTTTGGCTGTTAGTGAATAGCAAACTTTTTTGACGCTCTTGTGCTCCAGGTTTATTATCCTTTGGCATTGGTTTGCCGATTTGCCTTTAGTGTTCGTAAGGGGACGAACGGCTGAAATCGAAATATATGAGCAAATTTGCTGACCAACGTCTTGTTAAAAAAAAACGTCAAGTTACACAAAAAATATCTTTTTATCCCAAGTCTAATTTAAAAAAGTCGTTTGTCTTGATTGACTACTACAAGTATTATTTGGTATTAAGATTGTGGCGTTTTAACTATTAAATTTGCGCTTTTTGTACTCTCCTCAAAACGACGTCGTTGTCTTTGTAACTATTTTTCTCAATCATTTAGTTTAGATTTAAACAGTTTAGATTTTTTTTATTAAAACATTATTCCTGTAAGTGAATCCTTTGGTTATATCGTTTTCTTATTCTCATCAATAATGTTTGTATCGCTTTTCTACTTAACACATCAACGATTCTTTTAAATTCTTCTAGCAAATTTCTCTGTGCCTATTCCCGTGAAAACAATGTTGATATTTAACTATCTTTAAGTCTTTAGTCTGGTGTGGTAGAATTATATGTGCTATTGGTATGCGCTCAACCCCTTTCCTTGTTATCGTTCTCTTAGTTCTTTGTTAATTTAACAAATTTGAAACGGATGATGTCGTTTTTCACAAATAATAATTTTTCTTTCTTAACTTCTTGAAAAATTAAATTTTTTTCAGAGACAAAAGATTTTGTTTTGACATATATTGCGTAGTAAGCTTTGTAACTCAATTCATACAGTACGGATTCATCACAAAAAGACTTTAATTTAATTGTTCATACATGCTCCAAAATAAAAATTCAACAATTTTTTTATATATATCTTGTCATCAAACTTAGCAGCTATAATAATGTTTAATTTTCTATTATATCATTTTTTCTTATTTCAAACTCATTTATTAATATATTTTTCAGTACCGGCCAAAGCACCTCTTTTTATTCAAAAATAATTTTAATTTATGAAATAGAAATTAATTTTAAACAATGGACTATGACTATTCACACATCAATACCTTATATATTATAATTGAAAGGTATCGAAGTTATATTTTTGTATTAAATTTATATTTTATGCATACCGTTTGTAGGTAAACGATTGTTTATATATATTAACAAAGAAAACTTTAACAAATTCAAGTCTAAGTAAAATCAGACATACCTACATGTTATTCTACAAAGAAGCGACTTACCGGAAAAGCGCGAATCCGCATCTTTCCCTCCTTCTTGGGAGCGGTGCCCCTCAAATTCATGGTCTGTAATCGACGGCAATTTTCCTCCACTTTTTCTTATAAACACACCAATATGTACGATGACTATTCGCCAACACACTCGTTCGTTTTTTGTACCAACAGATTTTCAATCAAAAAACACTTCTCGTATTATTTTTTATGAACTTTTTGATGTTAAATATTTGTTTTTCGAGTGTTTTCCCCGGATATATCACCATATAATTTAAAATTATTCACGACACTAAATTCTGTTCTACGCCAATAGTCGAATACTTCCTTTATATTACAATTTGTCCACAGATCATTTATCTATAAATTGAAGAGAATACTTAATTAACTCCACTGAAAAATTACTTGACAGTTCTACCTCAGTCACTCAATGATAGGGAGAATAGAATCAGAAACCCGGAGTTACCATTACAAGCATTATTTCAATATAAAATAGTTTCACAAAATTAGTAGCCAAAATTTTTTTTATAAAGACCACATAATAATGAATAACAAACAGTAAATATGTTAACCATACTTTACCATCAACGTCTCCACAATTATGATAACCACGTAAGGAAATAAATATTTTATTGATTATGTATATTTTATGTCTCCAATCTTAGCATATTATTGAAATACTTCATACTTAATTGAAAATTCAAATAGTAAATTACCAATTGCACAAAATAATATTGCATTTATCCAAATAGTAGATCTGTGTTGCTGAAGCTGCAAAAACGAGCATAAAAGAGAGAAGGGAAAGAAATGAATGCGAATATTGATGAAAAAGAATTCATCAAAAATACAGTCTACCATATTTGACAAATTTCATCACGCATGATTATTTTGTATTCTTTATTTAGCATATTGTACTATCAAATACTGTTTAAAAATTATTGATATATTTTATATATATTTTTTTTAATTTTCAAATCTATTTTTAAGGTAATATTAGAATTCACCGAACATCCGCCAATCGCTCAGATAAGCCTCGTGTTTGGGGACGTCGGAACAGCAGTTACTTCAAAGTTTTTCCTTACGTCTATATTATGTTCATACACGGAAACTATTGTTGCCCATTATCGGAAAATTCTATTTTGGTATTGCCCATTGTATTCATACGGGCATTGTATTCATACCATGCTCTGAAATTGTGGTACGCTTCATTTAAGCGGTATACAAACATATTTTTCATTAGCTAATTTTTATCCATATCTATCATTTTATAAAATATTCCGTACTTACTATTCCACATTCCATATTACATACAAAAAATGGATGCTAAAATTCAAATTTCTCAACATAAACATTTCAAAATGAAAAGGAATGCGCAAATACGAAGCAGCCAACTGTTACGAACACGAATACAAAGCGCGTTGCCCGAGAACAACCAACTCAACTCATTGCCCGCTTGAAACTACTAGTCGCGGCAACAAAAGTGTGTGTGTCTGGATCCGCACTAATTCACCACAAAGAAAGTAAATACCAAAACGTAAATACGCCAAGATTTTCATCATTTAAGATACTTGTCTTAACTGTGAATACCGAAAAATGGTTTTTCTACGTGGTTGGAGATATACAGCATTTATATCCTGCATTGTGGGTGGAATTTGCGTAGCACTGTACCCGATTATTGTGGAACCAATGATGAATACCGAAAAATACAAAGAGTTGCAGAAGCATAACCGTGTCGGAATCAAGCAAGAGGAAATACAGCCTGGAAATATGAAAGTTTGGTCAGATCCATTCGGACGCAAATAGGAACTTACAATTCTGATTTTTTGTATAAAATAAAATAACTGTAAAATGTATCGGCCCTTTTTTTATTTCATATATTCAATGGTGCCGGCAAATTTTAACTTAGCATACTTAATTAGGGATTGCACCATTTTGCTTATATTGCGAAAGTAATTCTCAACTTTGTAAATATTAATCAAAATAATTATGGCAATTTTAATTTGCAGACATGTTTTTATCAAGAATGGTACAAACCTACAAGTAACAAATCCCGAAATTTCTCCCGCCCATACGCAGGTGTATGCTTTCAGAATTAACGAAATACTATGTATTATGTGCAACCGGGTCATTTAAACGGACGAACTCTGTAAGTAGAAGAAGCTTTTTAAATTTTAAAATTAGACAAATTTTAAGTTTTCCTAATATTTAACATTAAAAACACTTTCAGAAGAAAAATCTTCTCTTACCGTCTTTTTATTTAAAGCTCTGTAACGGAAAAATGCATTATTTCGATCTGGTGATCTCAGTTGTGTGACTATTGAAAACCATACCATTCTTTTACTTTTTTGACAATACAATGAAGACAAGAATGGCATAATGTGAGACTTTCTCATTTATCTCACAAACGCGTTCCCTGATCAGGTTGATTGCGGTGGAGATCAGGAAATTTTGAACAGCTAAAATCGGAAAAGGTGTGACTGGACGCCAGGAATAAACCCCCTAAAAGTAACTCACAAAATCAGTGTGAAACAAAATTTTAACGATGGACACAAATTACACACAATTTTGAGCAACTAAAAGTTTTGAGCTGTTCTTTGCTATAAATGAGAAATACCTGTACTTAATACGTTCCCGGTAAAATTGTGGTATTTTATTATGAATAGTTTTGTTTCTTTGTTGTAACGCTTTTTATGTTTATATATTATTATATATATATATTATATATATATATATATTATATATGTTATATGAATTTTGAAAAATGTTTATTTATCTACGGACTCACGTAGTACTTATTTATAACTTGTGTATACGTATGTAAGGTTGAATATTTATGATATAGGCCCACTGGAGAACCGAAACATCAAAATTTCAAAATATCTAAAAGTTATTTTCAAAATACCGAACTTAATTCTTTCGGTGTGGCATCATTAGGAAAGGTTATAAAAAATTTAGGCTTTGACAGCTCTCACGAACAAAGAGTTTCACATCATGTCATGTCAGTATGAATAAAATGATGGCAAACCGTTTGATTGGACAGAACGCTGTCAAAATATGGATTTTTTTATAACATTTGGCAGCAGTGCCACTATGGCAAGAAATATGCTTTGACATTTTTGCTGTGTTTATTGAATATTCTTCTGTCTCCTTTCCACTGCTAAAGTATATATAATCACATAATCAACATTCGTTTTAGAAGCTTGATATCCTAAATTAATGTCGTATATACATATATATTTTAATCAAAAAGGATTTTCAGTATTAGCATATAAACTTATTACTTATTACTTGCTTTAAACAACCTAGATTTGAATATTACTTCTTTTCCTGGGCCAATTATACATTTATTAAACAAATTAATTTTTCGATAATTTACTCAGAAGTCAAACTTTTAATAATATTTTTGGGAATTCTAATCAGAATGTGTATATACTTCGAGATTTAACAATGATAGAAAAAAAATAGTCTACTACAAATTCCTGCTCTTTTTTGTAGTCACGCAACATGTTGCTACTGAGTACACTAGTTTTGTTCACCTAACGGTTGTCCGTCCGTGCGTCCGTGCAAGCGATAACTTGAGTAAAAATTAAGATA
This sequence comes from Bactrocera minax, assembly GCA_021498325.1. NCBI lineage: Eukaryota > Metazoa > Arthropoda > Insecta > Diptera > Tephritidae > Bactrocera > Bactrocera minax. The sequence goes on along the minus strand of JAKEEE010000055.1, from coordinate 808,333 downwards.
TCTTGATGAAGTTTGGTACACGTATTCTTTGTCACCATAAGAAGGCTGGTAGTGCAGATGGGCATAATCGGACATCTGCCACGCCCACAAAAAACCCATAAACTGCTATAACTAAGCAACAAATTAAGATAGAAACATGTTATTTGGAAAGCAGGATCCTAGTAGGGCGCGACATATGTGGGTAAAAATTTTGTAAAAGTGGCATGGCAAGGCCCCGCCCCCCAATAACTTCAATGCACATAGCTCATAAACCGTTAAAGATTTATCACTCAAACTTACCCAAAACAAGTTTTTATAGAATGTCCTCATATATTGTGAAAATAAGTGAAATCGGATAAATACCATGGCCACCCACATACAAAGCTTGTGTTGACATCGACTAAAAGTGCGTTAACTCACTAAAAACCACATGAGAAACATTAAATCTTACTGCAAATATGGTACGTAAGGGCTGCATAGGACCCCGTGTAAAATTTCGACAATGGGTGTGGCACCGCCTACTTTCAGGTGAAATCCTACATCTCAAGAACGCCTTAACCAATTTCAATCAAATTTGGTAGATGATATTATATTTTCATCTTTATATCACTTTATGAAAACCCATGAAATTGGATGACAACCACACCTACTTCTCATATAACACAAACTTAAATTTAATCTGGTAAAATATATAAGTCAAGCAGAAATTGAGAAATGAGTATGAAACTTTGTATAAATAGTACTTTCAAGATAAGCCATCACAGGCGTAAAAATTGTCGAAATCGGCATATAACTTTTCAAATCCTCATATACCCAATATAAAGACCACAGTGTCTACAGCTGACTTATATTGAAAATACCGGTAAATGCTTGTGAAATCTTAATGAAATTCGAGTATTATCTTTCCATGATAACAGCGTGCTCTGGTATCAAAAATGGACAAAATCGGATAAGTACTTCCCCTAGCCCCTATATACCTAATATACAGATTTTCAACCTTCCGGTAGACTTTATACCATATATAACGGTAAATATGTAAGAGATCGTAATGAAATTGGAAGATTATCTTTCTATGATAATAATGTGGTCTGTGTGAATTATCTTCGTAAAATTGTGCGGAAACATGTTCCCTAGTATACTTGAGTAATGAAAAGTATTAATGCGATCAGTGCAGATCTTCCCCTAGCCTAAATATGCCCGATATAAGAATTCAATTAGTTAGTCAATATGTGTAATATTTTAATGAAATTAAGTGGATATATTTTCTTAAACATAATGCTGTTTAGTTAATTTGGTAAATTTTAATATAATGGGATATTTATGACACGAACCAAAATATAATAATAAAACTCCGTGCGGTTATGACCTGTAATATAAATTAATAAGATACCAAATATGATTGGAATCAATTTACGGTTTCGGCGAATAATGACTGTTGAATTCTTACGCAACATTTTTTAATATAAAGCAGTGGTCGGCATTGCACAGCACAAATGTACTAGCTTACATTACACGTATAATTACGCTCTATCGTTCAGTCGTTATCTAGCCAGCGACGAAATAACTTCTCCTATAACTGAGCCGTTAAGGCAAATGTGCGCTGCACGAAATTGATTATGATTATGAATGCTTTTTGGTGTTATGAATTACATTTTGTGTTTTACGTAATTTAAAAGCAATAGTGTTAAGATTTTTAGGGTCCAAAAAATTCCTTTTAATCGTAAAATATATTATATGATTAAGTGAGTACGAAAATGCTTGTTTCACGAGTTAATGAAAAAAAAATCTCTAAATGTAAGGTTATTTGGTTCTCACTGGGAGTCTTTTCTTTCGTGCTCACTCACACAGTCGCAGTTCCTCCCATGCCGACCACTGATATAAAGTCATGCCACCACCTGAAAGTATTTCCCCTCCTTTGAGCCTTGCATATTGAGAGAGTATAAAATGTTCTGTAACACCCGAACTTAGCTCTTCCTTACTTGTTTTTATTTATTAATGGAATTTCTTTGGCATGCCGACGATGTAAAACTTTTTAAATCACATACTTCAATTGAAGAAAGTTGTTTGTTGCAAACAGACTATTTCTTATCCCGTAGATCTTTGTTTGCCTCTCCCTATGTAATAAAAAGCTACAGTCTAGAGCAAGTATTTTAGTTTGTTGATTTGGAAGTTACTATGTGCCTTAAACTGGATTTTAGTCTTCCTGCTAATCCAATGTTGTTTTGAAAGCTAAAGGTGTTCTTAGTTTTGTTAAAAGATGGTCTATCTAATTTAAAGATCCTTATGTTACTAAGACTCCTTTTACCACTTTGGTTAGACCTATATTAGAAAATGGCTCTTTGGTAGGGAACCCTACCCTACCTGTAAAAACAACTTTTACTTTTTGCCTTAGGGCATTTCCGATGGGATTCTAGATTCTTCCTCCATACATTAGTCGTTTAAAACTTATAAATCATCCTACACTCGCTTGCCGTAGGGAAATGCTTGCCATAATATTCTTAGTAAAGCTTACGAATGGATCAGTTTGTAGTTATTTTCTCTTATCTGAAGTTAAATTTGATATCCCGATTCGCTTATCCAGGCAGTTTAGACCCTTACTGTTAAAATCATGTAGATCAAATATTGAAATAAACGAATCATTCCGCCGCATATGTCATAAATTTAATTCTTATTCCTGCGGGTTCGATTTATCAGATTCAATTTTCAACATTAAAAAATTTTATTATTTTCACTTAAAAAAACAAGATCCTATAAAATTTGTTATAACTTAGTCTTAAATCTTAGCTGTTGTATTTTTGGAAGGAGCCATTGTCCAATCGAAAGGTACCTAATATTAACAAATAAGGAAGGGTTAAGTTCAAGTGTAACCGAGTGTTATACGCTCGCAATGTGCAAGGATGAAAGGAGGGGAAATACTTTCAGGTGCTGACAAAACTTTATATTAAACAAGTTCGGGTGTAACCGGACATTTTATACTCTCTATATATGCAACGCTCAAAGGAGGGGAAATACTTTCAGGTGCTGGCATGACTTTATATTAAAGAATGTTGCATAAGAATTCAACACTAAAACGACGAAACCGCAAGTGGATTCCAGTCATATTTGGTATCTTATAACTTATATAAGGTCATAACCTCACGGAGTTTTATTGCTATACTTTGCTTCGTGTCTGAGATACTTATATTAAAATTTACCAAATTAACTAAACCACATTATGTTTAAGAAAATATATCCACTCAATTTCATTAAAATATTACACATATTGACTAACTAATTGAATTCTTATATTGGGCATATTTAGGCTAGGGGAAGGTCTGCATTGATCGCATTAATACTTTTCATTACTCAAGTATACTAGGGAACATGTTTCCGTGCAATTTGACGAAGATAATTCATACAGTGACCGACATATTCGCCTTATAGTCTGCCAGAAAAATTTAAATTATTATATGTTGTTTATGGTAGCTGGTGTAATTCGTAGACCGATTTCACACATTTTCACACAAATATAATGTCATGTACCAAATTTTATTTAAATTGGTTCGTTCTTTAGATATGGAATTTAACCTAAAAATGGGCGGTGCCACACCCATTGTCGAAATTTTACACGGGGTCCTATGCAGCCCTTACGTACCATATTTGCAGTAAGATTTAATGTTTCTCATGTGGTTTTTAGTGAGTTAACGCACTTTTAATAGTTTTAAGCACAACCTTTGTATGGGAGGTAGGTGTGGTAATTATTCGATTTCACTTATTTCCCCAGTATATGAGAAAATTTTAGAAAAACTTGTTTTGAGTAAGTTTGAGTGATAAAGCTTTAACCGTTTGTGAGATATGTGGATTAAACTTATTGGGAGGCGGTGCTATGCCTTGCCACTTTTACAAAATTTTTTACTCACAGATGCCGTACCCTACTAGGATCTTGCATACCAAATAACGCGTGTCTATCTTAATTTGTTGCTTAGTTATAGCACTTTATAGGTTTTCGATTAATAGTATTTTGTGGGCGTGGCAGATGTCCGATTATGCCCATCTGTAGTACCAACCTTCTTATGTTGACAAAGAACACGTGTACCAAGTTTCATCAAGATATGTTAATTTTTGCTCAAGTTATTGCTTGCGCGGACGGAGGGACGGAAGGACGGACGAACAACCTTTAGGTGAACAAAACTAATATACTCTGTAGCAATATGTTGCGAGAATACAAAAAGGTAAAAACAGCTTCTTCCTACGAATTCAGAGCTGGGTCATCTGAAATTAGTTTGTGGTTATGCTAAGACATATTTGCTCTTAATAAATACAATTTGTAAGGAAATATGCAAAAGAAAATTGTTTTCGTTTGCAACTGATTGCACTAATTTTTTTCCACATCATACAAAACGAATCGGTACGAATAGTTCTAATGCGAACTAGGGTTAACATATAACTAACCCTAGTAGTTAGTATCTTAACTTAAAACTCCAAATTCCCTTTTGGCTACATAAACTTTCTTCATTAAATTTTTGCTATTTACCACTTTATGCCGGTTCTAATATTAATACTGCCTCTGTTGTTGTTCTTTTGTTATGAAGATCTGCGTCTTCTGTTGGTTGAACAAGTGCTTGAAGTTAGGTATTGCATCAGTCGTCTCTTGAGGTTTCGGCTTGCCACAACGTAGCTGTGGCTAGCTTTCGGTTTGAACCATAATTAATTCGGACTTTAGTAGAGAACTGTTTTACTAGTTTTTTATAAAAAACATAGAGGTGAATACTCATGCATTGATGAATAATACTCATGTTTGCTTGTGCCAGTTTATTTGTATAAGTTAATACACGTTCATATATATATGAATAATAAAAAGTTGTATATCTCTCGCGTGTGAGTAAAGTGCTTCTATTATCTAACTATGTATTTTATTTGGGTGCATTTGGCTGAAGATAGTCTCAAAGTGTTAATTGCCTTGTTGTTGTGATCGGTTTATTAAAACATATGGGTGGATATATATACCTACATATGTATATAGTGCTGCTACTTTTTAATTTAATATACATGTTTAAAAACATATTCAATAACAAACATGACTAATATTTTAATACAATTTATAATATATTTGCGATGAACCCACTTTCGGTTCACTCCAGCGCTTCATCTGCTAGTCCATCTATTTGTATGTATATACTTGTGTATGGATGCATTGAAACCAATTTGCAGAATAGAAACTTTCATTAAGCATATTTCATTACATTTGTTCTTTTTTAATATCATAAGAATTTATTACACATCTCTATACTTCCCTGCAAGAACAGTGCCAATTATTTGACTGTTCATATCCGGACTGAAGAAATTTTTTCACCACTTAGAACAAAGTTTCTGTCATTTTCTTATAGGCAGTGTGCCAAAACTGATGTAAACAAACGTATACGTTTGAGTTTGCATCTCTCTCTAACACATCGTATTTCGGAATTGATTTACTATATATCTGTTAATCTATATATACTGTCCGCTCTCATGCCTTTTATTGGTACAGAGCTGAATTGATTTACTATATATCTGTTAATCTATATATACTGTCCGCTCTCATACCTTTTATTGGAACAGAGCTGACCACAAATCTATGATAATTGAAAATTAGCTGTAATGACTGAAAATCAATCACAAATGATAAATTCCTTTTAGCTGTAAATAGTATTAATTTGGTTTCTTTAATAACTCTTAAACTTTTAATTCAAATAAGTTAAAATAATATATGTTCATAAAAATAAGAAAAGGAATGCAACGAAAAAAACTAATGAAATAATGAATCACGAAACAAAAAATTTCTTTTTATTCTATGCTGACTCCTCTCAATAGCTCTCCGTGCGCGTTTCTCCAATTCATTTCATGTATTCTCCAATTCATTTCAAATTTCATTGTAATTGAAAAATGTCGAAATTAAAAGGAAAATTAACTAGAAATATAGTTTTATTTTAAACTTATTTATCTTACATATATTTTACAACCCCTCTTTTTCTGTTACATTTATCGTTTTAATATAAAACACAAAAAAGTTATTCTCCAGAAACTTGTTGCATGCTGTTAGTTTATCTCAAAGAGTAACTGCAATTCTTGGTATTGCGCAGCTTATACGAAATTGGTATGAAAATATGTGCGGTCCCTTTTTGAGATATACAAATTTTGCTTGTGGAAAAAGTGATAAGTATTTCTTTTTCACCCCCGTAAAAATTGACTATCGTTTTGTTGTTAATTTGACTGTCAGTGATGACAATAGTCAATAATTCAGTTATTTCATTTGTACATATATATGTAAAGTTATAGTTAGCATTATAAATCGAAGGTTTTTCTTTTAATAATTACAATGACGGTCAATTGAAGAGTAAACTGGTGATCCCATCAGTAGTTTCTTGCAGGGACATGTATACTACTCTTACACTTACATAAAACGAAAATTTTCACATTTTCAGAAACCTGTTCTAAGCACCAACAATGCATACATGAGTGTTTGCATGTTGATTGGAACTTCCATAACGTGTGCCGACCAAAGCTGTTCTTCGGCTAGTATTTACGATAGACTCGTATTACTGGGCGCTTGGCCAGAAGTAGTAGAAGAAACGTTTATACATAATATCGGTACGATACGATCGATGTGCGTCGTGGTGGTGCGGAATGCGGTACAGCATTCCGCTGGAGTTTTTTTGCTGATAAGTACACACATATCCATATATTCATGTGCAACATGAATACAACATACGGGCTATGCAACACGCGAGATTTTAAAATTATTTTAACGATACTTACAAGTAAACCAACAATATACCGTTAAAGTATAATGCGAATACTATGGAAATTTTCTGATTAATATTTCTGCGAGCTCCGAAAACTTTTTGAATAAATTAAATAATATTCTTCGCTAACAAATAAGGCATTGGTGTAAGCATTTACCAAATATTATATTTTTATAAGTGCGCTCTTTAATGAAATGAGTGACGGAACCTGATTTCCTAAACGGCTCCAGGTCTAGGCTATAAAAAAAATTTAATAAAAGTAAATAAATGAATGAATGTCTAAAAATAACTATGCAAAAACAATTCATTTAGTTCAAACAAAATATATAGCTTCATATATATGTTTTTAAATGGTGTTTGTATTAATAATTTGTGGCAATGTGTAGAAGCACGAACAATTTACCAAAAATAGTAAATCAGTGGTTTAAAAATATTGGGCAATGAAGTTGGTTAAAATATATTGGTGAACAAACCAATTTGCTTTCCAAATTGAAAACATGATGACTATTATGAACATAATGATGAAAAACATTATGACAGCATTCAAATCACATGTTCGATAAAGAAGTCGGTTAGAATTTGCCTTCCGTACTTTATTCATTTGTGTAAAATGAATTTTATATATTTTTTGCAAACCATAAAGTCCTTTTCAGAAGTGACAGATCAGATGCAATGGACAAGTTAAACAAAAATTTGGAAATTATTCAAAATGCTTCTGAGTTATGTGCTGGTTCCGCCAATGTTAAGGTGAACTTGTATAAATATTTTCACAAAACTAGATAATTAATTCATAGCTTTCACAAAATTTTGAAAAGTTCCTCAATCCGCTTTGTAGCATGAGTTTTGTTTTTGACCTTCAAACCAATTGTTCAGTTTTTCAGTAACAAAAAATACGATGACTTGATGTAATGTTTTGAAAACAAAATTGACAATCGATAAACATAATGAGCAAATCATATCTATCGAAACTTACATATTTTATATTTAGTCCCACTGTATCAATTCTTTGGAAGTACTGTGCTATTTGACAGATTAAAATATAATCAAAAAAGACTTTACGAAGCGAATATTGAATTAAAACTAGAAAAACTATAGTTTTATAATAAAAAAGCAACAACAATTTTTAATTTTGTCATTTTTGCATTGCCTTTTTCTGATTTGTACACCAAACGCCAAGTTGTGATTAATAATACGGGACATCTCGACAGGCAAAAGATGTTGTGTAGATAAATCTATTGCTGTTCCTATTATCATTGCTTAAGTTTGGCAAAGGTTGTCTGAATAATTTTTATAATAGCTATAAAATTAAATTGCTATATTGTAACTAACTAACTGTTATTTTGTTAGTTTGACAGCTCCGTTTTCATTTCAACAAAGAACTTTGGAGCGGCAACATACATATATAAAGTTTCCGTTGCAAAAGTTTCCAGTTCTGATGTTTTTATGATTTGTTGTTTAAAATGCGACTCAGCAAAGTGACATTCCAAATAAAAATAACGACATCTTATGAAAAATAGTAACTAAATAGATATGTGTGTCAATGTTTAGTTAATATTTTAATGATAATTTTTAGCATATCTATCCATGCACATATTTTATCACTGAATTTAGCACCCTCTAACTGGTAAATGGAATGAATTTTCCACAAATTATTGAAGTCTTGAACCATATTAAATATTAAACCTAATTTGGTCAAAAATACATTCGTCCAAAGAAGCAGATTTTCTGCTTTTCCCATTCTCCTAATAAATTTTTATATGCCATTTCCTAAATGATTTGTCACTAACAATAGTAAAACTGGTCTAAACACTGTAAAAAAATAAAGCACTTATACCCCTTTAACCTTAATCAGCTGTCCACATACTATCTTGTATCGACTTCAACACCTAGTTTGTTAGTGCTTTGCCACTGCTGCTTAACAGCGCTCATAGATAACGACCAGAGAAAGGCAACTATTAAGCGTCTTTGATTCGCCATATGGTATAAATAATATAAGAAATAATGTAACAGAGTATGCTCATACCTCATTAAAGTGTTACATCTTCTATGCCATCGAGTTTTGCTTTGCATATTCTTTGCCACGGAACGAATAATTTCTCCGTCAAGGAAGAAGCGCATCACCGTTGCGCATGCTTCATTGGTCATGTTAACGCAGGGTTGCAACGAAAGTGCTGCCAGTTTGTTACAGAATTTTTGCAGAATAGAAACATTCATTATGCATATTTCATTACAATTGTTGTTTATCTAATATTATAAGTATTTAATAATACAATTAAATTAATTTAATAATAATAACAACATTACCAATTATTGAACTGCTCATATGATAGTCCGGATTGAAAAAACTTTGTCAGCATTTATAACAAAGTTTCTGTCATTTTCTTGTAGGCAGTGTGCCAAAAATGATGTAAACAAACATATACGTGTGAGTTTGCATCTCTCTCTAACCCTCTCAACATGTTTCGGAATTGATTTCTAAATATTAGTTAATCTATATATACTGCCCGCTATAATGCCTTTTATTGGGATATTGTTGACCACAAATCTGTAATAACATTTAGTTGTATATATAGAAATATAATAATAATTAGTTGAAAATTAGCTGTACTGAACTGAATGACTGAAAATCAATCACAAATGAAAAATTCCTTTTAGCTGTTAATAATATTAATTTGGTTTCTTTAATAACTCTTAAACTTTTAATTCAAATAAAACAAACAAAAAAACATTTTTCATTTTATTCAATGCTGGGTCCTTCTCAATAACTCCCCGTGCGCCTTTCTCAAATTTATGAATATCCTACAATTCAAAAATTCCGAAATCAAAAGGAAAATAACTAAACACATAGTTTTATTTGAAACTTATTTAACTTACATATAATGCTAGGAAATAAGGACTCGAAACCATGCATCCATATGAGGATAATACTTGTGTACGATCTGCTTATGAAATTACGACGTAATTATTTTGTTTAACTTAATTTGTACGAATATGGCTTCCTTTTTATAGCAATTTTGTGATTTTTTTAATATTCTACCATTAGTACAATACAATAAATATTATGGGAGGAGATATAACATAACATAAATATTTGATATTAGAAGTACGGACTTAGGTTTTGGAAATACGCTTTAAAAATTTCTTCCTAAATGTAAGAAATGTAAGGATGTATGTAGCTGTCTTCGATTAGTCAAGTGTTGGAAAGTAGTGAATCGAATAAACTGTGCCACTTGTTCAAACAAACTGGCCGAACTTCCGCAATTGTGTTGCGATCCTTTCTTTTTTATCTCGGTTTATACACGAAAACTTTTGTTGTTCATTATCGGGAATTTCTCTTTTAGTGTTGCCATTCACTTGGGCGGCTCGATTCGGGCAATTTTTTACATTCCCTCCCATATCATATTCTCAAATACTTGTACGTTTCATTTAAACGGGACACAAACATATATCTCGTTAGCTAATTTTTATCCTTATTCACCACTTTCTAAAATATTTCAACCATGGAAAGAATTCCAAAATGAAAAGGAATGGCGAACTAGATAGCAGCAAACTGTTACGAACAAAAACACAAAACGTGTTGCCTGATCAACTCGCTTCCCTTCGTCTTTCCTCGTCCCCTTTGTCAACAAGCTAAAAGTTTGCAACAAAATCTTCGTGTATAAATATTTCTTTCCGAGACAAAAACGTTTTAGTAACCTCGTCGTTTCGAGCCTCACGTTTTCCATAAATGACTGTAATTTGTTTAAAATCTTAAGTTTCAAAATCAATAAAAGAAAATGTTTGAAAATTAATTTTTTGAGAGTAATTTGTCATATGAGCCATTCGCAATTGTAAAACTGGTCTAAAATATGTAAAATAAAACTTGGTAGCATTTAATAAAGCGGCTATACCACTTTAGTGAGGTATCATCAGCATACTCTCTCAATCCAACTCGATAACTTTGTTTTTGCTTTTATGTAAAATTTTTATCCAAAGAGCAGCGCGCCGAGATAGCTAGCAGAGAAATAGTGAATCGAACATAGCTATAATTTTTATTTTCGAATCACAAAGAAAATATCTGTTCATCATATACATATATCATTTTAAAGAGGTATACGTATATTATCTCTGTGAATTTGTTAATTGTCATTACTAACAAAATTAGTCATTCGAACTATTTTGCCATTTCTTTAAATATTGTTTTCTTTGTTTTTGATAATTTTTCCTTTTTCGGCATGGAATATTCAGTATATGGAGTTTTATACCGCTATCTGCTGGTGGTTAGAAGTTGGTTAGAAGAAGAAAAGAGAAGTTAGTGAAACATAATCAAAAGTATTGTTATTGAGGTTAGACACAAAGTGACATCAAAAGAATGGCAACAAAATTGCATACAACAAACTAAAAGAGCACACTTATAATACATGCATTATATGCAGTATACAAGTATACATATGCATGTATTTTAATGTACATTCGTATATGGTGTAAAAATTAGTGGGCATACAGGCTTACTAAGAGCTATATACATGCACTACAAATTGACTTTCTCCACTTTTCTCTTGTTGTTGTACTGAAAGCAGTCTCGTAACTAGTATTAATTATTCAGTACTTATTAATACCATTACATATATATGTACATGTTATATTATACATAAGTACTAATAGGTAGATGCATGGGTAAAAGTGTAATATATATGTATGTTCATATGTATGCATATTGTGAACACTACAATAACATGTACGTGCAAATGGACTTTAAAGGCATCATTGCAGTTTGATATGTTACTTTTTAGAATTTAGTATGCTTACCTAAGTGGTTGAGGTGGTTTTCCTTTCGAAATTGAGTATTTTGAGAGAATTGTTTTATTCAGCCCACTTTAACGAGTTTGTGTGTACTCGTGCATATTTGGTCATTATACGATGGTGGCAATCGACATGCGAATGCTCCAAAGAATGTATGGAATGTGGAAGAATGTGTGGAAAAAATACCAATACGTCTGCCGGAAGTAGATGTTAGATTGCTCCCGAATTTAAACTGTATGCCTTGATGTGTTGTCCCTAGAAGTAGTTTTCTTACCCCGTACGTCTAATCCCAAACAACTTTCGTTTCAATTGAAACACGTGGAGTTTCTGTCGAAAATGTGTTTCAATATCACAATCAAGGTCAGTCACTTCGAACACCCGGTTTTGACCTTAGGACGAGCTGTTTCTCATGCGACTAATTATTGTTGCTCACGTATAAGTAGGTCAAATAATTTGTTTTTAATGCCGAATTTGGAGGGAATATCTAATGTTAATGTCTGGTAGCCTAAAAGCTAGTATTTACATGTAGTACTCTACTATTATATCAAAAGCCAATAGTATCTTGTTCAAAAGGGTTTGGATGCAAAAATGCATACAATTCCAAGGCAGGGAAAGCAAAAAAAATAGAAGCGCAACTTATAATTCGACATCTGACTTCGACACCGGACATAGTCAAACAGCCATTCTGACCTTATTTGATGTCTTCAAAAAGCTGTCCACATTTAACAATTTCAAAATGATCTTAACCGATGAAGATCACACTCGTTAAAGCTGTTATTAATGTCAATCTGATGTTCCAGACATTTTAAATTAAAACAATTTCTTGGCAAAATTCGACCTTATTAATCAACATAGTTGTGATCGAAATTTTTCAACTTTCCGATACATTCTCTGTAAATCAACAAACAACCGAAAAATTAACATAATATTGTTAAATTTTTTTTATAACCGTTTCTATTAGTTTTACAGAATTTTTTGCTCGGTTTTATTGATTATTTTTATCATAAACAAGTAAGGAAGGGCGAAGTTCGGGTGTAACCAACATTTTATACTGTGCAAAGATGCAATGTGCAAAGATCAAAGGCAGGGAAATGCTTTCAGGTGCTGGCATAACTTTATATTAAAAAATGTTACGGAAGAATTCAACATTCATTATTCGAAGAAATTGTCAGTGGATTGCAATCATATTTGGTATCTTAATAACTTATATTACAGACTCATGTACTTTCATTGCTATATTTTGCTTCGTGTCAGAGATTTTATATTAAAATCTACCAAATAACTCAAAAGTGATGTATGCGATATAAACTCAACCAAAGTGGTTTAATTGAATATAATAGATACATGAGGAAAAAGTAAACCAGAGGAAAGGTAATCATTATATTAGGAATATACGGCTTAGGCCATGATCTAGACCGATTTCTTTCATATTTAGCGCGAAACGACATTATGTTTAAGAACATACCCACTTAATTTCATTAAATTATAACACATATTAACCAACATAAACGGTTTAAAGTCAGAAGGAAAGTCGGGAATTCTTATATCGGGCTATCCATTATTCAAGTATATTAGGGAATATGTTTTCACGCAGTTTTGCGAAGGTAACTCTCACAGTGGCCAACATATTCGGCATAAAGTCTGAGATAAATCGTTGACCTATTTCACACATTTTCGGGATTAAACTATGGTATATCCAATATTACACGATTACAATTTTGCTAAGATATCTTACATATTTACCGAAATATATAGTATAAAGTCAACCCGGAAGTTGGAAATCCTTATATTAGGTACATGTAGGCTAGGGGAAGTGCTTACCCGATTTTATCCATTTTAAGCACATTGATACACTCTTATGAGACGCTCTCTGAGTTTCAAAGAGATAACTCATATATTGATATATGTTATATATGGTATAAAGTCTACCAGAGGGCTGAAAATCTGTCTATTAGTTATATGGGGGCTAGGGGTAGTATTTACCCGATTTTCCCCATTTTTGACACAAGATCACACTGTTATCATGGAAAGATAATCCTCCAATTTCATTACGATATCTTACAGATTTACTGTTATATATGGTATAAAGTCTACCGGAAGGTTGAAAATCCGTATATTAGGTATAAGCGGAGTAGGGAAAATATTTACCCGATTTTCTCCATTTTTGATACCAGAGAACACTATTGTCATGGAAAGATAGTTCTCCAATTTCATTACAATATCTTACAGATTTTCCGGTATTTTCGGTAAAAAGTCAGATAGATGCACTGAGGTTCATATAATAGGTATCTGTCGGCTTGAAAAGCTATAATCCGATTACGACTAATTTTACGCATGTGATGGCATATCTTGAACGTACTATTCGTGAAAAGCTTTATTATAATATCTTAATTTATGCTCGATTTATCTACTTTAAAGTGAAAGTATCAGATGAAACTTAAAATTGTGTTATACGAGAAGTAGGCGTGACTTTTGTCCGATTTCGTCCATTTTCACAATGTGACATAAGAATGCAAATATAATCTCACATACCAAGTGTTGTTAAAGTCCATTAAGGAGTTCTTGAGAGATGGGATTTTACCTAAAAGTGGGCGGTGCCACTCCCATCACCAAAACTTTACAGGGATTCCTTTGCTACCCTTCCATATCATATTTGCAGTAAGAGTTAATGTTTCTGACGTGTTCCTTAAGTGAGTGAGATTAAAAGAGCGTTAATTTTAATATTCTTATATTATATTATATATATAATAACATAACTTTTGCATAGGAGGTGGGCGCGGTTATTATTTGATGTAACTAATTTTCTCGAAGGAGGAATATGAGGAGGTGATAGAAAAACTTACTCGAAGCAAATTGGATTGATGTAGCTTAACGGTTTCCGAAATATATAAACTGAACCTCTTGAGTGGCGGGGCCATGCCCACTTTTACAAAACTTTTTGCCCGCAGATACCCCGCCCTACTATGATCTTCTATACTAAATAACACGTTTATATCTTAATTTGCTGAATTTGGAATTTTGTGGGCATGGCAGATGTCCAATTACGCCCATCTGCAACAACAACCGTCTTACGGTGACTAAGAACACGTGTACCAGTTTCGTCAAAATATCTTAATTTTTATTCAAGTTATTGCTTGCAAGAACGGACGGACCGACAGACGGACATCCTGATCATTTATATATATGTATGTCTATATCTAACTCGATTAGTTCCATGTCTTACAAACAACCGCTAAGTGAACAAAACTAATATACTCTCTAGCAACATGTTGCGAGAGTATAAAAATAGCAAAATCTTTTAACTCATACACCGTAACATTCAATCAATAAAATTTCCCCGGAAACTATTCTACACAGTTTGCATTCTTGCTTCCTTATATGAAAGAAAAATCTAAGGGAATCTCTAATAAGAGCTTTCAATAAATTGGAAATAATTGATGTTAACTCCAAATATAAAACACAAATTGTAAAAGTAATGAAACCGAATTATTATTATGTTTAACATAATAATTAACATTACACTAACAGTAACTTTAACTGTACTAACATTAGCATTTATGATATGTTTTAATCAAACGGCAATAATAATAATAAATATTTCTTTTTTTTTTGTTTTAACGATATAAAAGCGAAGTTTTAATAAAACTGCTTTCCGGTGATTTTTTTTTTTGGTGTGATATTTCAATAATATATTTTTTAAAATTGGCCTGTAATTATCGTAAATAATATCTCGAAGAACTATTCAATCTGTGTACATATAATTGGATTAATTATAATAGCATTAATTGATTTGCTTAGAATCAGCGGTGGTAATGTTTGACCCACTATTTGGTTGAAAGGAACTTGTTGCGGTGCATTATAAATAGCAAGAGAAGTGTTGAAAGAATGAATTTGGGTCAGTTGACTTCTAAAATATTCCGGCTTGACAAGCTTGTCACAACAAGCACCGTTTCCGTAGCTGTGGCTTTTTATTTTTTCTCATATACAGATTTAGTACGTTTGTGTATCATGCAACTGCATATTTAACTACTGCACTTCTGCTCTTTATTTTAGACATACATGCGCTTGTGTATTTGTATTTTTTAAAGACCAGGACGACAAATCAACGTTATTTTCAAAAGCTAACAGAGCCAAATCGGGCGTTATCTAGAGTGGTCGCCAACTCCCTAAATGAACTCCCAATACGACTGAAATTATGCGCTTACTATAAAATGTCCTATTTTCAGTTCTCGTCATTACTTTCCTTACCTTCATCCAGTGCGAGCACAAATGGTTTTCAAACACAATAAACATTTCTGCTGATTTGGGCCAATGACACATCGGGGTCTTTCCCATCCCTCGTCGTCGCAAAAAAATCTTAAGAACACACTTAATTTTAAGTGGCGAAACCGTACACTTAAGCCTACTATAGTTAGAAATTTACTCAATTTGTTTTATTTTAAGCTGTGCAGGGAAACAGAATTTAGCATTGGATCAACATTCAGATATAGATATAGGAATGTCTTAAACTATACCTATCGTATCTAATAAATTCATGACCGCTTCTTTATTATTTTATCTAAACTTCTAGTTAAGTTGTAATTCAAAAATTAATATCTCGAATATAATAATTTTGAGACGTTAATTACTGGTTTTTTTAAGTGGACCACTTTTTCTAACCAAGCACATTTGGAAGCACATGTAGTTTGCTTCCAAAAAGACATTGGGTCGATAGAGATCCGTCCGTCCCTGCCCCATATACCTGTTGATGTTATATCTATATCGTAAAATATTTAGACGATATTGCATACTCCAAGAAGTAGACGATGTAGACTGCAATTATTTTAAATGACCTGGTGAATGATTAAAGCACATTGTATGTTCATATTTATAAACGTGTTGGATTTAATATCGGGTGTATTCCCAAGGGCATGTAAAGAGGTGGATATTCATGCTGGACTCATCACATCATGAACTCTTTGCATGCGGGATTTTGACCTGCTACAGTATCAGAACGAAGTTGCGCAAGGGTGACTCTGGATTTACGCGGCAATTCGAGTTTTTGTTCTGCGATGGGTGAAATGTTAATGTAAGCACGGTAATAATAGAGGTATAAATTAGTTATAAATGAGTTTTAAAACATTTTGTTTATCGTGTCAGAGTCGGACTTAAAAACGGTGCGTAAATTGATAAGTGGTAAAATGTCGAGTAAAATCTAGAGTAAAATGTTCGAAAGCCCAAATGGTTGATTACATAATTATATGTGTTGAAACTCCTATATAAAATTATTCGCAGTGAGTTGTTGATCTTATGCGATGTTTTCTATGATAGGGATTAATATCCAAAACTAAACTAGGTTAACTAGTTAACTAATTAACTTTGAATCTGTTGCATCATTTGCACTTATACCCGTACAAATTATACATCTCATCTTATACCCGTATTATTATGTAAAACTTGAAAAAAGTTCTAAATGAACTTATTTATTTAGTATTTTTGAATGAAATAATTAAAATGTTATGGTTTTTTTTCAAATTTTCACACTTTGTGGCAATAGCTATACATTCCACATTTTCCAAACTAAGGACATTGATATTTTAATCGAAGTGTATTTTATTGTGTATTAAAAACATTATAATTCGAATATGAGGTGTATTTTTTTCCAAGGGTTATCCTTAAATTATTGAGGTGTTTTCTGTAAAGGCACCGCATAAACGTACTTCTTCGCCTGTTACAATAGCCCGTAAGAAATGTGGGCCTGTTGCTACATTCTCTCGTACTCGAAAAACATATTCTTTCATTATCAAATTGCTACGAAATTCACTATTGGATGCGATATGTTTACCGATGCCCTCTGCATTATTTATGCTACAGCTGTATAGATTTTCAATAATTTCTTTAAATTTGCATTTAACTTCTTCGAAGGTTATGTTGTCTGGGTAACCTGTTAGTTGTTCAAAGCATTTATATTGGAAGAACTGAACTTCATATTCTTCAAGCTTCTTAATTAGATCTTCAAATTTTGATTTTTTTTGTTGAATATCTAATCCCTTTGTGCCAACAATCTCATCATCGCGTGATATGTGGCATAAATCAGCAAGCAATGCTTCAATTTTAGACTCAAAAAGGTCTAATATTCTCTCAGATTCTAAAATATCCTTTTTAAACGAAATAAAATGCTATTAGAGTTATTAACTAATATTTGTTATAAGTATACACATGCCTTAAACTTTATTATCGCCGCATGTAGTGCCGTGATAATCACCAAGTCATAGATTTCACCTATATTTCTTGTTTCTAAATAGGATAAAACCTTCAGCGCTTCCGTTGTTTCATCAAATAAACGTTTCTATAGGATAGAATTATACCGAGTAAGTTTATTTATTTTGTCAATTAGAAAAATTATATATCTGGTTGAAAATGTATACCTGTTTGCTAGCTGGAACCGGTTGTGCCTGTTTCCACACCATTTGCCAGGTATTGTCCGGAACTCGCATACGCACACTCAGTTGTCCCGTTCCGAAATCATCTAAAAGATGAAACACACTTTTTAGTTTATAACAGTTTGTCCTCAAAATGCTCCTTTACCCTTTTCCCAATCTTTCGGGCTATACCAACGCATGAAATCCTCAATCTTTCCTTTCGGATTTGCCGCTTTAAACGCCTCCATATCAGAGAGCAAAGAAGAGGACATCATCTGAATTTTCAAACCTATTTGATTCATAAATAATAGTGAATAAGAAACAATATGTTCATAATTTCGTTCCAACCTGAACCTGATCCCAGTTTAAGCATGATCTCTGCATCTGCTTGCAATTCATCCTCTGTTTTTGGTACAGGATCTTGCGTTATAGGAATGTACAATGGTTCATCACTATCCAATATATTTTCATCCCCCAATCTCTTTTCTCGCCCTTCTGGAACATATTCTGTACAATCAAAGAACTGGTCTTCGTCTTCATCGGCTGTTTCATCGAAAACTTCTTTGAAACTGGTAACCTCTAGTTTTAGCCCTTGAGGATCATTATTACTAAGCATGTTACTTAAATATTTTTTGTTATCGTACTTTCGACATTTGGAACGCTCAATACAATAGTTCAGCATTTGAAGCTTTTGGTTTAACAGACAAGTACGTGTATCAGGAAACCCGCCAGAAATTCTAATAGAAAAAATAGTGAAATTCGGATTACGAATTACTTACACTCGTATTTTTACAATAACCATTTGCTCCTCTAATAAGCAAGAAAATATATGTAAGCACAATAAAATTGCATGGCATAAGTTAAATAAAACGACTTCCTAGATACTTCAATATATTTTTATATAACAGATAAACATTCTAGCTTATAAATCTTTTAAATTGTACTTTTTAAATGGTTTAATAACTTTTGTTTCCATTTGATTAAGTTTTTCGGGACATAAGCTCAAAAGTTCGAAACTCTTTCGCTATAATTTTTCATTTTATGCATATTTAATTTCGGGCTTATTTCGTTGAATTCTCTCTTCGGATTATGACTTCAGGGATACATTTAAAACTCAATATACAGTGACTCCCACTCAAAACCGGACTACGTAAAATTCACCATTGTACTGTACTTTCAATTGATGTAAAAATTAAATGTTCTCATTTTTATATAAGTGAGAAATATCAATAAATTCTATTAACAACAAAGCAATTGATTTTATGCTCAGTTTATTCATACGCACACCCAAAGCCAGACAGCCTTACAGATACTTAGCGGCAACAATAGCGAAATCTGTAAACAAAATTGGGGTTTTTGTCGATTTGTTGTCAGTATAGAGCAACATAACTTTAAAAAACAAAGTAAGACAATCATGCCAATCAGCAAATCTGCCGTTTACGATGTTATACAAAAAAAAATGAAAAGGAAAGCAGAACTGAAAATTATCTCGTCGAGATGAATGTTACTTTTTAAAAGAAATATCTGAAAACCCCCACAAATCTACAGATGACACAGTACAGTAAAACAGGTTGATTGCACAAAATTGGTTACTATATATTTGTCCAAAACTGATAAAAAAAACTTCACCTCAGTCGCCCGACTTAAATTTTATTGAACATTTATGGACAAATTTAAAAATGAGAGTTGCCCTACGAGATCTCCAAAAACTAAAAGTTAAAAAATATGTTCTCGAAGAACGGGAAAAACCGACCTAGAATATTGTAAAAATCTGATGGAAAGCATTTTACGCCGTTTTCAAGTGGTCATCGTTGCTAACGGAAAAATATCTGTTTCTATATTGCTTATTTTTGTATTAATGAACAAATTATAATGTCAATAAGTCGGTGTCCGGCTTTCAAAGTGAACACTTAAAAAAAAGTTAATAAACATGAAATGTTCTGTTTTTGCTGTTGTAAAAAAATTTAATAACTTTTTTTAGATATAATGGGTGGAAGTAAAATACCAAAAGCGATAATGATCAAATTATTTTACTGTTTAGTATTTGCATCAATTGAAAAATAGTATGAGTGTAAATTTTACATTGTTCGGTTTTAGCGAGTTATTGTACTCTCGTCTGATAACACCGCGGAGGCATAAGCATAGTAATTAAATTAATATACTTATTCATAATCCTTTGAAATTTTTGCTTTAATTTCCTAAAGAAAACAAATAAATGTAAATTGAGTTATTGACAATATATTTAATTTATTTCTAATTGTTTTCAGACTACAGCGTCGTTTTCGCAACTTCGGACTTTTCACTTCTTAATAATTTTTCGATAAATGCAAAATGTTCGCGAATATATATATTTTATTCGTATCGCTGCTACTGGTTTCCGTAATTACGAGAACAATATCTCAATGCCCCTGGCAAAGAGATATACTGGAACTGCAGACATCTTGCATATGTGCATATAATTTAGGACGAGAGCTTTCTGTTCAATGTGATCAGGTTTGTAGTTACTTAATATTCATATATATTTATTTTATATAAATTTAATTTATATAATATATTAATTAATATATATATAACATATGCATTACAAGTTTATTCGGAAAATATGATGTGTTTTTAAACAGGTGAATTTCCTTTTGCTTATGGATGCTTTAAGCACATATGCCAAACAAAGACCGATAGATCTACTTTATATCAACAACTCAACAATCAATGAATTGCCAAACAACATCTTCGTAAATCTTAGTGTGCATAATGTACAATTATCCAGTTGCCAAATAAGTAAAATTCAAAACGGTGCTTTCCATGGCCAAGAAACTGTTTTGAAAAATCTTAATCTACAGGACAACTTGTTGACAGAAGTGCCAGTTAAAGCTATCAAATCATTAAGCAAACTAAACTTGCTGGATTTGTCAAAAAATCGCATTACATTTGTATCCAATGGATCTTTCTCAAGTTTAAAAAAAATATCGACTCTGAAATTAAATGATAACAGCGTTACATTAGACGTTGGAGCCTTCAGTGGACTGGAAGAATGTCTTAAAAATCTTAACCTCAAAGGCACAAAGCAACGTCGTATACCCGAGTGCATACGGGGACTTAAAAGTCTAGCATTCCTTGATCTATCATTGAATGGTATTAAGGAATTACCTGGTGCTGGAGGTCTACGTACGTTCGATGGACTCGATTCATTAACTGCCTTGAATTTAGAACGTAATTTTTTACAAAGTTTGGGGGAGACATCATTTGCTGATATTCGCAAAACACTGAGTTCCCTTAGTTTATTGAATAATTTACTATCTGAATTTCCCATTGGAGCTATACATGCACTAAAGGAGTTGCGTGTTTTAGATATAGGCTTCAATTTGCTAACCTCATTGCCTAAAGGAGCTTTCCGTGGCAACCCTGGCATTACATTACTGGCCTTGGATGGAAATCCATTGCCGACAGTGCCTCAAACAGCTTTCGCACATTTAAATTCAACACTTCGTGGTCTATCACTGGGTGGCCGATTTCTGCACTGTGATTGTAAATTACGGTGGGTTGCTGAATGGATCCGCAATAGCGACTTGCAAGTAACATCACGTGAACGTAACCCACAATTTTGCGGCTCACCAACTCATTTTCGGGATAGAGGATTCTACTCCATACAACCGGAAGAGTTAGTCTGCTCTGACCTGGAGGAAATAACAAGTGGCCTTAAAGATACAGGAACAGAATCATCATTAATGCCGCCAACTAACACTACATCCGAACCAATTGCACAAACATCTACCATCACACCTAATGTGAAATTTCACCATTCAGATTCATTTGCAATAAACACCTCTACTAATGCGAACAGTTTACAAGCTTCTACAAAGACAACTCCTATGACAACCACACCATGGTCCACAATAGGTTCGGTAAGTAAAAGTTGTATATGTTAAACAAAGCTTATCTTTTTTAAATATATGCTCGTTCATAGCCAACCAAAACAAGTTCAACAATACAGTCGTTGGTTGCATCTTCCAAATTATCAACTAATCCGACAGTGTCTAATGGCGGAAGCAATACAATTACAATAAAGCCTTCTGTATCCAACGTAGGTATCAAAGCAGAAGCGACAAATAATAGTGCCACCAATTTGCTCAATAACAACAAACAATTAGGCACATGGCGGCTGAATAGCTCAACATCACCAGTGATAACAAGTAACAAAACACAAAAGCAGCAGCGTCCACCATTGGTATTAGGGTTTCCTCCACAAAGAGACACGCGGTTCGACGACACTAATGAAGTGCAAGTAAAGAACGCCTTTCGTCAAGACAACTCTGTTATTATTCAATGGGATTCAGATACAGCTAACATACTTGGTTTCCGTGTGGTATACCGCCTGTTCGGCGAAAAGACATTCAAGCAAGGACCACCACTAGAAGCAAGTGAGCGCGAGTTCAAAATTAAGAATGTACCAGCACAAGAATGCATTATTGTTTGTGTAATTTCATTGGAGGAATTACATGTGACTCCTGAAACGGTGCCTTACCAACAATGCCGTGAAGTACGCACAGTTACTTCACAGACTTCTAACATGGACAAGATAACAATTGCAGCAAGTGCGGCAATATGTGGTACAATTATTGTAGCAGTAGTTGTATTTCTAGCCGCAAGTAGGTAAGGTCATTTGTAGTAAACTGCATAATTTTTAGGGATTACTTTCTTTTAAAATGCTTAGATAAATGCATATAGGAAAGTACAGAACGATCATTCTTTTACATTTTTTCCAATATCTCCCACTAATGATCCGTATATAAATAGTCTATATATATACTTTGATACTACCGTCTTAGAAAATTAAAGGCATTTACTTTATTACAAATACAAATTACATTTACTTTATTATATCTTATTTTGGTAACGATCCTAATATTTAGACAGTCTTCTACTATGCAGTAGCACATGCTTTCAGTTGATATTACTCAATTTCCGGCTCAAGTTAGATGATTATTTTTATAAAAACTTCTTCATAAAATATATCGGAACTAATTATTCATTAATTCATTAGACATCAGAAGTAGTAAACAATGAAAATAATCTTACACATACATATTTGAATTTGAAATTTAGACGCTCGCGTAAACTACAGAATACGCAACAGAAGAGCCCCTTGCCAATTGGAGGAATGCCAGTAAACTGTTGCGGACCAGCAGGTTCCCCAGGACCTCTGGACTCCATCGCCACTTTATCGGCGTTTAATAATCATAAGGTAATAATAAAATAATCATTTAATATACTTGGTTTGGTTAAAAAATGTTAAACAATTAAGAACCATCTTACAATAATTTAATTATGGGAAGATGTTCTAATTGAACTCAGCGAAAAAAGCAAAATTTTAACAAAAAAAAGTAAAAATCACTAAAAAAGATGAAGCAGCAGAAATATGACTAGATTCAAAATATATATTCAATAATACTCGTTTTGGGTTTGAACTCAAATTATATTTGTGTGGCAAAGTGCGATATTATTGTAACGTGAATAAGTAGAAAAGCAATTTTCCTAAATTTTTCAGTATTGTGGTTTTAGTAATAAAATGATACCAGTACATGCTTATATGCATCTGTTTCTCACTAAAGGAATGGGATCAAGTTTCTGCATACAGCGGTCGATCTATTCCACGACCACGAATTTATCCCGTAGATAATCAGGAGGATATGCGAAGTCATTTTTCTGGTATGCCTGGGAAGGTGGGTAAAGCGAGGTGAGTTCTTTTTTTATAAACATAAGCCTTCTGATACGAGTTTCAACATCATATTTCATGAGAACTGAATATTTAGTTAAAACAATCATTTAAGACATTTCTTCGACTTCTAAAATTAAGTATCGATATTACTGAATCCGCTTTTGAACAATTGTGAATTCAAAGAAAATTTATAGCTAAAACTAAATTCATTAACATAACTTACTCAAAACTTTAATATCAAGCTTCCTGACCTAGTTGCAAGATTGAAGTCTTCTTAATTCATGAATTATTATTTTTATAATTCATAGATATAACATAAATTTAACCCTCCGTCATTTCGATTTTCAAAGGTGTATATCTTTTTTTTCATTAAGTTTTTAAAAATCGGCGACAATATACCATACACGTCTATTAACTATAGAGTCTATGAATTTTATAAATATTTACACAAAAACTTCATATGCTAGGGTAAATGACCTACATAGGCCACCACTGTTTTATATACTATCGTGGTTTCATAAATTTTTTCGAAACTGAAAAAATGTAAGTTTATGTGGTATGTGCAATTACGTTGGAATTAAATTTGTGTTGGTTATTTACTGAATGCACACAATTTTATTGCATACCGTTGTCTTTGTTTCTTGCTGTCATTTTTGTTTGATTGGAGAAAAGTAAGTATTTATTTATTATTGTAATAGTGATACATAGTAGTCTTATTGTAGTTTTTTTTGAGTTGTGACTGTAGAAGTATGTCATTTTTAGACGAAGTACCTCTCTTAACTATCGGAAGAAGCATTAATCGTCTATCTAGTGAACAAATTCAACATCACGAAGAAGCGCTGAGCGAAGGATGAGAAAGACGATCCGTATGTCACCGGCAACGATAATGTCGATGATCTTATTGACGACGGAGAAATCCGATGTTGATAATGAGCTTGAGGTTGAAGAAAAATTGCCTGACCATTGATAAAGATAGATGTGATGTGTAGGCGAAAAAGAACATTATTAGGAGTGTAAAATTGGCAAAATGTTTTGGAAAGAGCCGTCTGTAGCCAAAACTCGGAAATGGAATCGATTCACCAGCAGCAGCACCAGACCAGTAGGACCCATTCATCAATTAAATAACTGGTATATAAATTACGTGAGACGAATCGGAAAGCAGGAGAAGTCATACAGGTCTGAAATGAGGCTTATCTAACATACAAGCCAACAGAATGGCAGCCGGAAGACGGAACGGAAATGTATGGTTGATTCAGATTATTATTTTCCGGCATGTTTCATTGTAACAAGAGGAAAGCAAAGGACTTATGGCATTCTCGATATTTTGATATTTACAATGCAACAACATCATTGGATCGATTCGAAATGTTGCTGCGGCTTGTTCATTTCGATGGAGCCAACACTCATTCTGCACGCATGATGTTAAGCAAATCAGCAACAATTGGAGATATATGGATTATTGTGAATCACTATTATTCACTCCAAATGCGGCAATAGCAGTAGAAGAGCAGTTAGTTCCTTACAGTGGGCGAACTCAGTTTACGCAGTAAACCGTTCATTCCGTAGAGGAATGAAGATTTGGTGGATCTGCGCTTCTTCCACAAACTACCCTCTCAAAGGACACATTTACACAGGAAAACGGCCAAATCACACACGATTATCCTAGGTGAAAAAGTGGTATTGCGATAACTTTTTCACATCACTCGAATTGGCAAAACCTTTGATGCAAAAACGATTAGCTATCGTAGGCATAGTGCGCGCAGATCGAAATTCTCTTCCTCTATGCTTTCTGCTGAACTAGACCGTATAAAAAAAATTCCGACCTCTATATCAGAATTTGTTTGTTTTCCTGTATGAAAATGTGTATGTTATTTTACATTGCCAAAGTAGACAAATATGTGTTAGTATTGTCAACACATAACACACAAGCAACAGAAGCTTCAAACGAATACAGACCGGCAACTACTTAGACTATAAGTGAAATATATGTAATATGAAATATATAATGAAAATAAGTCCGGGGTTGACATAATGACAAAATGCTATCTGGGTACAATTGCAAACGCGCAACAAATAGATGGTCATTGGGCATTTTTTATAATATGCTTGACGGCTCTGGATTTTTTTCTTACATTATATACAAGCATTTGCAACCAAACAAGAAATCAGCACAACCAAGGAATTTATATTAGAATTGGTAGAACAATTAACAATACCCCATACGAAAAATGGTGCAGTAAATTCCAGGATATATGGCAGATCAGCAATCAAAATGGCAATGCAAAAATTTAATATATTTCACATAAGTATGTGAAGCACATACAAACATCCAACTTCGAACTAAAATACATATTAATTATACCTTTATTTCTCTACAGGACCCACCTTCAACTTCCATGATCACAAAACCTTCAAAACCTAGAAAAAGAAATCTGCTTCCCAACTCGTGAGCTCACAATATCGGCCAATGAGGAAGCTATGCTTATACATGGTGTGTCAAAAAATAACGGGAATATTCTACTGTGTTCTTCCACTTTAATGGCATAGTGTATCATTCTTGCCGAAAGGTCAAACGGTCAATAAGGAGTACTACCTTAAGTACTTCAACGCCGTTTGCGTGAAGCAATCCGCAAAAACGGCCGGATTTGTGGAAAAACAATTCATGGCTTTTGCTCACTTTTACTCAATTCTACTCACACTTCATTGCTTGTTAGTGAAATCTTTACCAAAAACAAAACTGTAACGGTGCCCCAGCCTCCATATTCGCCAGACATGGCTTTGTGTGACTTTTCCTATTTCCAACAAAAAAGAGAACCTTAAAGGATGTCATTAAAATTAGATGTCATTAAAATTAGATGTCTTTAAAATTAGATGACATTAAAAGCGCATCGCTGAAAGAGCTAAAGACTATCCCATAAATCGAGTTTGAAAAGTGTTTCGACGAATGGCAGCGCTGTCATAAGCGCATAATATCGAATGGAGACTATTTTGAAGGTTATCTAGCCGCAACATTATCAACTACATAAACAGTTTTTATATTTTAAGATTCATACATGAATTTTTCATGATAATAAGTAAGAATAGGACATATAAGAAATAAAGTGAACTCAAAAAATAAAAATCCTTGAGGACAAATAAATACTACTTCTAAAAATGTTTATGGACATAATTTTCAGATTATCCTTTAGCCTAAATACGTAACTTAGCCAGACGATTTCAAACAATGAAGGGATATGAAACTTTTACACAACGAACCGTTAAATTTCCGTATTAATTGCTTAGCATACTTAACAAAATATTTATACTTTGAAATAGAAATTTGAAAGCGAAAATTCGAATAATGACTATCTTTGACTGTTTGATTCAGCTCCAATAGTAATAAATTATACATTGGCCTTTTCAGATCTTAGTAGAAAAGAAATATATCATACTGCAAGCATTAATCGGTGTTGATCAATCGTGAATTGAGGGGTTAGTCCAGTCGAGAGACTTAATTTTGACAATTTATTCTGGGAGTAAAGAAAGAGGATCGAATCTCTTCCTTTTAGGCTTTATTAAACACGTGTAAGTAGTATAAACAAAATTTTATATTGACATTTTGATACAAAATGGTGGTTACTGGGCCACTTTTTGGAATCATCTTTTTGAAGAGGAATCGTGCTATCTGAAAAGAAATAATGAGATCTTAATCTATATAACAATTGCTAGGAAAAAACGTACGTTTTTAGCTTTATATCAAATTTTCGCAAACTGGCGGACTTGTAAAAAAGGATAAATTCTTTACAAAACAAAAGCAGCATAGAAAAAGATGAAATAATAACAAAAAAAATTAGACGTAGTTGACTAGATAATGTTACCGTGAAACTACAGTCATATGTTATAGTCTCCGAGCACCACGATAGTCCGATTCGAAAAATGCAGTTTCGTGAAAATATGTGTAAAGTTTTACATACTAAAGCTGACTGACCCAAACTCTAAGACATGACAGCGGATTTGACAAGGAAATTCGATTTTTTCACTGTTCTACTAATTCGATATTGGGTTTAGAACCCTGAAGTGCGATTTTAAACTACGCAATATGAAAAACTTATAACTTGAGATTACAAATGTCTTTCATGCTATATTTTTCTGACGGTTATGAAAATTAAACTCTTTCTCCATTCAATACTACTTATATTATAGAAGTCCAATTCATTGCTAACCCATAATATAAAAAGAAACGAAAAATCCTCTGCATTTTTTTTCCTCACTTTTGATTATCGATTATAATGAGCTTTGCGAAAAAGATGCCAGGTAGTTTTAGCGCGTGGAGTAATCTTACCAACAACCACAATAATATAAATAAATAAAATGGATTTGACAATATTTTTCAAAAATTTTGAATAGTATAATAATAGAAATATGTTAGCATATTTTATATGATAAGCACTTTATTGAAAACTTCTCCTAAAGAGTTTTTTTTTTAATTATACATACCAAATTTTTGTAACACACATTTCTCCATATTACGTCCCTCTAAATATACACTGGTATTCAAACAGATCAATAGCTGATGGTCAATCACACCACAGTTTTTCAAATAATTCACATCGTGGCTACTTAGGTGCTGCATTCCCGACTAATTTGATAAACTCTCGACCAGAACTTCGACAATCCAGACAGTCTTTAGCGGCCGCATCAGAACGCATGTCACGTACTTCATACTCTGGTTCCGCGCATGGCCCAACCAGCATAACTTCAAGTATACGGCGCTCACGACCACGGTCAAGATCACGCGAACAACTTAATGCAACACATATACATAATCATAGACCTGGTAGTCGGTAAGTATGATTTCATAAAATCATAATATAATTTTATATAGATAACTAAAATATATGGGTACATACAGAAGTTTGATCAAAGAGAGATCAAGAGAAATTATTCTGGCATCCAAAAGATTTCTTATTATAAACATTTTAATTTTATAAACACATTCTACACAAACGATTCTCACAGAACTACATCCCATACATTTTTAAATTGTTGGTTTAGCAGATATCTAAGCTTACTAAGAAAATTTGTGATTTGAGGTTTAAAGCTATTCTGAAGGGCGATGAAATTCTTTCCGAGGAGCAAATTTTATTTCAAAATAGTATTTTGATTTATTTCATTTTGAAATTAAGTCTCCCGTGGGCTTCATATTGCAACCGAAAATCATATATTCATATATAGTATGTTCAAAAAATAACGGGAATTTTCGTTTTTTGAAAAGAAAGTATTCATTCGTCTACATTAATGTTGTCGCCTTCAAAATAATCTCCATCCGATATTATGCACTTATGCCGGCAATTCTTCCAATCGTCGAAACACTCCTCAAGCTCGAGTTTTGGGATAACCTTTAGCGCTTTCTGCGATGCGCTTTTAATGTCATATATACTTGTAAAAAGAAGGCCCTTAAGGTTCCTTTATTTTTTGAAATAAGAAAGAGTCACACAGAGCCATGTCTGGCGAATATGGAATCTGGGGCATTGTTCAGTATTGTTTTTGGTCAAGCATTCATGAACAAGCAATGAAGTGTGAGCAGAATTGAGCAAAAGTGAGCAAAAACTATGAATTGTTTTTCTACAAATCCGGGCGTTTCTTTCGGATTGCTTACGCAAACGGCGTTGAAGTACTTAAGGTATTTTGACCTTGGGGAAAGAATTCATGATGCACTATGCTATTAAAATCGAAGAACATTCCAGTTATTTTTTGAACACACTACGTATTATATAATATTCAAATATATATACGCATAATTTTCATGTGCATACAATAATTGAATATTTTTAATTATCTTTATATATATTGTCTACTTTTTTTATTTACTTTTTCAATCCGACTATTTCAGATATTCTCAAGCTGGTTCAACGCACACGATAAACAACTACTGTGACACATCCGACAATTGGACTGACCACGACATGGACATTTACATGGCAAGGAACCCAACAACTCGTAATGGCCTGGTACCATTATGAGGGCAGGCTTTATTCACCTGATATTTCTATGATGTATTAACTTCGAATGAGATTTTCTAGTAAAATGTGGCGAAATTGCGTAAACTAATAAAGTCACTTCATTATTAAAGCCATCAATCGAAATGGCATTGCGCTGTCTATGAATACGAACATTAAATACGGCCATATCGAAATGATATCTTGAATAACTGTAATAAAAAATTATAATACATATAATTATCAAAATGTGGCTTAAACTTAAATGTATGTTGTTGAGATTTTAAAGCTTCGAGTGCTCTTCTGAATAAATAATTAACGAAACTAATACATTTGCGTCTGTATGTATACACCGAGTCGAGGATCTTCATTTCGTTTTCGAAATTATACACAGGAGTACACATTCAACCATACTGACCACAATGAAATTCACCCTCATATATAGCTATTCGTAATAGCACTTCGTTACCCTTCGATGGCGAATGACAAAAAATTTACTTGTAATGAAAGAAATTGTTAAAAAATAAATATATTTCTAATATAAAAATACTAAGCGATAATAGTTTTAATTACCTACGTTTAATTTAATTAACATAAATATTTTAATATCTTAGATACAGGAAATGCAGAGCAATGGCAATACATAAATAATAATAATAAATAAGAAATACATATGTCATTTTATATAAAAATTTAGATATTTTTAAGTCATTAACTGGTTCCATATTTTGTTTATTTATATGAATGTAGGCTTACACTGATGATTGTAAACTCAAACATATAAGTATAAGAATAATAAAATACCAAAACTCTTAAATACATATTTTTCGACAACTTTAACTTTATATAATATTAAAGAAACACAGATCACTAAATTTACTAAAAAAACTTCTTTCGACATTATCATTGAGAAGTGGAGAATACTTGAAAGAAGTATGCTTTGTAATTTTCTTGTAACAGAATTTTTACATTGTATTAAACTCTGTCTCTGTTTTTACTGTGAACCTTAAATTAGCGCAATCATAAATTTTATAGTGTATATAAATAATATATATTATATATAAATTATATATATATAAATAATATATATATTATACATAGCTCCATGACTTCTCCATGAAACAGGTACCGTCATGCGAAATGACATCTTATGACGGAGACAAAAGCAATACCCAAATCTACTATCAAGACGCAAAACATTTCCTTTATAGTAAGATAGCAAGGAAAGTGATGACACTAACAAATACAATATGTATTAAACTTAACTTAAACAATCAAGGAAGGGCTAAGTTTTATACTCTCGCAATATGCAAGGCTCAAAGTAGTCAAAATACTTTCAGGTGCTGGCATGACTTTATATTAAACAAGTAAGAAAGGGCTAAGTTCGGGTGTAACCCAACATTTTATACTCTCGCAATGGGGAAGCATTAGAGGCGGGGCATAACTGGCATAACTTTGTATTAAAAAATGTTGCGGAAAAATTCAACATTCATTTTTCAACGAAATTGTTAATGGATTGTAATCATATTTGGTATCTTATTAACTTATATTATAGGCCATAGACTCATGTACTTTCATTGCTATATTTTGCTTCGTGTCAGAGATATTTATATTAAAATCTACCAAATAACTCAAAAGTGATGTATGCGATATAAACTCAACCAAAGTGGTTTAATTGAATATACTAGATACATGAGGAAAAAGTAAACCAGAGGAAAGGTAATCATTATATTAGGAATAAGCGGCTTAGACAATGGTCTAGACCGATTTCTTTCATATTTAGCGCAAAACCACATTATGTTTAAAAACACATATCCACTTAATTTCATTAAAATATCACACATATTGACCAAAATAAACTGTTTAAAGTCAGATGGAAAGTCGAGAATTCTTATATCGAGCATTTTTGAGATAGAGGAAGATCTTCACTGATCACATTAACTCTTTTCATTATCCAAGTATATTAGAGAACATGTTTTCACCCAATTTTGTGAAGGCAACACAGTGACCGACATATTCGGTATAAAGTCTGCTAGAATAGGGAAAATTATATGTAGTATATGAGTTGCTGGGATAATTCGTTCACCGATTTGACACATTTTCGGCAATAAAATATGGTATATCCAGTATTATACGTTCACTTTTTGCACATTTTGCTAAGATATCTTACATATTGACCGAAATAAATGGTATAAACTACCCAGTTTACCCGATAAGTCCACCCGGATGTTGAAAATCCTTGTATTAAGTATATGGGGTCTACGTGAAGTGCTTAGCCGATTTTCCCCATTTTTGACACAAGATCACACTATTATCATGGAAAGATAATCCTCCAATTTCATTACGATATCTCACAGATTTACTGTTATATATGGTATAAAGTCTACAGAAGGTTGAAAATCCGTATATTAGGTATATGTGGGCTAGGGACAGTATTCACGCGATTTTCACCATTTGTACACTATTATCATGGAAAGAAAATCCTCAAATTTCATTACAATATCTTACAGATTTACCGATATTTACGGTAAAAAGTTAAAGAGGTACTGAGGTCCATTTATTAGGTATCTGGTGGCTTGAAAAGTTGTATCCGATTCCAACTATTTTTACGCATGAGATGGCATATCTATATCATATTCGTGGAAAGCTTTATTCCAATATCTTAATTGATGTTCGATTTATCTACCTTAAAGTGAAATTATCAGATGAAACTTAAAATTGTATTATATGAAAAGTAGGCGTGGTTTTTATCCGATTTCGTCCATTTTCACAATGTGACATAAGAATGCAAATATAATGGCACATACTAAATTTTGTTGAAATCGGTTAAGGCGTTCTTGAGATATGGGATTTCTCCCAAAAGTGGAACCCACAGATGCCTCGCCCTACTAGGATCCTCTATACCAAATAACACTTTTATATCATAATTTACTGCTTAGTTATAGCACTTCACCTGTTTTCGATTAATTGCATTTTGTGGGCGTGACAAATGTCCGATTATGCCAACGATAATACCAACCTTCTTATGGTGACAAAGAACACGTGTACCAAGTTTCATCAAGATATTTTAATTCTTACTGAAGTTATCGATTGCACGGATGGACGGACGGACGAACGGACAACCGTTAGGTGAACATAACTAATATACTCTGCAGCAACATGTTGCGAAATTGAATTTTGTTGAAAAAATTCAGTATCAACGACTATATTTCCGCTAATTATCACATATTTATATTCGACCAAGAACTATTTTCAAGCAACAAAACAGTGTTGGAAATATTAATAAATTTAGTAATTTGTATGTACATTTAACCAGAATGACGAGTACTATTAACTGACCGAAATGATCTTTCTTATTTTTATAAGAATTATGTAATTATGTAACCATGACTAATTATGTCTATTAATTATGACTATTTTGATATACAAGCATATATCTATCTGAATTATTTTAAGACAAGTGTTAGATGAAAAAATCTATTATAAGCTTTTGCAACACATTTCACAGAATGTTAATAAGAATTAAGATCCACGTGCAAGTAGAAACAAGGTTTTCAAGTCACCTACTAGCCGTATGGGACAAGATTAAAACTAAAATAATCCACATCACCCTTTTCTAGGCCGTGGAAAATAAATATGTTGCTACAACAACAGATATTTTCTTTTCTGGTACATTTTAGCACTTATATATTACTTTTCATTCAATGTACTGCTTTTAAAAGTTGATCCATTCATATCCACATACACTTATTTCATTCCTCAACTTTGAATAAATTCAAATTATAAAACCTCTAAAATATTTATGTACACCGTCTTGTGTATGTATTGACCATATGGCTTTTTCTAAAAGTGGCTATGAATTAAAATGTCATTGAGTCACACTAATAAAATTTAAATTTGTTTTATTAGCAAAACAGTATATGATATAACCTCTATTCGCATCTTGGTAATAAACTTTAAATTTTAATATAGGAGGGGCTTTTCTCAAGATTCTATTAAGTACATGAACAAAAAATAACCACCACGTAGTTCATTCCATAAATTTGTCAGGACATAGTTCTTGGGAATACAGAATACTATCTACTCCCAGTCTCGGGTTTGATAAATACATAAAAGAAATATATTTATTCCAAATTCGATCTCATGTTTTCACCTGTTTGGTTCATACTAGAAAATGTTGGTGCCTATAGAACATCTCTTTCAATTTTAAAAATCATTCTGCAATGGAATTAAAAGAAAATATGTACTTTCCATGCCCCGTTTCGAAATATAACTAATCTTAAATGAATAAAAATAGGATTCTGAAAAGCGAATTAATTATTTTCATTTATTCGAATTTTTAGCAAAATAAGCCGTTTTGTTTTTTGGTCAATAGAATTGATTCAAAATAATAAACGTCAAAATGATTAAAAAGAATGTGGACTTACGCTAACTCTTGTATCAGAATATCTTCACATAATTGTCTCGATTTGGAAATTCCCCAACCTTATTTCTGTGGAGAAACGTGCCTTTGTTTCTTTAATAAAACAAACTGGCCTTATTAAAGTGAAATATCTGATCTTTGTATAGCTTTTGATACTAAATTTAAATTTCTAACTTAGTTAAACTGCACTATAGCTAAGATATACTCAAGCTAGCTTTCATTGCCAGCCTTACTTTGGATGTCATATTATGAGGCTAGAACGAATACAATATTGTTTGTTCGATTTGCCTCAAGATGGACTATATTATCGCTTATATTTGGCAATTGAAATAAAATATTGTAAAAGGTTTACTCTCTCCAGGGTTGAAGAGGGGCACCATGAATTATATGAGCGGTTCACAATCACTAGTAAATTTTCGGGGTCAATATTCTAAATTAAGAAAAATTAAATAAGGTTACTACAGTGAGATGTCTTTTCTCCATATCTGTCCAATTTCTATACCTCGAAACTTTCACCACCACTAGTGCGAATTTTTATTATGCTGGTAATTGCGCAATAACGGCGTCGGGCACTGGAATTCATGATATGTGTCCAAAAGCAAACAACTATCTTTGGAACCTATCTCGATTTTTCACTGCAAAGAACTTAACACTTCTCCCACTAAATTTACAGCGACCACTTTTACAAAATGTCGATGAAGACAAAATTTAGACTGTGCACAAATCCAAATACAACTTGGAAGTTTGTACTCGGTCTTTATAGAAACACAACCAAATCCCCAAATAAATTTTGAGTCCGAGCATGTCAAACAACCGATTTTCTCCCCTTTCCTGTTAAGTAATACAGCGAAATCCTCTCCAAGCAAATACTGCTTCAGTATGTTTTCACCTTCTTAGACTCCCTCACCGTAATAATAGAGCTCTGCTGCTTCCAGAAACTGCAGTAACTCTAGCACAATTACGGTTTGAATACCCTAGCTCTTACTTATTAGGGCTTGACTTCGAAATATCAAACAAATGTTCTGATTGTAATGGTCCCCTTTCTTTGCACGCATATACAGAAAACTAGAAATAATAATAAATAAGGCTTTATATTAAAAAAATACATTTTAAATAAGTAGACTTATTAAAGAATTTCTATGTACATGGGCGTGTTTTTAAATCGCTCTGAGAAAAGCGGCTGGAAATAGTTCGAAGTGATCACTAATTTTAATATCGAATTAGCCAGTGACTCTGATATCAAAAGAAACTCGAAACTTGATATTTACACATAAATACCAAAAAGCAACGTAGATAAAAAAAAACTAAAAAACGCAAATAAAATTAAGTCCTCCCGCCGCACTATTTACCCAATAACTACAGCATCAACAGCAACTACTTCTACTAGCTCGGTTTTGTCACAAACTTTTGTTTACACTTCCCCTCTAATAATTATAGTGAGACAGTTAACTTTAAAAGGGAGTCGAAAAAAATCAATTTCGAAAAACAATTAGCAGTGCTTATTCCAAAACAACACAAGTTGATACAAGTCTTGATACAATAAGAGTGTAATTCAATCTTCACAAGTACAGGTGAGTCCAGTTATTAATTATCAGGCACCAAAAAAGTTGAAGACTTAATGGATGCCCAGCAGGATATCATCCGGCCCTAGGTGCGCTACTCCGAGACGAAAACCATTTGGTACTAGACGACTCTAAAGCGCACCACGATCTTTGGCATTCCAGCCTGTCAGAGTCATAGGGTACATCCCCTTGGCTGAACAAATAGACAATTCGACAATCTTAACCTGGCGACCTAAGCAAAAAGACGTGTTACCCGTCGGCTGTGCAAAATACCAAAACACAGCGCACCACTTGCTTTCTCCAGCGAGAAAGTTGAAAATGTCATCAAAAGATCAAAATCAACATATCTGGGAAACCAGGCAACCTATTCCGAGGTGTGGTGTCCTCTTCCCACTACTGTTTAACTTCTATACTTCGAAACTCCCCCAACCACCAGAGGGAATTTCTGTTACCTCATACGCAGAAGGTTGCAGGATATTGACGTCAAATCAATCAATCGATGACGGCTAATTTGCACAATTCCCACAACACCCGGTTCTACGGTACCGGAATCGATCTGGATTTTATCCGGCCAACAGGATATTTCGATAATCTACCCTGTTTGGATGGGTAAGCAATCATCTGAGCATCATTAGAGCAACACCTAGCAACAAGGCAGCTCATATCCTTCTGATCTGTGAAGGCATTGAGTCCAATCCGGGCACGGAGGAAATTTCCAGCTACTTATGCGCCAAAATGCTCCATTCAAAGTCCACCTCGGTTAGATGTAGTACATGCAATGGATGGAGCCATTTTAAGACCTGCTCAGCCCTTAAAACACTCTGCGACACTGGCCTCTACGGCCCACAGTGGGATAAACGTCTGATTTATAGACGATTGTTTAATAGATTCAGCAAAAAGTATATTATTTTTGTAGGGACAACATTATTTTGTAGATAAAATACCTAAAATCAAAATTAGAACAGAAATAATTTTTTTTGAAAGACTGCGCACCACAAGGCAAAATCGTTAAAATCCTTTGACCCAAACGGCATATACATGTTGATGTTAAAACACCTAGGCTCGACGGGAGTAAAATACCTCACCAAAGTTCTCAATTTATCACTGACCAGTCTTCACATGCCCAACATGTGGAAAATCGAAAGAGTGGTCCCACTACTGAAACTTGAGAAATCGGCTAACCTAAGGGAAGCTTATCATCCAATAACTCTCCTATCCCCAGTATTGCAGACATTTGAGACTTTGCTACTTCCGACCTTCACACACCATCTGAGCCTAACTGAAAACGAACACAGTTTCCGTAAATTCACAGTGCCACCACAGCACTTAGCGTTATAAACGTCCAGATAACTCGTGGTCAAAATTAAAAACCACTCTGTGAGAGGACCATCGTAGTAGCGTTGGGCTTGTCAAAAGCTTTTGACACAGTCAATCACACAGCGATGCTAGAAGACATTGAATATTCTACGCTCCCTCCAGGGATGAAGTGATGGACCATGAATTATCTGAGCGCTCGTCAATCG
The DNA here is from genome assembly GCA_021498325.1 of Bactrocera minax. Classification (NCBI taxonomy): domain Eukaryota; kingdom Metazoa; phylum Arthropoda; class Insecta; order Diptera; family Tephritidae; genus Bactrocera; species Bactrocera minax. The sequence continues at coordinate 771,208 of JAKEEE010000055.1, read as the reverse complement.
CCCGTCCTATTTCGGCCAATATTCTAAACTAAGAAGAATTAGACAGTGGGTTCCGCAGGGTGATGTCCACTTCCTATTACTCTTTAATTACTATATCTCCAAACTCTATCCTCTCCAAACCAGAGGGAGTCTCTGTAAACTCGTAAGCTGACGATTGCACGATATTGCCGTCGGGCACTGCAATCGATGGCGTATGTTTGAAAGTGTACGCCTAACTCCCCGACCTCTCTCGCTTCTACACTCTGAAGAGCTTAACATCTTCCCTGCCAAATCCACAGGAACCATGTTTACAGACTGGACGAAGGAATACAGACTAGACCTCAACATTTTTGTCGATGATATCAAAATATCCACAGTCAATAAGCCAAAAATATTGGGTGTTAGGTTTGATAGTCTGTGCTCCTTCATTTCGCATACGACCGCGATCATTACCAAGGTACAGAGCCGCAACAAGATTCTCAAGTCGCTAGCCGGCAGAACTTGGGCAAGGACAAAGAAACGTTGCTGGCAACTTACAAGGCGATCGGCGGGCCGGTCAGTCCCAATATGCTCCCCTGGATGCAGCAGGACGCTGCTGCAGAAGATTCAAACTTGCCAGAATACCGAACTCCGGACAATTACAGGATGTCCCTTATTGTTCTCTATCGAACATTTGCACAGTGAGGCTTGTATGCTTCCGGTTAAGGAGCATAACGCACTCCTTTACAAATAATTCCTGCTGGGATACTTTCCAAGAAATCACCCCTGCAGCTATTTTCTCGGAACATTAACCACTTTCCAGGAACATCAAGAGGACATTGCGGCAATACATCGATGAAATGCAACACTATACCAACTAAACTTCGGACGCGAATAACTGCAGGCATGTACTGAATGCCATTCACACTGGAGCTTTAACACCTTCATTGACTCCTTTCCAGTGAATGGCGCGCTCGGAGTCCAACCACCACTCATCGCAGAACAAAAACTCAAATTGTCGCGTAACTCCAGAGTGACCCTTGCGCAACTTCGTTCAGGATATTGTAACAGGTCCAACTCCTACCTATCCAGAATCGATCTCGACATACCAAATTTATGTTCTACATGCAAGGAATCCCCGCATGCCCCATGAATCCAATTCACCTAACACGCCTTTCCCCTTATTAGGGTTTAGATATCCGCTACAACAACATGACAAAGTGCTGCTGGTATCAGACTCTACAGTTGAGCACGCTATGTAAACGCCACAGTGCAAATTGAATAATCTCCTTGACAAGACGATTCAAATCAAATATAGAAATATAAAACAGAAGAATAACCCTATTAAGATAATCAACGCTGACTTGCAAGTTAAAGAACCCCATTACATTAGCTGGTGACTTTTGTAAACAAAATGCAGCTACAAGTCAGCCGAAGAAAAAACGCCGTTCCCACGACAGTCCACGTAACCGGAACGGGTACGGATTTTTAACCGGCCAAGGACTGTCAACACGGCAGCATTCCTCAAATTTATTTGGGGAATGTTTTTGCCGCTAAACAACAGCAAAAAATTTTTTTCAATTACTTAAAAGGCAATTAATTAATTGGCACCCAACGAGGAGACCACACCAAAAACGGGCAAAACAAACAAACCTCGTGCGAGAGGTAAAACATATCCAAAAAGGACTGTGTAATAAAACCAATTGAGAACGAGGAAGGGGTAGTTTGGACGTAACCAAAAATTTTATATTCTCTTATTTACTATATATCTTACTAACTTATATTATAGGTCATAGACTCACTTAGTTTCATTACTACATTTTTCTTCGTGTCCGAAATATTTTTATGAAATCAGCCCAACTAACTCAAATTATATTATATCACATATATAACCAAAGCGGCTAAATTTGATATATTGGAAATATGAGGAAAAAGTCAACCAGAGAAACGGGAATCATTATATTACAGATAAGGGACTTAGACCACGGTTTAGATCGATTTCATTCATATTCAGCTAAAGCGCATTATGTTTAAGAAAGTATGTACACTTAACTTCATTAAAATATCACACATATTGACCAATATAAACGGTTTAAAGTCAGGACGAAATTCGGAAATCCATATATCGTGTATATAGTAGGGCTGGGGGAAAATGTAAACTGATTGCAGCAACTTTTGGCATTACACAGATATACTCGAGAATATGTTTCCAAGCAATTTTATGAAGATAACCTACACATTGATCGACATATTCGGCGTAAAGTCTGCTGTAATAATGAAAATCATTATATGGAGTATATTTCTTTTACCAATTTCACACATTTATGGCATTAAACTGTAGTATATCGAGTATTATATGTTCACTTAATTTTGCTAAGCTATCTTACATATTGACCGATATATAAGGTATAAAGCTAATCGGAAATTTGAAACTCATATTAGGCATATGAGGGTTGGGAGTAGTATTGATCCAATTTTATCCATTTTTTGGCATCACGACATATATCTGCCTGACTTTAAATAAGATATCTCACAGATTGGCCGATATATATAGTATAAAGTCAATTGGAAGTTTGTATTTGCCCGGCTTTATCCATTTTAGACAGAAGGACAATATTATCAGACAAAAATCTGCTCTGAATTTCAATAATAAATCTCACAGATTTACTGCTATTTTAAATTTTATAAATATTGCATTTTAATTTTAACATTACCAAAACCAGTGGATTTAATTAAAGACTATTTTATTAAGAAGCAAGGTTATGAGAAATTAAATGTAAAAAATTCGGTGGCGATAAGTGATAAGATAAATTTTTAAAATAATATATGTTGAACAACAAAATAAAAATACTCGTAGATAAACTAGACAGATGGTCGCAGATTAGTCGCAGCCAACACAACATCATTAAGAATGGAAGTAGAGGCCTTAAAACAACAGTTTGAGGAAGTCGTAAATGTTAACAACATAGCTGAATACACAAGACAGATAAATAATTGCCTTCATTCAGCGGAAAGGCTGATAGCTACGTTAGCATGCGTGAAGCCGCTAACAGCTCAATGAGTTTATATTTGAAGAGGACCAGACGATATTTTGTTGCTCTAAGAATTGAAAGAAATAAACTAACAGATGAAGCAAATAATATTCTTACTTACTTACTAATCCCGCTACAGCTTTGAACTTTGAGGCTGTATTAAGCCGCCTTGACTTCGCTTATGCTAATAAGCGACCCACTCATATAATCGAACAAGGGTTGAGTATACTACGGCAGGGTAGTATGTCGGTAATATATTATTACGATAAGGTTAACCAAAGGTTAAACTTACTAATAAATAATATTGTGACTTATCGTTCAGAGAACCAAATTACAAAAAAAAAATAAACGAAAAGAATAGAGAGAGAAAAGAATGCTCTTCGGATATTTATAAATAGATTGAATGGAAATATATCAAATATACTTTTCTCTTTAGAACCAAAGGATTTGCCAAATGCATTGGCGAGACCCAAAGAGCTCGAATTAAATAACATTAGAAAACTTTTTGCTCTTCAATTAAATAACAAGGGACAGTATGTTCAAAACAGAAGTGTTGATAATTCAAATAGTATGCATTCTAATTCAAATAGATCCTGAAACGCCAGCCGAAGGAAATACCGACATATATGAGGAAGAAATTGAAAATTAAACAAAAAAATTTATAAAATGAAATTAATCAAATAAGTTCATTGATAAAGATGAATATGCCGTTTCGAACGGATATAAGAGATCACTACAATTGTTGAAACTCCTATATGGAGTAAACAATATCCATATCCTTTTTCTGTTAACCCCTTTGTAAATGAAGAAGATGATGGAAGGCGAAATAATAAGACCAAGCAAAAGCCCATATAACTCATTAATATGGCTTGTGCTAAAAAAAAGGCGTAAGTGAAGATGGATAAATTTGGTAATCGATTATAAAAAACTAAACGAAGTAACAGTCAGACAAATGTCCAATTCCTGATATCAATATAATACTCTCAAATTTAGGAGGTTCAAAGTATTTTTCCACCATAAATCTGGAAGCAAAGTGTTATCAGGTATTAATTAAAGAACATGATATTAAAAGGACCGTCTTTTCAGTCCGAAATTTTTAAGGACGCCATTTGGACAAAAAAAAATGCGCCTAGTATATTTCGAAGGGCGATGGACATTGATTTAAGGAATTTTATTGGAAAATTTTGTCATGTTTATATTGACGATATTATTGTATTTTCAAAAAGTTTGTTAGAGCATAAAAACATTTAAGTACAATAATAGAAGTATTAAAATTCAAAATATGAAAATTTCCTTACAAAATTTTTAATTTTACCAGGAAGTTGAATTTTTGGGATACATTGTTGCAAATAATGTTATTAAAACAGATCCGAAAAGGTTAAACTAAGAAAAGTTTTTAATTTTCCGATTTCAAGGGCTCTACGAAAGTTAAAAAGTTTCCTGAGTATGATTGGATATTACAGAGTTTATCAAAGATTATAAAAAATAGCAAAACTATTAACGTAATATTTATCAGGTGAAAATGGAAGAGTTTCACAACACATACCTAAAAGAATTCAAATTACAGTTGAACAGGAAGGAATTTTTGCAATTGAGTGAAGTCCGTATTAGTTGACTAGGTTAAATTGATTCAACCAAATTTTAATGAAAATTTGATTTTAACAACAATGTATCAAATTAAGCTGTTGGAGGAGTTTTAACCCAAAGTGGCAGACCAATTACATTTATATTAAAAACATTAAATTGAACGGAAAAAATAATGCGACTAACGAAAAAGAGCTATACGCCATTGTAATTATTACATTAAAAAATTTAAGAAATTATTTATTTGGAGTACCAGATTTGGAAATTCATACCGATCAGCAGCCACTAACATTTGCAGTTTCGCCTAGATTCAACTTCAGGAATTCGGTAAAACAAAACGTTTAACTGAATATGATACAATCGAAAACTTAATCACAATATTAAAGGAATATCAAGCCAAATATAGTAATGGGAATTTATTGCAGAGTAGAGGATCCACATGAAATACAGGGAAAACTAAAAGAAATATTTACTAATAAATTTGTTTGTACTAATAACATTGTATTTTGTATTTTGTATTTGTACAAAAATTTTTGCAATCGACATAAACAGAGAAGACGAAGGGATTATAGTTGAACAAACGCATTCTAGAGCACATAGAAGTTACCGTAAAAATTGTGATCAAATTTGCTGAAATTATTATTGGCCTGAAATGAGAGAACAATTTAAAGAATATGTGAGAAATTGTAACATTTGTAATAAAAATAAATGCGACCGACTTCCTAAACAAGAGCCAATTGGAAATACTACAATTCCAAACAAAGGGGGGAACAGATACATATCGATTTTTTACGCACATAATTTTAAAAATTTACTTTAATTAATTCTTTTTCAAAATTTTTGATAATTAAATACATAGAAGATAAAAGTAATATAATTGAAAATGTTTTGGAGGCATTACAAAGTTTTCGGGAGTAGAAAATATTACAGTCGACAACGAACCAAGTTTTACATCAGCGTAATTTAAAGCATTTACTCAAATATTGGGTGTTGAAATATTTTATTGTGACCCAAGACAGTCAACAACAGTCAAGTTGAAATAGTTCACTCGAAAATAGTTGAAATAGCAAATTGTTTAAAAAATTTATTTAAATTATCAATTGATTTGCAAACAATTACCACTCTTATAATAAAACTCACAACTCACAACAATATAATAAAACAGTTCATTCAGTAATAAAAGAAATACCTAATGATACTTTGATGATATAATATGATATAATGATGTAATAAAAAACTTACGAAAACATAAAAAATAAATTAAAGCAAGCGCAATGAAAAAAGTTTCAGACTCACAATAAAAAAGGGATCCGAGTAATTATAATACTGACCATATAATTTATGAAAAAGTAATAAGGAAATAAATAAATTAAAACCAATGTATAAAAGACAAAAAGTAAAGGAAGATTTAGGTCATCAGGTTAAGGTACGAAATTGAGAATCGAAAATTTAGTCGAGATATTGTACAAGAATTAACACAGACAGACAAGGCTTAAGAGTTAAAAGAGGAATTAATAAAATAGGCACTATATGAAAGTTGATTACCGGCACTCCTGATCATGATGATATAGTATTGGTAAATAATAAATTAAATGAAGTAGTCGAAAATAATAAGCAATTTACCACATATTCAGATATTTTTAAAGCCATTTTTGAAAATCAAATTTTAAATGGTACATATTTAGTTACTTTTGACAGGAACATTAAAATTGATAATGTAACGTATGACAACTTAAATGAAACAAATTTTAATTATATTAAAAAATTTATTTGTTAATAAATATGATGTCATTGAATATTTTGAATCAAAAGAAAAGATTTGCACAATATATTATATATTTACCTTAATAATAGTTAATTTAAATATTTTATTATATATTTATTATACCTAATTAATTTATTTTTTTATCAAATTATATAAGATCTTAAAAGCAAATACAATGAAAGAGAGATTGAAAATAAGGAGGACACTTTTAATATCATAATGGAACAAGTTCATGAAACGGGGGAGCTTAACAAAGGGGGAGTTAAGGGACCTCATTACATTACGTGTAAATGGCTTTTATAAACAAAATAGCTCTACTTACCTGGGATTTACACTTCCATTTAATCTATTAAATTTAATGTAAACAACCTTGAGACCACCAAGGAATTGAATATGATACTGCTTAAGCATTTTCAATCTTTCACACAATAGCTACGCTAATACGCAAATATTAACTGTTAAGCTAATTTAAGTATTTATATAGAATAAGGTCTCAGTTTTAATTCAGAACTCAAAATGAGAAGTTTATTCATCCACAAGTTAGTCGAAGAAAAAATATAAAGTTTTTAAATTTTTTATTAAAAAATAAACTTTTTTTAATTGCGTAAAAGGCATTTAATTAATGTGCATATAGAAATTTATTTGCTTTTGCGAATAAGGACTAAACAACACTAAAATAAAATTTAAAACAATTAATAAATACTTAATTTTACAACTCCTCATTTTAGCAAAATTGTTATAATAAATATATACACTAAAACTTAGTAATTATATGGATGCAATGAAATTTTCTCGAAAAAGATCAAATTCAATAAAAAAACTTAATGGTCATCATGACCTAAATATTATAGTTATATACATATGAGTATGGACTTATAGAATTAATGACATGACTGAAACTTAAACGAATTTAATACTATATATGTTTTAATAGTCAAATACTCACCCTTGAATAGATAGTCTAAAATTCCATATAAATCGAAGTTCCCTAATAAATGCAATCCAAAGCTGTACAAGCCCATTTTTTCCACCAAAATGAGCATTACAAGTGACAAGTACGCAGCAAAGACGGTTGCACAAAGAGTTGATGGGCGATGATTTTATTCGATGGGGATCAAACTGAAAAATATTTGATAATTTTAAAATCATTTTGTATTGCAAGTTTATATAATACCTCAATATTTCGTGCCATTATATCATTCACATAAGAATATTTTTCATTATCTGGATATAAATCTGGGAACATGAATGCTATAAATGATTTCAGTTCAGATTCATTTAATGGGCCAGCAATTTTCTTTAAATTCTGAGGACCTTTCTTGATATTAAATTTATTGTTTGATTGAATATGTCTAATATGTGGGTCTGTCAAGTTTTGTAGTGCAGCTGCCATATTGACACCATCAGAATAATCAATAAAATTCCGTCCTACAAATGTTTCTAAAGTTTCTTTAGTGTTATATAACTGTAAAAAATCTCGCAAACAACTCGTCAAATAGGAAACAGCATTTGCGTTTTGGTACAAATTACAACTAAGTGCTTTCGAAGGTACAAAGTCAGTATGGAGTGATGAATCTACTGCAAAATTTTCTGAAATTTCTAGCCAACGGTATTCAAGGTATACCTCTGTACTCGAATCTGGGAAATAACCACATGGCAGGGCTATATATCTCTCCGAACTTAGGTCTTTATCTTCAAATACATGTTTATCATTTTCATTGAAACGTTTACGAAACGGGACATTCATCGGATAACGAAACCGTATAGTTTGCAGAGCATGTATATTTCGCACTGATAATGAAATGGGTTGCACATTATTCCGCGGAAGTTTTTCTTTAAAAAGTTGCAGTAAACCAGATAAGTAACGGCACTCGACAGGCGACTGTTTGAGAACGACTATTTCAAAATTAATTCGTAGTGTGGCATTCACTCCAACTCCTAAAAAAATATTTAATTTTGGATCATAAATTTGTACAAATATTGGCACTGTCTTGCAGTATTCTGCAGCCACAACCGAAGCAGCACTGAGAAAAAAACAAAACTCAGAAGGATTAGCCATATATTTTTGGTGTGACTGGTGTGGATGAATGACCGCAAACCGACGCAATCCAAATAAACTAGATATTACATGTGTACATTTACCATTGGAAGTTCTCAAAGGTGGATCGAAAGTATTCTTGACATTCATAAGGTCGTAATACATGGAGTTATTCGTGTTGTATTCTTCGGAATCTCTCTCTGCAACTCCCGAAGTTGTGGAATAATAAAGACTTACTGAAATTTTATCTCTATGTACTAAAACAGTTTCTGTGAGTACTTTATAGTTAGGTTCAAATATATCGCCATCGCTTGAAGCCTTCATTCCAATTGCATTTAACTTTTGAATAACATCTCCTAGTTGGGCATTAAAAACCTCCCAGTCAGAAACTGTGCTAAAATCCTGCCTATAAAAGCCACTATCATCTATTTCTTCAGCCATCCTGGTATCTTTCGTAACACAAAATTATAGTAACAACTGCTTCTTCTTTTCTTAAACGCAGGTTAGACTGCGTTCATACACGAAGACTTTTATTGCTCATTCTCTTTTGATGAATTTCCCGTAGCATTTACATGTGCGGCTCGAGTCGTAAAGATCTTCACTCGTTCTTTTCACACGGTTTTCGCAACATTTTATTATTAGGAAGTATTAGAAAGTGTGGATTCATAACTTATTTAAACCTTTTTAAGAGTGAATTCAAAAAGAGTCGATTGAAGTTAAGCTTTAAAATTTTTGTATTATATGTATATTAATACGCGCCTTCAATTATATTGTGACGAAGACGAATGCCAGAACAAGACAAAATCAACGATAATTTGCCAGAATCAACCAGACAGCGAAATTCGTAGTTTCCACAATGTTCGAGCAGGGATCTCTTGGTAATGATCTACTATATAAGTGCTGCCTGAGTAACAACAGACACAGTTCTTGTTAAAGTATTACCGAGTAAAGTGTAAATGAGTTAGAAGCTGCAAGGTCGAATAACAAGTAATAAAGTGTTAAGTTATTTTAATTATATTGTCACTTTTATTTAACAATCCAACAACGTTAAAGATAAAGTCGCTGAATTATTCGTTGCATTAAAAAGGTCTGCAGCAGAAATCTTACAAACCTTCCCAATTGCGAATTAGTTGTAATGAAAAATTGATGGGTGCGGTTGAAAGACGGTATGGTAGTGAACACAGGAGGCAGATATTCCACATCGAGTTGTTAAATCGCTACCAGAAAGCCAATGAGTCTCTGCAGGAATTTGCTATGGAGATTAAGAGGTTAGCTCTTTTGGCTTATGCTTAGAAATCCGTGGAGTACATCGAGGACATAAAAATTCAGAGCTTTGTTAATGGAATACGAAACGAGACTCCATGCGTTAGCATGTACAAAATGAAGTTTGAAGAAACCGTATCGAATGTGCTAATGCACAAAGCCGCATTTCTGCTTAGTAATCGAACATTTAAGGCTCATCGAGTAGAAATAGAAAAACCCACTTCGGTGAATCAATTATTTGAAAAGATGGATAAACTACAGCAGAAATCTGAAACGCGTAGGCAATAATAGTAGACTTTAGAGCTAATCAAGGAATCAAAATCGAAATGGAAAAAAGAATAATGACATACCTATATGGAAGCGCCACTTATGTTCGGTTATGGTAACAACCATAACATTAGACAAATGCTAACAAAACAAGTAAGGAAGGGCAAAATTCGGTAGTAACCGAACTTTTTATACTCTCGCAATGTGCAAGGATCAAAGGAGGCGAAATGCTTTCAGGTGCTAGCATGAATTTATATTAAACAAGTAAGGAAGGGCAAAGTTCGGGTGTAACCGAATATTTTACACTCGCAATATGCAAGGTTCACAGGTGGGGAATACTTTCAAGTGCTGACATGACTTTATATAAAAAAATTTTGCATAAGAATTCAACACTTATTATTCGACGAAACTCTAAATAAAATTCCGAACATATTTGGTATCTTATTCAATCATATTTTATTATTCTTATTCAATTATATAAAGTAACACGTTTATATCTTAATTTGTTTCTTAGTTATAGCACTTTATCGATTTTCGGTTAATGACATTTTCTGGCGTGGCAGATGTCCAATTACGCCCATCTACAATACCAACCGTCTTACTCAAGTTATCGCTTGCACCGACGGACGGACGGTCACTCGGATTTCAAATCATCCTTTCAGCCTGATCATTTATATATATATGTCTATATCTAACTCGATTAGTTTTAGGTGTTACAAACAACCATTAGGTGAACAAAACTACTATACTCTATTGAAACATGTTGAGAGAGTATAAAAACAGCAGATTGCACCAAAATCAGGAGCAGTTATTTGAGCAGAAATATATTTAGACTATGAAGCAAATAAGTTATAGGTTGTTGAGGCCGCTGAAGAATCTACACCAAATTTAATTATAAGAAAATCCCTGACTATGACGAGACAAGACAAATGTGTTTCAATAAAAGTATTTAATGAATTCCATTCACCAATCCAACTTTCCATAGGCGCTATATTAGGGCAGTGTCGGCGAGATTGGGGCCGTGATAAATTGCGAAACACCTGTTGAAAGAAATTCCTTATGTGAACACGACATTTCGAGTGAAATTAACACATGGATCGAGGAACCATAGGCAAACCAACAAAATGAGGCTAAACAACTCCTTCTCAGATACTAAAACGTATTTCATAAAGACGATTCCACACCAGGTAGAACCAAAATTGTGAAACATTAAGTCAGACCATACGAAAAATGAGCGAAGGTACTGAAGCCGGTACTGAATGAAATTTTTTCTTCAAAGCCAAACACGCTTTTCTTCTGTTTTCATGCCACATTTTGCAGAAAAACGTGCGAAATTTTAAGCAAATATTAAAGCAAAACCTTTTTTTTATCTCTCTTTCATTAACATCATTTACCGCGAGAAAATACTGGCGCGGTAAATATTGAATGTGTAGTATTCACCGACGATCCATATTGAACGTGTAGCAGGCCTTTAAGCTATGAGGAAGAAAAGGATGATGAACGATTGCACGTATACAAGAGTTTCAGTTAGTTTTGACTATTCGGCTTTGAGAAACTCAACTCAACTCATATTTAGTTTTTGAATGAAACTTTTTGACATTTTGTGTATTCACCTGGAAATGCGTTCCAGACATTTTCGAGCTATAGAAGCAAATGTTTGAGCTAGATAAAAGATAAAGAGATGTGCAACTTTCATGTACCTGGAAATTAAGGGTGTAAATCACGCGTAAAATTTTAAAGTATTTGAACAAATGTTTTGTGAATTGTTGCTTTGGGATAATAATTTTGAATTGAATATGATAAAAAACGTTTATTAATTGTTGGAAAGTTGACAAGTTTAATTCATTTTATTTATTATTGAAAGTTCAAAACTCGGCTGCTTTATTTACCATGAAATTAAGAGAAGAGACTTAAATACTACCTCTATATATTAAACGGTCAACATATAACAAATTTTAATTGTAATAAATGTTAGATGTGTTAATTTAAATGCCCAAAACTTAGGATTTTGTCTAATATGGTAAATATGCAAAATGTTATGAAGTGTTAATTTTAAGGAGATCTCGTACTGGAATAAGTTGAATATTCAGAGATATCTTATCCCTGTATCACTGGTTTGAGCTTTTGAACCGTTAAGAATATTTATGAGCATAACACAGATTTATGAGGTCCATATATAAAGCAGAAAACCTATTCTTTTGGTCGAGTGTATTTTTGGAAAAATAAGGTTTAATATTTCATATGGTTCAAGACTTAAAAATTTTTTGAATATTCCAATTATAATTCTACGTTTATATAGTTTCACTATAGCGGACTTCCTACTTATAACTCACTGTTTACTCGGCAACACTCTAATTAAAACTGTGCCTGCTGTCACTCCGGCAGCCTTCATATAGTAGACCAACTAGTTACCAACACATCGCCACTCGAACGTTCTGGCAAACTGCGAATTAGGCTATCTGGTTGATTCTGGCAGGCTATCGTAGATTCTGTCTTATTCTGGCATTCCTGGTCGCCACAATATGTACATAAAGTCTACTAGTGCGCTGCTAAATATTAGTTTAGCTCCCTCCCAAACTTTTGACTTTAATTTGCACCCTTCCGCAAAATAAAATTACCTCGTGTATTTTTATTTTACTTTTTCTTATTAACTGTAGCCTTTGTAGACAGCTCCATTTGAATCGAATATATAATAATTTAAATAAATGAATATTTACGAATTACTAACATTATATCTCATAGCTTAATGTTGCGTGTAATATTTGTCCATACTTTTCCACTTCCATTACATCGTTGCGCGTGTGCTCGGTGGTTCTTTTCTTTTCTTTCTTCTTGAATACGTACTAATCTGTATTCTCATTTATAAATTGTTAAAATGTTACCTAACTCTTAAGTTTGGTAACTTAAGTAAGGTAACTTGGTGACTTAAGGTAAAGGTAACTTAAGAAATTAAAAACTTAAGTTCAAGTGACGTTTAAATTTATTGATCTTTAAATTACTGAATATATTCGTAAAATTAATAGAATTCAATAAAAAAAAAACTTTCTTTTGCTAATGGCGGTATTATTGGAGGTAAAATATATATTCCATTCTGAATTAAAACTAATTTGGAACTTTAGGTAACGTGGTATCTTTATATTTAGTTGTAAACGAATATTTCCAATATATCAAAAATTGGTTTTTGTTCAGCATCATACGATAATTATATCCGAAAATATCAATGACATTATGTAAACAGACGAGACGGGAATGTGAAATTATGTAAATAAATAAATATTTACAAATGAATAATGTTAAATTTTTTCTGTGTTCTTTCGCATCGATTTATTTCGTTTTCTGTGCCCGTAATTGGGGCACAGCAAATGTCACCAATTTGTTATAATTTGTAGATGTTTGTTTTTGGCAACTTGCTTTGACAAATCGCTGCAAATTAGGCCCAATTAAAAAATATTTATCTATATCGAGGAGACCATTAGGGGCCTGCTACACGTTCAAAATGGATCGCGGGCGAATACAACAACACATAAGATATTTACTGCGCCAGTATTTACTCGTGGTAAGTGGTGATAACAAAAGAAAGATTAAAAAAACAAAAGAATTTGCTTTAATATTTGTTTAAATTTTCGTACTATTTTCTGCAAACTGTGGCAAGAGAACCGAAGAAAAGCGTGTTTAGCCTTGAGGAAACAATTTTTGAAGCCTTTAAAGTTCCTAGCTAGTGAAGAATTCATCAAATCTTTGAAAATTAGAAATTTCCTTTATTCATATAAATTATAGATTTTTAATAATAGTTGAATGATTTTCAATTCTTATATTCGATTTCAATCGATTTCAAAATAGAAATATATTTTGTGAAATAGATCTCGATCAATCAAGATTGTTTGCTAAACGTTCAATAAATATCGCAATACTGGATCGCGTCAGCAAATATTGAACGTGTTAAATATTGTAGCGAACATGAATTATAAAAGCGACGATATCTTGCCAGAATCTACCAGATATCGAAATTAGTGGTTCCCACAATGTGCGAATGGTGATATTGTAACGAACTTGAATGTCATAACAAAACAAAATCGACGATAAGTTGCTAGAATCGACCAGATAGCGAAGTAGTTGCCATAATGTTCGAGTGACGATCTGTTGGTAACGATCTACTATGTAAGGGCTGCCGGGGTAGCAGCAGATATTACTCGAATAAGAGTGTTGCCAAGTTAAGCACAAGTGAATTATAAGTAAATTCGAATAACGAGTAATAAAGTGTTAAGTCATTAATAAATAAATAAATTAAAAATAAAGTTCTGAAAGTAAATTAAGTTTTAAAATACGTCTGACAAATAGGTTCCATAACGTTCACTTCTATATCCAAGCCTCCTAAAATCTATTTCCTTGGGCACCAAAACTTTTATGTTCCATATTTCTACTAATAATGTTCAAAAATTAGCAGATAAAGTTTTGAGTAAAAGGTTTGCTTCTTAAATACTTTCTCTTAACGATTGATAATCGGATTATAATAATAAAACCTTACATGAATGACAATTTATCTGAGAAGTTTTGGAGGCCATTGTCAGGGAACTGGATCGCTCTAACTGCATAATATGCAGATTGAGGTCAGTTTTAATTCGTTGGTCAAGAAAATTCATTTATTGCATTCTTTTAAATAATTTATTTCTATAGATATCTTAATAAATTCTACCTCAAGGCTTATATATACATTGCGTGTTCTGGATATGTAAATATTTGAAGACAAAATAGCATAAATTTTTATTTTATATCTTTAAGGCTCTGTGCCAGTAGATGGTTTTCTTTGATTTCTATACGTTCGATCAATATATTTGATAATTTAAATAATAAGACGAAATTTTTATTCCGGTGGATCAGATTTTTATATTTACAATTTTGTATAGCAAAATGCAATTTTTTTTACACCATGGCAAATTTTTTCGCCACAATTCATCGGAAAGAAAAGAGTTACCAATATGCATATTGACGTAATAAATTAACTGAGATTGAGTTCTAAATTATGCTAACGTGAACATGGTGTAAATTGGAAATTTTAAGGATGTGCGGAAGACAGCACTGGTGAGCAATTGGACGCAACAGCTGATTTCATTTTTCTCCACTATGTTCAAAGTTAGAAAATAGTAATGCAGCCGTTATTCAATGTATAGTTGATAAAGGTTTAAAAAAATCATATGGTTGTCAATATTTTCATACAGTGAGATCTGCTGATCGAAATACCACCCTTTTCCGGCAAAGAGCTTTAAATAAATGGACTGTACAAGAAGATCTTTTTTTGTGAAAAAGTATTTTTAATATGAAATATTAAAAATTCTTAAAGTTAATGTAATTTGAAAATTTAATAGAATTCCTCTATTTACAAAATTCGTCCGTTTAAATTACTGTTTTAATGACGTTGCATGAAATACATAATATTTGCAAGCCTTTACACAAATGTTCGGCAAATTCTTTTGCTAAAATCGGACTTTTGATAAACGTTTAATAATATTTGGATACAATAAATAAAATTTGAATCAATATTTCGAAAATTAAATTTTTAAGAATCTTATTAATAGATAAAAAATTGAAAATTCATCAAAACTATTACAGTAATAAATTGTTTAGCATAACATGGCAACACGCTATTGCAGAAATAAGCCTTTTTTGAGGCCTCTAGCTTTTTTTGTAGTAGTTATTTGAAGCATACCTCGTAAGGTGTCTTGTTTCTTTTCCTTCTTTCTCTCATTATATTTCATTCTTATTGTAAATTCTCCCATTCTAAAAGCATTCGCCTACATATGTATGGGTGAAAAATTTGGAATATGTTGTGGGTTTGTACAATGCTGTTATCAAAGGACACGACCTTACAAATGGATCGTTGAATGCTTCGAGATATGTGAAATATTTGAGGAGTTTTTGGTATCTAACCAGTATTTCAAACTTTATATAATTTTATTTCAATCAAAAAATCAGAAAAAATTTATACATAATTGTCGTTGTTGGTAATATTTAACACAAGTTTTGATAGTTAGGTAAAAATTTGCAATATGTGTAGCAAATTTAAGAATGTCACGCATTGCATATTTGATATGGATGGTTTGTTACTAGGTAAGTTTATGTGTTTATACCTTTGATACAAATTTATTAAATTCTGATTTCCTAATGATTGATATACTAAATTAATAAATTAAATAAACAATTTTGATTGTGTCGTATACATAACTACATAATCATACTTATCAATCAATACTTATAAATAATATATAAAATATAAGGTAACCCACCTTTTACCAGCAAGAGCTTAGAAATTGGACCCTTTGTATCCTTTCAAATGTATGCTGAAAAAACAAACTTCGGTAAACTAAATACGAGCCATTGTGAAGATTTTGCAGGAATGTAGGAATATATATATTTTTTTTTAATGAAGTCGGTGGTGATATTATTAAGCTGTACATATTTTCTGTCTGTAGTTTAAAATTTTATATTATGCGGCCAAAATTTATTTCTTAATCCTTAGATACGGAAAAATTGTATTCGCAAGCCAGTCAGGAAATTCTGGATCCGTACGGTAAAATTTATACTTGGGACGTTAAACTAAGTGTTATGGGGCTGCAATCCCAGCAAGTTGCTGAAGCTATAGTTACTGCTTATAAATTACCTATAAGCTGGGAAGAATACGCACAAAGACAGCGGGAGCGAACAGAAATTTTAATGACAGAAGCTGAATTAATGCCAGGTAATATACAAATTGAATCATCTAATTTATTTTTTGTTTCGTTGTAGATACTGAAGTGGTTTATGAAGAAATTGTAAGGCAAATAGCGGGCTCTTTTAACAAATCTTACCCACGTGATGTGCGGATAAGAATGCTTGGCACAACCGAGCAAAAATCGGCTGAAATTGCTGTCAATGAACTAGAATTGCCCATAACTGTCGAGAAATATCTGAAAATATTTACAAATAAATGTAAAGAAATGTTGGGAAATTCTCCGTTGATGAAAGGTTAGATCATAAACAAAGTTTTCAAATAGGAGACTGGAGCAATTGTTTGACATTTTTATTTTATCGAATAAATGAAACGATAATTTTTTATGATACAGTGCTAAGATAATATTCTATTCTTTAGCTCCTATTGTCAAAAAATTTTTATGCTATTAAGTTTTACATCATTTGCTGACGGTACTGTCATTTTGTATCCGAAATGTTTTTTTTGTACATATTGTTACATTTTTCCCAGACTTTTGAGCGAGATCTATTATATGTGGTATGCGGCTTGATATTATTCAGCAATTTGAGAGCCCTACAAGTTTTAAGCTGGTTTCTAGTTCCACGATATCTAAGAAGCTCTTCATTTCAGTATAGTAATATTTTCCATATTTTGAATTTTTGCCTTGTTTATCATTTAAATATTCTAAAATCCATGAAATGTTAGAACGGTCTTTAAATTATTTATGATTCTCTAGAGAAAATTTATAAAAATGATAAAATTTAATTATTCAAAAAATTTTTTAATTTTCAGACATTTAAGAACTTAATAAAAAAAATTTCTCACATATTTGCTTTCCTTTAAAATAGTCTAAGAACTAAGAAATTGTAACGAAACTGCATTATGCGTGCATTATTACAACGTTTGAATATGAGAAATGCGATTTAGTGTTCAATCATGATGTGAGGGACACCTCGACAAACAATGTAATATTGATCTTGGGCATTCAACACTAAATTATTTTAGAAGAGACTACAGTTTGTTTTTTTCTACTTTGAAGACAAAATTACAAAATCAAATATATAAAAATCATCGTTTCACTGAAAACCAATTTCTCAATTCATGCTTTAATTCTTTAAACAAACTTTTAATTAATTTTATTATTTGCCTTTATTTATTATTAAATCCATCAATTATACACAGGAATATGCAGAAAATACCAGTTCGAAAGCAATATTCACCAAAATGTTAAACATTCAATGATTTGCTTAAGTAATTTTTAACATATCATGTGATATATGAAAATATTAGTAAGTCAAACAATGAATTATTAATGAATTGTGCAAGTTTAACAAATAGGGAACAATGTGATAAAATGGGATTCTTATAAACTCTGAATTATAATGCTGCTAATTATAGGTATAGGTTTTAATGGAAAAGTATACAAATGGCGTAAAACAGACATTAGCATATGAATTTAAATTAATATCTTGATATCCAAATATTTTCCTTATTTTGTCTAAAAATACACTTTGTGTCCTTAAAAGTATTCACAATATAAATAAAATAATATATTAGAGTTGATTATATTGTGTGTAAATTTCCTTCCAAAATTTGACTTTTTATATATACGCGAGTTATACTGCATTATGTTCTAACCACTTCGAAATAGTAAACAAATCAAACACAATAAATTTTAAGTTTGTTCACCTATGTGTTTATAAAACAATTATTTTTATTGCATTTATATTTTTTTGCAGTTGTATTAATTTCCCCTTGAGAGAAATCATTATAAAATTTATTATCAACAGTAACGACTATATTTTCATACTTGAAAGAAATCGTACATGCGATACTTAGATATAAACAAATTAAATATCGATCGCTATAATCACTGTGTTTTTATATAACTTTCTAGGTGCAGAGCGTTTACTGAGGCATTTAGATGCTAACAAGATTCCCATAGCTTTGGCTACTAGTTCTGGCGAAGATATGGTTGAAATAAAAATTACTCATCATCGCGAGGTGTTCGGACTTTTCCATCATCGCGTTTGCGGTTCGACGGACCCAGAAGTTAAAGCAGGCAAACCTTCTCCTGATATATTTCTCATCGCTGCTTCTCGTTTCTCGGGCAAACCTGACCCATCAAACTGTCTCGTTTTTGAAGACGCCCCAAATGGCGTTCAAGCAGCCTTAAGTGCAGGGATGCAAGTTGTGATGGTACCAGATGAACTAGTAACGGAAGAGCTGCGCGAAGGAGCAACTCAAGTGTTAAATTCCTTAGAGGACTTTTGCCCTGAAGATTTTGGTTTACCGCCTTTTTCAAGAACTTGCTAAATTATAATTTAACCATAACATTATATTGCTTATCTAATAAAAGAACTTAAAAAGAAATAAACTTCAAATTAGATGTGTGACGTTTGTTTATTATATTTTATTATTAAGATATACGTATGTTCATAGTTTTGGTTTGAAGTCAAAAATATAAATTTACACTTTTGCTACAGCTTCTACCTGCTTTTCAATTTCTGGTGCCGATTGATTTGTCAATGGAACGGAAGTTTCTTTACCTAAAGCTATGAAGAAAAATTTTTAATTTAGATTAAGATGTTACTGCCTTAAAAACTTACCATATCGTGCCCATAATCGCGGCTGAACACCTGAACATTCTCTGATTAAAATTGGCAATTCTGGGTTGTTCTTCTTAAGATTTGGATAAAATTTCTCAATGTATTCCCTAAAAGTGGAATTGTTTTTTATTTTTGTATGTGTATAGGAAAGTGAGATTTATATTAAAGTATCTAAAAATATTGTGCACTGTATAGCTAAATTTGAGGAAGAAATATTCACAGAATATTGATAAAATAAGACTACAGTCACATACCTCCATAACGAACTTGCCTTAGATTGTATTTTCAGTTGCAGGGCTTTTAATTTAGAATAACTTCATTACAAGAGTTATTTTAAGTGCAATGAGTATAATTCCTTTTAATTATGTACACTGAGTTTAACCCAATTATTGAAACAATATATGTATCTTGGTATGCATATACATAGAGGCATACAACGACTTATACGTAAGTTTATACGAATTTACAAATGCACTTCAAATTAATACCTCTTTTACGGTTTACAACTCGACTCAGTTGAATTCTCAGTTGCAATCCAACTTTAGAACAACTAAACTTTGGTTTGGTATTACGAATTACAACTAATTTCAGTAAAGTTTTATTGATATTTCCAACCGAAGAAAATGAAGATTTTACATATAATTACACAACTAATGGATGTGAAACGAAAAGTTAAAACAATAAAATTAAGTTATTTTGTTTTTATTTATACAACAACGAAAATGTTGAGGCCAAAACTAATGTTGCACGTACGAAAAAATCGATTCCATAAAAACTTCCAAGCAGCAAGTAAGCAAAAGTTATGGTAACAATCGAATGGCTTTTTATATTTTTACTAAATGAGATGAAGGAAATTTTCCACAAACGTGCGGGAAGAACGGCAGTACCTGCTATATGGAAATTGTGCGCAACTCTCCGTTTCCTTTCTGATAGTAGTTACTAACAATGCAATGAAAATTATTTTAGCGTTGAGCTGTCTCAACCCACGATATCTATAGTCACTAACGTTTTAAATATTATGGCGCATTGTAATTTGTGCACAGTGAATTAAAGCCCAAATGAAGCAAAATGCTTCAAAAATCTATTTTACTCATAAAGTGCATCCCCAGAAATTGTAGACTGTATCGACTCTTTGTGTTCCCTACATTTCCGCAATCCCTTAATCTCGTTTTTTATTGATTTCAATTGAGTTTGTCAATTTGTTGTAACCTTGTTTTTTTACGTATTAAAAAATATCTACAAAAAAACTGATTAAAAAGTTTAAACACGAGGAGTTGAAGCCCGATAATATTTCAACTGAAATTTGTTTGACGAATTGTGTTATTTCCGAGAATATCGAATTTCAAAAGTTCAACTATTGTAAAATGCAGTTGAGTTGTAAACCGTATTAGCGGCATAAGATTATCAGTTTAATTTTTATAAAATAGCAAAATAAATTTCCTTAATACATAATAAATCAAATAAGCACTTGATAAATAATATTAAACATATAATTTTGGATTGTCGTAGAAACGGCTATATGGATAATCAAAATCTGCGGTAAATTTATGCAAGATGCACCGATTTTTTTACAAGTTAGTGTTTATTTTAAATTTGTTGAATCCCTATATCAGCTTTTTACATACATATATTTACGATTAATTATTTATAATTGTTGGATAAAAAAAAACGAGTATGTGTATTTTTATTACAAAAAAACACTCCTTTTCTGAATGCTAAATATGATATATATGTTTGATTAAAATAAATGCAGTAAAGTGTAGAGTATTCTTAAAATAAACCAAATTTGCGTAGTTGTTTGGATTGGTATAGTGGTAAAATAATTGATTTTCATATATTTATCATTCGTTATTTTCGGAGCTACTCTTTTAATTAATTTACTGGTATTAATATATTGCACAATTTTTTACTTCTAGTAGCATTTCAGAGTAAAACAGCATCAGTGTTACATATATATAATATTCAAAACTTTAGAATATATAAATCTTTGATACCATTTGAAAATTATGATGCAGCAAATTTACACCTATTATGTAACTGCGAACTCTTCATTTTAGCGTACCTTGCTCCTTTCGAAGCTTCATCAGTTTGGCAAAGGTGGATACGAAGCTCCTTTAATTTTGGAGACACTTTACCCAAACGAACTATAGAAGCACGCATTTCCAGCTTTGGTTATCCGAAAATAATATTTTCGGATGCACTACGTAAACTTTGTCTCCTTTAAGTTATCGAGAACAGCTATTGTTTATAATTTTGACATTTGGAGATTATTCTGAATGATGAAGTTCAAACTAGCGATGTGCCAGATTTATCATCCTGCCATTCCTGCCAACCCACAGAAAATCACGTAGACTGCCTCTGTGTTAATATAGAGTGAGAGTTATGATATTCTGAAAATCCACCCATGAAAGCGAATGCCATAATTTTAACTCTCACAAAATAAGTAATCATGTATATCTCATGTTTGATCAACGCCTCTCTTTTTTATTGATATTAAAGCGAGTATATTAGCCGATGGCCAACCGTATACTAAAATATACATTATAAATGGCTATAATTTTTTAATGATTATCGATTACTACCATCCCTTGTTATAGTGTACAGAAATTTCAGTCAGGCAATTGAAACAGACTGGTTGCCTATTGCATATTGCTAGTTTTGTAAGAGTTTTAAACATTGAATATTTTGGTATACATTTGAATATAAATAAAATATGTATTTTGCATTTTATATTTATTTAAGATCGTTTCTGTTTGAATAATATACCTAAAATGATCTTCAGAAAACCGTTCCTTTTAAAATGCTGTAGCGAACACGAATACCAGAACTAAACATAATCAACGATAACTTCCCAGAAGCAGACAAACATCGAAATTCGTAGTTGCAAGAAAGTTCGAGTGGCGATCTGTAGGTAACGATCTACTATATAAGGGCTGTCGGAGTGGCAATAAAGACAGTTCTAATTAAAGTGTTGTCAAGTAATATAGGAGCTAATAAAAAAACAATGGCTAAGTTTAATAAACTGAAGATTCAACAACTGAAAAATGGGCAGGGCCAACGCGTTTGCCAACAAATGGTATAAAATCCGAATTACAATCCGTCTACTGATGTAGACGTATATGTCTTTCAATCGGAATTAGAGGAATCGACATGGAAGAAAGTTAAAGAGACTCAATATTCATCAAAGTTTATGGACATGAACATGATTTTGGCTGCAATATCGCAGGTGTCATCGCAGACGAAAGATCAGGAGACACGTATGCCAATACACAATAATCCCAATTGTCATCGCAATTGTAAGAGCAGGAGACACGAATGTCGACGAAAGTGACCTCGCAAATTAAAGAGATGTCGACGCAGACACAGCACAGATGTCCTCACAAATAGCAGAGTTGTCAACGCATATTTCGGAAGAAAGGGATAAAATTAAGCCTGAAGTGGATGAGTTAAAAAATCGTCTCCACAAGCTACAATTAAATCCCCCAATTATGTCGACAGGCGCTGCCAAAGTAAAAACTCCATCGTTTGATGGCACGATTCCGTTCCAGATTTTTAAACTTCAGTTTGAAAAGACCCCAGCTGCCAAATAATTGGAACGCTGAAAATAAAGTCGCTGAATTATTGGTTGCAGTAACATGGTCTTCGGCAGAAATTATACAAACCATTCCCAATTGCGAAACGAGTAGTTATGAAACTTTAATGGGTGCAATAGAAATACGTTATGGTAGTGAGCACAGGAAGCAGATCTTCCATATCGAATTACTAAATCACCGCCAGAAAGCCAATGAATCTCTGCAAGAATTTGCTACGAAGATTCAGAGATTAGTTTATTCGGCTCATGCACAAAAATCCGTGAAATAGATCGAGGACATGAAAATGCAGAGTTTCGTTAATGGAATACGAAATGAGACCACACGCTGTGCTGCATTAACATGCCCAAAATTGACGTTTGCAGAAACCGCCTCGAATGCTCTAACACACGAAACTGCTTCTCTGCATAGTAATCGCACATTTAAAGCTCATCCAGCAGAAATGAAAGAACCCACTTGGGTGAGACAACTACTTGAAAAGTTGAATAATATTCGGAGAAATTTCCCGAAAACGTAAGAAATATGATGGCTTGGTTAAATGCTTCAACTGCAGGAAAAACGGATATATTGAACGCTACTGTAATATCGAATTCAACCGGTCCAATAATCCAAATGAACGCAAACGCAGCGTTGAGGAAGATCAAGCAGCTTTAAAAGCCAACAGATCGTTAAACTAAAGCGAGCCAGCCGAAAAGGAATGCCCTGTAATTTCCATCTCACAAATAAGCAGGAACACGAGTATCGTTACCTTTAGTGGATGTGTGAACGGCAAAAAGTGCATACTGATTGTGGATACGGGAAGGTCACATTCCATAATTCCATCTAAACGTACTTAATCTTACGAACGAAATTTTGCGTACTAAAACTCTAGAAGATACACAAGTTGTCGGGGAAGTAACGTGTGAGATCGCAATTGGAAAGGTAGTGATGTTACACAATTTTATAGTGGCAGACATCGTCGACGAAATCATAATAAGAATACAATTTTTAGATAATCAAGGGATCAAAATCGACTTGGAAAACAGGATAATGACTTGTACCAATATGAAAGTGCCACTTATGTTGGGTTATGATAATAACCACAACATTAGACGAGTAATAATAACAAAAACACACCTGATTCCACCAAAATCAGAAGTAGTTATTTGAGCAGAAATAGACGGAGAGTATGGAGCAAGCAAGTTGTGGATTGTCGAGACCGCAGAAGAATCTACAACAAATTTAATTATAGGAAAAACCCTGGCGATGACAAGACAAGGCAAACGTGTTCCAGTCAGAGTACTTAATGAGTTGAAATCACCAATCCAACTTTCCAAAGGAGCTATATTAGGGCAGTTTTACCAGATTGAGGCCGTGATAAATTGCGAAACACGTCTCAAAGGAAATTCCATAGGTGAAAACGAAATCCCGAGCGAAATTAACGCTTGGACCGAGGAACTACATACAAACCGTCAAAATAAGGGTAAACAACTCCTTCGCAGATACTCCAACATATTTGATAAAGACGATTCCAAACCAGGCAGAACCAAAGTTGTGAAACACTTTAGTAACATAGGAGATGCAAGACCAATCCGCCAGGCTCCTCGTAGCGTTTCATTAGCAACACGTGAAGTTGTAAGCCAGACCATACGTGAAATGAGCGAAAATGGCGTAATTGAACCATCAGAGTCCATAGAGTTCACCTGTAGTACCTGTGAAGAAGAAAGATGGAAACATGAGATTCTGTATGGATTATAGAAGGTTGAATGAGGTAACGAAGAAAGAGAGTTATCCACCACCTAGAATCGATGGCACTCTGAACTCGTTATCAGGTACGAATTGGTTCTTAACACTTAACAGTCAGTAAACGTCAAAAACATTACCAATTATTTATGCCATCTGCGTACGGTCAGCTCCTTGATAAGTTTAGCATACTTAGTCGCGTTCTCAATACAACAGGGCGACTGTCCTCTGCAGAGGTCTTTATGGCAGTATCCAGCAATTTTTAGAGTTCTTGGGGCAACGTTTTAAAGTAACGCATGTTCATTAGTTAGTTAAGGTATATGTCTGAAAAGGTACCGTGTGTTATCAACGAATTGATCGAATGAATCTTCAGAATCATCAAATGGCTTCGTTGTCCCTAGAATGAGTACTTCCGGCGCCAGTATTTTAAAGTTTGGGTATCAACATACACCCAACACCACATTGCTTATGTTGGCACTCAATGGAAGTTCATTGCTCCAGCCGTACCACATCATAGTGGGTTCTGGGTAGTAACTGTCTGTTCGGCAAAGAAGCCTTTACTTCGTTTTATGCCCTATCAGTCACTGCGATATATTGAGTTATTTACGCTATTGACAAAGGTAAAAGCTTGTATTAATTCACAGGCCATTGTATCCTTACATGATGGCGAAACCTTGGCAAAATTACTATCTTATTTCAACAAAATTTTTAAGCAGGAGAAGTCGTTCTTATTCTCCACCTGCGTGTTGGCCGCCGGAATAGGCCGTTTAATACATACCGTTGTTTTCCGTTCGGGTATACACAAACAGCTATTTCCATAGGCAAATGTATGTACGTATGTATGTATACGTAAGTTTGCTTGTCTTGCCTCTCTTGTGGTATCTCTTATGGTAGGTCCCACTGCAGAGAAGGGTTCTGGTCCCAACAACTTGGTAACCGCTGCAGAGCGGGCAAGTGTGTCCCGGTACTCAGATAAGGTAGACCCGGTTACAAACGGATAGGCTGCTAAGACTTTGATCTCGATTTGGGTGCCACCTGACTATCGCTTAGTATGAAAATGCGCTCATTGCGATAATTGAGCTGGAGGTTTAGCTCTGAAAACCGTTTTATTGCAAAGACCTCTGCTTGAAAGATGCTCGGAAAACTATCCTTGGGCAAGAAGAGCTTATTGTGTGGACCAATGCTTTCTGACATTTTCGAGCCGTCGGTCAAGACTATTTTCCTGCCACTTAGAGTAATGATTCTTAAGCCCGACAGAGATCTTCTTCTGGTGAATGGTACTATGGTCGTTTTTGACTGGTTGATATTTAGTCCCACCTTATTGCACCATCCTTTTGTCAGACTTCAAATCTTTTCAACAATGTTACTCGCGATAACCTCCGAAGATGATATTGCGTTGTGTAGGTTAACCTGCGCAGTACAGGTTCTACCTGATGTGTAAAAGTTGGTCTTTAAATGGGCTCCATGATGAGCAGGTCATCTCCATCGCTGGCCTCCACTCACGGTACTCTTTATTAAATCAAGTTACTTCACATTAATTTATATTAACATTAGGTCTATTAAAAATAAATCCAGTGTTTCCATTAGATGGCTTGTATCTCGCGTTATATAAGTGCAACCTTATGGGTACCTTATAGGGTTATATGTCATTAGAAAGATAAGATTACTTACAGTATTGTTTGAGCACGCGTAAAAGATGGACACCAGCAATGAGAAAATACGCCATATTTTACAGTTTCTATGGCTCTGATATTGTAGCAGCCAATTACACGTCAATTCAAAATAATGGAAATCGTCGTGTCTCACATGTAAGTATTGCTTCGATTGGCCAGGAACTAAACATTGAACAAAAAACGTTTGGAACCATTTAAATAAGTCTTGATACAAAAAGAAGCCACGCGAGTTAACACTATACAACCTCATGGACCGAATTTCCATCTGCAAATCGGTGCTGAATCGCAACAACATGGATCCACTTCTGAGACGGATGGTTACTGGTGATGAAAAGTGGGTCATTTACGACAACGTCAAGCGAAAACAGTTGTAGTTGAGGCGCAAACGGTGATTAAGCCAGGATCGACGGTCAGGAAGGTTTTTTTATGTGTTTGGTGGAATTGACAGGGATTCATCCACTATGAACTGCTCCTCTATGGCCAAACATCAGGACAACGCCAGGCCACCTTATAGTCGGGACCTGGCATCAAGTGATTACTACCTGTTCTTGTTTATGGCTGGTGAAAAATTTACCTCAAGAGAAGCTAGTGAAAATCGGCCGTCCCAGTTTTTTTATAATAGGGACGAGTGTTTCTATGAGAGAGACATTATAAAATTATTTTCAAAATGGCAACAAACTATCAAAAAAAAAAAACGGTGCATATTTGACCTAAAACAGATTACTCGAACTATGCTAAACAAAATCTTCAATTGAATGCAAATATAATGGATTTTTTTTACTCGATCTAATATAATGCAATCTAACTGAAAAAATATACAGAGTTCAAAACGTTTCGAAGATCAAAGTCCCCCTTTCTTGGTATCTCTCCCAAAGTTCGGTTGAGCCTACGTTTTGAAAGGTCGTCCGCAGATCCGTCATTAAGCAGGTCACTGAGGTAAAAAAATAAATGTAATAAAAAAAACTAATAATGTATAAAAGTTTTGTAAAACTCACGATTCTTGGAAGCTATATCTTGATTTCATAAATGCTGACAAATCTTCTAAAATAGGTTGAGAATGTAAAGATACGAATTGTTCTCTGCATATTTGATTCATTTCGGGCACTGTACATGCATGAGTCCAAAAGCAGTCATGTACGGAAACAAATGTAAGCCCCTTTTGCTCGCAATAAAGGGAAGTGAGCATCATATGTGAAGAATCTAGAGAATGTATGAAGTTTGGCGGAAATGCATTTTTTTGTTTCAAAACATTCGGCTTTTCATACATATCCATAGCCATAATTTCAGAAACTCGTGCAGCTGTACGCACGGTATGTTTAGCCTCTTGCCGATTATATGGTTGCACAACTGGAAGACCAAGTGGCGTTACCCACTCCACATTTTGTCCACAAATGCCTGATATTAGTCGAGCGCATTCCGTAAACCAATCCTGTATTTCACGTGTTGATGTAAACATTTCTCGCAAGCTTTCAAAAGTCTTCGATGTTAAATACGTGGAAGCCGGCCATATCCATTCTTTCGGAAAACATTCAATATCCTTTAACTGACGAGCTATTTGTAGTCGTGCACCATAGCGTGTAACCCCATAAACAGTAGTCATCACAGTTTGTTTAATAACCTTACGACGGACAAACCCCTTTAACGCTTGCGCTACTAGGACTCCGTTAGATGCATCTGATTTACGAGATTTCTCTACAAGTGCAGCAACAGCACTATAAACATCTTGCGGCAAAGATGATGGAAACAGATTAACACTTTTGGCTCCAACTTCATCCCGCCCTAGGGCAGCATAGTGTTGTAGCCCATTGCAAGAACCGTCCTGATGAATTGGAAACCGACTTAGGAAACCTTAAAATTTAAACATGGTTTATTTACTATAAATTCAGAATTAATAAATTTGAAATGCATGTGTAGAAATTTATGTATATAAGCAGATCCTATGATATTGAATTTATGATATAGGTAAAGTTGGCATGATCCCGACCTCTAAAAGGTTTTATGTACATATCTCACAAACTACCAAAACTATATAATCCAAACTTAATGGGAACATTTATTTTTGTAATTACAATTACCAATACGGTGATTATTTTGTACAATGTAAGAAAAGGGTGAACTCGAATAATAACTACGCCCTCCCCCATACAAAGGTGAAGTTGAAAACTACTAAAAGAGTGTTGACTATTGACTATGTTGACTAAAGAAAAACGTTCGAAGCATTAAATTTAATAATAAAGATGGCACTGTAGCGTGACACCCCCCACTCTTAGGTTAAATTTGTATCTCAAAAAACTCTTCAACTAATTATCCTTATGTATTTTTTATACCGTACATATCAGTCAACATGTAAGATATCTTATCAAATTTCTTGCCCAAAAATGGTGGAAATCAGGAATATGCCTTTTCAAGCCGCCAGATACGGAATATGTGGAACTCAGTGCGTATGGCTGACTTTTTACCGAAAATGTCGGTCAATGTGGGAGAAATATTAATGAAATTTAGAGAGCATTTTTTCTGGTAATAATGTGCCCTTGGGTCGAAAATTTACCGATATATGTGGTATAAAGCCAACGGGAAGTTGGAAAATTCGTATATTAGGTGTATGGGTTCAGGGGAAGTCCTGACACGACTTTATTTATTTTTGGTATCAGAGCGCATTAGTATCAGGAAAACACGCCCTATGAATTTCATTTAGATTTCCCACATATTGTCCAATATATTCGGTATAAAGTCAGCCACAGGTGCTGAGGTCCTCATATTGGGTATCCACATATTGGGTGACATGCCTTGAAGACACCAGTTGTGCAAAGTTCTATTGCGATATCTTTCTTGGTGCTTTATTTATATATTTTAAGGTGAAAAAGCAGATGGAATTTAAAATTGTGTTATATGGAAAGTAGGCGTGGCGTGAACCGAATTTACTAATTTTCAAACTGTAACATAAGAATGTCAGGGCAATCTTACGCACCAAATTTGGTAACACACATTTCCCCTAAAAGTTGGCGGCGTCGTGTCCATTGTCTAATCTCTACATTGATGCACATCCCTTTTATTTAGCGAGTTATCGCTCTTTCAGTAGTTTTGAACAAAACCGTTATATGCGGGTGAGCGTGGTAATAATCCGATTTCACCCATTTTCACACTGTATGATGAAAGCACAAAGGAAATGTTGGCAGCAAATTTCGTTGATATAGATTTAGTAGTTTATAGGATGTGTATATAAAACGTATTAAGAGGCGGACCACACCCACTTACCAAAAAATATAAACCGCAGATGCTACTCTCCTATGACCATCTCTACCAAATTTTCAAATTGTAACTAAATAGGTGCTTCAGTTATAGTACTTTATAATTTTTTATTTAACCGCATTTTGCGGGCTTTCTGGACAGACAGATATCTGGAATTTACCTCATCTCGTTATCCTGATCGTTCTGTTATATTAGTTTTAGGTGTTACCAACAACCGTTAAGTGAGCAAGACCATCATTACGGTGCAACACGTTGCGAGAATATAAGAAATGTTTTGTATTTATAAAAATGACAACGGTCTATTCCAGCAGCTACAAATCGTAATAATTTATAAAATTTTCCTAAGACAAATTATTTGTTTTGCGATTATATTCAACAAATTTTAAAGGGACATGCAAAACTCACACAAAATCAGATTTTAATTTCCATCATGAACCTGTAATTAGTCTAATTCCAATTACCTCCATTTTTTTTTTAATTCTTTCACTGTACATACTTTTCCGCTCTGATTTGCTCTGTTTTATTAATGTTAAAATTATAGGGTCCATTAAATACAAATTAACTAAGTATTGTGATTTATGTTCCGCATATTATGGCGGTATGACAGTGTGAAGAAAACTTTCTCACCTTCGCGATTACTTGAGCGACAAACTTTAGCTATTTCCATGCAGCAAGCTAATGTTTGCCATGGTTCATCTGATTGGGTCCACCACATTCTGCCAGTTAAAGGATTATCAGCTGAATCAATAATATCATCTATTATTTTCTCAGCATAAAGTAAACGTTCATGGACTGAAACGCGTTTCTTTTGACCTGTTAAGTTGATGCAATGCAATTTCAACCAGCTGAAACCATCATGCCCCAGAGGTAGTGCTTGATCAAAAACAAGCATGGAACGTGCCAAGTCTGATCCCAAATGATTGAGGTG
Source organism: Bactrocera minax (assembly GCA_021498325.1). NCBI lineage: Eukaryota > Metazoa > Arthropoda > Insecta > Diptera > Tephritidae > Bactrocera > Bactrocera minax. Next base: position 740,806 of record JAKEEE010000055.1, on the reverse strand, counting down.
AGGTGGTATCGGATAAACTCGACCGCGAAAGTCCATATTATGAGGTAACCAAAATACTCGATCGCGATACTAAAGTCATAAACACAAATCAATAGTTTTTACAAAATTCAATTCTATTAGGGAAGCTTACGTGATTTGCTAAAGAAAGCCTATATAAGGTATCACACCATAAACTGTACATCTCTCCTTGCTTTCGACGATGTGCTAGTTTGTCTTTAAAACGTTTCGACCGTTCAGCGGTTGTTAAGGCAGTATTTTCCTCTTGGTATAAAGGCAATGGTGGCAGTGAGCTCGGTGGTTGAGGAACATCAAGTTTATCGTCGCCACCATTTTGAAATACTCTTATAATAACGTCGAGAATCTGATTTAGAATTTAAAAAAAAAATAAGTTTCCTTCTATCTTGTTATTATATATCGTACACTGCGACATTTAATGTGCAAATATGTTGAGGTGCAAATATGAATGAAATTAAAATATCCCTCATTTTAAAAATAAAACGAGCCATTACCATCGGCAAATACAAAGAGAACTTCACCAAATATAAATTTTATGTGAACACTTGACACTCAATGAAAGTCCAGCTCGCTTGTGTTGAACGAAATAAACAAAAGTTAAGAGATACATAAACTCAAAGAAAGCGAGTACATTCTGGTTTTCTGGTTTTCAAGGATTCTGGCTGATTCCTCGTAAAATATTTGCTATCACATAGTTTTATTACAATTTTTTTTAGCAATTTTTTAATGAAAGTAATACCTATTATCGCATGGATGTATAAAAACTAATAAGTAACCTAATTTCCTCGATTTCGAAGCTTAAGAATTTGAATGCACTTTAAAGAACTTAGCGCGTAATTTGTTGATAAGTAATAAATTGTTATTTCACCTACGGCAGTGTTTACGCGCCAGGCTATACTAGAGAGCTGGTTCAGAGAATCAAGAGCAGGATAAATCTGCTGTTGGCTGCTTGAATTTATGCGTTCCCATTGTTGTATGGCCTGTGATAAAAGATATATATGTATGTAAAATATGTATCCATTTGATATGTACGAAATACCTCCCACTCACTATTAAAATTCAAGATACGTACTTACCTGATGAGGTAAACGTATCAGTTCTGAATTATTGAGTAAGTAGCCTCCATTATTGGGTGTACTCCAAGGTTGTGGTGGGCATAGCATGGGTACAAGACTTGAATCAAATGTTAATGTTTGCTGGCGTGATGTGCGCAATAATCTTTTTAAATAAATCATATATGTAAAACCTTTTCAGAAATTTAATTTATTTCAATATAAGTTTACCTCGCTAATACAGGATGAGGTTTGACTTCTTCTTTTACTAAGCGTCCTTGGTTTCGAAAAAGTGTATAAAAAGCGGGTAAAAATTTCTGTTGTTTTCTTTTGGTTTTTTGACGCATTATATGAGCGTCTATTTTAATGTCACGCATCAAAATATTGTACAGAAAACGGCCGACACCAGATTGAACAGTGGTAGGAAACCCTACATATTTCACATCCATACTGGGCCCACTATCTCGGTGATTGTGCACAAGCCGTTGCCATATTTGTCGAGCATTATCATTAGTATTTGCCTCGCCCCATATTTCACAATAGCAACTGTATATATCTCCAATTTTTTCCAACATGCCATTTTTCTTTTTCATTTCAATTTGATATCTAAATAAAGATAAAAGTAATCTAACTAAATACACTAAATATACTTATACGACATCGATAATTAATTGCATTTGAATATGTCTGAAAGTTCATTTAAGTAACTAAATATAAAAAAATCAAAATTAATAAATAATATATAACATCAAAAACAGTTTGCAATTACTACAATACCGTAATGATATTCTTACCTTTGCTGTACTTTCTGGCCAAGTTCTTTATAAAGTTGTCCTACTGTTGGACTAAAAGTTTCCGATCCTTCTGCCAACTTATATATTTCTTTTATTAAAATATCAGTATATATAGAGGTATCTAGAGCTTTAAGGTATGTGTAGTAATTCATGAAATTGTTCGGTTTGTAACGGATTTGAGCTCGTAATGTATTCAAGTCACGTATGATAGCTGTATTTATTTGAACACGCCATTGCGCCTCAAGTTCATTAAGTTTTCCACGCTGAAATTTTAATTGTAAGACCAAAACAATTTGATATACTTTAATACAATAAATATATATGACAAGAATAATGTAAAACAAGATCTTATAAACAGGTAAACTTCAGCTTAGTTCACTATATATATATATATATGTACATTGCTTTGCCAAATAGGCTATGCAAAAGTTTATTGAAAGTAAAAAAGGGTTAAGTAAAATTGTGCAACTGAACACTTTATAGTCTCGCTCAGAGGCGGGGACATATTTTCAATAATATTAACTTTTAATTTAGGTCGTGAGCTCACTTAGCTTCTTTACTACAATTTGTTTTATAATATAATATCTTAAAATCAGCTTAACACATATACGTAAATGTGATCAACTCCAGACCTTCGCCTAGCCAATATACCCAAAATAGTGCTCTCCAACTTTTTAGTTGACGTTATACCGTTTATATTGACCAATAAGTGCAATATTTTAATGAAATTAAGCTTTCTTGACTACAATGAGTTTTAGCGTTGAGTAAGAACGAAATCGGTCTAGACCGCCTACTCCTAATATAATGATTTTCGCCACGATTGATTTTTCCTCATATACCTAACAAATTAAATTTCGTTCCATTGGTAGAGTTTATATTGCATCAGTATTATGTCATCCGATAGTAAAAATTGGTGAAAAGAATATGTACTAACGATTCCCACAGCACTAATATGATGAGTATCTTACATATGAAAAGATATTGTCTATGTTTGGGTCAGATGTGGCATACCTTGAGGGCACTGTTTGTGCAAAGCGTTATGCCGATATCTTTATTGGTGCTTGAGTTATGTAATGTAAAGTGAAAGAATCAGATTAAATTTAAAATTTTCGATTTCGCCCATTTTTATACTGTAACATAAAGATGTCAGGGTAATATTATGCACTATAATATTGGGCGTGGTTATTATCCGATTTCACTAGTTTGCACACTGTATGAGGATTTGCTAGAAAGACTAGTTTTGAGCAAGGTTGGTTGATATAGCTTTAGTGGTTTGTGAGAGTGAGTGATATGTACATCAAACTTAATAGGGGGCGTGACCACTCCAGCTTTAAAAAAAGTTTAACCACAGAAACCACCCTACTGCGATTCCCTTTATATGTTACAGGTATGTATCTTAATTTGTTGCTTAGTTATAGTACTTTATAGGCTTTCGTTTAAAGACATACGACACTCAGAGACACATGCCACACCCACAAATAGTTCAATTCTGCCCATCTCCAATACCAACCTTCTTATGGAGGTAACTAAAGACAAACTCAGTGAATTTTAGGTTTTGGATATACATTCGGGCATCTATACTATGAAGTCTGGCCATAAAAGTATACATGTGTTTAAAACCACACTAGCCGGTTGATTAATGGCAGCATACAGACTTTTTTATGAGTTGAAATTTTTGTATTTGCAAGCATACAATTTTACAATTTTTTTTTATCAAAACCAGTTACTTGGTAATACTTGGAATACTAAATAATAAATATTGATCTATGAAAAGTTTACAATGAATAATTTACAAACGGATTGGTTAATTTGTTGTATGTTTAAGCTGTTAAATATTGTTATTTATATATTCAGATAAGTACTTACACAATATTCAACATTAGCAAATTCATTTGAACTTTCAATTGACTTTATTGTTATGTAGCCATCTAATTCAACTTTCAGTTGTTCACGTGCCATCTTTTCTAGCTCAGTTCTATTATAACCATATTTCGATTTCATTACATTTGTAATTAATGAAGACCCCGTTAATGTTGACAAAGATTTGCCTGAAGATACAATGGATTGGTTTAAATAATTAAGGAGTTTATTATTATAGTTTAGAACTGGTAATGTATATATAGGGGTAAAATCTGGTTGGATGCGTCGAATAGCGTCTAAAGCAATATCTCTCTGGTCAGCAATAAACACTGATCGATCCATTATTTGATTTAATGTTATCCCCTGTAAAAAAATATATTGAATAATCATATATAAATTATATGAATAATTATTACTTTTTGATTTGCCATTTGTACAAATTTTTCAATTTGGTGAATATTTTCTTCCGATGATTCAATGCGCCCTAGACATTCAAAAATAGCGGCAAACGTTTGTTCACTAAATTTCAATTGATCTTCTTCGATTAATGCAAAAATATCCTTAAATCGCTCAAATGAACCCTTTTCGGCTAGACCATGTAGTATAATATCGTAAAATTTAATTGTAATAAGACTTTGGGTTTCCAACGTTTTTTTTGCTTTCTGTCTATATGCTAACAATGTGGAAATTCCACGATGAACCATTCCAGCTGAAATACATACATTAAGGTATGACTCCAAATTGATTCGAAGAGCTTTTTCTTTTGCAAAGCGTTCTTTTTCCTCATTACTATGTATTTTAGACTTGAATCTAAAAATATTAAATAGGTAAAATATTTTAACAGCTAGAATAAAAAAAATAAAGGAATTACCTCAATTTTGGCTTTGTGATAGCAGTTTTTTCTGTACTCTGAATATTGCGATGTTTAGAAGCATTAGTTTCAATACTCTCTGAAGAAATATAAAGTTCGTCAGCCTCTAAAGGACTCATGAGCTCTGCATCATTATCCTTTGAAACTGTACAGCTGCAAAATATAATTTGTTAATTTAATTGCGAAATAAAATCAAAACTACCACACATTTATGGTTACTATTGTTTACTAGGTAAAAGATAACCAATTAATAAAATATATTGCTTGGATATTTTAAGATAACATTATTTCGTTTTTTGAAATTTATAGCGCAAAAATTTTTGAGCTATTTCAAAATCTTATAATTTGTTACGATATAGTTTTTCTAAAATCCATATATATACAAGTCAGACTTTAAATCTAAACTTTTGGCCAAGATATCTCACAGATCTTAATAGAATTACGTCTAGTTTTAAAGTAGATAGAGTCCAGAGCTTCAATTTTCCCCAGGTGCTGACGATGTCGCACTTTTTGTTAGAGTCCTGTACTTTAACGCTATGTATGAAATGGGCAAGAATATAAGCCTTGTTATTAAATGAACGAAAGCAGTGAATTAGTCTTAACGAAGCCGATTTGAAATTTTTTCTAAATGTCACTTACAGTTGCTAAAGACCCTAGACTTCTAGCTCGTACATATTAATTGTTTTAATTAAAATGGATAAATTACTTTTGAAGAAATTTCGAAAGAACTATGAAATGTTTCCCCTTAAAATTGTAGTATAAGTCCCTAAAGAAAATACAGCGCAGAACTTATTTTCAGCAAACAGTTACTATTTCAAAACATTTTACCTGAAAGTATCAATTGATGTTTCAGAAACTTCTTGACATTCATTTCCCATACTTTCGATTGTGTCACGGTAGCTGTTGAAACTTTTTATTATATTCTTAATGTCTTCTACATTATTTATAACTCGTCTAGTGTACTCTTCCTTTCCGAAAAATATCAATGGCTTGTCATCATATATTCCCGATTCCAATATTGTACGATCCATTTTATCTATATCAAGTTGTTTGTAAATTGTCGGCTTTGCATTTATTTTAGGTCTCTCAGCAAGTGATGCATTTTCTAATATAGGTGTGAGAAGTACTTTGCTTTTAGGTTGCTTGCTTTGCTTAGCGCGTTTCTCAATTATTTGAGCCTGCGTCCTAGCAATAAACTCCTGTAATTTTTTCGCTTTCAATCTTTTAACCCGCGATTTTCGCTCATTGGCTGACATTTCTGTAACTAAGAAAAAATAAATATATAGAAAGATCTTATAGTAAGTTGATATATTCTGAACAATATTAAAAACTTTAATAATAATGTACATTTTGGTTACAAATCTATAACGTTATGACGTAAACCTTAATGCGGGAAATAAAACATATTAAACCGGAGTTAAGAAGTATCAGAATATGAATTTCAATTTCGCCATAAATACAAAAGAATATGAGGATCTTTACTGGAATGCAAAGTCGATAAGTCGTTTAATATGATGAGTTTGGAAAATTTGGGTTTTCTTCTGACAATTTATGTGTATATGTATACACAATTAGTATTTCAAAACAAAGGGTTTGATTTCGACAAAAAATAAAAAATAATATATCCATATAAATTGCGATGTAATAAAATATTAAATAATTTCTTAAAAATCCTTTTTAATAAAATAAGATTTGGGTTTAGAAAAGTATTCAACTTATATTCTTTACTGCTTAAAAATAAAGGTTAATAAAATATAGCACTTTTACAATAATAATGATTTTAATGCATTAATAGAAATTGCGTATTATTAGAAATAAACATTATTTGAAAAATACTTATTCAAAAAGTATTTAAAGAATAACAATTTTTTTGATATCAATTCTGGTCGATTACTTAATAAATAAAATATACACAAAAATCTCAAAATATGAGTCAATGATGCAAATATTGTTCTAAGAAATCGCAAAAATCTTCTTTTTTACATTCATATTCTTCTGCTTATTCAACAAAAACTTACAACTTATGCAAGTATTTGGATGATCTAACGAATTTTTACCAGCTTATACTAAAGTAATTGATCTTGAGCCATTGCCTGATTTTAACATTTCTGTATACTATAACAAGGAATAATAGTAATACAAAAAATTGTGACTGACTCAGTTGCCTGTGATTGGTGTCCGATAGCCATGCATAATGTACACTTTGGTAAATAATTGCTTAACTTAACTTACAAAAGAAACAACAAATTTTTCCCTGAATTTTTTCCACGTTATATGACAATGACGATTTCTATACGTTTATACAAAAATATTTGCAGGTAGAAAACTTCTATCGTAGGCTCTATTATTTGCGCTTATTCCAAAGAACTTTACTCTGGAATTAAATACAAGAACGGTTAGATAAATGCTGGATTAAATATACTTACATGTGAGAAATTATTAATAATTAACAAGGTCCAACACTTTATACTCTCGCAATTTATGACGCCCAAGGGCGGTGAAATATTTGCAGGTTTTGAAAACTTTATATTACAAGTAAGGAAGGGCGACGCTCTGAGGGTGTAACCGAACATTTTATACTCTTGCAATTTGCAAGGCGGGGAAATACTTTTAGATGCTGGCAAAACTTTATATTAAAAAATGTTGCGCACGAATTCAACTATCATTATATAATTCATATCTTTGATGAATATGATTATAATCATATTTGGTATCTTACTAACTTATATTATAGGTCATAGACTCACGTACCTTTATTACTTCATTTTGCTTCGTGTCCGAGATATCTATATTAAAATCTACCAAATTAAATAAAATGAGATATATGCGATATAAACTCAACCAAAGTGGGTTAATTAAATATATTGGGCATGTGAAGAAAAATTCAACCAGAGAAACATAAGTTAGGTAACAGAAGTTATTACATTAGGAATAAGGAATACACAGTTAGCGCGAAACCATATTATGTTTAAGAAAACATATCCACTCATCACTTTCACCACATATTATTATATTATTATTATATTATATTATATTATTATATTGACCAACCAAGCTGGAAAGTCGTAAATAACTACATCGGGTATATTTGGGGTAGGAGAAAGTCTGGACGTAATTAACTCTGAGGAGATATATGTGATATAGCAAGTGACAAGCTCAAAGGGACTAAATTTAATATATTGGGTATATGAAGGCAAAGTAAACCAGAAAATTTAAAATCATTATATTAGGGATATGGGGTTTAGACCAAAGTCTAGAGTGATTTCATTCATATTCAGGGCTGAACCATATTATGTTGAAGAAAACATGCCCACTTAATTCTATTAAAATATCACATAGGTTGTCCAACACAAAGGGTTTAAAGTCAACTGGAAGAACATGCTTCCTCTTAATTGTATTATGATAACTCATTATTGACCGATATATTCGGCATAAAGTCTACTAGAATAACGAAAATCATTATATGTATAATATGAGAGCTGGGGCTGGGGTGGACCGATCTCCCCCATGTTCGGTATTAAATTATAGTGTATTCAATATTTTCGGTAAAAAGTCGGCTACCAAAAAAAGTAAAAAATAGCTTCATTAAAAAGTTAAAAGGGCCCTCATATTTGGTATCTGGGGCCTGGAAAAGTTATGGTCCGATTTCTACCATTTTTAAGCAAAAGAAGCACTATTTTTGCAAAATTTTGTTTCGATATCTTCATTGATGCTTGATTTATGTATTTACTGTAAAGTGAAAGAATCAGATGGAATTTAAAATTGTTATATGAGCAGGAAGCGTGATTATAGACCAATTTTTCGCCGATTCACACCGTTTTTCACACTGTAACACAAATATATCAAAATAGTGTTACGCTAGACAAAGGTAAATTCAGCGGGTGCCCAAAATGCCAATGAGAAAGAGGTTTAAAAAGTCATCGGCAACATGGTGGCAGTAAAAATGTCTTACGATACTCAATACTTCGCTCACTCACTATTAAAATATCCGATATGAGTCGATTTGGAAGATTGATTCCACTACGGAAATCTCGGAAATCCGTTAGAGAGAGGGCAGAGATATCGCAACATATATGCACACTAATTTCAAAAAGGACACACCAACACTGCAGCATTTAGTGCATCCATCCTATCCTTCCATTCTTTAATAAGACGATTTTAGTAGCGATTAGCCTACCAAAAGCCTTTGTCATCGTCCATCATACAACTTGACTAGAAGATATCAATTAATCTTCAGCGCTCCAAAGATGAATGGCTGGTTGGCTGTCAAAAGTTAATGCTGTCAAAGGTTAATGACAATCTTTGAAAAGCTGGTCTAAGCAAAATAAATAGCAAAATACCGGACTGTGGAAAACTCCAAAAATTTGGAGTTACATTTGAGAGATTTTAATAAGTCCGACTTAAATCCTGATCAAAATACAGAGACGTAAAAAATCTCAAATCCCTGGTCGGCAGCATTTATGGTAACGACAAAACGTTCACTTTGTGTTGCTATTTGCAAAATGTTTACGCCGAAAAGTTCAATTTCAATTCCTCGATTGAGTGGGATTTTATCATATGAACTTTGCTTTTAAATTTCAAATTCCAAATGACTCTCGAGATTATAAAAACACTTCTATATGTTTACACAATTACTCACCTTCAAGAAACTCTATATATTTAGAATATCGAGGTTTTACTATACGTTTTTTCTTTTTTCTAAGTACTTCGTTTATAGTTGTAGACTGAGAACGAACTCCTGGATTGACTAGTACCTTTTCCCGCTTATTTACGTCAATATCTAAAATAATATAATATTTGTATAATAATTTGCAAACTGTACTTAAATTTATTCGGTAAACATAAAGAATACAATTAAGGATTTAATAAATTAGCTGCGATTTAGAATAAAACCCCCGAATTTAGGGGATGCGGGATGATTCTTCGGATTAATAATGTATAGCTTTCTGGTCAGCTAATAGTTTTTGATATATTTGTTAATAAACTTCATAAATTTAACAATTTTGAGTATGCAATTTGCCTATTATATATATTAGCACTTCAATAATTGTTTCTATATATTTATTTTATATTAAATATAATCAAAATAACTTAAGACAATAACTGCCTTCGATTCTCCACGTTTCGGAGAGTAGCGAATTGAATAAATTATACCAGATGTTCAAACAAACGGGCAGCACTTTAGGCGAAACCCACCGCTAATGTCTTCTGACCCATGCGCAATTGTGTGGTGATTCCTTCTTTGGTGGAGACATTCTTTTTCCCGTTTTAGTTTTAGTAACCCCTTAGTTTTTTTCTATTGTATAAAAAATTATAACTGATATTGTCTTCAGTTTTTAAAATAAAAAAAAATATTTGTATTTTCATTTTTGACAATAATTTGTCATTTCAACTATCAACAATAGTGAAACTGGTCTAAAATAAGCAAAACAAAACTGGGTAGCATTGAAGACTTTATTAAGGTATCCGCATACTCTCGCAAAAATTTTCTTATATCCATCCGTCCATCCGTGTAAGCGATAACTTGAGTAAAAATTAAGATAAACTTTGTGAAACTTGGTACACGTGTTCTTTGTCACCATAAGAAGGTTGGTATTGCAGATGGGCGTAATCAGACATCTGCCACGCCCACAAAATTTCATTAATCGAAGACCGACAAAGTGCTATAACTAAGCAACAAATAAAGAAATAAACGTGTTATTTGGAATCCTAGTAGAGCGCGAAATCTGTGGGTAAAAATTTTTGTAAAAGTGGGCAAGTCCCCGCTCCCCAATAAGTTTAATGTACATATCTCACAAACCGTTAAAGCTATACCATTCAAACTTACTCAAAACAAGTTTTCCTATAATGTCCTCATATACTGGGAAAACAAGTTAAATAAGATAATTACCACGCCCACCTCCCTTACAAAAGTTATGTTGAAAACTACTAAAAGTGCGTTAAATCGCTAAAAAAAAACATGTGATAAACATCAAATCTTACGGCAAATATGGTACGTAAGGGCTGCATAGGACCCCGTGTAAAATTTGGACAATGTGTGTGGCACCGCCCACTTTTAGGGAAAATCGCAATCCGAACTTACCCCCTCCTTACTGGTTTTTTTTCTATTATTTTTCAATTGATCGAAATAGATTTTGGAAATATCTATGTTAGTTTAATATAAAAATAACAAAATACTAAATATTAGAGAACTTACGGAAAGCAAAACATTCATTCTGACATACCCTATGTTTGCTTCGCTTCGGTGTCAAAGTATGAACTGTCAGGCAAACCAAGGAAAGTTATAGTTGCAGTTTAGCATAGTTGCTGTTTAGCATAAACATGCATACCCATTCTTTTATTCTTCTTTTTACTGGTTTTTATTTTATAAAATACATTGTTTACTTCGTTAATTTGAACACTGATATGATTTAATAAAAATTTTAAATTCTCTACCACAATGTTAACATGTTGTTATTTGTTCTTCTTTAGTATCTCAAAATCCCCGAAATTTTCGGATTTACACGATCACTTTAAAGACAGTTCGGGTAAACTATAAAATGGAAATCCCAGAATTCGGGCTCTCGTGAATAGTAATATAGTTTTTTGCTGTCGCAGTCTTAAAGTTTTTAAGATATTTGTATTTAAAGTTTAACAATTTCGCTTAATGTATCTGTAATCAGACTGCATATTATGCAGATTATTTAATTTTATAGTGTGTTTCTGACGTTAAATTTTATTTTAAAATTTGTTAAACTTAGTTTAAGAACTTCAAGACTTTACATACATGACAAAAACGAGGACTGGAATTTAGAATAGCATCCCCCGATTTCGGGATTAAAACAGGTAAGGACGGATTAGAGGAGGTTCTCCAAATTATCTTTCTTTTTTATTTATTTTGGTTCGTTTGCTAAATATGTAGATATACACACTTATTATTTGTAGTCATGCAATCCTTTTGTTATTATGAGAATAAATCGAATTGAATAAAAATTGAAATATTGAAATAAAAATAATTAATACAAAATGAATATGTAGAAAGAATATAATGTGTTAATATATGAAAAGGGTACATTAAGTGTAAAATTCATTATAAATCAAAAATTTACGTACTTAAAATTGTGAAATTTATGAACTTTAAATGTAAACATCTTAAAATCTATGTCTGCTGCGGCTATATATACACACCAGACGGAAAAAGTCTGCGTAAAAGATACCAACAAATATAATTCTCTGAAAAAGTCTTTTATATACTTTGTATAAAATCCAAATTATTTTATATTCATTAAAGGATATTATATTTGTAGTTTTATAAAAATAAAAGTGTTTAATTTTCTAACATTAACATATAAACAAAACAAAACATACAGACGACTAGAAAATCCATTAGAAAGTCTGCGTACAAGGTACTTAAGTCGAACAAAGATATTCTTCTTCCAAATTCCGCTTAAAACTTAATAGGAAATCGGATATCCCCTACGTTTTAAAACTTTCGCTAGCGTTTTCGCGTTTTGGCATAGAATCAACAAGCTTAGTGGTTTCTGTTGAATGGATTTGAGCTAGTTTCTCCTACAACACATCCTATGATCATAGCCTTTGAAGTAATTGTGCGCTGGCGTATTTTTCGGTCACGTGAATCCCGTAGGTGCTCTATAGGATTCAAATCTGGAGATTGTGATGGTGTTTGAAGCTGCTGGGGAACGTTATATAGTAATCAAAGATGAACTATGTCTGCTGTACGCTTCGTGTCGTTATCTTGTTGAAAATAGTAGTCACTTCCTAGGCCCAATTCTTCCACGCTTTGTTTCAAATTTCTTTTCAAAATATTAAGGTATGCATATTTGTCCATGGTGGACTCTGTAAATTCCATTCGGCCCACACCATTACTAGACATACACCCCCATATAATTACTCCACCATCACCACGCTTCACAGTAGGTACTAAGTTTTCCCTATCGAGTGCGGAAACGAATTGAATGAAACCAAAATCTTTTTAAATTGCTGCTTATATGAAAAAACAATAAAAGTATAGCTTTCCGACACTTTCCCAATTGGGGAATTCCAATTTTAGTACTTGCACGCAGACTTTTTCTGCGTTGCGAAATGAATATTTTTTGTAAATTTTTCGATAAAACAATGTTGCCTGATTCTATTTGCTTTAAATGCTATTAGATTATGCAATGGACTTGCAATAAAGCAAACAATGTAATTTTGCTCTGAAATTTTATAAATAGAAGTTATTTTTTAACAAAAGAAAATAAGACATAAGCGTGTACCCAGACTTTTTCTGCCGAGTGCATATACCCATTTTACCTCACACAATTGCGGTTCTTTTATTTGACATTCTTCGTTATTTTGCGTACTTGCCAGCCTGAGAAAATATTTCAGAATTGAAAATATTTTAAATAGACAAAAGGACTACGCCGCCAGAAAGATGTTCAATTTATGCGTACGCGTACGCGCGGGTGATGCATATCGCGTTTGCTTTTATAGATGAAGCGAGTTGCTTGTTGAATGCGCGTTTGCATGCATTATTTGTTTGGCAATGTTATAGACACATCTTACATATAGAGCAGTGCGTGCACATGTAATATTCTGATAAGTGACAATAAAATTATTTAAATTCCTGAAGGCGCACATACTTAAATACATATGTAAATGTACATATCCATGAGTATGCAAGTTTTATATCAGGAAAGAGGTATATATTAGCTTACATCCCTTTTGTTATTGTTCGAATAAAATGAATTTGAGAAAAACCTTAATGTTGATTCAAAGCTAGTTTACACTATTTAATACGTAGAAACAATTTATTTAAGTGTTAATAGACATAAATACGCACAGTGTAGGTGTGTAAGTAAGTGTAAGTTCTTTATAAATCGTAAAATAGCATATTCAAATTGTTTTATTTATACAAAAATCGCAAAAACTATAAGCCCGAGGCAGCATTATTAATCTGAGGAACCTCCTCTATCAGCCCATATTTATATTAACACCAAATTCGATAGTCTCTATTCTAACGTCAACAATTTTGTACCTAAATATTGCTTATTGCAAATAATACATTTTAAACTTCTCATTAAAACTCAAAATTAAAATAAAGCAAAGATCGGAACTTACAATAAAATACATCTTTACATACACATATATTACAATATATAACACATATATAAGAATATATAACACATATCTAATAATATATATTGTTATACATATATAATACATATATATTTATACATATAAATATATATTTATATATATATATTCATGTATTTATATATATATACATATATATATATATTATTTTTTCACGTATCTATATATATAAACATATATATATATATCTATGTATTTATATATATACGCATATTTGCATTCGCATATACGCATTGCATATTCATTCAATATATAGCCGACTCTAACTTACTGAATATTTTATTTTCAACTGAAACTTTAAGTAGAGAATATTTTCGCGAAAACTCAAACCTCTGTGCACATTTTGTAAGCATCAATTGTACATTTCGTGCACTTGTCCACTTTGTTGACCAGATATGGTACATTTCTTCCTTTATTTCTTAAATATACCTGTTACGCTAAACAAGATTATTCGAAATACTATAATGTGAAATATGTTCTTGCATAATTAAGAATATACAAAACAATTTAAGAACAAACAGCCCCAATCACATGTAATAATATACAGAACTTAGTTGTAGTTATCATCATCTGTTTATATAACGCTGCATCTCCACAGGCAATTCCCAGAGCGAAGCAACCGTCAAAACTATTGCCATTGAGGTTCGCAATATTGTGTGACTATTTGTTATCTTGACAAATTGAATTGACTTGTCGTCGAGCAGTTACATTCGAGCTATAGAAGCGCATGTTTAAGTTCCTCAATCGTTTAGAAATTTCAGGTGGGTGACAAAAATCTATACCGAGAATGGCAAAAGGAGAAAATCTTCTTTATCGATCAAATGCATTTTTGGAATTTTAAGATTTCATTTATTATACGGTTCATGACTTAAATAATTTTTGCAAAGTGTCCATTTACCAAATTGATGGTACTGAATGGTACAGCGATAAATTATAAAATTATTAAATTTAAAAATAATAAATGGACTACCTTCATTTTATTCCTAGGTCAGCATGCGATATACTGCATCACGTTTTGCTATTGGAAAGCTACGAGAGCCCGGCGGATTGGTCCCGCATCACCTTTAACACAGATGAGGTGAAGTATTTTACGACTTTAATTTTCCCTGATGTGGAATCCTCTTTATCAAATACGTTGGAGTTTCTGAGGAGTTGTTTAGCCATATTTTGATGGCCTCTCTGTAGTTCCTCGGTTCATATGTTGATTTCACTCGAAATGTCGTTTTTACCCATGGACTTTCCTAAAAGACGTGTTTCACAATTTATCCCGGCTTCATTTTCCTAACCTCCTTTTAAATAGGTTTTTTCTATAATTAAATTTGGTGTAGTTCCTTCTGCTGCCTCGACTACTATCAACTTGTTTGCTTCATAGTCTCCATCAATTTCTGCCCAAATAACTACTTCTGATTTTGGTGGAATCAACTGTATTTTTGTTATTAGTACTAGTCTAATGTAGACTTTATTATCATAATCGAACTAGGTGGCAATTCCATATTGGTATAAGTCATTATCCTTATGATATATCCAATATATATATATATATATATATATATATATATCCAATATGGCCACTTATTTTCGGATATGATAACAACGAGTGCTAATAACAAACGATTAGACGTTTATTAATAACAAAAAAAACAGTTGGTTCCACCAAAATTAGAAACAGTTATTTGGGCAGAAATAGATGGAGACTATGGAGAAAATAAGTTGTGGGTTGTCGAGACCCCAGAAGAATCTACACAAAATTTAATTATAGGAAAAATCCTGGCCATGACAAAACAAGGCAAACGTGTTCCAGTCAGAGTACTTAATGAGTTCAAGTCACCAATCCATCTTTCCAAAGGAGCTATATTAGGGCAGTGTCACCAGATTGATACCGTGATAAATTGCGAAACACGTCTCAATGGAAATTCCATAGGTGAAAACGACATCCCGACCGAAATTAACGCTTGGACCGAGGAACTACAGACAAACCGTCAAAATAAGGCTAAACAACTCCTTCGCAGATACTCCAACATATTTGATAAAGACGAATCCAAACCAGGGAGAACCAAAGTTGTGAAACACTTTATTAACATAGGAGATACGAGACCAATCCGCTAGGCTCCTCGTAGCGTTTCATTAGCAAAACGCGAAGTTGTAATCCGGACCATACGTGAAATGAGCGAAAATTGCGTAATTGAACCATGAGAGAGTTCATGGGGTTCACCTGTAGTACTTGTGAAGAAGAAAGATGGAAACATGAGGTTCTGTATGGATTATAGAATGTTGAATGAAGTAACGAAGAAAGGTAGTTATCCACTACCTAGAATCGATGACACTCTGGACTCGTTATCAGGTACGAATTGGTTCTTAACACTTCATTTGAAAAGTGGTTATTGGCAAGGGAAGTAAATGCAGAAGACAAAAAAAGACGGCTTTCAGCGTTGAAGATGGTCTATGACAAGTTAATGCTATGCCCCTTAGATTATGTAGCGCTCCTTTGAGAAACCTATGAAGCAGGTATTAAAAGGATTGCACTGGAAGACTTGTTGGCTGTATCTCAACGATATAATCGTGTTTGGTAAAAAATTTTGTGAACATCTTACTAGCCTGGAAAGGGTTTTTCTACGGACAGCTAACGCTGGTCTAACGCTTGGAAGCCTCTTCCTCTCTCTTCAAAAAATAAGTAAGCTACTTAGGACACAAAGTAACAACGGGGGCCATTTGCACTGCTAACGGAAAGAAAGAGGCAGTAAAAGTTTGGTCCGGTCCTAAAAATTTATATGAATTGCAAAGTTTCCTTGGAATGTGTACCTATTATCGACGACTCGATCCAAAATTTGCCAGCGTTGGTAGTAGCCTCCATGAAGTCACACAAAAAAACAAAGCTTTTAAGTGGAATAAAGAACAGGAAATGGCTTTCCAAACTATAGAGAAACGATTATGTACTGCGGCAATGTTAGCAAATCCGGCCAGGCGTAACGTTCATTTTGGATACGGATGGTAGTGCGTATGCAACTGGAGGTGTCTTGGTTACGATCTACTATATAAAGGCTGCCGGAGTGGTAGCGGGACAGGACACAGTTCTAATTAGAGTGTTCCCAAGTGAAGTGCAAGTGAATTATAAGTAAGCTCGAATAATGACGAACAGGGTGTTAAGTTATTTATTTGAAAATAAAGAAACGAGTATAGCCATTAAATTGTTTCTTTAAGTGAACAATCCAGTGATCGAACTCATTTTAGAGTTTCAACATGAACGATTAATTTACTAAATCCGTTACAGTATGTAATAAATTAATTGTACACGTTGAAACTCTACTCTGAATTCCATCACTGGATTGTTCAATAAAATTCACCATTTAATAGCTATACTCTTTTCTTTATTTCTAATTCAATAACTTAAATTTAGACACCTTCCTTGGCAACACACTAATTAGAAGTGTGTCTTCCTGCCACTCCGCAGCTCTTATATAGTAGATCGTTACCAACAGATCGCCACTCGAATATTCTTGCAACTACGAGTTTCGCCGTCTGGTAGATTCTGGCAAATTATCGTCGATTCTGGCATTCGTGTTCGCCGTACTATGTTCATGTAACCGCTCCAAATTTTTTATAGAAATGAAACAGAGCTGTCAAACTTCGAAAATGACAGTTTCTTGCCGGAATATTTGTCATAAAAATTGTTTTGACAACTATTGCTAAACGTAAGCAATTTGCAGTCTCAATTCGCAAAATTGATATTGTAACGGATTTTCTAAATTAATCGCTCACGCCGAAACTCTACCCTGAGTTCGATCACTGGATTGTACAAATAAAGTCACAATTTAGTGGCTTAGTACTTCTCTCTATTTCCTACTTAACAACTTGACACTTTGTTACTCGCTATTTGAGCTTACTTATAACTCACTTGTACTTAACTTAACAATACTCTTATTTTAACTGTGTCCTGCTGCTACTCCGGCAGCTCTTATATATTAGATCGTTACTTACAGATCGTCACTCGAACATTCTGGCAACTACTACTTTGCTTTCTGTCTGATTCTGGCAGCCTATCGCCGAGTTTGTTTTGCTTTGACATTCGAGTTCGCTAGAGTATCGCCATTTGAACATTCTGGCAACCACTAGTTTCGATGTCTGGTAGATTCTGGCAAGTTGTCGTCAATTCTGGAATTCATATTCACCACAATATCAATAAAGTTGTCTAGACCGCATCTATTGCCGGTCGACATGCTCCGTAAGATACAGTTTGACACTGTTGATAAAGAGAGTGTAATCTCACATTCTAAAAGGTTTAATGTGAATATTTCATGAACTATTAGAAATGTCACAACGAAGCTTTTCGAAAATATTAAATATAATAATATATATATAATATATATATAATATAAAATACCTCATGTCACGTGCAGGTGAATCCCGCGGGAAATCCCAAAAGTTCAATAACCCCTTAACCAACATTACTATAAAACAATAAGCAATAACGAACATGTTTCCATGTAATTTTACGAAGATAATTCACACAGTGACTGACATATTCAGCTTAAAGTTTGCTAGAATAACGAAAATTATTATATATAGTATATGGGAGCTGGTGTAATTTGTAAACCTATTTCACACATTTTCGGCATTAAACTATGCTATATGCAATATTATACGTTCACTTAATTTTACTAAACTATCTCACATATTGACCGATATATGCCGTATAAAGCCCACCGGATGTTTGAAGTTCTTATATAAGGTATAAGCGGGCTACGCGAAGTGTTTAGCCGATTTTCCCCATATTTGACAGAAAAGCACATTATTACATGGAAAGATAATCCTCGAATTTCATTACGATGTTTTACAGATTTACCGAAATATATGGTACACTATTATCACGGATAGATAAGCCTCGAATTTCATTCCGATGTCACATGCATTTACCGATTTTTTCGATATAAAGTCTCTAGTCCTTATTGACACTGTGGTCCTTATATTGGGTATATGAGGACTTGAAAATTTATTTGCCGATTTCAACAATTTTTACACGTGGGATGGCATATCCCGAAAGCATTATTTGTACAAAGTTTCATTCTCATATCTTAATTGCTGCTTGATTTATATATTTTAAAGTGAAAGAATCAGATTAAATTTAAAATTGCGTTATAAGAGAGTAGGTGTGGTTGTTATCCAATTTCACCCATTTTCACAAATTGACATAAATATGCAAATGTAATGTCGTGTACCAAATTTTGTTGAAATTGGTTAAGGCGTTCTTGAGATATGGCATTTCTCCTAAAAGTTGGCGGTGCCATCATCCCATCCCATCCCATCAAAAGTTTACACAGTTTCGTATGCAACCCTTCCGTATCATATTTGCTGCAAGATTTAATGATTCTAACGTGTTTCTTCAGCGAGTTAACGCACTTTAAGTAGTTTTCAACGTAACCTTTGTATGAGAGGTGGGCGTGGTAATTATCCGATTTCACTTAGTTTCCCAGTATATGAGGACATAATAAAAAACTTGTTTTGAATAAGTTGGAATGGTATAGCTTTAACGCTTTGTGAGATCTGTGCATTAAACTTATTGGGGGGCGGGGCCTTGCCCACTTTTACAAATTTTTTTACCCACAGATGCCCCGCTCTACCAGGATTCCCCATAATGTCCGATTACGCCCATCTGCAATGCCAACCTTCTTATGGTGACAAAGAACACGTGTACTAAGTATCACAAAGTTTATCTTAATTTTTACTCAAGTTATCTCTTGCACGAACCGGACGGACGAACAACCGTTAGGTGAACAAAACTAATATACTCTGTAGCAACGTTGGTACATGTTGAGAGTATGATAATAAATGTGACAAAAGAATCCAACATTTGTTATTCAACGAAATTTTTATTGGATTGCAATCATATTTGGCATCCTATTAACTTCTACTTTAGGTGACATACTCATTAGTCAAACTAAGTTAGGCAAATCAACTATGTATATTCATGATATTTGTGTTGTGGGAAGGTACAACAACCATATTTTTTTTTACCGAATGGCATAATATTATTCGAAACATTCTCATTTAATTTGGCTGAGACATCTTCTATCGAGATATTTGCGATGAGTTTAATACATTGTGTAAGTGAGGAAAAAGTCGACCAGAGGGATGTAAATAATTATATTAGAAGGATGGAGTTTAGACTAAGGTCTGGATCGATTTAATTCAAATTCAGTGCTTAACCGTATTATATATTACCATTACACTTAATTACTTTAAAATATTACACGTATTGACTTATATAATATTCTCAGGCGAAACGTCGAAAATCACTATATTGGATAATTTGGGGTTAGGGGAAGGTCTGAGCAGATAACAAAGTTTATTGAGATAACTCAAAATATGACAGACATTTTTGGCATAAAGTCCACTAAAATAACGATAATCTTTATATGTAGTATATGGCGGGTAGGTTAATTCGTAGATCAGTTTCACTAATTTTTACCACCAAACTAATATTCGCAATAAAACTACCATTCAACATTATGCATTCATTTAATTTTGTTAAGATATCTTTCATATTGACCGATATATGCGGTATAAAGTCAACCGAAATTTAGAAACTTTCATATTAGATATTAATTATAATATATTATTAATTACTATTACCAGGAAAAGATGTTATCGGAATTCCATTAAGATATCTCACAGATTGATCGAAATATACGGTATAAAGTTAAACGGGACTTCGAAAACTTTTTTGTTAGGGGTGGGAGCTAAGGAAAATATTAACCCGATTTTCCCCATTTTTAACACATGTGCACATTATTACCAGAGAAAGATCTTCTCTTCATTCTTTAATATATCTCACAGATTGACGGATATTTCTCGTAAAAAGTCGGCTAAAGAGAAAAACTACTAAAAGTGCAATAACTAACTAAGGAAGAATATCAGAAGAATGAGATTTAACCTTGGAGAGAGTACAGTGGGGAAATGTTCATTTTTATTTGAAATCTTGTGCCTCAGAAAGCCTCGATCAATTTCAACCAAATTTGGTGCATAACATTATCCTGATATCTTTAAGTTATAATGTGAAAGATTCTCAGCTTAATTTAATTTAATGCTAAATTAAATAATAAACCCAACAATTACCCTCTTCACGGCCAAACGACGCGAGGGCTGCAATTCGCTTACGTACGGAATTATCCGATTAATGAAAACCAAGGGAGTTAAAACTGTTCAGCTACAAAAACGAAAATTTCAACATCTTATTTATTAAGTGAAAATAATATAGTGTTATTTAATGCTGAAAAGTGAACCTGATAAATCAAAAATGCTGGAATGAGAGCTAGCTTCAAATTTTATCTACATGGTTTTGACAGTATGGGTCTAGCTACCTTGATAAGCGAACCGGGATATTAAATTTAACTTCAGACGAGAGAAAAGAACTATACACTGATCCATTCAAAAGTTTCACAAAGAATATAATGCCAAGCATTTCCCTACAATTACTGAGTGTAGATAGGTTTATAAGTTTTAAACCACTAGTGTATGGAGGAATACTTAATCCAGAATTCCACCGAAAAAGCCGGTGGTAAAAAGTAAAAATTGTTTATGAACGGGCTCTAATTTGGCAGAATGGATTTGGTAGCTAGGGTTTCACACCATAGAGCCATATTAGGGACAAAAAGCGTTTTATTAAAATATTGATCATTAAATTCTTTAGATAATCTTTTAATGAAACTAAGAACACCTTCATCTTTCAAAACCATGTTTTTAACACGAAGACATGAAGAATTCCCAAATCAACAAGGTTAAATTCTTGCTCTAGACTATAGCTTTTTATTACGTGGGGAGAGGGGAACACAGGCATTGTATAAGTCTACAAGTAACCAATCTTAGATTTTTCACTCATACATACGCAGGCGAACGCTTTTAGAATGAAAGAAATTACAATAAGAATGAAATAGAATGACGAAGAGAAGGGGCAAAACATTAGGCATTTGATTAGGTTTGCCTCAAATATTCTACTACTAAAGCGGTCAAATGCCTCAAAAAAGGCCCAAATCTGCTATAGAGTGTTGCCGTGTTTGGTGCAGCTTGTCTGCCTATGTGAGTCGGAAATTATATCTATGTCTGTCGATCTGAATTATTTGATAATTGTCCAAATATTTTTCTGTCGAAGACCGCAATTTCCCTAGTTTTTATGATGTATTGTTAATGTACCTGAGTTGTACCTCATTTTTATATATTTATTTTTGTTTAAATTATTACAACTAGTTTGGCTAAGCATTGTAAATATCACATGGGTGAAAATAGGCCTCCTGGGGAACCGAACACCCAAAAAAGATCGGTGACGCGCCCATATTCCAACCTCAGAGGTGGTGAGGAAAAGCAATTCATATAACAATTAACCATTCAATTAACTTTTGCTTCTAAAATGTGCCAGAAAATTTTATATTAAATTATTAATTAAATTTAAAATTTAAAATTTAATATTATTTTATATTATTTAATATTTTTAATATTTTCCATTAAAAATACCCTTTTTCAAGAAGCGTTCTTATTTTAAAGTCATTTATTTAAAGCTCTGTGCCGAAAAAGGAGCAAAATCGATCAGTTGAAAAACAGCTGTGTGAAAATATTGAAAAAAGAAAATATATGAAAATTTTCTTTTTCATAAGAAAGGTTCTTCTTTACAGTCCTTTTATTTAAAGCTCTGTGGCGGTGTTCTCACAGATAGCAGAGGTGTTATTGCAATTGAAAAGGCAGGAGGGACGAATGGCGCAGGTTACCAAATGAATAACAGAGATGTCAATGCAGATTTCGGAAGAGCAGAATAAATTAAGGCCGAAGTGGATTAGTTAAAAAAGGGCTATGCCAAAGTAAAAAAGCCACCTTTGACAGCACAATTTCATTCCAGACTTTTAAACTTCAGTTTGAAACGACCGTAGCTGCAAATAATTGGAACGCTGGAGATAAAATACCTACATTATTCGTTGTACTGAAATTCAGCAGCAGAAATTCAGAAATCAGTTTAGCAGAAATCTTACAAACCATTCCCAATTGCGAATCGAGTATTTATGAAACCTTGATGGGTGCAATAGAAAGACGTTATGGTAGTGAGCACAGGAAGCAGATCTTCCACATCGAGTTACTAAATCACCGCCAGAAACCCAAAGAGTCTCTGCAGGAATTTGCTACGGAGATTTAGAAATAGCTCATTTGGCTCATGCACACAAATCTGTAGAATACATCAAGGACATAAAAAATCAGAGCTTCGTTAATGGAATTCGAGATGAGATTACACGCTTTGCTGCGTTAGCATGTCCAAAATTTACGTTTTGCAGAAACCGTCTCGAATGCACAAACGCACGAAACGGCTTCTCTGCTTACTAATCGCACATTTAAAGCACATCAAGTAAAAATACAAGAACCCACTTCACGCAACTGTGATATCGAATCCAACCGGTCCAATAATTCAACCAGACGCAAACGCTAAGCTGAGGAAGAGCAAGCAGTTTTCAAATGAAACAAATCGTTTAACTAAAGCGAGCCAGTCGAAAAAGGTATGGGCTCGCTCACGCCAGTGAATGCCCTGTAATCTCCATCTATAGGACTCCATCTCCATCTACATCCGCATAGGACTTCTTAGCTAATCAAGGGATCAAAATCAGCATGGAAAACAGGATAATGACTTATACCAATTTATTTTATTTGTTTTTATTTATTTGGGTTCATTTGCGATGTATATATATATATGTATATGTATATATATATATATGCGTATATGTATATGTATATATATATGTGTATATGTATATGTATATATATATATATACATATATGCTTTTAACAAATCTAACGCCACCAGAATGGGCGTCTCTCAGCGTGGTTTTTAATTTAGATCACGAGCTGTCTGGGTGTTTATGACGGTAAGTGCTTTGGAAGTGCTATGAACTTTTCGGAAACCGTGTTAGTGCTTTGCTAGGCTCAGATGTTGAGTGGAGGTGGGGAGTAACAAGGCTTCGAGTATCTTCACTACTGGGAAAAGGAGAGTTATCGGGCGATAAAACTCCCCCAGGTTGGCTGGTTTCCCCGGGTTTCTTGTAGTGGGACCACTCTTCCAATTTACAGACATCGGGTATGAGAAGAGTGGACAGTGACAGGTTGAAAACCTTGGTGACATATTTTGATCTGGTTGAAGCTAGAAAGCAATTGGTGTGCAGTCTTTTGGCATTTTGCGCAGCCGTAGGGTAACCCGTATTTTGGCCTTGTCTACAGAAGGGTGTAGAATAAAATGTCTGCTAAAGCAGCTGGTGCACTTCTCCGGGTCTGAGGAGCTACTCTGTCAAAATTAATTTCAACCTTATCATCGCGTCTCCTAGGGTTGGAGAGAGATTTGACGGTAGTCCAAAACTTGCTCATTCCGGCGGAGAGGTTACAATACTTCAGGTGCTCTACCCATTTCGTTCGCTTGTGTTGATTTACCAGTTTTTTTTTTTTATTTGAAACCAGAATTGAGATCCCTGGCGTTCGTTTGCTAAAACTGCCGCTTAGCCTGGAAATTTTGGGCGGATTTCCGCAATTAGTCCAGCGGGAATGAACCGGACGTTAGCATAGGCCCCCAGGTGATGCTGTTTATCAGGTCACCATTAGCAACTGTTATTGAACGCTGCGCTTTGCCCAGGTACCTGCCGTTTGTACATCCTAACTCCACGGTGTTCAAAAACACAACGGATCAACACAATGCGTTGATCAGCGCTCCGTCAGTAATAGATTTTTGCTAAAACCAACGGTACCGATCGGCATTGTGGAAATGGACACAATAACCACCTTGGTAAAGCCCGAGGCCCATCTAAAACCCGTGCCGTACTTTGAGTCCGACATCCGGTTGCAATGCAACACCACATTGAATTCTACCGCTGAACAGCTCTCCTCGCCTTCAGGGATTAAACCACAGCCACCGCGATACACCACGATTCAACTCAGACTGATGGCATTTGTAGCTTGAACTCAAATGCCTCTTTAAATGTTTGCATAATACATTTAAAGTGTTATGAACTCAGTTCATGCTAAATACTATAGCACTATTTCTGACATGACTAAGCCTATTTTAGAGCAAAGTTTATTTCAAATGCTGTGCATTTTATCGATTTTAGTCGCCTTTTACAACAGGCATACAACACGAATTATTCTTATGCTCCGACTCGCAGGGGGAAGTAGCAATTGCAATGTCGGGCGAGTTATTACAGGTGCTCATAATTCTGGAGGGGCTTGTCGTTCATTGTTCAGAATGTCGAATCGTCTATCGGTTCCGCCAGCTCCATCGTGGTGTGGGTTATAGTCGCAAAGTACTAACCGGTTCTCGCCACGAAGAAGCAGACTTATGTTCGGTTGATATCCTGTAGGGAAACATGTAAGTGGGGCATGTATATATTAAATATTTCGAGCTCGACTTCACCTGACCGGATGGCTATGCCCTGACATTCTAGGGTAGTATCCCTGGGATCGATGTCTCCATCGATAAGACAATTTTGCACTATGTGGTGTAAAATGAAGGCTTGGCAACACCAATATCTTGTTCGCGATCTTTACGTATTGCGTTGAAACCACTGCATTTCAAAAGATCTGGGAGACTGTTTAGCTTGGTTTTTTTCACCGCCGCTATCGATATGCCTTTTTGACTGATATAATCAACTATTTCCTCGATCTTACTCAAGAGTCCGTTGCAGTTAAGTTGGAAAATGGTCGTGCGTCGCGGTAAGGCTGTCGTGATACTGGAAGTGAGGGAGTATTGCATAGGTGTTACCGCGCCAGTATTTACTAGTGGTAAATGATGCTTATGAAAGGAAGATTGAAACAAAAAGGTTTTACTTCAATATTTACTTTTAATTTCCTAGGTTTTTCTACAAAATGTCGCAAGAAAACCGAAGGAAGCGTATTTGGCTCTAAAGAAAAAATTCCAAAGAAAGCTTTGGAGAAAAAATGTTTGCTAGATATTGAAGAATTTAACAAATCTTTGAAAATGGGGAATTTTGTATTTGAATATAAATATATAATACATTTTTTTCATAAAAATTTAGCGCTTTTTAATTATTTCAATACTTCGATCCTTCGTATTGCGAATTCATATCACAAAATGTGCTAGACAAAACATCGGCGACACGGGTTGCCGCCATATTTTTCATTAGCTAATTTTTATCATTATTTTAAGTTTGTATTGTATATTACATATAAAAAAATAGAAAATTTCCGGATATATTTATTCTAAGTATTCATTTGAAACCGATCGCAATAGCAGCCATGGAAAGGATTTCAAAATGGAGGAAAAAAATACCGCACTACACAGCGGACGGTTACAAACAAGAACACAGAGGGCCCTGCACGAGCAACTCGGTGCCCTATGTCTCTCCTCGTCAAACCGTTGTGAACAACTAAGAGTCTGGACAACAAAAGTCTTGGTGTATGAACGCGGTCTTAGTTTTCTAAATGGTATACTATATCCCATGATTTACGAATTATCTTTGATATCATTGCATACTTTTGCTTTACATTGAGTGTTTAACTTTCTTGAACTGGAATGTCTTTTAAACGAATGAGGCAACCAAAAATGACAACACAAGCTCTATTGGATTTTGATTTGGGTGAAAGTTCATCGGATAGCGACTTTCGTATAGAAGATCAGGACAGTGAGGAAGATCCTGATACGAATGATGAAGGAAATTCCTCAGAAAATAGTAGTGACGAAAATGAAAGTGACTCGGGTGATTTATATACTGGGCATTGCAGTGATAATTTTCATCAAAATATAAAACAAAATGAAAGTAACTGCTCTGATCCCCAATTAATGGGTTGTAAAGAAATATGCAAAGTTCTACAGAAGTTGGATACAAATAGATATGCAGAAACTAAATTACCCGTGAAATCGATTTGCTGTGTTTGTTTAGGTGATCGAAGTGATGATTCAAATGAAATAATTGAGTGCGATGGGTGTGGGGTGTCTGTTCATGAAGGCTGTTACGGTGTGAATGACAATGTGAGTATATCGAGCACCAATTCTACATGTTCTACTGAACCATGGTTCTGTGAAGCTTGTCGTGCCGGTGTTGCAGAGCCAGTCTGTGAGTTGTGCCCTAATAAAGGTGGGATATTCAAAGAAACTGATGTGGGGAAATGGGTGCATCTAATTTGCGCTCTATATATTCCGGGTGTAGCTTTTGGAGAAGTTGATCAATTATCCTCTGTTACTTTATTCGAAATGCCTTATAGTAAATGGGGAGCTAAGGTATGTTCCCTCTGTGAAACTCCTCGTTTTGCTCGTACGGGAGTAAGTATTGGATGTGATGCTGGCATGTGCAAAACGTATTTTCATGTAACATGTGCACAATCTGCTGGATTTCTAACAGAAGCACATCATGAAGAAGCTGACGCCGCAGATCCATTTTTTGCACATTGTAAAGTCCATTCTGAAAAAGAACTGATAAAACGTAGAAAAAGAAATTACCATAATATTCGACTAAATATGGAGCAGAAGCAAAAGGAAAAAAAACTCCTAAAAATTGATGACCCCTGTCCGGCACAGTTACGTATTCAACGTAAACTTTTGAAATATCAATCTAAGTATTCACATAGCAAAAAATTAAAACCAGATCCATGGGTACCGACACAAAAGATGTCACGTCTATTGACTACTTCAGCTTCAGCTTGCAAGAGGTTATTGGCGAAAGCAGACATAATGGCAATTGATGTAGGGCTTTTAGAGCGTCAAGAAACACAGATCGCTGCATTGGCTGATATTCGTAAGAAATGGCACATAGCTCCAGCATTTAGTGTAGAATTTATTGGCTACTATTTGGATAGAATTTCACGAACACAGGAGCTCAAATTGCAACTTTCAGATATGATGGAAAAGAACTTAAGTCTATCTAAAGAACAGGATTTGCTTCGCACAACGTATGACGCAAAGCTGGATTTGAATAAAGATTTAAAATCTAGTCAGGTAAATTTAAGTATAAATACATACATATGTATATATTTCGTATATTTAAAAATATCTAATTCCAAATTAAATGTTTGTGAGAAAAATTAGTATATATATGTTTCAGTAATTCATCGAGTTACGTGCATTATACTTTTATTAAAAGTGTTGTGGAAGAGATCTTGGAAAATTTAATAACAAATATTCCAAATTAAAATTACATATACGTTTAGATTACAATAGTACATATTGTTGAGTATGTAAAAATTACCGGGTAGAATTGACCCGGATTTTTTTTTATACGGCCAAGGGCTGTTATTTCGAAGATCTAACCCTGTTTGGATCGGTAAGTAATAAATTAATGATTTCACCATCAGAACAGCACCTAGGGGCAGGGCTGCTCTATATCTTCCTGATCCGTGCTGGCATTGAGTTCACCACCGGCCTGGAGGGATTTATCTGCTACATATGGCCTAAAAGGCTCCATCTAAACTCTACCTGGGTTTTTTTGTATTTTTTTTTTTTTTACTGTTTTATTGTTACAGTGAAAAATTACTGTTTAATTACTAAATCCGAAACTCCCTCAACCACCAGAGGGAGTCTCCGTTACCTCATACGCTGACGATTGCACGATATGGACGTTGGGCAATGGAATCGATAACATGTGTTTGAGAGTAAACGCCTATCTTCACGACCTCTCTCACTTCTTCACTGCGAGGAGCCTAGCACTCTCCCCTTCCAAATCCACAGCAGCCATATTCACTAATTTGACGAAGGAGTACGGACGAGACCTTAACATTTTTGTCGACGACATTAAAATTGCGACAGTGAAAAATCCCAAAATATTGGGTGTTACGTTTGATGGTCTGCATACAATTGCTATCATTACCAAGGTACAGAGCCGCAACCAGATCCTCAAGTCGCTAGTCGGCAGCGCCTGGGACAAGGACAAAGAAATGTTGCTGGCAACTTATAAGGTAATCGTCAGGTCGGTCATAAACTACGCTGCCCAACTGGTCGCCAGGATGCAGTCAAGCAGAATGGCTCTTAATATCCCCTATCGAACATCTACACTGTGAGGTCTGTATGCTCCCGGTCAAGGAGCAAAACGAACTTCTCTCCAAGCTGTCCCTGTTAGGATATTTCGCAGAAATCACCCCTGCAGTCACCTGCTCCCTTAACATCCCTTTCCCTATGTTCTGACCCCGTCGAAGCAGCCCGTTTCCTGGTTCTACCGTTAAGCGACTTCGATGGCAGTTAAGTTTAAGTTTAAGCAAGCAAACAGGATCGGGATAATCGCTACAATAACAACAATAGCACCCCTCGAATTCGGGGTTAAAATAGGTATGGAGTGACAGAGGAGATTTTCCAGACTGAGAATATGTACATATATAGCCGCCTCATACTTAAAATTTTTAAGATATTTGTATATAAAGTTCAAAAATTTAACAAATTAAGTTTGTAATTCTTCGATTTATAATGAATTTTATGCTTATATTGTGCATTTTTCATACTTGAACGCATTACTAAATTGTTTCTACATATTACTTTTTATTACTTAATTAAGTGTGTAGTTCTTCGATTTATAATGAATTTTTTACTTATACTGTGCACTTTTCGTACATTAACATATTACTAAATCCTTTCTACATATTTACTTTATATTAATTATTGTAAAAACAGCTTTAATTGAACATTACACTTTTTAAACAAAAGGATTATATGCTAACAAATAATAAGTGTTACCATATCAACATATTCTTCAAAAGAATCAAAACAAAAAAAAAAAGAGAGATTATACCCAAAATACTGGAATCATAATTGTGATTGATAAACCCCGGTGTTGGATCGACTAGAGTTATTTTTTTTTAATGCGCGGCCGATGCCCTCCAACGCAGAATGGAGTTCTAAGCGAAAGAACTGAGAACATCCCGGTGTTGGGAAGAAAAATAATTCAATAGTTTTGGGGAATGCTGCAGTGTAGTGTTGATAACCCTTGACCGGTGTCAAGGAGGGAACGGAGATTTTTGTTGTCTTGTAGCGATTAGAGAATTAGCAATACTGAGAGTTATGATATTAAGCGGAAAGGGAGGAATTTTTTTCGATATGACAAAGCACTCAATTTTATTTTCACTGTAAGTAGGGTTTCAATCTATCTAACATTTTTTTTTATTTACAAACCGAAAAATGCAAATAAAGGGCTAAGTTCGGGTGTAACCGAGCATTTTGTACTCTCTCAATTTGCGCGGATCAAAGGCGGGACAAAGTTTTCAGGTACTGGCAAAATTTTATATTAAACAAGAAAGGAAGGGTTAAATTCGGGTGTAACAGAACATTTCATATTTTCTCAATTTGCAACGATTAAAGGCTGTAAAGGCAAACCTTCAGGTGTTGGGAAAACTTTACAATAAGAAGTGTTGCGTAAGAATTCAATATTCATTATTTAACACAAATTTAAATGGATTACAATCATATTTGTCATGCTATTAACTAAAAATTGGTCATATACTCACTTAGTTTACTAATTTCTTCATGTCCGACATATTTATATTAAAATCGATATAACTAACACAAATCACTAGCGATCATATTAGCGATATGAGGTTTTTACCAGAGTTTAAAGCGATTTCATTCATTTTTAACGCTAAACGACATTATGGTTGAGAAAACACTTAATTTCAATAATCTTCATCTTAATTTTAAAAAATCACTCATTTGTTCTATATAAAGGGTTTAAAGTCAGCTGGAAAGTCCGAATCACTATATCGGGTATATGGGACTAGAGGAAAGTCTGGGCAGATAATTTACTTTTGGCATTAAAGTATGCTCGAGAACATATTTCGACTAATTTTTATTAAAATATACTCAGAATTTGACTCATATCTTCGGTGTATAGTCCACTACAATAACGAATACCATTAGTATTATAGTAGTATAGTATTATATGGAAGCTGGGGTAATTCGTAGATCGATTTAACCCATTTTCGCCAACAAACTATAGTATACTGTATCCAAGATTATACATTCACTAATTTAGGCTAAGACATCTATATATTGTCCGGTATATATACAGAGGAGTATTGACCCGATTTTACCAATTTTTAACAAATGGGCGCAATATTACTAGGAAAATTCGTTCTCTGCATTTTATTAAGGTACCTTACAAATTGACCGATATATACGGTATATATAGATTTTCGGTAAGAATTCAGTCTTAGCTATTGAGGTTCACATTTTCGGATTCTGGAGCTTGAAAGTTGTATTCTGATTTCGACTATGTTTGAAGACATAATGTAAATGCACTGTTTATGCAAAGTTTTATTCCGTTATCTTCATTGGTGCTTGATCTGTATACTGAAAAGGGAAAGAATCTGATGGAATTTAAAATTGTGTTATATAGAAAGTAGGTGTGATTGTTGTTCGACTTCGCCCATATTGACACTATAACATAAGGATGCAAATATAATGATTTGCACCAAATTTGGTTGAAATTCGTATAGCAGTTGCTGAGATTGAACGATGTGCTTTACGAGGGTACCTGCCTGTTGTACAGCCTAACTCCACGGTATTCAAAAACACAACGAATCAATATAATGCGTTGATCAGCGTCTCGTCCGTAATAGCTTTTTGCTAAAACCAACGGTACCGATCGGCATTGTGGAAATGGACACAATAACCACCTTGGTAGGGCTCGAGTCCTATTTAAAACGTCTGCCATACTTTGAGTCCGACACCCGGTTGCAATGCAACTCCACACTGAACTCATACACTGAACGCCCAACAGCTCTACCCGCATTCAGGTATTAAACCACAGCCACCATGATACTCCCCGAAGGACCTACCGCCATGAGCAGGTTGGAGCGACAAGCAACTCCACCGGGCCCTTCTCCCCGTGGTACCAGATTAAAGTCTCCGGTCAGACCTCGTAGCTGGGGCTACTTCTATTTGAACTACCTATTTAACTCAGACTGGTGGCATTTGTAGCTTGAATTAAAATGCCTCTTTAAGTGTGTGCATAATACATAGTTCAAGCTAAGTAATATAGTACTATGTCTGACATTGCTAAGCCTATTTTAGAGCAAAGTCTATTTCAAATGCAGTGCATTTTATGGGTTTTAGTCGCCTTTTACGACATGCATGCCTTACCGTGGGTTATTCTTATCCCCCGACCCACAGGGGGAGCAGTTGCTGAGATATGATATTTCACTTAAAATTGGGTGGTGCCACAGCCGCTTAAATTTTTACACTGATTCCAATGTAGCTCTTCCGTACCATATTCGCTTTAAAATTTAAAGCTTCTCAAGCTTAGTGAGTTATCGATCTTTTAGTAGTTTTCGTAGTTTTTTACATAACGGTTATGTGGGGGGTAGGCGTGGTTACTATCTGATTTCTTCCATTTTTACAGGGGATAGAAAGACTTGTTCTAAGACGGTTTGGTTGATATGGCTTCAGTGGTTTGTGAGATATGTACTTTAAACTTATTAGGGGCGGGGTCACCGTTTATCAGTGCAAGTGGGAACTTGAGTGAAAATTAAGGCATCTTCACGAAACTTGGTACACGTGTTACTTGGCACTCTGCGGAGGAGGTATTGCAGATGGCCGAAATCTGTTTATTGCCACGCCCACAAAATACCGTTAAGTGAAGAACAAAGTCGCAAATTAAGATACAAAGCTATAATTTGGTACTTTTGGTAATTTTTCCGAAATTTTACATATTATATGTAATCCTCCTTTTTCCCTCAAGACTTTTCTTATAATGCTTCATCGTATCCGAACTAAGTTTATTTTTAGTTTCGCCATACTATTGTTTTATTTTCGAGATTTCCTTGATTTTACATAATGTGATATATTTCTAGGAATCGTTAATTACCACAATCTCTCAAATTCACAAAGAAATCAACTTTATGTGTCCTAATAAAATATTTCCCAATGCATCTAATATTGGACATGCTCAACACGAATGTAATAAATCAGCATCAACGCCACCCAGTAGACCGATCTCAGTTCCCACAGCCGCTGCTCTTAAAATGGGGGTAGGATTTCCTTTAGCTCATCTTGGTCCGCCTGGAACTAAAGTAGACTCGACACGTCTGCTAAGTACACATGCAAAATCTTCGCCAATTGGTAGTGGAGGTGCGTCTTCAGCACCAAACACACCTACGCTAAACGTGCAAACATTTGAATGTGGTATATGCAAACGCACCACTGACCAGCATCTCTTAGCGAAATGTGACACTTGCAAATTACGCTACCATTTAAGCTGTTTGAATCCACCACTGACCCGTCATCCAAAGAAGTCTAAACTCTACGGTTGGCAGTGTTCTGAATGCGATAAATCAGAAGATTCTGAAGGTATTGCTGATATACCAAAAGGACCTCGTAAATCGCGAACACGTTTTAACAAAGATGGTTCAATTATTGCTGTACCCGAGGCGGAAAGCGACGCTGGACCACAACCTAAAAGACGGTCGGTAGACATACAATTTACAAAAAATCTTACAACTAAAAATAAACCTAATAATTCATTTTCAACTACGAATAAAAATTATATAAATGGCAAACCCAAGATGGATGTATCATCCACGTCCATTTTGGGGAAAAAAAGTAAATGCTATGTTCCTCTCCAAAATATTAAGAAAAAAATCCAATCACCAGCACAGCAACCTCCTTCTCCAGCATTGAACAGAAACAGTAAGATTTTCTAGAAAATTGGAATGAGTTAACTTTGTCTTCATAAATTCTTTGTTATCATTTCAGTAACCCAATTAGTTCATACATCACTTTCAGATGAACCTTTGCTACTGGTACTACCATCTGCCACTACACCTCTCGAAATTGTTTCTATCCAAACTCCTGATCCTGACCCTTTGGCATTACCGACGAACACTAGTACTACAATTTCATCTATGGAAGATTCATCAGATCCTAATAAATCAGGAAGAAAACAGAAGCGTAAAGACAAACATAGAAGTAAGCACAATATTTCATCAGATACTGAAAAATCACCAATCAAAGAGCATAAACGCAAGCGCAAGAAAAAATTACATGGTCATGATACAGAAAACCCACAAGAAAGCATACCGAAAATAAAAATTAAATTTAAAACTTTGCCATTGCCTGGCGAAGTGACGCCGGAGGCTCAGTTTTTTTACGTATCAGCTGATATGGTGCGTTCCGCTGAAGAAGCATCAAGACCAACATCTGTAGAAACTGTAGAAGATCTAATTCCAGTTTTGGTAGAAGAAAGTCCTCTAGGGAGAAGCAAATCGGAAACAATGAATAATTCGCCGGATTTAAGATTTGTGAAAACACCACTTATTACACGTAAAACTAGTCCAAGGAAATCAGCTGGAAAAAGGGATTCACATTTATCCCATTCTAAATCAACAACAATTATACAATCATCTTCAAGTATTGCCTGTTGCGTTTGTAAAAGAGTGGGTTCTAGCAGTAATGCTGTAACATGCGATGAGTGTCATAAGCACTACCACTTTACGTGTTTAGATCCACCATTAAAAAAGACACCAAAAATACGTGGTTATTCATGGCACTGTGCTGATTGCGATCCAACAGACGAAGAAAAAAAATAATCATACATGCTGTTTTGTATTGTTTGTGTTTGAAATATTGTAATAATCAAACGAACTGCTAAGAAATCATGACCAGTGACTTGTTTCAATTAATGCACAGTAAATATCCAACCATCGGTATCAAACATATGGAGAAAACAACAACGTATATACAACAGATGGAGGTTATGTGCTGTTACTTATGAGTGATTGGGGTCGTCATTCTGTGTAATTTTTCCCGATGTCCAGGAAATAATTTTGAATTCATTTAATACTAAGAAATTTGCATGTATTATTTTTATTGTTTGTGAATTTTAAAAATACACACACACTTACAACTATGTATAAGGCGACTTGTGTATATGGTCCGCGTGCAAAGTGTTCCCGCATGACTTTAACCATCTCTTTGCATGCCTTTGAAACCAACTTACCTAACACCCCATTCCCTACAGTCGGATTTCGCCGAAACAGCTCGTTTCCTTGATCTACCATTAAGTGACCTCGATGACAGTTAAGCTTATCCGAAACAGGATATGGATATTCGCTACAACAACAACTTGTGTATATATTGCTGGTCTGTTTACTCTGGCTATTAAAAGAGGATTTTGTATTGCGTATGGCTTCTGACTGCAGTATATTAGAAAAAACAGGTAACACTAGTACATTTAATTGATCCAAACTTGTTTTTGGTATTTCTATACATTCTTTACAAACTTAAAAATAGTAAAAAAAAAATAACATGTATTCTTAGATTTTTAAAAATTTTAGTATTTTGTTTGGCAACCCTTTTGTGACAACAGCTTTTTAACCATTTTTACCAATAATTTACCACTTTTTCACCGCTTATGAAAATTTCGGGTTCTTCACTAGAAATATTATTTCTTATGTTTTTTCCAGCAGAATATTTAAGTCAGGGCATTGTGCTGATGTTTCCATTAAGTGGGGACAATTGCATATTAGACCTATATGCACAATTGACTTATGTTTAAGGTCGTTGGCTTGGTAAAACCTAAAATTGCTGCGTAGACTTACTTTATCTTTTAAGATGCGAAGATACATGGCTTTGTTCATATTTTCCTCTATGAAAACGGTGTTTCCAACACCCGTTGCTGCCGTGCAAGCCCAAACCAAAACATTTCCTCCACCATGTTTCACCATCGTACACGATTCTTCATATCCAGATATTTTTTGGGCTTCTCCCATATCCCACTAACCTTCCGTCAGAGTTAAATACATTAAAATTTGACTTTTCTGAAAAAATCACGGTGTCCCAATTTTTTGGTCCTTCAAAACATAATTTTTGGCGAGTGTCAGACGAGTAACTGTCCTTTTGATTAATGAACGACTTCTTCAGGGAATCTCGGCCATGAAATTCATATGGTCATAAGAAACCAGTATACATGAAAATGCAGATAACAACCCTCAGTTTAAAGTATTTGGCAGTATTGTTCAAATTTGTAACATATATCGTAAAATAAAACATAAATAAAAGGAAAACAATAATTTTCAATGGAATTTAAAATCGTTTAGCAAATTTGAATTAATTTGTACGTTCGTCGTGAAATTATTATATTCTGAAAATTTATTTACTAACTATCAAACTAACTATCAAATTATAAATGGTGTTTCCTCAATACATCAATACACAATGCAATTCTTAATATATATCTCACAACAAAAAAAATATACAAGTAAATATTACATTAGGAATTTTTCTCATAAAGTGTTTGAAGAACAACGATTTTTTGGAGATCAATCCTGGTAAATTATTCAATTAGAAACGTTCGTAAATAAATAGAAAAAGCGTATTTATTTTCTGTAAAGATATTCAATGTGTTCAAACGCCAAAACTCGCAAAACACTGTAGTGATTTGATCTTGAGAGTTGCCTGATTTTAACATTTCTGTACACTATAATACAGGATGGGAGTCATAGATAATAAAGAAAAATGGCTACTGTTTAAGCAACTTATTCAAATACAGTAAAGTGAAAGAATCATATGGAATTTAAAATTGAGATATTTAGGAAGTAGGCGTGGATGGATTTCTATTTCGCCACATTCACACTGTAACGCACACGTCATGTACCAAATTTGGTTGAAATTGGTATATCAATCCCTAATATAGACTATATCACCTAAAGGTGGGTGATACCACGCCCATTCTCTAATTTTACACTAATATTTTTTAACCCCATAAGTACCATCTTGGCTGTGAAATATAATGATCTGAAATTTTTACTTAGTGAGTTATCGCACTTTTAGTAGTCTTCAACATGACCCTTGTATGGGAGGTGGTTGTCATCAGATTCACTTCATCACCAGTGTATCAGGACATAGATTTGTAAGGCTTGTTCTGAGAAAGTTTGGTTGATATAGCTTTAGCGATTTGTGAGATATGTAAATTAAACCTATAGGGCCATTCCCACCTTTTAAAAAATTTAACTCACAGATGCCTCTCCCCACTGTGATTCTCTGTGCTAAATTCTAGTTTTATATATTAATTGGGCAGTTATAGCATTTCATGGATTTTCTTTTGACGGCATTTTGTGTGCGTGGCATTATTCCGATTACACCCATATGCAATACCAACCTCCACAGAGCCAAGGAGCATGTTACGAAGATATCTCAAAATTTATTCAAGTTATCACTTGCACGCACAGGCGGACGAACTTACAGTCACTCGTATATATATTTAACGAACAGTTTTAGGTGAACAACCTTTAGGTGAAGAAAACGATTATACTCTGTTGAGACATGTTGCGAGTAAAATAAATATGCAATCTTGGGTATGCTACGGTTTGGTGCCGAAAATGGATGATACCGATATATGAATTATGCTACATACGGTCAGCGTCAAATATTAGCATACAACTAATGTTCACGTCTAAGACCATTAATATTTAATTTAAGATGTAAATTCTTATATATGTTTTTTAACTATTGATAACGTCGCAATTTGTTACTTTATTTAACGCAGTAACCCGTTGAAACAAAAGTAAAATGTACAGAATATTTCATATCAAAGGAAAAATACATACGGAAATATAGTAAAAAATTAGCATACAGTAGACATATTTAAAGCGTTATAACTACCGTTATTGACGCCGAGGCTTATGATTATAAGTAAACTGTCTACTTAAATTTCTGAAGAAGTTTGCGGTTGTCATCAGTACGTGTTGGTTGTATCCTAAAAGCGCTCACGATGGTTCGTGGAAAGGAGCTTTCCATAGATCCAATAGATCTAAGAAATTTGGAGGTCAGCATCTTAATACTAAGATAACGACCCGAACCATACAACAAAAGTTGTCAAAGCTGTTGTATAACATCCCAAAACAGTTAAATTCACCTCCCCAATCCCCGGATCTCAATCCTATTGAGAATTTGTGTGTTGTTCTAGACACAAACATTAGAAAAAGACCCACAACCTCAAAAAATTATTTGTGGAACGCCTTGACTGAAGAATGGACGAAAATGCAAAAGACCTATTGAAACCGTTATAAAGTCTAATGGTGGCCCCACAAAATATTAGTTTTAATTTTTCTGACCAACGTAGTATAAAAAATGCTAACTTTTGAATGCATTTTTAGGTACTTTTTTCACTTCTAACTTTCGACTTTGACTGTATAATGAGTTTGGTTATTTTAATGGACTTTGTGCTGAATATATCGGTCAATGTGTGAGCTATCTTAATAATATGAGATCACGTATACTGTACGTACGATCACATTTAATCAATAATTTGACCAAAGGTAAATGTAATCAGTCCGGACTTTCCTCTACCCGCAATATAGGGATTTTCGACTTTCCGATTGACCTCTTACCGTTTACATCGGTCAATAAGTTCGATACATCAATGAAATTATATCGACATGTTTTTTTTTTTAACAATATTGTGGTTTTGGCGCTGATTATGAATAAAGTCCTTCTGGAATTTGACACAGCCTTCGTATCCCCGATATTTTAAATTTAGTTCCTTTGGTTTTTATATCGCATATGTCTCAATAAAATTAAGCGAGAATATTTCGATTAGCATTATGTCATTCGGTACTAAAAATTATGGCTTTGGTATATTCCTTTCCACTGCTCTAATATGATGGACATAAGATTAACTTTAATATTTGTCTTAGTTGGTTGATTTTAATATAAATATCTCGGACATGGAGCAAAATGTAGTAATGAAACCAATGCCCCTATTACGGTTTCCAATTTAACGGCATTTTAGTAGAATTTTTTAAATTCGTCATTAACGATAGCAACTCAATTCGTCAAAAAAATTTCAGTTGAAGTATTCTCGAACTTATAACCTTTTTGTGGATAATATCAAAAATGGACAACTGCTGCCTAGCAGTAGTGTTTGAATTTATTGCAATTTACTTCAGATTATGGGAAATGTTGCGAACATATGGAATCGATACAATTGGCTGTTCCTGGAAATGTAATTTTTGAGTGAAATTAATACCCCTATTATGGAAGGCTGCTTAGGATCTTAGTTACCGTACACTCATGTTGGTTGCTATTGAATTTTACTTTAAGGAAAGCTACTGAAACCAGGGTGCTTGAAAACGCAAATAATAACCCTGAGTTTACATTTTTGGGAAGCACTGTTCAAAGTTTTTAGCGCATTGTAAACAAAATACTGGCAGCAAAAATAAAAGTATTAAGACGCAAACAGCAACGATTTGTGGCAGTATAAATTCAAAAATAGCTACGTTCAGTAGCTATGAATTGCTTTATACTAATCGGGAAGAGAATTCGAATGTCGCTTTTATTCGACGACACATTAGAGATCATTCCAATCCTTTGGAGCTTCGACTTGTAAAGTGAGTTGAAAGATTGTAATATTTTGATATTGATATTGTATTTTGATATTTTTACTATAAATTTATACCTTCATTTTGTACCTAATAGATTTAAGCTATAAGCTAATATAAGTATATGCTAGCTATATATATACTACTATATAGTTTTACTACTTATTAGTTACTACTATTATTTATATTATTATACTATTATATTATTATACTATTATTTATACTATAGTATTATATATTTACTACTATTATATACTACTTGGGAGAATTATCCCCGCGTTAGCGGTAAACTGCTGTACCAAAAATGTAGAGGAATGACTTCAACACTGGTATCTCACAACCAACAATGTCTGTAATTCTCACAGAAGTGACTACGCTGATGCAACAAAGGTTATGCTTAAAACACATAAAATTTGACAGAAGGCAGCGAACGAGGAGCAAAGCAATGGAAAAATAAGCTTTTGCAATAAAAGTGGATTCCCTGGTATGATAGGAGTGGTATGTGTGGAATAATTAGATTTGCGACTACAATATGAAGAAAACTTTCATCGACGCCAGATATCCTGGAGCAACACACGATGCTTTTAAATGGAACAATAGCACACTAAAAGAAATTACATCGAATACAAAGTAATAAAATTTTAACTTGTAAACTGATAAATGAAGTAAGTAAATAACGGTTTGCAACTTTAGCTTTTTTCATTTTTAGATTTTACGTTTTTTCTGCGTATTTCGCAACTCTGGTTAAAAAAAATAAAAAATTTTTTTTTCGATAATTATTTTTTAAATATTAGCATTTCCACCTTCTTATCCTTAATGTTCTCCTTTTTTGGTTTTTTGTGCTGTGGGTGTGTTTGGTGTGGGCGATGTTGCGAAAACACCACTCAAGTTTATGTGTGGTGGCAGACTACCTTATGGCTCTATAGTATGACAATCGTCTGGTGGATTCATGCCAACCTATGTGTGCAATAAGTCTGCCACCGTTTTTTCCAGAACAGATAAGGAACATTCCTGTGAAGGTCCTCCTCCCGCTGTTCGGAAATTTATGTTGTCGGCAAAATTTTTTTTTTGTTTTTGCTGGTAGTTAATAAAAAAAAATTATGAAAACAAATATATAATAACATATTTTATATAATTAAAACATTACCCTCTGGAACTCTTTACCTCTCCTTTGTGGTGGTCTAAAACTTTTTATTTCGTCTGCAAAGCTGTTCTACTGGGCCTCTACCTGTTGCCTGCTTTGTCCAAACGACCGCGTTTCTGGTGGAACTTTAGGGTTTTTCTGCGTCAAATGTACTAACCATTCGAATTGTTTGCCATTTGTTATTTTCAGTATTCTTGGAAATAAAACATCATTTATTATTTTATTATACCTAAAATATTTCCGCGAACTCATAATACATCTGCTTTGTTCAACTAAACGAACTATAATGAAGGAAATTGTTCCTGAGCAGTTTCTTAATTTTGGCATTTCTATATACTGCAAGTGCTGATAATAATCAATAATATACACAAAATGGTGACTGCTGATTCAATACCCTGATCAATAGACGTCCACTCGTAATGTTGCGCATAATTTTAATATATTGTGGCGAACACGAATTCCAGAATCGGCGACAACTTGCCAGAATCTACCAGACATCGAAACTAGTGGTTGCTAGAATGTTCGAATGACGATATTGTAGTGAACTCGAATGTCAGAACAAAACAGAATCAAGAGAACAGCGAAGCTAGTAGTTGCCAGAATATTGGAGTGACAATCTGTTTGTAACAATCTACTATATAAGGGTAAGATAATACTAAGAGTAAGCTCGAATTAAAGAAAAGTCTGGCCATTAAATTGTGACTTTAATTGAACAATCCCGTGATCGAACTCAGGGTAAAGTTTCAACGTGAACGATGAATTTAGAAAATCCGTTAAAATATGTTCCTTCATCTCATTTAGTAAAAATCAAAATAGTTTCTTAATTAAACGAAAATGAATCTGCAACAATCATTATTAAAAATCCTTTAGATTATCACTACAACTTTTGCTTACTTGGTGTTTGGAAGTTCCAATGGATTGCAGTAAACACAAGGTTTTTTTCGTTCGCGCAGCACATAAGTTTTGGCTTCAACATTTCCGTCGTTGTTGTTAAATCAAAACTAGTAAATTTAAATTTTTATTCACTCTTTCGCAAAAGATAACTTACTTGTATTGTTTTAGTTTTTCGTTCCACTTCCATTGGCTGTTTAGTTATTTGCCCAAACTTCACTTTTTTAGGTTGGCAACATCAATGAAATTAGTTTTAATTCGTAATGAAAAAATTTGAAAACACGTCTCCAACTTTTATCCGCGCAAATTGCGAGAGTATGAAATGTTTGATTGTATCCTAACTTAGCTACTCTGTACTTTTTAAGCTCACAAATACTATTTCTCGTATAATATATAATATTATATTATATAAATATCTTGTTAATAGAAAATAATACTCTTTAAATCAAATAAACTACTACTATATGCACGCATGAAGAAATACATCTTGAGTCTGGCAAGAAGAGGTTAAACTTTCAGAAAGCTAAGAGCGACGGAACTAGCGATTTTGACGATCTGGTCTACACGGAGCCTCGAAGGTAATTTCCTAATGCCTCTCTCATGGAAACTCTCGCCCCTATTGGCTAACTGTGACAGGCGATTATCTTGAGACGAAACTTGGTGAAGCTTCTCTTGAGGCGTATTTTTCACCAGCAAAATCATTCGCCATAGCCAGGAACGGATAGTAATCACTTGATGCCAGGTCCCGACTATAAGGTCGGTGTGTATCGATGTGTGTGGTCTGGCGTAGTTCTGATAGGACACAATTCCTCTCCTATTGCTTAAAACTTGCTGTCTCTGGGCGATTGCTTCCATCAGACAGTCCATTTGTTGACAGTACAGGTACAGTATTTGACATCAAAATTACCGGAATGGAATCAACTAAACCAAAATTACTCATGATTGACTGTTACAGTATCAACACCATAAACACTTATTGGACCCGAAAGAGTATCGTTAAATATCACACCTTGTGTTCTATTATTGAGATAAGAGGTAAACATTGAAGCAATTTTGGTTGAAAACCATAAAGATCAAGTTTTACGAGTTACGAGTTGTACGAGAATTGAGTGATTTACCTCATCGGAAGTTTTGCTAACATCAGTGTAATATCCGTACGCTTATTCTCCCCAAAACTCTTTAATACATGGTTCACATATTCAAGCACATTTATTAGTGTAGATTCCCCTTTACGAAATCAGTGCTGAGAACATGAAATCAATGGAGAAATCGAAAACGTCATTTGATCTGTGATAATAGCTTTAAAAAGTTTAGATATTGCCGATATTTTTAGATAATCCGCTAAATCCGCACTTATGCAAATGGATTACAAACGACTGTTTCCATAAAGAACAAAATATACCAGGTTTTAGAGAGATATTAAGTACCTTTGTCAAAGACTTGTGGATATATTTGGTACAATTTTTAAGGAAGTATGATGGTAGATGCATAAGAATCAGTGTAAAATTTGGACAATGAAATTCCTTTAGGTGAAATTTTATATCTCAGGAATTTCAATACCAATTCGAACCAAATTTGTTACGTGCCATTATATTTGCATCCTTATGTTACTTTGTAAAAATATGTGACATCGGATAACCCACGTCTACTTCTCATATAACAAAATTTTAAAATTCATTTCGTCCATTTACTTCAAAGTAGATAAATCAAGCATCAATTATTATGGATTTTCAATTATTATTATTATTAATTATTATTAATTATTGAAAATTATGAATTACGGAGTAAAGCTCTTTATAAACAGTGCATTCAAGATATGCTATCTCGAGCTTAAAAACGGTGGAAATCAGCAAACAGCTTTTCAATGCCTCAGACACCCAATGTATGGACCCCAGTGCTCACGGCTAACTTTGTACCGAAAGTCAGATTTCT
Organism: Bactrocera minax; assembly: GCA_021498325.1. NCBI lineage: Eukaryota > Metazoa > Arthropoda > Insecta > Diptera > Tephritidae > Bactrocera > Bactrocera minax. The sequence goes on along the minus strand of JAKEEE010000055.1, from coordinate 697,792 downwards.
TAAAGAAATTCGAGAAATATCTTTTGATAATGAATCTTTGCCCTTGAGTCAAAAATGGGTAAAATCGGGTAAATAGTGCTCCTAGCCACTATATATTTAATATACAATAAGAATTTCAAACTTTCGGTTGTCTTTACATCGTATATATCGATCAATATGTAAGATATATTGGCAAAATTAAATGAACGTGTAATATTGGATATATGAAAGTTTAAAGCCATATGTGAAATCGGTCATCGAATTATCCCACCTCCCATATATTACTTGTAAAGATTTTCGTTATTCTAGAAGCAGTGTGTTCGTTCAGTGCGTGAGTTATCTTCACAAAATTGCGTGGACTTGGCCATGGACTCTCTAGTGCACTTGAATAACGTCAAAACTTAAAGTAATTAGTCCATACCTTTCTTTAGCCCGAATATACCCGCTATTGTTAATATGCCGCTTATGTTAATTAGTATGTGTGATAATTCAATGAAATTAAGTGGACATGTTTTCTTAAACCTAATGTGGTTTCGCGTAAATATGAATGAAATCGGTCCAGACCGATGTGTAAGCCCCATATTCGTAATATAATGATTTCCGATTCTCCGGTTGACTTATTCCTCATATATCCAATATATTTAAGTAAGTTTATATCGCATATATCTCATTTTAGTTAATTTGATAGATTTTTATATACATATCTCGAACGGGAAGCAAAATATAATAATGAAAGTATGCGAGTCTATGACCTGTAATATAAGTTAATAAGATACCAAATATGATTATAATCCAATCCCAATTTCATCGAATAATAAATTTAAGATTCTTATCAAACATTTTTTAATATAAAGTTTTATCAGTGCCTGAAAGTATTTCGCGGACATTATAAATAACTTTATAATTTAAGCTGGTGCTTAATTTATATACTGTAAAGTGAAAGAATTAGTTGGAATTTTTAATTGGTGTATAAGGACGGTAGACGCTATTACAGTCCGATTTCGGTGCCAATCCCGGTAGGTTTGAAGGCTTTTGTTAAAAGTAGCATTCTGCATAGGCGTCGAGTGGAGCAGCACTCCGAACGGACCAGTATAAATTGTCGGTAAAAATAGCTCGGGTTCTAGAGAACATGAACATCGATTTGAAATTCCGTACGGCTGTCATGCTGCTTCGAGTTGGATAAGGATGTAAGGGTTGCCCAGTAGTTATTCATATCAGAGGAGAGGTTGGAAGATTTCAATTTGTTTACGCATTTAGTGTAGTTATGCCAACTTATGCTATTCGTCAGACCAATACTTGTGATGGTTATATCTGACAATCCATTACTTGTAGCCATAGTTTTGGTGGGGGCTTTGTCATTCATTGTGAGGAATGTCGAGCACTTCTCTATTCATCAGTGTTAGCTGTAGGTATAGTTAGTTAACAGCCCTTAGTCGGATAAAAATTTTGTAAATTTCTGTAACGTAAAACTGGTTGGCGTGTGAACTGTGCCTTTTGGTTGATTGTAATCGATTCACAATTTCGTCAAATAACTTCGTTGAATTCATACTCAATATTTTTGTACTGTCGCAACATGTTTTAACAGATTATATTAGTTTTGTTCACCTAACAGTTGTTTGTAACACCTTAAATTAATCTAGATAGATATGTAGTTGTACATATAAATGACCAAGGGGACGAGACACGTTGAATTCCGGGTGACTGCCTGTCCGTCCCCCCGTCCGTGTCAATTTAAGTAAAACCTAGGATATCTTGCTGAAATTTGGTACTATAAGAAGAATGAGCGGAATCGAACAATTGGGACGCCCACAAAATGTTAATCGAATTCCTATAAAGTGCTACAACTAATCTTTCAATTAAGATTTAAAAGTGGAACTTGGTACAAGAATCGAATGGCCGCGTCCCCTAATATGTTTAATGAACATATCTCTCAAACTACTTAAGCTGTAGTTGTTAATCTTGGTGAGGACAAACCCTTTCAGCACCTCCATCAACGATGTGAAAAAAAGTGAAATTAGATTATAACCACACCCACTCGCCAAATAACGGCTTTGTTGAAAATAACTGAAAGTGCGATAGCTTACTAAATAAATACCTCAGAAGTATTAAATTTCACAACCAAGATGATACCTAAGGGTTTCAAAGCAACCGTTGTAATAAATGGGCAATGGGAGTGGCACCGCCGGCTTTTAGACGACATTCCTTATTACAGGAACTACTATACCAATTTCAACTAAATCTTTTCAACTAAATTTGTGTCCTTATATTACAATGCGAAAGAGGGCGAAATCGGAATCCAACCACGTCTACTTCCCATATATCACAACTTTAAATTCCATGATTCTTTCGCTTTGCAGTATATAAATCAAACGCCAATGACGATATAGGAGCAAAACTTTGTACAAAGAGCGGAATTAGGGTTTGCCATCTAAAGTCTAAAAGTTGTAGAAATCGGAATATATATTTTCAAGCCTCTAAATACCGAATATGTGAACTCGTACCTATGGCTAACTTTTTAGTGAAAATATAGGTCAAACAATGAGATGTATTATTGAAATTCAGAGTCTTTTTTGATAATGTTGTACTCTTGTGTCAAAAATGAATAAAATCGAATAAATATTTCCGGTTAACTTTATATCGTATATATTGGTGAATATATGAGTTATTCAAAGAAATTCAGGGAACTTCTGGCTGATAACAGTGTATTATCCTTGTGCTTAAAGTGAATAAAATCGTGTAAATATTTCACCTAGCTCCCATATGCTTAATATAAGAGTTTCAAATTTACCGGCTATATCGATCAATATGTAAGATATCTTAGTAAGAAAATTAAGTGAATGTAAAATACTGCATATACTATAGTTTAGTGCCGAAAACGAGTGAAATTCTTCGTATAATTATTTTCGTTATTGTAGCAGACTTTATGGTGAATACGTCGGTCAATGTGCGAGTTATCTTCAAAAAGTTGCGTGGAAAGATATTCTCGAGTATACTTGTGTAATGTCAAAAGTTGCTGAAATCAATCTAGACCTTCTCCTAGCCCTAATATACCGGAAATAGGGATTTCAAACTTTCCACCTGGCTTTTAACCGTTTGTTTTGGTCAGGATGTGTGATATTTTAATGAAATTAAGTGGACATGCTTTCTTAAACGTTATGTGGTTTAACGTTAAATTTGAATAAAATCGATCTAGACCTTGGTCTAAACCCTATATCCCTAATATAATGATTTCCGATTCTTTGCTCGACGCTTTCCTAATTTACTCTTTATATTAAGATTACCCATTTTGGTTGAGTTTATATCACATATATTATTTGATTTGATTGGGTTAATTTTAATATAAATATTACGATTATTATGTTATATATATCTTGTTATTATATATAAATATTGATATATTTATATATATATATATATATTATTTTATTTTTATTATATATTTTTTTATAAAATTTTTATTATAATTATTTTTTTTATATTATAAAAAATATAAAAAAAGAAAAATGCAAATATGTAAAAATATAATGATAAAATATTAGGTATATTAGGTATATAGTGTTTAATTATAAAATATCAACAAAGACATGAAGCAAAACATAATAATGAAACTAATAATATACTAAGATGAGCGATATGATTATAATCCAATCGCAATTTCGACGAATAATGTATGTTGAATTTTTATGCATATCTTTTTAAAGTAAAATTTTGCAAACACCTGAAAATAAGCCCCCGGCTTTGAATGTAAAAAAAGAAAAAGAAAATTATTGGTTACACCCGAATTTAGACCTTCTTTATTTGTTTATTATGAAGTTTATTGCTGATACCTAGAGTTATACAAGCCTTAAAAAACTCGGATATGTTGATGTTTTTGCTCTACTTGTTCGATGTTCTCTTTTTCACTACCTGTTTTCTCTTATCGAAGTGGTACCGGGTACAAAAAGATATTTGGTTCCATTGTTCGCAAAAAATTCAGCACATCACTATAAGCAAATCGTCGATGAAAATTGTGTTGAAAGTAAAGTATTTGTAAAGATTTAGAAAATATGAACATCCGAAATATAAAAAGTTTAATAGGAATATGTTTTGTTCGTCCTTACTCTACACATACACACCAAATACAAACTATCAGTGGTAACAACTTGCGTAACTCAAAAAGCAACTTAAAGATGGCTGGGTGGGAAATTCACAACTATGGAACGACTGAAGAATTGCAGTATGGGACGGGTCTAAGAATGCCGGCAATTAAAAGTTCTACTGACTGCTTAGTACGTGTTAATGCTACAACAATTAACCCTATTGATGTAGCAATGCTAGGTAAGTAGGACCAAACTATTACCTTCATAGTTTAAAAATTTTTAATTAAAAAGTTGAAATGATATAAATTAAAATGTGAATAGGAGGATATGGTTCAAAGGTTTTAAATCTATTGCGATACCAATATTCAAACACGATAGAGTTTCCATTAATTCTTGGACGCGAATTTTGTGGTGAAGTTGTTCAATGTGGAATGGGCGTCAATAATAAAATTGCTACGGGTGACAGAGTATATGGTGTTGTACCGTTACATATAAGTGGATCGCATGCCCAGTATGTTGTTGTGCCAGATTATTGTGTAATTATATTCAAATATATTTTTAAACTGATAATGCATACTTACATTTTAGTTGTCAATTGCTCCAGTTTCCTTATCGAATGAGCAGGCAGCGTCAGTTCTTTATGCTGGTCTTACTGCATGGTCGGGGCTATATGTTACCGGTCGTTTAGGAAGCATTTGTGGTGCAGTCTCCAGTTCTGGTGGGGGCAAAAATAGCCGTATCTTGGTCATGGGCGGCTCTGGCAGTGTTGGCTCACTGGCAGTACAATTACTTAAATCACAGAAGGTTACTGTTATTGCTACATGTAGTGATAATGCTATTGAACTTGTAAAAAATTTGGGAGCGGATTATGTGATCGATTATAAAAACTTAGCTAATTTCGAGACTTTGCGGAATTATGCACCTTTCGATATTGTGTTAGATTGCGCAGGTCAAGGAACAGAGCTGGCAAATAAGCTTAATTTCCAATTTAGTCAGTATATAACGTTCTCTTCTCTTTTGTTGAGTAATATTGATAAGTTTGGCTTAAGCTTCGGAATGATGAAGAATATAACACATTTTATTGAAGCCAATGTGAAATCATTATCCGGAAGGCGATTTTTATTAAAATATGGTTTCTTTATGCCAGCACCACAAGGAATTGAACTACTGACACGTTTGGTGAATAGAAATCAGGTATGTAATTACTTTGAAGATTGGTCAGACGAGACATGTAAAGTTCTTTTGTATGGATGTAGAAAACGAAATTTCTAAAAATTATGTGAAAACATATTTTCTTTTTAATTTCTGTAAAGTTTTTTTTTAGAATAGAAACCCCAAGAATTCAGGGTTGAAATAAGTTCGCGGTGATGGAGTGATGTATTTAAAGTTCAAAAATTTCCAAATTAATGCATGTTATTTCATTATATTTAACTCACACTCATCTTTCACCAAGATTTTGTAGATGTGTAGTTAGACTATGATTATTGAAATTAATTAATTTTTTACTTTTATTGTGGGCTTTTAAAGAAAAAGTGTATTTTAAAAATTATTTGTTCCACTCATAGTTAAAAATAATTTGTGTTTTCATTTATGACAAGGGCGAGCGTTGCTTCTTCCTAGAAATCATAAAAGGATTTTGCATAACTTGTCACACAATAGCAGTTTTTTTTATTTGACATTCTTTTGCGTAGAACGTAGCTTTTGGCCGCGCTTAAAAATATAACGAATCGATTAAACACGGGAGAGTTATCAAGGAAAGTGAAATCATGAATTATTTCGCAATACTGCAATATCAATCATATTCCTTCGATTTATTTACATTGCATGTAGATATCGCATCACTTCTAATTTCGAAGCATGCAACTCTTGTTTTGTGAATAAATGGAATTTAAGAAAAGCTTTAATACTGATTTAACGCTATTTTTGCACTATGTAATATAAAAGAAATATATGGAAACAATTTAGTGAAGAGTTGGTGGATATAAAAGTATAAAATTCATTATAAATCGAAAAATAGCATGCTTTATTAATAAATCTTTTAATAACTGTAAGTCAACGGCAGCAGAAAACTATATTGTGACGAACGCGAATGCAAGAACATGACAGAATCGACGATAACTTGCCAGACTCATTGTTTGCTAGAATGTTCAAGTTACGATCTGTTGGTAACGATCCGCTAAATAAGGGATGCCGGAGTGGCAGCAAAGACAGTTGTAATTAGGGTGTTCTCGAGTAAAGTGTTAAGTTGGTTGAATTAGGAATAACCGAAAGTGTATAGCCATTAAATGGTGGCTTTCATTTAACAAACCAATTAATCGCACTCAGAGTAGAGTTTCAACGTAAGCTATTAATCTAGTAAATCCGTTAGAATATTATTAATCTGGAGAACCACCTCTATCAGCCTAAACGTATACTAACTCCGAATTCGGGGTTATTCTAAATCTCAACTGTTTTTTCTATCTCTGTGACAAAGTTATTTTTTAATTATCTACCTTAATTAATTATAAGAATTAAAATGAGCATAAAGTAAAGTAGAACCTGTGATAAGAACTGTTAATTCTACAGCTAAAACATCCGATTTCGCCACCAGTTACTCTTCTCCTTCTCAGTTGGTATTAAAAAATGCTTTTAACCGAACCGTAAAAGTTGTAAGTTGAAGTTTGAAGATGTAAATAGTAATGGTGCCTGTCTTTTGTGCTTTAGTAAAATGTGAAAAGTATCTTTAAAACCTTTTAATGTTAATAGACTTAATAAGTTATTCAAATCATTTAAAATCGTCTGTAATATTTTATGGGTTTTGACATTTTAGTTAAGATAATAACTAGAAGTGTCTTGCAATACTTAAATTAAAATACTCAAACTTTTTAATTTTAGCTTTTATTTTAGCTTTTAATTGATAGCGTATTCATTTTTGTTCAGTTGTCCCGTACTTTTGAGATGGCTCTACATGAAATGTCTGATAGTGTTGAAATTATTGAAAATATTCATTCTTTTAATTTCAGTTATTGCCGCTAATTGATAGCTCATTCACATTTGATGAGTTACCCCGTGCTTTTGAGAAGGTGATAAGTGGCCATTTGCGAGGGAAAGTTGTAATAACAATGTTTTAATTTACAAATAAAATATTCACGATGTTTCCGTATTAATTAAATGGTAAGTCTTATATACTAGTCTATCAGGACTTCCAAATAATCGTTAACCAGAATGGTATTTTCATTTACATATTTCGATGGTAGATAATATATGCATTAGGTGAAAAGTTTTTTTACTCGGCAGGTATGTATGTACATAATAATAATAATATGCTATTAAGAGTTTATTTGTGGTGAAATAATTTTTTATGTTTCAAGAGAACAACAGAGGTGATTTATTTTCACTGGCCGCTTTTCAAATGTTATTCCTTTCTTGAACTTTTATTCCACATAAAATTTTGCCGGTAAAATAAATTATTCACTATTATTAAATTTTTGGACGTTCATATGACTATGACATTTCAAACGTATAATATAAATTTAAAACAAGTAAGGAAGTGCTAGGTTCGGGTGTAACCGAACATTTTTACTCGCAATTTTTAAAGATCAAAGCCAGGTGTATATTTTTAGGTTTTGATAAAATTTTATATTAAAAAATGTTACGTAAGAATTCGAAATTCATTATTCGACGAAACTGTGGCTGTATTATAATCATACTTTGTATATATTACTCATTATCTAACTAATTTATATTATAGATCATAGACTCCCTTAGTTTCAACCAGAGAAACGGAAATCATTATATTAGGGATAAAGGGCTTAGACCACGGTCTAGATCGATTTCATTCATATTCAGCGTTAAACTACATAACGTTTAAGAAAACATGTCCACTTAATTTCATTAAAATATCACACATACTGACCAACATAAGTGGTAAAAAGTCAAGTGGAAAGTCGGAAATCCCTATTTAAGGTATATTAGGGCCAGGAGAAGATCTGGATTGATTGCAGCAACTTTTGGCATTACACAAGTAAAGAATATTTTTTCACGCAATTTTATGAAGATAACTCACACATTGACCGACATTTGGCATAAAGTCTTATAATAACGGAAATCGTCATATGTAGTATTTGGGTGCTGCCGTAATTTGTTTACCGATATAACCCATTTTCGGCATTAAACTATAGTATAGGCAGTATTATACGTTCGCTTAATTTTTTTTAGGATGTCCTACGTATTGATCAATATATATGGTATGTTATAAAGGCAACGGGAAGTTTGAAATTCTCATATTAGTTATATAAGAGCAAGCGGAAGTATTTACCCAATGATTTCTGCGAAAGCAATCCAGCAGGAACTGCTTGAAGAGGAATTCATTGTTTTCCTAGACCGGGATCAAACTGGCCTCACTGTGTAGATGTTTGATTAGCGACATTAAAAGGCAACCTGTGATTGTCCGGAATCGGATAAAAACCACGCCTACTTCTCATATAACAGAATTTTAAGTTTCATCTGATCCTTTCACTTTAAAGCAGATAAATCGAGCGGCAATTAAGTTATGAAAATCACACTTTGTACAAATAGTACCTTCAGGATATGTCATCTTGTGCGTAAAAATAGACGAAATCGGATTATAACTTTTCAAGCCACTAGATACCCAATATTAGGACCTCAGTGCCTCTATCTGACCTTTTATCGAAAATATCAGGAAATCTATAAGATATTGTAATGAAATTCGAGGATTATCTTTCTATGATAATGATGGGCTCTTGTGTCAAAAATGGTGAAAATCGGGTAAATACTTCCCATAGCCCCCATATACCTAATGTAAGGATTTTAACCCTCCGCTAGACTTTATACCATATATAACGGTCAATATTTGAGTTATCTCTTCGAAATTCAGAGTGTCTCTTTCTAATAACAGTGCGACCATGTGCTTAAAATGGATGAAATCGGGTAAGCACTCCTCTAGCCCCCATGTACCTAATACACGGATTTTAACCTTCCGCTAGACTATACCATATATAACGGTCAATATTTGAGTTATCTCTTTGAAATTTAGAGAGCGTCTCTTCCTGATAACGGTGTGACCATGTGCTTAAAATGGATGAAATCGGGTAACACAGGATACACGGGTCGCGTATACACGGATTTTCAACCTCTAAGTAGACTTTATACCATATATCTTGATCAATATGTAAGATATCTGAGCAAAATTAAGCGAATATGTAATATCTTATATACTATAGTTTACTGCCGAAAATCTGTGAAATCGGTATACGAATTATCCCAGCTCCCATATACTACATATAATGATTTTCGCTATTCTAGCAGATTTTGTGCCGAATATGTCGGTCACTGTGTGGGTTACATTCGAAAAATTGCGTGAAAACATATTCCCTAATATACTTGCATAATGAAGAGTTAATGTGATCAGTGCAGATCTTCTTCTATCCTAAAAATGCCCGATATAAGAATTCCCAACTTTCCACCTTACTTTAAACCGTTTATGTTGGTCAATATGTGTGATATTTTAATGAAATTAAGTGGACATGTTTTCTTAAGCACAATGTGATTTCGCGCTAAATATGAAAGAAATTGGTCTAGCCCATGGTCTAAGTCGCTTATTCCTAATATAATGCTTTACTTTTATCTGGTTGACTTTTTCCTCGTGTATCTAATATATTTACTAAACCACTTTGGTTGACTTTATATCGCATATATCTTATTTGAGTTAATTTGGTAGATTTGAATATAAATATCTTTGGCACGAAGCAAAATATAGCAGCGAAAGTATATGAGTATGGCCTGTAATATAAGTTAATAAGATACCAAATATGATTACAATCCATTGACAATTTCAACATTTCTTAATGTAAAGTTATGCCAGCACCTGAAAACATTTCCCCGCTTCTGATTCTTGCACATTGCGAGAGTATAAAATGTTGGGTTACACCCTTACTTAACCCTTCCTTACTTGTTTATTATTATTTTTGTTTCAACATCTGAAATACTTCATAGGTGACGGGGTCTTTAAAGCAAGTATGATCAAAAGTCAAAATTTTATTTAATTGAAATTTTGTCCTGAGTGAACCTCCTTTCCTATTATGTATTGCCATAAAATTTCTGAAGATTAAGAAATACCAATTATTGTTATTTCTCTTGCAGATCTATAATAAAGCATTGTATTGTTTTTTCTTAAAACATTCAAATTTTTTCTGTAGACTAGTTCATAATAGTAATATGTTGCAGCATACTACATTTTTCTAAAAATAAGTACCATATTTTTCGCATGATTCCGTAAAGCCACTTTTAGTGTTCTTTCAGATTTAGTGCACTGCACATGTTGTTATACAATTTCTTCAACAAAGTAATCAATTTAACAATGATTAAGGGAAAAGATTTGATGATCGGACGTATATTTCCATTGTTATAATCCAATTATAAATAGGTTTTTTCTATCATCTATATATAGTAAAAAATCAAGCAGAAAGATAAAAATCATTGCATTGAGTAAATTGGTGCCCATTGAAAGTATGGTATGATTTCATTCATTGTTGGCACCTATTGGCAACACGTTTAATAAAACACTATCACCAAATTTCACTGAGATGTCTTTCATATTGACGAATATACATAGTACAATTTTTACAGACGAACGGAAGTCAATAAATTTTGTATATAAGGTCTAAAAAATATGTACCAATGTTATTAATTTTTTACATAGCAATTAGATAAGATATCTCGCAAAAAATTTTAATTTGATGTATGGGGCTAGGGTATACGATAAATCACTTTCACTAATTTTTAGTACAAAATCATAATTAATTAATCATAATCATAAACCAGAGCGACGTAAATCTCTCACAGCAAGTTAATTTTATGTAGATATTTTATAAACAATCAAAATGGTGTGATGATTGCCTTTTAATATTGTGTGTGAAATCGGACATTAACCACTTTCATACCACATACAACGTTGTTCAAAACACATGCATAACGAATAACGTCAAAACTATTAAGTTTTATTTTTGACCAAATATTTCTCAACACCTACCATATCTTTACATCAAAATTAAAAAAAGCCCAATATGTGACTACAGCCACATCTACTTCTTATAAACACTTTTCAATTTCATCAGATTCATTTAAAATAGAAACAACAATTCAACAATAAAGATATTAAAACAAAACATAGATCAGTGCCTCTGAATTATGGTAATCCTAATCTGAAAATAGTCAACATCTATCTGTTCATGCTTTTTATTTCCCTATATACCAAATACCAGGATTTCCGAGTGAATTTATACCTAAAATATCGACGAGAACTCTTAGTGAAAGTAACACCCCCCTTACGTATCCATAATAGCGCGAGCATAGCTGCCGTTCTACACCAATATACCAAAAACTACATTGCTAGTGAATATAGATTGCCTAGTGCAACTTCCTCCATTACACTTTGTAGTTTTGAGCGAAGCAGATGTGTGATGAGATGGCGGGAAAATTGTAAGTAACAATAAAATATGAATTTACAAAAATATTGAAAATAACAAATACCAAGCAATTCTACGGTTAGTGCATTTGATGCAGAAATTGCCCGAGGAACGCGGACGTTTGGACAAAATAGGCAACAGGTAGCACAGTGGAACAGCTTTGTAGATGAGATAAATGGTTTTGAACTACTAAAGGAAAGGCAAAGAGTGGCAAATGTTTTAATTACATAATGTTTTAATTATATACAATAATCTTACAATATATTTGATTTTTATTCATGTCTGTAGGTACGGATTAACTAAAAAACTTGCCCCTTTTGGGGCAGTGGGTGACGATCCTTATACTATAGAGCCATGAGGTAGTCTGCTACCAAATATAAATTTGAGTGCTGTTTTCGCAACATCGCCCACACCAAACACACCCACAGAATCAAAAGACTCAAAAAGGAAAAAATTACCGCAAACTAAACATGGTGTAGCAGTGTTTAAAAAAATGTAAACTTATTACCTAAAATTCCTGTTTTCTCCTGCATTATTTGATATGATTTCTTTTACTGTGTTGGGTGTGTATGGAACTGTGTTGTTCCATATAAAAGCATTGTGTGTAGCTCCAGGATGCCAGTCATCGACGAAAGTTATCTTCATATTGTAGTCGCAAATCTAACTATTTTTATATTTTTATTTTTATTGTATTTTTATTAAATTTTTTTAGTTTTTTTAATATTAAAAAAAAAAAAATTTTTATAATATTTTATTTTTTATTATTTATTATTTATAATTTTTTATTATTTATAATTAAAAAAAAAATTTATTAATTTTTTATTTTTTAATTTTTTATTTTTATTTTTTATTTTATTTATTTATTCTTTAATTTATTTATTTTTTTTTTTTATAAGAAGAAAGGAAGGGCTAATTTCGGGTGTAACCGTACATTTTGTACTCTCGCAGTTTTCAAAGATCAAAGCCGGGGACAGATTTTCAGGTATTGACAAAACTTTATAATAAACAAGTAAAGAAAGGCTAAGTTCAGGTGTAACCAAGCATTTTATACTCGCGCAATATGAAAAGATCAAAGGAGGGGGAAAAATTTTCAGGTGTCGGCGAAATTTTATTTCAAAAAATGTTGCGTAAGAATTCAACGTTCATTATTCGACGAGAAGGGGAGGGAATTATATTTCAGGGAAGGGATTATAATCATATTTGATATCTTATTAACTTATATTATAGGTCATAGACTCATACTTTCATTTACTATATTTATCATTTTTCATTTACTATATCTCATTACTATATCTTCGTGTCAGAGATATTTATATTAAAATCTGCTAAATTAACTAAATTGATATATATGCAATATAAAAGTGGCTTACTTAAATATATTGGGTATATTAAATATATTGGTAAGGAAAATTTCAACCAGAGAAACAGAAATCATTATATTAAGAATGAGGGGCTTAGACCACGGTCTAGACCGGTTTCATTCAAATTAGCGCGAAATTACATTGTGCATGTAATCATCGATAGATAATGAAAAAAGAAAACTGAAATTTATATTTCATATGTATTTATATTTCTGTTACTTAAAACTAAGCCTGATCCTAAACTGATTTATCTCTATTTTTAGCCTGATTTAGTCTAAGCCTGATTTAAACTGATTTACATGTTTTTTTTTGCAAGGAATTAATACTTTTGTAGAAACATTTTTATTGACAAAGGATTGGATATGCTAAAAGTTTCAGTGGAAGAGTACGATCTGCTGTAGATATGCTGAAAGGGTTCCTTTAAAACGTTCGAATTATGTTTCCATTGCCGGGCAATGTCATTGATAACCTCAGATATAATATCGGGTGAAGACAAACAATATCCTCAAAAGTTTCGTTCAAAACTAGAAATGTAGATATAAGTATGAATAGATATCGAATGCAAATAGCGTAGTAGTAGACTTGCACGTTGCTTAAAGTTCTCAATAGTAATAAATCCTTATAAGTTTGAATTTTTTCTAATTTCATTAATATTGTAACTGACTAAGAAACTTATTTCCTCTATATTTTATCAATTTTACCAATGTATTTAATAATTTAAACAACAAAACAAAAATTTACATATCGTAATTGTTCCTAAAATTCGTATGTAAATTCCCCCGAGTTCGATACTTTATATCCTAAGTCGTAACTTTATAAGAGTTGTTACACACTTTTTCCAAAACCACGCATCCCCACGCATACAAATACATTTCCCTATATTACCCTATTGTCATGTTTGATTTTCCCTACAAGATTCCCTAAAAGTTTTTGCTCATATCAAGGCAAATTAAACAGGTAGCTTCAGCAGTGTTGAAGTTTGAAATTTTCATGGGTATTTGACTCTCCATGGGCCAAAAGCAAAAACAGAATTTACTCAACTTGTTTTTGCGCTAGTGCTGGCTACCTTTTCAATGTACCATGTTCCATTAATTAATTTGTGATTAACAATCTTATCAACCTAACAATGCTGAAATGATGACTTTTTGTGTAGTTGTAATATTTTCATTATATTCGATATTAAATCAAATGCATTTATGAGAACATGTATACGTGTACGTGTATATATTTTATATGTATATACATATAATTAACAATTAATTAATTTTTATTTATAAAATTAATTAGTTTTGACAAAACAAGACTAGATTCAATACATTTGTGTCACAATATATTATCAGTCGCAATATGTTCCTATAAACCATTGCCGACACTATGTGCTACAGAGTATATTAATTTTGTTCACCTAACTGTAGTTTGTAACACCTAGAACTAAACAAGTTAGATTATTATATATATATATATATATGTATGTCCGTCCGTCCGTCCGTCCGTCCGTTTGAAATTTAGAGAGCGTCTCTTTCTGATAACAGTGTGTCCATGTGCTTAAAATGAATAAACTCGTAAACATTATCTTTCCATGATAATAATGTGTAAAATACTTCCCTACCCCCCTTATACCTAATATAGGGATTTTCAACCTCTGGATAGACTTTATACCATATATTTCGATCAATATGTAAGATAGCTTAGCAAAATTAAGCGAACATGTAATATCGGCCATAGTTTACTACCGAAAATGTGTGAAATCGGTATACGAATTATCCCACCTCCCATCTACTAAATATGCGGTTTTCACTATTCTAGCAGAGTTTATGCCGAATATCTCGGTCAAATGACAAAAGTTAATGCAATCAGTCCAGCCCTTCCTAATATAATGATCTTCGTTTCTCTTGTATTAAGTAAGCCACTTGGGTTGAGTTTACATCTCATATATATTAATTTGGCTGATTTTAATATAAGTATCTCGGACAGGAAACAAAATATAGTAATGAATCTCCGTGAGGCTATGACCTGTTATGTAAGTTAATAAGATACCAAACATGATTGTAATCCATTCACGGTTTCGTCGAATAATGAATGTTGAGTTCTTCCTCAACGTTTTTTAATATAAAGTTTGCTAGCGTGTGTGTTTATTATGTTGTTGCACTTAATCCTTCCGAGTTCCAAATTTTTTATGATCTCGGAGTATGTAAAAATTTCTTTTAGTAGTGGAACTAGATAATGGAATCCTTGCAGTGCAACATTATGTTCATCGAAGAACATGCTAGGTCTTATTTTAAAATTGTTAATGATTTTTCTTTGTCTTGTTATATTTTTTTTTAATTTCGTTGTTTTACACTTCTTCCTATCGATTTTACATTCTTTTTGTGCAATTTTGTTTCGATGGGTACACATGCATCTAAACGGGTCATTGTCTAGAACTTCGAGCCAACTTTTAAAATTATCATCTTCGGCCCACTTTGAAAATTTTTGCTCCAATTACTATTCATACATTTTTGTTGTCTACTTTGCTCCGAATCACTCGAGGAAGACGAACTCATATCTACAAAGTAATGAAAATTTTTGTAGAAGACCGCGTTCATACCGAAGACTTTTGTTGCTCATTATCGAGAAATTCTCTTTTGGTGTTGCCCGTTGCATTCACACGTGCGTCTCGAGTTGCTAATTCCTTTTGTCATTCTTCTCGCAAATTTTTAAGCAGTTCGGCTATGCGACGCAGGACTTTCCTAATCCATTGTATGTGTTAAACTACTGCGATTAAATATGTTGTGGCGAATATGACTTCCAGAATTGACGACAACTTGCCAGAATGTTCGAATGGCGATACTGTAGCGAACTCGAATGTCAAAGCAAAGCAAAATCGGCGATAGGCTGCCAGAATCAGACAGAAAGCGAAGTAGTAGTTGCTAGAATGTTCGAGCGACGATCTGTTAGTAACGATCTACTATATAAGAGCTGCCGGAGAAGCAGCAAGGGACAGTTAAAATAAGAGTGTTGCTAAGTTAAATACAAGTAAATTATAAGTAAGCTCAAATAGCGAGTAACAAAGTGTCAAGTTGTTAAGTAGGAAATAAAGAGAAGTGTATAGCCATTAAATTGTGACTTTATTTGTACAATCCAGTGATCGAACTCAGGGTAGAGTTTCAACGTGAGCGATTAATTTAGAAAATCCGTTGCAATTGGTGCAGAAGTGGGATTGTCAAATAAAGTCCCATAAGAGATTATTTTAAAAAATGGCAAAGTTTAATGAACTAAAAATTCAACAACTAAAAAAGGAACTGGAGCATCGTGGTTTGCCAACAAATGGAATAAAATCCGAATTGCAATCACGGTTGCGAGAGGCCGTGGAAGCAGATAACATTAATGTTGACGAATACGTTTTTCAATCGGAACTAGAGGAATCGACAACGAAGATGGAGGAGAAGGAGAGGCTCAAGGTTCATCAAAGGTTATGGACATGAACATGATTTTGGCAGCAATATCGCAGGTATCATCGCAAGTATTATCGCAGGTGTCCTTGCAGAGCAGGAAATACGTAAATCATCGCAGATGAAAGAACAGGAGACACGTATGTCATCGCAGATGTTGGCACAACAATCCCAATTGACCTCGCAGTTGAAAGAGCAGGTGATCTCACAAATAGCGAAGGTGTCATCGCAATTGAACGAGGAGGAGGCACGTATATCGACGCAGGTGACCTCACAAATAAAAGAGACGTCGACGCAGATTTCAGAACAGGTGTCCTCACAGATAGTAGAGTTGTCGACACAGATTTCCGAAGAGCAGGATAAAATTAAGGCTGAAGTGGATGAATTAAAAAATCGTCTCCACGAGCTACAATTAAATCGTCCAATTATGTCAACAGGCCCTGCCAAAGTAAAAACTCCATCCTTTGACGGCACAATTCCGTTCCAGATTTTTAAACTTCAATTTGTAAAGACCTCAGCTGCAAATAATTGGAACGCTGAAGATAAAGTCGCTGAATTATTCGTTGCACTAAAATGGTCTGCAGCAGAAATTTTACAAATCATTCCCAATTGTGAATCGAGTAGTTACGAAACTTTGATGGGCGCAGTAGAGAGACGTTATGGTAGTGAACACAGGAAGCAGATCTTCCACGTCGAGTTACAAAGTCGTCGCCAGAAAGCCAATGAATCTCTGCAAGAATTTGCTACGAAGATTCAGAGATTAGTTTATTCGGCTCATGCACAAAAATCCGTGAAATAGATCGAAGACATGAAAATGCAGAGTTTCGTTAATGGAATACGAAACGAGGCTACACGCTATGCTGCGTTAGCATGTCCGAAATTGACGTTTGCGGAAACCGTAGCGAATGCTCTAATGCACGAAATGGCTTCTCTGCTTAGTAATCGCACATTTAAAGCTAATCAAGTAGAAATAGAAGAACCCACTTGGGTAAATCGATTACTTGAAAAGGTGGATAAAATCCTGGAGAAACCTCCCGAAACACGCAAGAAATATGATGGGGTCGTTAGATGCTTCAACTGCAGAAAAAGCGGCCATATCGCACTAAACTGTCATATCGAAACCAACCGGTCCAATAATCCAACTGGACGCAAACGCAAAGCTGAGGAAGATGAAACAGCTTTCAAATCAGACAAGTCGTTAAACTAAAGCGAGCCAGCCGAAAAGGGCACGGACTGGCTCCCACAAATGAATGCCCTGTAATCTCCATCTCACCAATAAGCAGAAACACGAGTAACGTTACCGTTAATGGGTGTGTGGACGACAAAAGGCGCATACTGACTGTGGATACGGGTGCGTCACATTCCATAATTCGATCTGATCTAGTTAATAAAAAAATAAGATAGGACTGTGGGGCACACAAGTTGTGCGTTGTCGAGGCAGCAGAAGAATCTGCACCAAATTTAATTATTGGAAAAACCCTGGCCATGACAAGACAAAACAAACGTGTTCCTGTCAGAGTACTTAATGAGTTCAAGTCACCAATCCAACTTTCCAAAGGAGTTATATTAGGGCAATGTCAGGAAATTGAGGCCGTGATAAATTGCGAAAAACGTCTCGAAGGAAATTCCTAGGTGAAAACGACATCTCGAGTGAAATTAACACATGGACCGAGGAACTACGGACAGACAACCAAAATAAGGCTAAACAACTTCTCAGATACTGCGACATAATTGATAAAGACGATTCCAGACCAGGCAGAACCAAAGTTGTGAAACACTTTATTAACACAGGAGATGCGAGACCAATCCGCCAGGCTCCTCGTAGCGTTCCATTAGCAAAACGTGAAGTTGTAAGCCAGATTATACGTGAAATGAGGGAAAGTGGCGTAATTGAACCACCAGAGAGTCCATGGAGCTCACATGTAGTACTGGTGAAGAAGAAAGATGGAAACATGAGGTTTTGTATGGATTATAGAAGGTTGAATGATGTAACGAAGAAAGACAGTTATCCACTAGAATCGATGACATCCTGGACTCGTTATCAGGCACGAATTAGTCCTCAACACTGGATCTGAAGGGTGGGTATTGGCAAGTGGAAGTAAACGAAGAAGACAAAGAAAAGACGGCTTTCAGCGTTGGAGATGGTCTATGGCAATTCACCGTAATGCCCTTTGGATTATGTAACGCTCCTGCCACCTTTGAGAGACTTATGGACCAGGTACTAAAAGGATTACACTGGAAGACCAGTTTGGTGTATCTCGACGATATCATCGTATTGGGTAAAAACTTTGATGAACACCTTAAGAACCTGGAAGAGGTTTTCCAACGGTTAACTAGCGCTGGTCTAAAGCTGAGTCCGAGGAAGTGTTCCCTGTTCAAAAAGGAAGTAAACTACTTAGGACACAAAGTAACAATGGAAGGCATTTGCACTGCTATCGAAAAAATAGAAGCAGTAAAAGATTGGCCCCGTCCTAAAAATTTACACGAATTGCGAAGTTTTCTTGGACTGTGTACCTATTATCGACGATTTGTTCCGAATTTTGCCAGCGTAGCTAGTACCCTCCACGAACTCATGAAAAAGAACAAAGCATTTGAGTGGAATAAAGAACGGGAAGTGGCTTTCCAAACTCTGAAGGAACGGTTATGTACTGCGCCAATGTTAGCATATCCGGTCCCAGGATCAACGTTTATTCTGGATATGGATGCTAGTGGGTATGCAATAGGAGGTGTCCTATCACAAGTCATTGACGGGCATGAGAAAGTGGTTGCGTATTATATCCAGACGATAAGTAAGCCAGAAAAGAATTATTGTGTAACTCGGAGGGAATTACTGGCCTTGGTAAAGAGCATCAAACATTTTCATAAGTACCTATATGGTCAGCGATTTTTAGTAAGAACAGATCACGCAGCATGAAAATGGCTTCTACAGTTCAAGAACCCAGAGCGACAGCTGGCACGGTGGATTGAGCGACTCCAAAATTATGACTTCTCTATAGAGCATCGCAAGGGTATTAGTCATGGAAATGCCGATGCGATGTCCCGTCGTCCCTGTAATTTGGAATGCAGACATTGCACAAAAGCTGAAGCCAAAGAAGACATTATAGATGTCCGATTAATGACAATGACATCGACAGAAGACTGGTACTGTAAACTTGTATTGCATGGAATGGAACTGAACAAACGTCCAACGAGAGAAGAAATAGCTGCATAAAGTCCAATCGCGAAAGCATATTGGGCACAGTGGAACAGTTCAAAGTTGGTACCCGGCTGCTTGCATCGAATATGGGAAAGCCAAAAGTAGAAGACCTAGTAGCCATACCCTAGAAGACGAAATGAAAGAAACACATGCTGTGGTGAGACAGCGCACGCAAATCATAAGTGATAAAATGAAGGCAAAATACGACAAGGCAATGAACTCTGAAGGGTTTGTTGAAGGAGACTGGGTGTTGATATATAACCCACAACGGAAGAAAGGCTTATCTCCTAAATTACAGTGTAGTTGGGAAGGACCATACCAAGTCGTCAAGCGACTCAACGATGTAGTATATCGCATACAGACCATTGGAAGACCAAGTAATAAAATGAAGGTAGTCCATTTGGAACGACTTCCAGCGTATGGCACCGCAAATATGTCTAATCGGGCCGATCAGAATTAGGCGGGGAGCAGTGTGGCGAATATTAATTCCAGAATTGATGACAACTTGCCAGAATGTTCGAATGGCGATACTGTAGCGAACTCGAATGTCAAAGCAAAGCAAAATCGGCGATAGGCTGCCAGAATCAGACAGAAAGCGAAGTAGTAGTTGCTAGAATGTTCGAGCGACGATCTGTTAGTAACGATCTACTATATAAGAGCTGCCGGAGAAGCAGCAAGGGACAGTTAAAATAAGAGTGTTGCTAAGTTAAATACAAGTAAATTATAAGTAAGCTCAAATAGCGAGTAACAAAGTGTCAAGTTGTTAAGTAGGAAATAAAGAGAAGTGTATAGCCATTAAATTGTGACTTTATTTGTACAATCCAGTGATTGAACTCAGGGTAGAGTTTCAACGTGATCGATTAATTTAGAAAATCCGTTACAATATGTTTTAGTGAAAGATTTATATTTTGTATTGTTACATTTAATTTTATTTACTAATATAATTAAACGAATTTCTTGTTTTGAAAAAAATGTTATTCGAACTAAACAGTTTGAGATTAAAATAAAAATAATTATAAATACATCTTGTTATGTCATTTTTATGTCAATATAATAAAGAATAAATAACTCCATACGAATCACTTTCCATGGCATCCTTAATACACACCAAAATATCTTTCATAAGTTAAAGTTTATCGTTATACTACATTTTCTAAAATATTTATTTACTATTAGGCATATTTTAGTAAAAAAATCACAAGTAAAATTTTAGTACCGATATAATATTGACATTTATCCGTACAACTTCAAAACAACTTTAACCATGAAAAGAATTTCAAAATGAAAAGGAATGCCGAATAAGGCAGCAGCGAACTCTTACGAACAAGAATACAAAGCCTAGCTTTCAAACTACGTGTCTGTGCGAAAAAAGTCGACTTGTATAAACTCGGTAAAAGAATGAAAAGTTTTAAGCCATAAACCCAGTGCTTCCAACGCAACATTTACAATATATTAAAGTCTCCAAATGGAAATGAAAAATTTCCTAAATATCAATTCCTACAAGTTTTTTTTCAATAAATTTCTCTACAATTAGAGATTAGTATTCCCTACGTGTAACAACACTGAAACTTATTTTGTCAGAATTTTTCAGTATATAATAAACACTCTTTATTAATGTATTAATGTTAAACTCCCACAACGATTCACTCATTTGGCGTTTTATGTCACTCACATAAAACCATGATCTGCATAACGTTAACTTAGCAAGCGTAGGCGTTAACTCGGCTAAACAAAGAGCGAGAGTACACCGCACTGCACTACACTGAAGGGAGATGCACGTCTTCTTTTATATTTAATTTTACTCATACTCGAAGGACAACTGATTTGAATGAAAAATGGGACGAAAGGCAATGGTATCGATAACATATGCATGTATGCATGTAATTAAAAAGAACTGTTTTTGTTAGTCAACAATTTTTTTTTGTTTAATTGAAGTATGTACATTTATATAAATACATACATATCTGTTAAGTAAAGTTACAAAATTATTAACAAATACTAATTCAACATGTTTAACAGTGGTTTGTTATTGACATTATCTTCCTCATTGAAAACTTGAGGCTGATGTAGGAATGGTGTAAAAAGCTGCGGTTTGCGAGTGTGAGGAGAGATGTGTGTGAGAGATACCAGATGTGCTTGGACCATCTTAATGTAACTTAACATTAAAGTTTTGCATTCGATTTTTATGAGAAGCTTAACATTTTCGTTGAAGACGACTAACTTGTTCCCTGGAGGGAGCAAAAATACAGCAAGTTTGTGATATATTGCAATATTTTTAAAAGCAAGCATTTAGCCTGTATTACAAGTTTGTACAAGTTTCTTTCAGCCTATATGCGTGGGGAAGTCTCAAATGTAGAGTTAGATATTTTTCTTTTCCTAGCTCTTCTTCTATATGGTTTAAGTTAATACCATTAAGTCTTGACATCTGTGGTTTGCTTTTCAAAATATTGGTAATTTCTGTCTAGTTTTTTTGGACTGAATTTAGCAAATGAAATACAATGTTCTACCTGGTATGTAGTTGTCACCTTATTTGTTTATTTTTTTATTTAAGGAGTTTAGCAGCTGCATCACACATTTCATTTAACTCAGGAACTACTTTCACTGATTGTTCCAACAAATTATTCAATAAATGGTTAATGCTCGATATATTGTATGTGTGTATGTTATTGTGTATTGTATGTTTTAAAAGCTTTCTTCATATTTCTTCCTCCGTGACAAAAACAAGTTTTACAACAGGTAGGTCCTGAAATTTCAGTGTGTTCAACACCTTATCTTGAATATTTTCTGCTGAAGACAATGGTCATTGATTATTTATTAAGCTTCTCCTTTATTACGAATCTGGAAATAAAAAATTTCCCGTGATGATGAAATTGGGTTCAGCTCTTAAAAAGCGATGATTTCTCACCTTACGAAACCCGAAAAAAGATGTACCGATAGTGATATAGTGATAAAAATCTAATAAATAAAAAAGCATTTAATATTGAGCGTTATTTTAGATTTGTATATGTAAAAATATAAAGAAAATAGTTGACAACAGTTTACTGCACCGTTGTTTTTGAATGAAATAATTCCAGTCGTAACTTTTACGGTCTTAAAAGAAAATATTTATGAATTAAAGGGGTTTTCTTGTTATAAATTCGATATCAAACATTGTAATATGCACATATGATATGCACTTTACCTTTTCATCTTTTTTTTTTAGACAAGTTTACGCCCCTTCATAAAATGAATACTAGAGAAATACATGACGTTCTTAAAAAATTATCCGCCCAAATATTGAAGGTTAAACCATAACCCATCTGATTTCTATTGTTTATAGCAAACCGTAATTCATTTTTAACAATTTCCACGGTTTTTTATATAAACTACCTATGTTCCTCAATATTGCTGTTGGGTGAGGTAACAATTCCACAAAATTAACGTGCGTACATATATCGTGCCGATTGATAGGAGAAATTTTGAGAATTTTAATAGATCCGTATCCTCTTCAGAAAATAACGGGAATACTCTTCGACTTTGATGGCATAGTCCACCATGAATTCTTGCTTCAAGGTCAAACGGTCAATAAGGAATACTACTTACAAGTTCAACGATGTTTGCGCGAAGCAATCCGAAAAAACGGCCGGATTTGTGGAAAATCTATTTATGGCTTTTGCTCACTTTTACTCAATTCTACTCACACTTCGTTGCTTGTTCGTGAATTCTTGACCAAAAACAATACTGTAATGATGCCCCAGCCTCCACACTCGTCAGGCATGGTTCCGTGTTAAAAAAAATGTGCGTTAATTCGCTGAAGAAACACTTCCAAAACATTAAATCTTACAGTAAATATGGTACAGAATGTGTACCAAATTTGGAGAATGGCTGGGGACCGCCAAATTTTAGGTAAATTTTCATATCTCAGGAACGGCAGAATCGATTTCAACTAAATTGGGTGCATAACATTATATTTGCATTGTTATTCCATATTGTGAAAATGGATGAAATCGGAATCCAACCACGCCTACTTCCCATGTAACGCAATTTTACATGGATTCCAGATTCTTTCACTTTAAGGTATATAAATACAGCACCAATTAAGATATTCGAATAAAACTTAGCACAAATAGTGCCTTCAAGATATGCCATATCGGTCGCCAAACGGTATGCCAAACGGTCGAAATTGGCATATAATTTTTAAGCCCCATATACCACATATGAGGACCTCAGTATCTGTATCTGAACTTTTTTGACTGCGAAAGTATCGGTCAATCTGTGAGATATCTTAATGAATTTCAAGGTGTATCTTTTCATGATAATAATGTTTCTTTGTGTCAAAAATGGGTAAAAATCGGGTAAATACTTCCTCTAGCCCCCATCTAGATAATTTTCGAATATGAATTTATTTGGGTTTAATTTCGGGCATTTGCGCTTAGAAATTTGGGAAGTGTGTTTAAATCAATTGTCGGCATTTCATAGAACAATTGTGCAAGCTGATTTCACACATACATTTACACTCTATCGTTTAGTCGTTGTGGAGACAGCGACGAAACAACGTTGCAAATGGTCATGCCAATAATGCATTTTGTTTTTTGGGTAATCTTTAAATTAGGTACAATAAGGTACCTTAACAATAAGGTACTCGTTTTTAGTATGCAATACATTTCTCTTAATAGTAATATAAAAAAATGAAAAAAGAAGCACGAAAATGCTCTTTTAACGAAAGAATGAAGCAAATTACTGGAATATCTGTGTACAAAGTTCTCACTGGGTTGCTGAATTTTCATATTCACTTACACAGTTGCAGTTCCTCTCATGCCGACCCCTCATTTAAACGAGGACGAAAGTAAAGACACCCTGTGAGAACAATGTAACCTTACATTTTGAGAATTTTTTTCATTCTCTTGTGAAACAAGCATTTTTGTACTTTTTTATTCATCTTATATATTTTAAGATTAAGAGGAATATATTGGAACCTGAAACTTTTACTTGATTGCCTTCAAATTGCCTAAAACACAAAATGTGATGCTTGACATCAAAAGCATTCATAATCGTGAATAATTTCGCGCAGGGCACATTTGTCTTGATACAACTAATCGAAAGAGCGTAAGTGTACGTATGTTGCAAGCTAGCACAATTGTGCTATGAAATGCAGACCACTGGTTAAATACGCGCACATTTTATGAGTTTTTTTTATTCATTCCCACTACGCTCATACCTTTTGAACTATAAAGTTGTGCATTATCAACGCCCTTTTAGGAAAACAAATAAAAGAAAACAGTCTTCAGCTTTATAAGCTTTATACGCCTATAGTTTGGCAATTAATTGTTCGCGAAAATTCAGTTTTAGGCTTATTTTCTAATTACAGGAATACATGTTTTCAGTTTTGTTTTCTCGTAATATTATAGGGCAATGTATCTTAAATCTAGTTAAGGCAAAAAATTTTCAAAAGTCAAAACATGAATTAAGAAAAACAACAAAATGTACTTCAACTAAAATATTGTACAGTCAATTTATTCTTTGCAAAATGCTAACACAAGCCGAAAAGGCGAGACGAGACAGCCTAACGGAACTTTTTTCGGCGACGTGATGAAACTTTAACGTATTTCTTCTGAATGGACAATTTATTCTCATTCCGTGCAGTGCACAACATTTGACAAAAAAAAACTTACTTTTTTCAAATGTATGAGAAGCGAATTGAGGAAATTTTCATTCAGTTGGTTTATTTTAACTACCATAGAGGAATATCACCCAAAAAATTATCTGAAATTCTCTCATTTAAACTCAGAATAATTTATAATAAAATTAAACACAAGAAAAAAGAACATCGCTTAGAATTAAAGCGCTTAGAAGGCAGACCATCAAAGATTAACTAAAATCCAAAAACAAGTATAAGACAGTTGATATCAGTCATGGAAGACGAATGTGGAAAGGCTTTACTCCACGAGACCTTCACAAAACCTAAAAATACTCATCGAAAATAGTCATGAAGAAACCTTTGTTCTCTACACTGAATATTGAAAGGCGGATGAACTTTTCGTTTGTCCATGTCAATAAGACAGCAAAATATTGGGACGATGTTATGTTTTGTGAGGAGATTAAATTATGATATGCAACCATGATGGACCAAGCAAGGTTTGGAGAAAATCCATTATAGCTGTGTAAAGCTGTGTGGAGCTGTGTAAATATTTTCAATGATGTCATATCGACGGTATATTACATAGACATTTTAAAATTTGAATTGACCAGAAGCGTGACTAAATTTGGGTTTGTTGATACTTGTGATTCAAGAAAACTTAAATACAAGCTGCATCAGAACAATTACTCAAAAGACAAGCCTTTTTTGTGGTCGTCGAACAAAAAAAAAAGAGTGGTTAAAGGAGCTATATTTTATAATCTGGAAAATCTTAAATCAGTCAATGACACATCGGCTACGTGAGTAATAATACTAAACATTTTTTAACTTTACTTATTAACTTTATTTATTAAAAAAATATTTTAATTTTGCAAAGAATTAATTGATAACCCAATATTTGAGTTAATGTACATTTAGTTGTTTTTTTAAACATTCGCAACATGTTGCAACAGAGTATAACAGTTTAGTTCACTCAACGGTGATCGATATAAAGCGATGAGAGCGAATGAGACGAATTGAATTCCGAGTGACTGTCCGTCCGCCCGTACAAGTGATAACTTGAGCAAAAATTAAGATATAAGATAATAATTATGGTTGTTGTACCTTCCCACAGCACTAACATCATGAATATGCATATTTGATTTGTCTTAACTAAATTGACTTAATGAGTAAATGACCTAAAGTAAAAGTTAATATAAAGCCAAATATGATTGCAATCCAATTATAATTTCACAAAACTATATACATTAATTCCGCATTGGTTTGGTCCCATTAACAATTTCATAGAAATAGATGGTTTCACATCTTGAAGCCATCGGTTCAGATCCTTTCCCGCAGAGTAAGTATTGTTTTTAAATTTATGCTCAGCTGGTCATTATGGACAATCAATTAAGTTTTTCCACACATTTTTCCACAATTCCACATTTTCTGGATATTTTGATTAATTTCAATTAAATTCTTGTCACAGGTTTGATGCCATTCTGATCAAATGGAATGCCACGACTTCTTGTTCGTCTTTCAAGCTGATCACGCTTACTTTGGTTCTCGTTTTCTGAAAATTTCTTGACGCTTTACTTATCAGTGCGAAATTGTATCAAAATTTCTACATTTCCAAATTTTATTCACATCAACAAGTATAATCCATGTAGTGTTGTTGTTATTCTTATTTTTCTTTTCAATGTACGGTAATATATATGTATTTTTTTTCTTCCAAGTAAACTAGATTACAAAATCATTTAAATCCAGACTGATTATTATAATTATCGCTGTGATTCTTACGTGTCATGCATATGACCACAAACAAAATATCTAGGAATACATATACGTACATATTTATTTTTACTGTTGCATATTTATTTATTACCATCTACAATGAAACAGCGAAATGGACAATGTCTTCGTACAGATAATGTGCGCGTGCCAATATAGAACTGTCTACTCAAAATCTAAAAAAACGCATGGCGTGACTCGTTTGTAAAAATAATGTTAATAATAGTTTTTGGAATATTAAGAATAACAAACAACTTTTTATTTTAAAACACATTGATATATCTTTGGTAAACAAATTTCGTAAAATGGAAAACGATTTGGAATGTACAATATCCAAAAAAAGAAAATTTTAATAATTATAACCTTTTATCAATGTTTGTATGCTTGAGTGTTTACTACATTGAATATATTACTTTGTTTATCATAGGCTTAACCTAACAACTTAATTTAAATTTAACAACAATAACTTTACAAAAGCAACCATATTTGTTTTTTTAGAAATATTTTTTTTAGTTTAAAGTGCCAAGGGGAAGTTTCGAATATGCAAATCTCATTCCGAACAAATCTGTTATACCGAAAATTTTATGTAAGGAAACCTTATTCCAGACGACAAAAACTTATTTTTTAAATTTCATTGTTTGATAAAAAAAATTTAATTGGGACGATTTTTCTCGAAGTAGCCAATAAATAACTGTTTATGTGCTCTGAAAGAAGGGAGAAAAGTAAAATTTCGTGTAATAGAATTTTATTTCGAAAGTTATAAGAAATAAATTTTATTTTATATAACACCTGCATATTTTATATTTATTATTCATTTTGAAGAAACCATCAATATCCTTATTCATCTAATGTACTAAGCAGTAAAGGTTTCGTTAGACCACTCAGACTACTTTACTTGTTTTCTATAATTTTCGCCTCTCTTATGTTATTCTTATGTTATTACACAATCAGTACAGTTTCAGTAGAGACCACAGAGGTAAAACTTTGTTGAACACTACAAGGCAAAAGAAATAAATATCTTCTTCAAAGATTTAAAAATCAAAAATGCTCACTATTCATTTTTAATTAAATTTTTAAATGAAAAGTTTGTTCCTAAATTCCTTTTTATACATACATCTATATTATCTTAATGGAGGATCCAAATTCAACATTGTTGCCATATATTTTGGAGACACTAAGCCGCAAGCCAGAGCTCTGTAAATACTTTGAAAGAGTTTACTGATTTTTATTTGCTTTTAATATACATATGAATATTTATGTTTGAACGTGCATTGTAGGTGACTCTTTCGATCATATTTGCAAAGACATTGAAGAACAATTAATTGCTGATAATAATACACGTTATGGGAATGTGCGAGTTGCTTTGCAACGTGCTTTGAACGTGGGCCAATCACTGGGAATCTTAACTTTAACCAACGAAACCATACGCATGCCATTCAACTTTCGTTCAAGCACAGCTAAAAACACAAAAAATTTACCAATTTCAGGAAGCCAACAAGTTCAACAGCCAGCAATAGGGACTGGAAACCCAGCAGATCAAAATAATACTGATAAGAACAACGTAATACCTTCGAAGATGCATTTAATACCCGTTCACATTATATCTTAACTATCGACTAATTTATGTATTTTAGAATCGTAACGTGCCAAATCATTTTGAGGGTCGACGAGGTAACCCCGACTTTGGCATTGCACCGCCTCTACGTTCCAAAAAAACTCGGGGCCGACCAAGAGGACGGAGTTGTGCACGGAAGTCAACAGCCATGCGAAGTTATTCACGCGGAAGATCAGGGCGTGGCCGTAAACGACCCCGTAGTGCTAATGGAAGAAAAATCAATAGGAAACGCTAATTTGTGTGTATTTATAATATAAATTAATGGTACCATGTAATTTCACAAACAAAATTTGTATTTTAAAAATTCATTAAATACATTTCCTCATTCAGTATATTTACAAATAAGGTATATGTTGTTTTTATGGGCTCTAATTACTTACGTGGTGTGTTTACAAAATAACGGGAATTATCGTTTTTTGAAAAAAATATTTATCAATTCGTCTACATTAATGTTGTCGCCTTAAAAATAGTCTCCATTCGATATTATGCACTTATGCCAGCGCTTCTTCCAATCGTCGAATCACTTCTCAAACTTGTTTTTTGGGATGGCCTTCAGCTCTTTCAGCGATGCGCTTTTAATGTCATCTATACTCTTCAAACGACGTCCCTTTAAGGTTCTTTTTATTTCTGGAAATAGGAAAAAGTCACACGGAGCCATGTCCGGCGAATATGGAGGCTGGGGCATCGTTACAGTCTTGTTTTTGATCAAGAATTCACGAACAAGCAACGAAGTGTGAGTAGAATTGAGTAAAAGTGAGCAAAAGCCATGAATAGTTTTTCCACAATTACGGACGTTTTTATTCGGATTGCTTCACGCAAAGGGCGTTGAACTTGTAAGTAGTACTCCTTATTGACCGTTTGCCATGAGGCGAGAATTCATGATAGACTATGCCATTAAACTCGAAGAGCAGATCGATTTGTTAGCCAATTGTCATACAAAGAAGTTTAAAGTAAAAGTTGCAGAGAAGTGAAAAATTAGTAATAAATTTGGAGTAAATACCTTGACCTTGTCGTTTCAATTTTATTTTATAGGAGTAACATGTATAATTAAGTACATATTTTGAAGGGTTCTTTCTGTTCGAAGTTGTTTTCTACGTGTCGTAACGATTTTTAGTTTCAAATTTATCCTTGGGCCAAATTTATTTTATATTTCTAAATTTTTATTAAGAAGCGATGTTCATCATAGCACAAATGAGAGCTCTCTGCTATTTTTGGATAAAATAAGGCTTGTCTTTAGATCTATACAAATTATTACAGTATACTCACACTATTAAAATAAGTCATTTCTTGTATTATTTCCATTTTTCCATTCATTAAAAAAATTATCTACGATTGGCAAAAGCATGGATATTCTACCAGAAGTGGTACGTTTTGGTAAGTAAATACGAGTTTCGATCAATTTACTGTTATTTAAACCTTCAGTGTTAATCAAAATTAGTTGGCTATTTAGGACTTCTTCCAATATATTGGGTGGGTCATCTTTCATCAATATAGTGCAACATTTACACTGAAATAACGCGCCGGCGTAGTTATATTTTACATTGAAAATAGTTGTTTTCTTAGCTTAATGTGCTTATTACCTAGATGAGTCTATTGCATGATAGAAAGTGACTGTTAGCCAGAACTTGCTATCATTAGAGGATATTCTTTCAAAGAAAGCTTATTTGATTGTCTATGAATGCGTATATAAAGATATTCACAGTTGTTGTTTTCAACAAGACAGCGCGCCATGTCACACTGAGAATCAAACTATTTAGCTTTTATAACAAAAAGTTCTCTGGACGTTTGATGCCAAAAGGAGATGATATTGACCCACACAGATCTCCAGATATGACAGTTATTCTCGAACCATTGACAAGCTCAAGGCTAAAATTAGTGCCGAAATTATCGCTACACGGCCCGAGGTGTTTCAAATAGTATTGGAGAACGTGACAAAAAGAGCTAATTTTGTAGTGGCCAACAGAAACGATCCCTTTATGACTATTGTAAATAGAAACAAGTAAGAAAGCGCTAAGAACGGGTGTAAACGCACGGAATTGCGGAAGAATTCACCATTCATTATTCCACGAAATTGTCAATGGATTGCAATCATATTTGGTATCTTATTAACTTATATTACAGGCAATAGACTCTTGTACTTTCATTGTTAAATTTGCTTCGTGTCAGAGATATTTATATTCAAATCTACCAAATTAACTCAAATAAGATATATGCGATATAAAGTCAACCAAAGTGGTTTAATAAATATATTAGATACACGAGGAAAAAGTCAACCAGATAAAAGTAAATCATTATATTAGGAATAAGCGACTTAGACCGTGGGCTAGACCGATTTCTTTGATATTTAGCGCGAAATCACATTGTGCTTAAGAAAACATGTCCACTTAATTTCATTAAAATATCACACATATTGACCAACATAAACGGTTTAAAGTAAGGTGGAAAGTTGGGAATTCTTATATCGGGCATTTTTGGGATAGAAGAAGATCGGCTGATCACATTAACTCTTCATTATGCAAGTATATTAGGGAATATGTTTTCACGCAATTTTTCGAAGGTAACTCACACAGTGACCGACATATTCGGCACAAAGTCTGTTAGAATAGCGAAAATCATTATATGTAGTATATGGGAGCTGGGATAATTCGTATACCGATTTCACAGATTTTCGGCAGTAAACTATAGTATGTAAGATATTACATATTCGCTTAATTTTGCTCAGATATCTTACATATTGATCAAGATATATGGTATAAAGTCTACTTAGAGGTTGAAAATCCGTGTATACGCGACCCGTGTATCCTGTGTTACCCGATTTCATCCATTTTAAGCACATGGTCACACTGTTATCAGGAAGAGACGCTCTCTAAATTTCAAAGAGATAACTCAAATATTGACCGTTATATATGGTATAGTCTAGCGAAGGTTAAAATCCGTGTATTAGGTACATGGGGCTAGAGGAGTGCTTACCCGATTTCATCCATTTTAAGCACATGGTCGCACTGCTATAAGAAAGAGACACTCTCTGGATTTCGAAGAGATAACTCAAATATTGACCGTTATATATGGTATACAGTTTAGCGGAAGGTTAAAATCCTTGTATTAGGTATATGGGGGCTATGGGATGTATTTACCCGATTTTCACCATTTTCGACACAGAGCGTGTTATTATCATCGAAACATAATCTTAGAATTTTATTTCGATATTTCACAGATTTACCGATATATATGATTCCAAAATCCGTATATCTGTTATATGGGAGCTAGGGGTGATATATACCCGATTTTCACCATTTTTGATACCAGAGTACACTATTATCATGGAAAGATAATACTCCAATTTCATTACAATATCTTACAGATTTACCGATATTTTCGGTGAAAAGTCGGATAGAGGCACTGGGGTCCTTATATTGGGTATCTGGTGGCTTGAAAATTTATAATCCGATTTCGTCTATTTCTACGCATAAGATGGCATATCTTGAAGGTGGTATTCGTGAAAAGCTTTTTTCCCAAATCTTAACTGATTCTCGATTTATCTACCTTAAAGCGGAATTTTCAGACGAAACTGAAAATTGTGTTATATGAGAAGCAGGCGTAGTTTTTATCCGATTTCTTCTTTTTTCACAGCGTAACATAAAAATCCAAATATAATATAACATACCAAATTTTGTTGAAATCGGTTGAGGCATTCTTCGGATATGTAATTTCTCCTAAAAAATGGGCGGCGCCACACCCATCACCAAAACTTTACACGGATGCCTATGCAACCCTTCCGTATCATAGCTGCTGCAAGATTTAATGTTTCTGACATGTTCCTCCAGCGAGTTATCGCACTTTTAGTAGTTGTCAACATAACTTTTGTATGAGAGGTGGGCGTGGTTATTATCCGATTTCACTAATTTTTTTAGTATATAGACAAACGCTAGAAAAAATTTATCGGAGTAAGTTTGATTGATATAGCTTAAACGGTTTCCGCAATATATATATTAAACTTATTGATGGGCGCGATCATGCTCACTTTTACAAAAATTTTTCCGCACAGATGTCTCACCCTACTAGGATCCCTTATACCAAAAACACCTATATATCTTAATTTGCTGCTTAGTTCTAGCACTTTATCTGTTTTCGATTAATGGCAATTCGTGGGCATGGCAGATGTCTAATTACGTCCATCTGCAATACCAACCGTCTTACGGTGACAAGGAACACGTGTACCAAGTTTCATCAAAATATCTTAATTTTTACTGAAGTTATCGCTTGAACGGACGGACGGACAAACAGTCACTCGGATTTCCACTCGTCCTTTCATCCTGATTATTTATATATATATATATATGTCTATATCTAACTCGTTTAGTTTCAGGTGTTGCAAACAACCGTTAGGCGAACAAAACTAATATACTCTGTAGCAACATGTTGCGAGAGTATACAAATTCCAAGCTAAGCAAAATACCATATTAAAAAAAATAATCTCAAATATGAAAAGCTGTTGTTTTTTTTTTCAAGTTATTCAATGTTGACATACTGACATAAAAGGTGGCCTTTATATACGTGGTGTGTTCAAAAAATAACGGGAATGTTCTACGACTTTAACGATATAGTGCATCATGAATTCTTGCCTCAATGTCAAACGGTCAATAATGAATACTACCTACAAGTTCAACGCCGTTTGCGCGAAGCAATCCGAAAAGAACGACCAGATTTGTGGAAAGAAAATTCATGCCTTTTGCTTACACTTCGTTGCTTGTTCGTGAATTCTTGGTCAAAAACAATACTGTAACGATACCCCAGCCTCCATATTCGCCACACATGGCTCCGTGTGACTTTTTCCTATTTCCAGAAATAAAGAGAACTTTAAGGAGCCGTCGTTTGAAGAGTATAAATGACATTGAAAGAGCTAAAGGCTATCCCAAATATCAAGTTTGAGAACGAAGACTATTTTTGGAGAATGGAGACGACAACATTAACGTAGACGAATCAATAAATATTTTTTTCAAAAATCGAAAATTTCCGTTATTTTTTGAACACACCTCGTATGTAATTGAATTTTGACTAAAACTGAATTTTCTTGTTGCTTTTCATTTTGCGAAGAATTACATGACATGTTTAACGTAAAAATTTTTTAAGTGAAACTAGCATATAAAATTCTTTATCATGTTAAGACAGATTGTTTGTCAGAAAGAAAACATTGCAGTTACTGAAAATCAAAATACATGTTGCTACAGAGTATATTAGCTTTGTTCACCTAACCGTTGTTTGTAACACCTAGAACGAAACGAGTTAGATATAGACATACATATAAATAAGTGATCAGGATGACAAGACGAATTGCAATCCGAGTGACTGTCTGTCCGTTCGTCCGTCCGCCCGTGCAAGTGATAACTTGAGTAAAAATTAAGATATTTTGATGAAACTAGTTAGGTACACGTGTTTTTTGTCACCGTAAGACGGTTGGTGTTGCAGATGGGCGTAATTGGACATCTCTCACGCCCACAAAATGCTATTAATCGAAAACAGATATAGTGCTATAACTAAGCAGATAATTAAGATATATACGTAGGACATATAGGATCCTAGTAGGGCGGGCATCTCGGGGCAAAACTTTTTGTAAAAGTGGGTATGCCCCCCCCAAGAGGTTTAATATATATCTCGGAAAGCGTTAAAGCTATATCAATCAAACTTGCTCCAACTAAGTTTTTCTAGCATCTCCTCATATACTGAGAAAATGAACGAAATCGGATAATAATCGCGCCCACCTCCCATACATGTTGAGCACTACCAAAAGTGCGATAACTCGCTGAAGCAAGCACGTTAGAAGCATTAGGGTTACGTAGGAATCCGTGTAAAGGTTTGGTGATGGGCGTGGCACCGCCTACTTTTAGGAGAAATTCCATATATCAAGAAACCCTTAACCGATTTCAACAAAATTTCGTGTATGATATTATATTTGCATTATTATGCCCGGCTGTAAAAAAGGACGAAATCGGATGAAAATTACGCCTACTTCTCATATAACACAATTTTAAGTTTCATCTGATCCTTTCACTTTTAAGTAGGTAAATCGAGCAAAAATTAAGATATGAAAATCAAACTGTGTACAAATAGTGCTTTTAGGATATGTCATTTTGTGTGTAGAAATAGACGAAATCGGACTATAACTTCTCAAGCCATTAGATACCAAATATTATGACCTAAGTTCTGCTATCTGACTTTTTATCGAAAACATCGGGAAATCTGTAAGGTATTTTAATGAAATTGGAGGATTATCTTTCCCTGATAATAATGTGCTCTTGTGTCAAAACTGGGCAAAATCGGGTGAGTACTTCCCATAGCCCCCATGGACCTAGTATAAGGATTTTCCACCTTTCTGTACACTTATACCATATCATATGAGTTATCATATATATATATATATATATACCGTATGAGTTATCTCTTTGAAAGTTAGAGAGCGTCTCTTTCTAATCCATGTGTCCATGTGCTTAAAATTAATAAAATCGGGTAAGCACTTCCTCTAGCCACAATGTACTTAATATAAGGATTTTCAACCTCTGGGTAGACTCTATACCATATATTTCGGTCAATATGTGAGATATCTTAGCAAAATTAAGTGAACATCCCAATATCGGACCGGTGAATATCGGATATACCATAATTTACTACCGAAAATGCGAGAAATCGGTCTACGAATTATCCCACCTCCCATATACTACATATAATGATTTTCGCTATTCTAGCAGACTTTATGCCTATACTTGAATAATGAAAAGAGTTAATGTGATCAGTGCAGATCTTCCTCTATCGCAAAAATGCCCGATATAAGAATTTCCGACTTTCCACCTGACTTTAAATCGTTTATGTTGGTCAATATGTGTGATATTTTAAAGAAATTAAGTGGGAATGTTTTCTTAAACACAATGTGATTTCGCGCTAAATAGGAAAGAAATCGGTCTAGCCCATGGTCTAAGCCGCTTATTCCGAATGTAATGATTTCCTTTTCTCTGGTTGACTTTTTCCTCGTGTATCTAATATATTTATTAAACCACTTTGATTGAATTTATATCGCATATATATTATTTGAGTTAATTTGGTCGATTTGAATATAAATATCTCTGACACGAAACAAAATATAGCAACGAAAGTGCATGAGTCTATGGCCTGTAATATAAGTTAATAAGATACCAAATATGATTGCAATAGATTGACAATTTCTCCGAATAATAAATGTTGAATTCTTCCGCAACCTTTCGGCTCCTCCTTTGCGGCTTCGTAATTTCGAAAAAGCAAAAACTAGTTTTATTTTGTTTAATGAATATTTTAATACACATGATGCATATGTTTTCAAAAAATACTACTGAAAATACTGTGACATCATAAACATTTTAAATTGTCATAAAACAATGAAACAAAAGTAAAATTTCTGCTCCATTTGATTTTCCCAATTGCGGAGGTCAATGTTATTCACGACGACATCATATATTAAATGTATCTCATTACATTTTCTTTTGGTATTCACGACTACATTACGATTGGGAATCGATATAATTTTTTCTTTTTTTTTAGCGAATATTATTTTCTATTGCATACTCTGGGTTTTATTATAAAATGTGTTTTAAGTAGTTAATCTTTTCTGCAACTTTGGCTCCATGAGAAAACTTAGTGCATCTTATAGGAATTCAAAAGTTTTGGCTCATAACGTACTACACATAAGCATGTAAATTAATGTCCCAGTGTTGTGTCAGGGAAACTCACTCCATATATTTATAGTACAAATTACAATATTTGGTTTATTAAATTTAGTTTAAAAATATATTCTTTTATGGTTATCACTATTATTGTTACGATTTTTAGGTTTCTCCACTAGATTTTAAAAACTAAAAGGTTTTTGTAGATAAGTTATTACCAAACAAAAGCTGTCTTCGATTCTTCAAGTGTTGGGAATAGCGAAACGAACAAACTATAAGTTCGTTTCTGTTCTGCTAGTAGCTGTTAACATGTTAACATGTAAAGAAAACATTTGAGCGCTTTTTTAATAATCACATCATATCAGCCCTTGAAAATTAATCAATAAACTTTTAAATAAGTTGCTAGCAATGATCTTTTGCAACTAATGCAAACTAATGCAAATCAACGAAAATAACCAGTGAATTATTTTTTATAATAAAAAACCAATATATTAACTAAAATGTGTATATTTCTTTTCATATTATCAATTAAACACAGTTCTTATTGGTCCAAACATTAACATTTTATATATTCATCAATATTTAATGAATGTCTTATTTTAATTTTAACAATTCAAAACTATATATGCGCTTATTAACACAAATGTTTATCGGCTGTTTGACAGCAGCTAATTCCTGCTAATAAAAATTTCACTAGCTGAAACTAGCAGCTCTCTCTGTTTTTTACGCTCCATTTATAGGAACTATCGATAGCTAACAATACAGACACTTTATTCTAGAAACACTTTATACCAGTTGGTCAAACAACGTACTTGGTAGCACTTGCGGAGCAACTTTACACTAACTTTGCAGAAGTCATTTCTGACGCATGCATTATTGTTTTGTCCTTCTTTCTTTGGTAGAGAAGTACATCTTTTCACACAGAAAAACATTTTAATACCCCTTTAGTTTCGGGTAGGGCGGCCCATACCTTACTTTTTCCATAAACATTTATAATTTTTTTCAAGTGCTAGGTTTTTAAAATCAATAAGAAAAATATTTGTATTTTCACTTTTTACAGTATTTTGTAATTTGTAGGTAACATTGAAGACAGCGGTTATAGCTCTTTAATGAGGTTTTCACATACTCTCTTGTGTCGGATTCAACTCGCTACTGTTGTAGCGGTTTTTAGATGTAAATTTTTGGCAAGAGAACAGCGTCCATATAAGACAGCTAAAGTTAAATTAAACATAAATAAAATATCCAATAAATACCATAAAATACCGCCGAAATACCATAGTAAATATTTAAATTGAAAATACTTTTTATTCGTAAAATATATGTTAAATATTTTATTACTATATTATTATACCTTTTATTTCATTTAAACATGTTTTCAACAAGTTCTTGGATATTTACTTCTTATTTCAATTGAAATACAATATTTACGGTTAAAAAAAATTTTAACATCAATCAGGCAACTAGTATATACAAAACCTTTAGGCTTTAGGTATACTTAAAAATGCTTATTATTACGTTTAACTGCCTCTGACCACAAAACTTATTTGATGTCAGATTTAGAAGGTATATAAAATTGTATAAGGTTCTATACCGTTTGTAAAACTTCATTATCTTACTTCTATCTTACATAGATTATATATCTATGTATATGTACTTATGCTTACGGATTTAGATGCACTCGTTTGCTGGTTGCGTGTCAATTTTAAGTCAGCAACATGTTCCGATGCGGCGAATATATGTATACAAGTTTACATTTTCATATGTATATTATGATAATACTATCACTTTTTTGACCTTGATGCTTTTTGAATTTTTCCCTAAGAATCCGTTATCTCCTTTTCTAAATCAATATTAACGTTTCGCTCACTAATGTGACTTTGAACAAACTATTTTAATTTATAAGAGAGATGATCTTTGTATAAAAGACATGAGTTAATAACTTCTTCCTTAAAATTTATCGTAAAATTTGTATGCATGTGCATAATATTGGCACGTAGGGACAGAAAGCAGGTCTTAGTTAAGCAGAAATCGCTATAACATACATAAGTAATATTAATATTGGGTGAAGAGAATGTACTCGGATTCGGTTCCCCCGTTTTTATTCGTGCATTCGTCTGAAACCTTTGGTTAAAGCTTAGAGAAAAGATGATAAATTGAGACTCCGTTTAACATCATAAGTTTTGCAAATGAAACGCTTATTTATTTTAATAAAATGAAATACATAAATTCTAGTTTAATAAGACTGGGTAACTGTAAATACGGCCGTTTCTCACAAAATACCAAAAACAAAAGAAATGTTATGTACATATCTCAAACCAAATCCGGCAGCTGTCGATGAAATTTATAAACGTCTTTTTTTTTAATATTTGGGTAGGTCTAACTGTATAAAATATGGATTTGATTCTAGTGGAGATCGAAACGAGCTTTTCAGCCTGCCGGAAATGTAGCAATTTTCTTTCGATAATGGATAAAATCGGTGGTAATCTCACGGTAATCATAATATAATAAAGTATCGAAATTGATTAGAACTAATCCATAACAAATATAAGACTTATAGCAAAAATTGGTTTCTGTCTGTTTGTTCTGTCTGATAATTTGCATAAATTTTCATTTTTGAAATAGTGACAGTATTTAATGCCCAATTTTGCCTGAATTTAACCATATGCATTTGTATCTGTCAATTTTTTTTTTCACCGTTCAAAATCACAGTTAGTTATTTGTTTTTTCTTTAATTTCTTAATGCAGCTCTGTTTAAAGGTTTGATTGTCTAACTAATGCCAATCCCTTTTGATTTAATCTGTCACAACTTCCAAGAGTGCAATGGATTCTATATTTAAACTCTTGAGTTTTATTTGTTGTTAAATATATATGTCTATGACAGTCAGAGTAATGATCATCAAGAATCGACAACGAATGTGTCCAAAAGAACTCTAAATTCAAAAGAAATTTAAAGAAATTAAAACTAATTTCAAAACGCTAGTTGAGGTAAAAATGTCCGCTTAAAATGTGGACATATGAAATCCAATATATGAGATTGTCAAATTTTTTGCGCCATCAATGTATCAGAAAAGTAAATTTTATAAAAACATAAAAATATCACCAAAAATCAAATCGAATGTTTGAAGCATAATGAATATTAAAAAATATATGATATTATAAAAAATATAGTGAGCCGAGAGAACCACCTAAGTATAGTTTTATTTATATTTTCCAAGAACAATTCAAAAAATACGTACGTTAGAAAACAAAATATAATACATTAGCCTACAGATAGTGTCAAATTAATTTTTTTATACATGCGTCTTTCATTCCCATTACTAAAAAATAAGTATATACTAGTGTGATGATTGCGAAGACGACTGTTTAAAAAAATTATATTTTAAAAAAATATAATGTACTAATTCTCCTAAAAACCTCCTCCTTCTTAAAAGGAAACAAATTTTCCTAAAAATTTTCCTTATCAGTTGAGTTCCGTCCGATTACTTCAATTAATGTACCAACTACTTCCAAAGCAAATTTCTTACCTCGTTTAAATTTAATATTTAAGTTAAAATCATCTTTTATCTACGGCTCTGTTATGATACCATCATTCTTCCTTAAAAATTGTGCCAAATATATCTACTTGTATTTACAATAGTTTATAAAACAAATAAATTGTAATTAATTTAGATAATTAATTTCTCGGTTAAACAAGGTATACTTCCTTCAATATTTTGACATTGCAAAAAGATTGGCAATACATAAAATTTTTGAAGTTATTATCGCAGATCAAATAACTGTCTATTAATTCGATTTATCGATTTGTCTATTAATTTCATGTTCTCAGCTCGAATTTCGTAAAAAAAATTTACGGAAATCTACACTAACAAATTTGCTTGAACTTGTGACCCACGTATCAGAGAGTTTTAGGGAGAATAAGCATACGGTTGTTATATACACTGAGTTTAGCAAAGCTTTCGATGAAGTAAATCACTCAATTCAAGCAAAAACTTAATCTTTTTGGTTTTCAACCAAGATTTCTTCAATGGGTATCTCCCAATAATAGGATTATTTCAGAAATATTTCAATAATAGAACACAACGAGTGATGTTTAATGATACTCTTTCGAATCCATTTAAGGTCTCTTCAGGTGTTCCACAAGGTCCGATTCTGTTCTTGTTATATATTAATGATATTTCTTCTGTAATATAGTACTCAAAATTTTTATTATACGCCGACGATGTAAACCTTTTTAAAAACTTATACTTCAACTTATTTAAGGTGTATGTTGCAAACAAACTTAAACATTTTTGTTACTTGGTGTGATAGAAATGATGTACCACTGAATCTTAAAAAATGCAAGACGATGTACTTTTCCCCTCTCCCTTTGTACTAAAAAGCTATATTCTATGGCAAGTATTTAACTTTGTTTATTTGGGAGTTACTATGGACCCCAAGAGTAATTTCAGTCTTCCTGTTAATACAATGTTTTTATACCAGCGCAACATGTTGTTAGATAGTATATTAATCTTATTCACCTAACGGTTGTTTGTAACACCTAAAACTAAACGAGTTAGATGTAGACATATATATATATATATAAATGATCAGGGTGAAAAGACGAGTTGAAATACGATTTACTGTCCGTCCGTCCGCTCGTGCAAGCGATAACTTGAGTAAAAATCAAGATATTTTGATGAAACTAGGTACACGTGTTCTTTGTCACCGTAAAACGGTTGGTATTGCAGATGGGCGTAGTTAGACATCTGCCACGTCCACAAGACGCCATTAATCGAAAACCGATAAAGTGCTATAACTAAACAATAACTTAAGATATAAACGTGTTACTTGGTAAGGAGCATCCTAGTAGGGTGGCGCATCTGTGGGAAAAACTTTCTACAAAAAAATTCTAGTGGGGGCGGCACCGCCCACTTTTAGGGGAAATCCCATTTCAGATATCTTCACCAAGAACGCCTTAACCGAGATCAATAAAATTTGGTACGTGACATTAAATTTGCATTCTTATGTCACGCTGTGAAAATGAACGAATTCGGATAAAAACCACGCCTACGCCTCATATAACACAATTTTAAGTTTCATCTGATACTTTCACTTTAAAGTAGATAAATCGAGCGTCCATTAAGATATTGGAATAAAGATTTTCAGGAATAGTACGTTGAAGATATGCCATCTCATGCGCAAAAGTAGGCCAAATCGAATTATAACTTTTCAAAGCACCAGGTAACCAATATACGGACCTCAGTACGTCTATCTGACTTTTTACCGAAAATGTCTGTAAATCTGTAAGATATTGTAATGAAATTGGAAGATTATCTTTCCATGAGAATAGCGTGATCTGGTGTCAAAATGGTAAAAATCGGGTGAATATTTCCCCTAGCCCTCTTATACCTAATATAAGAATTTTCAACCTTGCTGTAGTAGGCTTTATAACAATATTATTATTAAATATTATTATTAATATTATTATATTATTCAATATACTAATTATACTAATACTATTATACTAATTACTATATTATTCAAATTACTTATTCAATATATAAGTTATCTCTTTGAAATTCAGAGAGCGTCTCTTTCTGATAACAGTGTGCCCATGTGCTTAAAATGTATAAAATCGGGTAAGCACTTCCCCTAGCTCGCATGCACCTAATATAAGAATTTTCAACCTTCCTGTAGACTTTATACCATATATTTAGGACAATTAGTAAGATATCTTAGCAAAATTAAGTGAACATGTAATATTATATACCATAGTTTAATGCCGGAAATGTGTGAAATCGGTCTACGAAATATCTCAGCTCTCATATACTACATATAGTGATTTTCCTTATTCTAACAGACTTTATGCCGATGCACACAAACCCAATACGCCATAGGTAAGCATAGAATCGGCAACATGAACGAAACCGGTGAATTGTCTTGTCAGAAAATCAAATTGACCACTTGTGCATCAGCAGGGTGCACAGGATCTGCACTTGGCGCAGAAGCTTCTGAGAAGTTCGCACATTTAGAAGCGCCGATGACGAGTTAAAAGAATTGGCTACTCATTACACATATGCTGATTTCTTCAAAAATCATATGCTACTAAACAGTACAACACAAGACGTAATACCCTTTGGCGCAACGTTAAGCAACCTTTTCTCGATGCGTGCGAATCAATGCTGAAACCGAAGTAAAAGTACAAGTACAATCCTGGATTAGCGAAGCTACCATCAAAGACCGCAGACGCTAAGTCAAGGCCCTCAGCCACAGCGCAAGTACACGCTCTTTAAAAATCATATATGACAGCCAATACATATTACTTCGTAAAGAAGTCAAGCAGTCTTGCCGTGGTGATAATCGAAAGATTTTCAACAGCAAAGCATGTGAAGCAGGAAATGCCGCTCGTAAAAACAACTTACGTGATTTATTCAAATTGAGCCGTAAGCTCACTGGAAAATATGGCTTCTCCAATCACCAAATTAAAGACGAGAATGGTGTTTTAATTACAATGGATCGTGACCAAATGCCTAGATGGTTTGACATTTTTCTGTATCTCTTAACCTTATATATTAAAGCTCCAACATTAACGTCTGTCAGCCATTGTTCATCAATATCATCTTCTCCGTTCAACTGGAACTGGAAGAAATGGAGGCTGCTATTAAACAACTCAAACCAGGAAAAGTCTCAGGTGGTGATATGATCCCTTCCGAAGCCCTTAAGCTGATCCTGCAATCTTCGCACGCTACTTCGCTCCTCTTTCTGAAGCAATTTGGCGGGAAGAACAACTACCGGACGAATGGTTATTAGGTATACTGGTGAAGGTTCCGAAAGAAGGTGGTTTATCCGTATGTAAAAGCTATGAATGTATCAGTATCACATTGATCAGTATCCAATCAAAAAAATTCCCCAAACTGCTTCTAAACCGAATACCGATCCATCTTGAAGATTCGCTGAGGAAGCAAAAAGCAGATTTTCGCACAAACAAATCGTGTTCCGATCATATCATCACACTCCTCGTTATACTGGAACAAATCAGCTAGTGGCAAGCGAATATCTGCACCTGTTTTGTGGACTTCAGTACAGTTTTTCATAGTATATAATACACTCATATCTGGAACTCGTTACATTCAAAAGATATTCCAGAAAGACTCATAAACATCATCAAAACTCACTACGTTGGTTTTGTTCTTACACAACAGTCTTACACAAAGTCTTACACAACAAACAGCTATCAGACCCAATTTAACCAAAAACTTCCGTAAGGCAGGGGTGTCTTATGTCACCGGTACTCTTCCTTATTGTTTTAGACCATGTACGAAGAAGTGCCTTATGTGGATGGTATTGCTCTCCTTGCATTAAAAAAACCAAACTTACAGAGGAATAGAAATAAGCTTGACGAGTGTGCTGGCGAGTGTGCGAATTCATATCTAACAACAATGACAATGAATCTCTACAATTCACTGTATACGACAAAGAGATATCGCGCGAAACAGAATTCTGCTATCTTGGGAGCAGAATTACCGCCACTGGAGGTTCTGCTGAAGACATTCTCAACCGCATAAACAAAGCGAGTGGTGCGTTTGCTCAGCTAAGCATCATTTGGTCCTCTAAATTTGGTCAGAATTAAACTTCGTATTTTTAATTCCAGCGTGAAAGTAGTACTCTTATACTGTTGCGAATCCTGG
Source organism: Bactrocera minax (assembly GCA_021498325.1). Taxonomy (NCBI): domain Eukaryota; kingdom Metazoa; phylum Arthropoda; class Insecta; order Diptera; family Tephritidae; genus Bactrocera; species Bactrocera minax. The sequence continues at coordinate 653,926 of JAKEEE010000055.1, read as the reverse complement.
TCCTTAACAAAAACACTGAAACGAAATATCTTAAGGATCTGGTGACCTCGTATCATCTCCTATCCAGATCTACTGAAAAAAAATAACGAATTACCAATCGAGCTAACCATCAAACGTAGACCATTTGGTTAGCTAGGACATACACTACGCTAAAAGATTGAGGAAGTTTGCAGAGCTGTTCTTTTTTGGAATCCACAAGGATCTAGAAATTGTGGACGTTCGAAAACTTCCTGGCGACGCAAGGTAGATGCCGACTTGAAAGACTCTCATACCAACTGGAATAGTCTATCGCAACTCCCAAAAAATCGGAACGACTTCAACACTTTATTTTTTACTCTGTATGCTCGGTCTTTTTTCCAACTTCAATTGCTTTTTGCAAAGTTTTCATTAAAATTCAGTTTTTTTCATTAAAATCAGTAATATACGTAGAAGCGTATGCACATGTAGATAATGATTATTTTTCTGCTACTACTCACCTAGCGATGGTTCGAATTATTCTCATAATACTTTTTTTTAATATACCTGTAATGACAATTTATGAATATGTATGAATCAGAAATTTTAAATAGTTTATAGTATGTCATGAGTAATTTCTTATTCGGATTTTAAGTTCATTTTAACATATATACATATTCGATACCTGAGTATTTGTAGATATATGATATGATGTACATATTAATATTTATTGTTATAGAGGTTTACAGTTTTTCTCAGCCCAGTGGAACATTTTGCCAGGACTAATATGAACAGCAGAAAATAATGAATCAATTAATAATCAACAGTACAACACTTTCGATAAATTTTTTTTTTCATTTGTTTTAGGGTCAACTTTTTCTCTCATAAACACATGCAAATGTATAATATCCATCTATAAAATGCGGGTATTCCATACGCAAGTACAAGTCTACTTAAATTTATTATAATAGCAAATTATTTTATCGTGTACAAATTTAATGGAAACAAGTAAGAAAGCCCTAAGTTCGGGTGTAACCGAACATTTTATACTCTCGCAATGTGCAAAGATCAGAGGCGGGGATATGTTTTCAGGTGCTGGCATAACTTTATATTAAAAAATGTCGCGGAAGAATTCAACATTCATTATTCGAAGAAATTGTCAATGGATTGTAATCATATTTGGTATCTTATTAACTTATATTACAGGCCATAGACTCATATACTTTCACTGCTATATTTTGCTTCGTGCCAGAGATATTTAGATAAAAATCTACCAAATTAACTCAAATAAGATATATGCGACATAAATTCAATCAAAATGGTTTAATAAATATATTAGATACTCGACGAAAAAGTCAACCAGAGAAAAGGAAATCATTATATTAGGAATAAGCGACTTAGACCATGGTCTAGACCGATTTCTTTCATATTTAGCGCGAAATCACATTGTGTTTAAGAAATCATATCCACTTAACTTCATTAAAATGTCACACGTATTGACCAACATAAAAGGTTTAAAGCCAGGTGGAAACTCGGGAATTCTTATATCGGGCATTTTTGGGATAGAGGAAGATCTGCACTGATCACATTAACTCTTTTCATTATTCAAGTATATTATATAAGTATATGTTTTCACGCAATTTTGTGAAGGCAACTCACACAATGACCGACATATTCGGCATAAAGTCTGTTAGAATAGCGAAAACCATTATATGTATTATATGGGAGGTGGGATAATTCGTAGACCGATTTCACACATTTTCGGCAGTAAGCTATGGTATATTCGATATTACACGTTCACTTAATTTTGCTAAAATATCTTACATATTGACCGAAATATATGGTATAGAGTCTACCCAGAGGTTGAAAATCCTTATATTAGGTACATTTTGGCTAGAGGAAGTGCTTACCCGATTTTATTCATTTTAAGCACATGGACACACTGTTATCAGTAAGAGACGCTCTCTGAATTTCTAAGAGATAACTCATATATTGACCGTTATATATGGTATAAAGTCTACAGGAAGGTTGAAAATCCTTATATTAGGTATATGGGGGCTGTGGGAAGTATTTACCCGATTTTCCCGATTTTTGATACAAGAGCACATTATTATCAGGGAAAGATAATCTCGAATTTCATTACAGTGTCTGACAGATTTACCGATATTTTCTATAAAAAGTCAGATATAGGCATTGAGGTAATAATATTGGGTATCTGGTGGCTTGAGAAATTATGATCCGATTTCGTCTATTTTTACGCTAGAGATGGCATATCCTGAAAGCACTATTTGTACAAAGTTTGATTTTCATATCTTAATTGCTATTCGATTTATCTATTTTAAAGAGAAAGGATCAGATGAAACTTAAAATTGTGTTATATGAGAAGTAGGGGTGAAGGCGTTCTTGATATATGGGATTTCTCCTAAAAGTAGGCAGTTCCACGCCCATCATCAAAACTTTACACGGATTCCACACGCAACCCTTCCGTATCATATTCGCTGTAAAACTTTTTGTTTCTAGCGAGTTATCGCACTGTTAGTAGTTTTCAACATAACTTTTGTATAGAATGTGGGCGTGGTTATTATCCGATTGAACTAATTTTCTATATGAGCAAATGCTAGAAAAACTTAGTTGGAGCAAGTTCGATTGATGTAGCTTTAACGGTTTCCGAGATAAATATATTAAGTTTGGGGGCGGGGCCATGCCCACTTAAAAAAAAATTTTGCCCAGAGATGCTCCACCATACTAGGATCCTCTATACCAAATAACACGTTTATATCTTAATTTGCTGCTTAGTTATAGCACTTTATCTTTTTCCGATTAATGGCATTATGTGGGCGTGGCAGATGTCCAATTACCCCCATCTGCAATACCAGCCATTTTACGGTGACAAAGAACGCATGTACTAAGTTTCACCAAAATATCTAAATTTTTACTCAAGTCATCGCTTGCACGAGCGGACGGACGGACAGTCAATCGTATTTCAACTCGTCTTTTCATCCTGATCATTTATATATATATATGTCTACATCTAACTTGTTTAGTTTTAGGTGTTACAAACAATCGTTAGGTGAACAAAACTAATATATCGTACACTGTAGCAACATGTTGTGAGAGTATAAAAATTTAATGGTAAGAATATTCAACAAATGTCCTAAGTTAATTTTTTTTGTGAATGTTTTTCCATGCGTGCCATTTATTGTATAATTCGATATTTTGAGTACACTAATTTGAATATTCGAAATGAGAGAAACTTAAAATGTATAGATGGTATAAATTTCGCTCTTTCGTGAACAACAAACAACAACTCCGTCTCTTTGGACTTAAAAGAAAGCTTTCACTCGTACAATCTGTTATGGATTTTGGTTGGTTCCACAGATGAGGTGATTCGATTTATAATTTTGGAACCATATGTGTGTACTAAGTAGCTGGAGAGCGTATTTAAGGGATGAACGCTTCACTCAGTGATACAGATATTTATATTGTGAAGCCAGTTCGCACAAATTTTATATTTCTCCTAATTAATTTAGTAAAATGAATATTTTTACATATTTAGGTATTATTATAAGATATAGTGACACCATATAAAAACCTTTGTCACCCATTTCATATGAAAATTACTAATACTGCTATAGTGTAAAACTAGTAAATTGTTTAAACGTTAATTAAAGGTATTAAAATATACTGCTAAAGATGTTGTTCTAAAGCCTCCATTTGCAACCACTTAATTAAGGATCCATGGGCTATGGTGGTATAGTAGTAGGGTATCTGGATTCCTTTAATATATATTATTCTCTGTTTGTAGAAATATAAAGTGTTAGTGTTTGCAAGCTAACTACAGAATCGAAATTAACGGACGTATAAATGTTTTTATACGTGTCATTAAAACTGTTTAGACTTGCTCCACTGTAAATGTCACCTCTATGAAAGAGTACTTCTTTCCTACTCATTGTATTCGTTCAAGTTGGCGTTGAATAGTGAAACGTCATTATTTCGTACATCAGTGCCGGGATCCACTAACTGTTAAATGCAAGCAAACGTTCGCAAATCAGAAACAGTCTTCATTGACAATTCACATCGTCAAGACGTTATTTGGGCTGTTGTCGGCTTTACAACTTGGCGGATTGAGTTTTGAAATTTACTTGTATAATTTTGTTAGTGCTGGAAACGCTTGAGTGTAATACAAACGGAATTTTTCCATTAAACGGTGAACAAAAGTGAGTGAGCTGAAATAATTAATTTGAACGTATTTTTATATTCAAAGACCAAAGGCAATGGAAATATATATCAAAGGCATAAAAATAACAGGAATTATTACTTCTCCTTTGTAATTACACGCAATAGTCTTATCAAAAATGCATTAAGATACATAAAACTGTTTAAGTATCCATTTGCACTGAAGGTTAATACATTTTTTCATATTTTAGGGATTTTCATTCGGCTTTGGTTAATTGGGGGAAAATTTGTTTTAAATCTAAAAAGGACTGTATTGCGGATTTAGTATTTTAGTGTCACAATACATTGAATATTACATCGTGAAGTAACGGAATATCCCAAAGCGCATAACTTGGAAGGTGTGTGAACAAATCATAAAACACCAGCGAGCTTCAGAAGGAAAGGACATTTCTCACGAGTTGACTGCTATTCGGTATGTACCTCAATATAGAATTGTGTGTATGGTGTATGGTAAGGAAAAAACTTCGAGGTACATACTCGGGATTAAATATATTCATACCTGTGCACACTTATACATACATATGTATATATATAGGTGCAATAATAAATTTTGTTGAATGTGTAATCATAAATATATGCACATACGAACGTCTGTATGCATGTACTTATACTCATTTATTATTTGCATTCATAATATAAATTTTTATTTGTTTCTCTATAAAAAAAAAGCGATTACGGTTATTCCCTCTGAATTCAAAAAAGAATTCAAAGTAGCTAATTAGCTACTATTTTCCGTTAAAAGTAAATTTATTATGTCAATGTTTAAAAGCCAAAGTTCCATCCTTTCAAAGTTTAGTAATTTAATGCATTATATGCATATATGCTTATATGCACACTTGCAAACATAAGTGTATAAATATGCGAGCGTACGCATTGATCTTTTGTATTTAAGTACCTCATCTTGGGTTTACTTCGCTGTCCGATATTTTTTTTTATATTTAAAAGGATAACACAACACATTTCAAGTATGGCTTCTAAATTTATGTAGATAAATTATAATTGATGAACTTTCAATTACTGTAGGTCTTCCTTTCAGCAAATATTATGTAGCATAACCGTGAACAAATAGTGCATAGCATACTCTTACATATTTAGATCAAATGATAAAATGGAATGACACGTCCAAGAATTTACTACCACAAACAGTGTGATTCCTATGCAAATATTTAGATTTCGGTTCATACATATGTACAGCGAATCTCCAACAAAAAGGAAAACAAATTGAAAAAATAGATCTGATCTGTATTTGTACAAAGCAACTATTTAATTTACTTCGCACATTTTTCTCATATTTATATTGATTTTTTTTTTATTATACAGTACACGTTTTTTCGAAAGTAAATTGTAATTATTTATAAAATATGTTTTCTCAAAACAATCTTAAAATTAAATGCGAACTTACACATTGTTCATGCCAACATTTACTTTACATTCACCTCAATTGGTGTACAGCTTTGTTCTAGGGGAGTCACCTTTGGAATAACACATGAGGAAACTTACTTACCTAAGTAAATGTTTTTAAATACGCACAAAAACTTCCTATGTGCAATTTATGTACTCAAAACCGTAATACTATTTCCAATATGCCACATTAAGTTTTATTTTAAATAAGTATATTTGAACTAGGGTTTTTAAGGTGAATAAGGTGGTAATTTGAATTAAATAGGCCTTTGACTATTTTCGGGTTGAAATACGTAAATGCACACCAAGGCAACTAGTTGGCATACAGAAATGTACATTTGTATTTATGTGTATGTTAGGTATGATTATTGATGAGATATATGTATATACATACATTTCAATAAATTTATGTAAGGGATGAATGCGTAATATGTTTACACGTATATGTGTATTTATACACATTATTTGTTCACATATTTTTTATACATTTATGATCCAACTTTTTAATATACTATGTACTCAGAATTAACCCGTATACTAGCTGACTGTCAATAGGTTACCTTCCAACTGCGCCAGCAAAATAAGTATTAACCTTCACTTCCACTAGAATGAGTCTTACCGAGCAGTAAGACAATACACAAACGTTTGTGGAAGAAAGTGAATAGTTTATGGTTCGGGAACTCATTCAAATTTAATGCTATTTAAGTGGATGCGTTCTAATTACTTAATTGGTATCTATTTTGCTTTGATTACAATAATTGCGATTGTAAAATAAAATCGTTTGTATTTGACAATGCCGACTTTTTTGTGTAACTTATTTACTTTCTTACTTACACTTATCTATACATATCCTTACGTAGATATTATTATTATATTGTGTGCCGGTCGAACCTAATAACCGGGTGTCATGTATCGTCGTAATTGATTAGGCAATATCACTTCTCTTAATTCGTTTCGTAAACCTGCTATTAGGCAAAATAGCTACACGTGTTTCTAAATTCTTACAGGATACTGTCGAAGAAAAACTTAATCCTTTTATTTGACCAAATAATACATCTTAAAATGTCTGATAGCATTAGTATCGCCCGGAGTTCTGTGGGGTTTATATCAATCAGTATCAATCTTATGAAAAAGTTCTATAGCGGAAAAGTAAAGAAAGGTCATTTACTTAAAGAACATTTTTGATATACCATAAACTGTATACATGAATATATGCAGAATGAAATTTGGAAAAAGAATATCAAACTTACTAAATTTAAATAAATACGATTTCCCCAACCCAACTAATTCACAATACAATTATCACTAAAAACATCAATGAACTTGAAATCACGCCACCTTATCTCATTTTGAAAAGAGAAAACCAAAACTAAAGAGAGAACACACACAGCGGCACACGAGCTCGATGCCAGATGATACGTGGTAAATTTTTTTGCAATAGGTATCCACATTGACGCTACACGACCGGTTAGCACATTCATTTGCATGCATGTAAACATTATTACTTTTCTTAAATTTAATTTACTTTTAAATAAATAATGTATTGGAAACATACAAATATATTTATATACTGCTTTTATGTGCATACATATGTATGCAAGTATGAAATTGCAGAATGCTGGCATTTTAAATACATGTACATGTGCAACATATGGATAAATATATGATACCGTTATTTGATTAATTCACTTATAAATAAAACTACACCATTTATAAGTAGGGGTACATAAATACATAAGTACATAGCAGTATCCCCACAAAATGTGATAAATTTTTATGTTTAAGAAACCATACTTTTACTCTTTCTACGTTTCTGTAGCATTAAAATTACATTATATTAAATTAAAATAAATATGGATTTTAAGTAAATTTTCGAAATGCTATAATATATGTATAATAACTATTTGCATTGGTTTTGGAACATCAGAATTTCGTTATAAAGACAATGTGCGTTTACATATGCACATTTTAATATAAATCAATATATAGCTACATATGTATGTATATAAAAATATATGTATGTACTTACGAGTAGATAATATTTCAAAGTTGTATGCTCGACTATTACAAACTATTAAAAATGTTAATTAAAAAAAGTGAGATAGTGCTATCTCGCTTTATACTTTTACCCTAAACGCTCTCACTGAAATACAAATACTTGCTGGCGTGCACTTGAAGTAAACGCAAGAATCACCTGATTTTGGATTTGTATACCAGTGTTTTTGTTAGACAATCGTCGGCAAACCACGCCATTCTGTTGATACTTATATATGCATTCTCACATTTCTAGGAATGTAAACACAAACAGTAAGTGGGTATGGCATATACATAATATTTCTCTTAGTATATGATTATATTGGCTCTTAGTCTCTTTTAGTTCTTACTCGTCTATAATTTGTTGATACAGTAAACCTCATAAATTAAACAGCGGTAGGCATGAGTTTAACTTTTACTGTGTAAGTGAGCACGAATGAAAAGCGTCCCAGTGGGAACTTTGTACATTTATATTTTAGTAACTTTTTCATTCCTTCGTAAAAACAACCACGAAAATGCCTCTTTATTAATTTTATTTTACTATTAAGAGAAATGTATAGGGTCTTAAAATAAGTTCCCTGTTGGCTTTAAATGATATATAACATAAAATTACATGTCATCAAAAAATATTCATAATTATGAAATTTTTTGTGCAGGGCATGTTTGACTTCGCGACAAGACCACGCGCGATATTATATCGTCGGTATTTCGACAACGACTGAAAGATATAGCGTAAATATTCGTTTGAAGTCAGGTTGCACCACTGGATTAAATGCACTTTGTAATTGGGGTGGTTCGAATTCTAGAGTTGTTCTAATGCTGTGAATTGTTCAATAGCTGATAGGTAATAAGAATATAAAATAATGTGTTAATATTTACTTAGAATTTATAATCAAGAGATAAGTACTGATTTGTTGAATAAAATGACCAGTCCAAAGAAATTGAGATTTATTATAATTTAACAGGAGTATTTGTACTTTTAGTTCCATCAAGCTGATACGAAACACCAGTAAAAATAATATTTCAAAAAATTGTGTTGTTAACAACATACCAACGCCATCATTACAAAAAAAAGGCAATTCGCGTTCAAATCGTCGAAAGAGACGCCGCAACAAACATCAGCAAAATTCTGCAGAATCGAATTGTTCGCAACTATCGAAAGAGCAGATAGCAATAGCTAACGAAATGCCTGCCCGTTTCGCCGAAGACGTTATTACCGGCAATGAGCGTAGTGTTCCATTGAATTTAGGTGGACACTACAACCAGCATTCAGCTATTAATGACGATATCGTAATAACTGGTTTTTCTGGCAGACTCCCAGAGAGCTCTAGCATTGAGGAGTTTAAACGAAATCTCTATGATGGGGTGGATTTAGTCAATGGTGATCCGAGGCGTTGGGAACGAGGTAACGCAACAAGTTCCAAAACAACATTTTTATTTGTAATAATATTCATTCTATGTCTTAATTTTCATATTCTGTATTGTAGGTCTTTATGGATTACCTGATAGAATCGGAAAAATCAAAGCTGAAGATTTGGAAGTTTTTGATCAACAATTTTTCAGTGTTTCTGCAAAACAGGCTGAATGTATGGATCCTCAAATGCGTATGTTACTTGAAGCGACATACGAAGCTATTATAGATGCAGGTCTTAATCCCGCTGAGTTACGTGGTACACGTACTGGAGTTTATATTGGCGTTTCCAATTCTGAAACCGAGAATCATTGGTGTGCAAATGCAGATCGAGTAAATGGATACGGTTTGACAGGGTGTGCACGAGCAATGTTTGCAAATCGCATTTCATATACATTTGATTTCAAAGGACCTAGTTTCGCAGTTGATACCGCCTGCTCTAGTTCATTATATGCTCTGTCTCATGCCTTTTCGGATATGCGTGCTGGAAGATGTGATGCGGCCGTAGTTTGTGGTTCCAATTTGATTTTGAAACCAGAGATGTCTTTGCAGTTTAAGCGGTTAAATATGTTAAGTGACAGTGGTATGTGCAAAGCATTTGATGCGACAGGAGCTGGTTACGTTCGTTCCGATGGAGTGGTAGTACTACTTTTACAAAGAACATCTGTGGCAAAGCGAGTTTACGCGTCGATTTTGAATGCTCGAACAAACACCGATGGTTTTAAGGAACAGGGTATAACTTTTCCTGATGGACGTATGCAAAATCGTTTAATTCGTGAAAGCTATGAGGAAATTAACTTGGATCCTAATGAAGTTATATATGTTGAAGCGCACGGCACTGGCACTAAGGTTGGAGATCCACAGGAAGTTAATTCAATCACTGATTTTTTTTGCAAAAATCGTCCAACGCCATTATTAATTGGTTCTGTAAAATCGAATATGGGTCACTCAGAACCCGCATCAGGAGTTTGCTCTATTGCAAAGATTTTAATTGCAATGGAAGAAGGCGTAATTCCTGCAAATTTACATTACAGTGAACCAAACCCTGATTTATATGGCTTGAGCGACGGCCGACTGAAAGTGGTCGACAAAAATATTCCTTGGAACGGCGGTATTATTGGTCTCAATTCTTTTGGTTTTGGCGGAGCTAATGCGCACATTATTCTCAAATCGAATCCAAAACCAAAAACTATTACCCCTCGTGATGGCCCGCCTAAATTGGTTATATGTTCCGGTCGAACAATGGACGGTGTCCAAGATCTGCTTGAGGATGCAGCTATACATCGTGACGATGATGAATATTTAGCTCTAATCAACGGCATACATACTAAGCCTATCTCGCTTCATTATTATCGTGGCTATGATGTCGTAAACTCACAGGGTTCTGTGCAGCGTGAAGTTGTAGAGTTTTCTGATGAAAACCGTCCCATTTGGTTTATCTATTCTGGTATGGGCAGTCAATGGGGAAGTATGGCTAAAGATCTCCTCCAATTTGACGTATTCAATAAATCAATTCATCGATGTGCAGAAATTTTGCGCCCCGAGGCCATTGATCTACTGGAAATTCTAACACATTCTACTGATGATAAATTTTCGGACATCGTTAGTTCGTTTGTTTCAATTACGACAATGCAAGTTGCTCTCACCGACTTATTATCTTCACTCGGTATTCACCCTGCCGGTATTGTTGGTCACTCCGTTGGTGAACTTGGTTGTGCATATGCAGATGGTGGTCTGAGCGCTGATCAAGCTGTTTTGGCCACATATTATCGAGGACGTGCAATTACAGAATCAAATTTACCCAAGGGTAAAATGGCTGCCGTAGGACTATCCTGGAATGACGCTCACAAACTTGTACCATCTGATTGCTATCCAGTCTGCCACAATAACCAAGATAATTGTACGATTGCTGGCCCGGGTGACTCCATTGATGCATTAGTAGCTCGATTAAATTCTGAAGGAGTATTCGCTAAGGCTGTTAGTTCATCTGGTTTCGCCTTTCACAGTAAATACATTGCTGGCGCAGCACCGAAACTAAGACAAATGTTGGAGAAAATTATTCCAACAGCCAAAAATCGCTCTCCACGTTGGGTAAGCAGTAGTATACCAGAAAGTGCTTGGAATACGCCAGTAGCAAAGCAGTCCTCAGCAGCTTATCATGTAAACAATATGCTTTCACCCGTACTTTTCTACGAAGCTCTGCTGCACATTCCAGCAAACGCCATTTGCATTGAGATAGCACCTCATGGCTTACTGCAAGCCATTCTCAAGCGAGCTCTTGGACGTGATGTTTTAAATATTAGTCTTGTAAAACGAGGTCATCAGAATAATGCCGAATTCCTTCTGACCAATATTGGCAAATTATATGCAGCCGGAGGGCAACCACAGATACAAAACTTAGTACGTCCGATTTCCTACCCTGTTGGGCGTGGTACCCCTATGTTGAATTCAAAAATTGGGTGGGATCATTCTCAGAGATGGGTAGTGCCAAAATATGGAGCTGCCAAATCTTCAGGCGATACAGTTATCGAAATTGATTTATCAAGTGATGACGATTCATTCATTGTGGGTCATACAATTGACGGGCGTATCTTGTTCCCAGCCACTGGTTATATGACTTTAGCTTGGATGACGTTCGCAAAAATGCGAGGAGTTGAATTCAATAAGACTGCTATAGTTATGGAGGATTTGATATTCCATCGTGCAACTATTCTAAATAAAGAAAATGTTACTAAATTTGGCATTAACTTTTTCGATGGCACTGGAGCTTTTGAAATATGCGAAGGCGGCAGCATAGCCATGTCGGGAAAAATTAAAATTGTCGATAATATTAGTCTTGAAGAATTGCCTTTGGAACCACCCTCCCCCGATTCTGCTTCCCGAGAATTACTAACAAATGACGTGTATAAAGAATTACGTCTGCGTGGCTACGATTATGGAGGTATTTTCCGTGGAATTATCTCCTCAGATATCTCTTCTCGTACTGGTAAATTACAATGGGTGGATAACTGGATTAGTTTCATGGATACAATGTTGCAGTTCAGTATTTTGAGTAAGGATCTACGTGAACTTTACCTGCCTACTCGTATTGGAAAGGCAGTGATTAATCCAACGAAACATATAGACATTTTATCACAATTATCAGAAGAAGATCTTACAAAAGTCGGCGTACCTGTCTATATGTACAGCGACATTAATGTCATAAAAAGTGGTGGAGTTGAGTTCCGTGGGCTGAAAGCTTCATTGGCTCAGAAACGACCAAATACGCAAAACCCTCCAACATTAGAGCGCTATACATTTGTGCCCAATTTCAATAACTCAGAAACCCACGAGAATTCTGGAAATGTTGGGGTTCATGCTCTTTCTGTAGCAATCCAAATAGTTATTGAAAATGCGGAACGTTCTTTCAAAATTAAGGGAGTGGAACTTGCAAATGGACGCAACCTCGACTCTTTGGTGGCTGGAAAGCTAGTGCAGTTGATTGAAGGGGAGCCTGCTGTAGCTGCTGACGTTGCTGTGGCCACTGCAAGCAAGGATGAGGAGAGCATTAAAACAGCATTCAGTGATTTTGGTGTTCGAATAATCTCAAAAAATGTGATCAAAGAACCAGTTGAGCAAAACTGTAATTTCTTATTTGGAAGTGATGTACTCTCTCGCCCTGATACTGCGGTATTGGAGAATAGTATTGCAAGTATCAAAGATAATGGATTTCTAATTTTCGACGAAAATGTGAATTCTTTAAAAAAATCTGGGCCAGAGTTATTGTCCAAATACGGTTTTGTTGTCGTTCAAGAATTATACAAAGGTGACGCTAGAGCTCTTATAGTATCAAGACGTGCCATAGATTTAACCAAACGGAAGTCAGAAATTATTAACGTAACCGACAAAAACTTTGATTGGTTAGAAAAGTTGAAATTTGCACTTTCAAAAGCAGCAGAAGAAGAGAAGTATATATATATTGTCAACCAAGGAGAAGAACTTTTTGGAGCTGTTGGATTAACTACATGTGTCACTTACGAAAACGGCGGTAAATATGTTAGAACCATCTTCATCCAAGACGCCAACGCCGAAAAGTTCGCTTTGACTTCTAAATTTTATTGTGAACAACTACGTAAAGATTTAACTTCAAATGTACTTAAACATGGTAACTGGGGTACATTCCGGCACTTGAAATTAGAGAAAGAACTTGCAACGTTGCAGGTGGAACACGCTTATGTGAATGCGCTTGTAAAAGGTTAGTAAAGATATTTATAATTTATATAACTTTCAATATACCCACTGATTAAAAATATTAATACATTTAGGTGATCTCGCTTCATTAAAATGGATCGAGGCATCGCCCTCTCAAACTCTGAAAAATGAAAGTTTGGAGCTGTGCAATGTTTATTATGCCCCTTTAAACTTCCGGGATGTTATGCTAAGTTCAGGAAAATTATCCGCTGATGCTCTTCCTGGTGAGTTGGCACAACAGGATTGTGTGCTCGGTCTTGAATTTTCCGGAAGGGACTCCTCCGGTAGGCGAATTATGGCTATGGTACCTGCAAAATCATTAGCAACCACATGTTTGGCTAGTAGGAACATGATGTGGGAAATCCCCTCAAACTGGAGCATGGAAGAAGCATCTACTGTGCCTTGCGTATATTCTACAGTTTATTATGCGCTAATTATACGAGGAGAAATGAAAAAGGGTGAAAAGATATTAATACATGCTGGTTCGGGTGGAGTAGGACAAGCGGCTATTTCGGTTGCGCTGCATCATGGTCTGACTGTTTTTACTACTGTAGGTAGTCAAGAAAAACGAGATTTTTTGAAACAACGATTCGTCAAGCTTGAAGATCGATTCATTGGTAATTCACGTGATACATCTTTCGAACAATTAATTATGAGAGAAACACAAGGCAAGGGTGTTGACTTAGTGCTTAATTCACTTTCTGAAGAAAAATTACAAGCTTCTGTCCGTTGTTTGGGTATTAATGGACGCTTTTTGGAAATTGGAAAGTTTGACTTAAGCAATAATAGTCCTCTTGGAATGTCAGTATTCCTGAAGAACACATCTTTTCATGGTATCTTGTTGGACAGTGTAATGGAGGGAGAAGAGGAAATGCAGAACCGAGTTGTCTCCTTAGTTGCTGAAGGCATTAAAAATGGAGCAGTGTGTCCACTGCCTACATCAGTCTTTAATGAATTGCAAGTAGAACAAGCTTTTCGTTTCATGGCTTCTGGAAAGCATATCGGCAAAGTCGTTATAAAGGTTCGTGATGAAGAACCTGGCAAGCAAATATTAAAACCAAGTTCACGACTAGTCAACGCAATTCCACGCACGTATATGCATTCAGAAAAGAGTTATATACTTGTAGGAGGATTAGGAGGCTTTGGTTTGGAGCTCACTAATTGGATGGTTTTACGCGGAGCTAGATATATTGTTTTAACCTCAAGATCGGGTATTAAAACCGGATACCAAACGCTTATGGTACAACGATGGGAAGAGCGTGGAGTTAAGGTGGTTGTGGATACTAATGACGTTACAACTTTTGAAGGCTGCAAGAAATTATTGCAAAATGCAAATAAGCTAGCGCTAGTTGGAGGAATATTTAATTTGGCTGCTGTATTACGGGATGCTCTAATTGAAGATTTAACTGCTGCAGACTACCAAACTGTCTGCAAACCTAAAATTGAGGGTACAAAATTCCTGGATTTGCACTCTCGTACGCTTTGCCCGGAATTGGACTACTTTGTATGTTTCTCTAGTGTTTCATGCGGCCGTGGTAACGTTGGTCAATCCAATTACGGTTTGGCGAACTCAGCTATGGAACGCATCTGCGAAAAACGTCGGGGTAATGGACTTCCTGGTTTAGCCATACAATGGGGAGCAATCGGTGACACTGGACTTGTACTTGAGGGATTAGGAGATAATGATACAGTTATTGGTGGCACACTGCCACAGCGTATGTATTCTTGTCTTCAGACAATCGATCTATTCTTGCAACAACCCCATCCTGTCTTGGCCTCAATGGTTGTGGCGGAGAAGCGGAGTAATGATCCCTCTGGTAGTGTAAGTATAGTAGCTGCCATCGCTAACATTTTGGGACTACGGGACGTAAAAAATATTCAAGATTCTGCTTCGCTCGCTGATCTCGGCATGGATTCATTGATGAGTTCCGAAATTAAACAGACTTTAGAACGATGCTTTGATATAGTACTGTCGCCACAAGAAATACGTGCTTTAACGTTCGGTGAATTAAAACAACTGGATGGTGGCTCTGTCGAAAGATCTGCTTCAGCAACTAGCTTAGCTGAAGTTCGCACACCAACACCTATTGGTGATGGAACGCAAGTAGTTTTTGTAACAGAACTAATGCCTTCTGAGGCTATTATCCGTCTAAAGTCAGCTGCACCGTCAAACTCAAAGGAAATCCCAATTTTCTTTATTTCTCCTATAGAAGGGTTTGTAGACGCCTTGAAGGAAGTGGCAGAACGGTTGGATTGCCCCGTCTATGGACTGCAATGTACAGCTGATGCGGAACAGGATTCTATTGAATCCTTGGCGAAATTCTACATAAAACATATACGTAAAATCCAGCCTAAGGGACCATATTCAATTGCTGGGTATTCATTTGGCGCAACCGTTGCTTTTGCTATGGCTGTTGAGCTGGAGCAGAACAAAGAAGAAATCAAATTAGTCTTAATAGATGGTGCTCCTAAGTATGTAAACTGGTACACAAAAGCCTTCAAGAAGCGTTATAATACATCTGATGATGAGGATCAGAATCAAGCGTTTGCTCTGGCATATTTTGGAGTTGTTGCGGCTAATACTGATTACAGTGTAAGTAATCAAAATTAAGAAAAGAGACAAATTCAACATTTTAACAAAACAAACATTTTACCTATTAGATGGCAAAACTGCTCGTGGATATTCCAACGTTTGAAGGTAAAGTGGAGAAGTGTGCGGAAATTGTGGCGGACGAAATAGATAAGCCCATTGAATTGGTATATAATATATATCATCTATATATATGCCTCCTTTTTTATATGCCTCCATATTTTTTAATTTTAGGTAAAAGCGGCTGCAGCCTCTTTCTACTACAAACTGGCTGCATCTGATAAATATTCAGTAACGCATAATTTGCAATGTGACGTAACATTGATTAAGCCAACTGAAAATTATTCGAAGTTGGAAATTGATTACGGCTTAAATGAAGTATGCGATGGTAAAGTTGATGTTCTAATTGTAGAAGGTAATCATCGTACCATTTTGTTGGATGAAGCACCGCTTCAAATAATCGAGGCCTCGTTGAAACGTCTCCTGAATTAGTAGTGTAATAAAACCTTAACCCACACTTTTATTATAAATGCCGCTATGCTTATTTTAGAAATTTTATAGGTCATGCACTAAATGCTAAATTATTTTTCTTCGCAACTTATTAGTAATTAAAACTTTAGTCCAATTTTATGAATTGTTTTTTTGGAAATTATGCACACTAAAATACAGCGAGACATGGGAAAATCATAAATTGTAATAAATTATTCTGATAATTTTGATATTAGCAAGCCTTCATATATATAACTATATATACATGAGGATATATATTCATGAATAGAAGCGTAATAATTACATCTAGATCTGAAAAAGCTAACAGTAGTTGTAAACTATGTATGTATAGTACTTTGGTTATACTTGCATTTTGTTAGTCTCGAATGAAATAATATAGTTTAATGAATTTGTAATTTATAAACATATGTTTGTAGGAACATTACTTCCCTATTTACACATACTTTGATAATATATTAGTATTTGATAAGATCTATGCAATTTAGTTCTGCAACATTCCTTAAACTAATATTAATTAATAATTTTCTATATGTAAATATAATTGGTTTGCAACAATAACATATACATATGTACTTGAATATTGTATAAGAGCACTTTATCCTTTATTTCTTGTAAATATCCGGAATTAGTAGCCTGAACGACTACAACCCAAGTGACCATAATTAAATGGATTATAGACACAATTTTCGAAAACCGTTTTATGATACCTAAGTAGAATTTAACCAGCAAATCAGCTCCATTAATATCTTTCGGATATCCGACGGATAGACCCTCTCGGTAGCTCTGTGTTGATATTTCGTCGAGATGGTTAACCTTAAACGTCTGTGTTTGTAGTCGTTTCCGTTTATCTGTGCAAAGGTTCTGTGTTATTTTTCGAAATTCGGGAAGCGTCGTTCTCTCTAAGAAGAGCATTTTTTGGTAAGGTTAGATGCACTACTGCAAATTATTCTTCAAAAAATGTTTTATTGGGCTTCATGTGGGAACCTCTCTATGTTTTCGCCCAAATATTAAAATCCTCGGCAAGAGGTCTAAACTTCTAAACAATCCTTTTTGGTGACTAGACGTAATGTGTCGAAATCCTTAATCGCCTTCTTAACTGGGTTCGTATACAATGTAGTTGTATAAATCCTCACAAAGTGTTACTAATACTTTTAATTACCGTTAAATTTGTCATTAATACCTTTCAAACTCATATTTGTTTTGTTTTGTAGACCTCTATATTGTTATTACTATCTTTCGACGTTTTGTTAGGCTTATCAAGTTTTAGAAAAGCAAAAGAAGTTGAGGAACTTTTTGAGAGCCATTTTTGTTAATATTACTCCCTATACTTGGGTAACAGGGTCCGCAATCCTAGCTAGGGCAATGTTTGCAGTGACGTAAATAGGACTTTACCGGTATCTGTCCTAGTGGCATGCTAGTCGTTATACGCCGAGACCGAGATTTGAAATTGCTAATCTATGGACTGAAAATAACACACGTCCAACTAAAGACCAAAAAGCAGCGGAACTTTGAAGTTAATATCTTTTCGATTGCACAGAATATGGTAAAGTTAGGGTGGTCAATGCTACCAAAAAATAGCCGAAGTTTCGAGAATCAGAATTCCAGACGTTCTAAAGAAGTTTCGGTTGTCGACAATCAGTCAGGCAACCTTATGGAATGTACTGCAATTAAGAGTCAAAATTCTAAAAGTCATTGTCAGATGAGGCGGTACAACTATGTTGCCAATCGAACGTATTATAATTGATGTCGCAGATCTGTTTCCTATAAACATACTGTGAAATAAGAATATTTTTATGGTTATGGACCATTTTAGAAAATAGCCTGAGTACATCCTATTCCGAAGCAGAAGTTAAACCAGCTCATCTATAATTGGGTTACGAAATTTTGAGTACCAACGGAACTGAACCTGGTTAAGAAAGAAATTCTGCGCCAATTATACTCCAAGAGAGATACCGGATACTAGGTATCGGGAAAACCTGAACAACAGTTCGCCATACCCAATGACATGATGAAATGATTCCATCGAGCTTGGAATAGAATTTGAAAAAGATTATAAATTGATATCGATCAACAGTACTTGAAACAGCAAGCAAAACTTCAGCAAAGATAATTTTTGTTGGTGAACGTAGTTACCAAGGAACCTATACTTTGGAGTAGTACCATGATGCCAAAAAGAATGATAGGGAATTCAGACTGTTGGGCAACCAAGAAATCAGATAAAGGTATTTAAGGTATACTTATTTAGTAGTAGTTTTACTTGTTTTCGTCATTATCTCTATGTTGCCCTGCTTGTTGGTATCTGAAGTACAAGTTATTGAACAAATCTAATGTCCAATGTTTTCACTTGTTTTATAACATTTTGAGTCTGAAGATGAATGTCTTTTAAGATTAGTACTTGGTATTTATTTGGTTTAAAGTTTTCAATTAAATGTTTTACAAATACGGGTTTCAAGCAATATTTGGTTATGTTTTAGATGTTTGTGAAAACGATGTGTTTTAGAATAGTGTGTTCTTCATTTTCCAATTACTTAATTAATTTCTAAGTAATTGTTATTTATTTTTGGTAATTTTATACGCATGTGAGCAAGGCCAATTGCAGCAGGGCGCATATCAAAAAATTAAACTAAGTTATATTCTCTGCGCTCTACTTCATAGAAAACATGATTCAGTTATAAAAGGTTGTGTCGTTGGCACAAGAACAACAACTTGTAAAAAGTGCTCCCGCTCATAATGTCAAAATCACCTATATTGCTTTCTTTCTATGATTCAAAAATATGTCTTCAAATATTCCATCTAATAAAATGTGTTTTTTGAGGGAACTGAATACGAATAGGTTAAAAAAAACCAGGATTCAATTATTATGTTAAAAGTTTGATAATTAAACAGCCATCTGACTTTTTATTGACACCCCTTCTACGTTAATAAAAACAGTAAAGCTCTTCAAAATCTATGCAGAAAATTGTTAATTTTTTTTTAAATAATAGCAGATATTTACCAATACAAGAGATAGACAATACTGTTTAACTTTTATTTTTGCAGTTTTTATTTATTGACATTTGAAATTTGGGTTGTGTGAATTGAAGTAAGTTTTTTGATAAAGTATTTTTTTTTTAAATCATTAATGTTTATTCGTATATTTATTCCAGTGTGTACAGAAGCGATTGCCCCTTTTAAAGAAGTTGATTTTCAATTTATAGTGTGTTCAAAGTGCTCAAGTTAGTTGTATACTAACTTAAAAATATCTTCAAATAATAAAAAAATATAAAATTTTACAGGCTTTAATAGCATTTTTATCCTGTCGGAATTCGTGTTTAAAGCAAGTTCATTACTTATACTATACCCCAGTTTAAATATTATTTAGAATATATTAATATTAACGTAAATTATTTATTTTATTGAAATAGCTTTTGAATGAAATTCGTTTTACGCACTTCCGTACACGCATAGTGCACACATCTAAAAAAGAGGTACTAGTTTGTTAAACTTATACAGGATTCGTTGTATAATTTTATTGCATGATTTAATTGTTAAAAGACATATACTTATCAATTACTGAGGTTAACGTATCTACTTACTACGTGGGCTTATATGTTAAAATTTAATTTTATTTTTTAATTAGTTTAATTTTTTTTATCAAATATATGACCAACATCATCAAATCTAAGTTTTTACTTAAATTTAAAAAAATTAAAGAGATAACTAAGTAATGCCAAAAAATGAAAAGCCGAGGTCGGGTGGTGACGAATACTAAACACTCTAAGCACCTATACAAATATAATCAGTTGTATATTAGTTATAAGCATCAATATTCCAATAAATAAACTAATTAAATGATCAAATAATAAGGCTTTAAATTACACAAACAGGATGATAGTCTAGTACAATATACTATGGTGGGGCACTAATTAAATTTTGTAATGAATTTAGTATTTAATATGCCAAAAGTAAGTTGCGCGTTACTCAGAACAACATGGTCGCATGAAGCGAGAAAAAAGCACAAAACCGTGGTTTGACAATCCGGCAAAATAAGGGTTAAATTATTGTATTATATTAAGTTTACCCGTAATCACTATCCCTATGAGATATATATATATATGAAGGAAAATTGCTCGCTTCCAAAAGCATAGCACAGCTGCCCACCTAAATTGACGGAGAGTGAGATCACCGTGCATTAAGCTAGACGTCAAAAAGCTAAGTTATGAATTAGGGTGTGAGATTTACAATGCCACAGAAACCGCATATTTTGTGGGTATTATAAACGATTGATTTTAACCTTTTCAAGACAAAACTCAATACGTATCGATCTGTTCCATATAAAAAGCCTGTTGGAATGAATTTCGACCCTCAAACGTGATTTTTGGGAGATGTAAACCATTGTGTCAGCGCTTTTGGTCGCCAAACATTGTTGGCATTCCGAAGAGGAATACTTTTAAGCAATAATTCGTTGCGTGGCTTAAACAGTTATGTTAATGACAAGTAAAACATACAATATATTTTAATATATCGTCTTAATCAAGACATACATGAAGACTTCTTTGAAGCAATGCGTTCAAATGGAGGTTTTTATGATAGCCCAAGCACAATACAGTTAAAATATAGGCTACAAAAAATTTGCTATGTAAAATAGTTACTAATTTTTGCATTATTGCTTCTATAACTTATAATCTGCAACACGGAAATTTTCGCAGCTCGTGGATGTAAAGAACGACGAAACCGAATGGCATGTTGGAAAACTTGAGCCATTTTCTATCAGAAGATGAAATGGTTTCGGAAAAGTTAGAATTAGTTTAGTTGGAACGAAATTTCGATAATTTTCAAGAAGATGTATTTGAATATATTGCAAGATTCATTCTTAGAAAACTGGGTTTAGCCGAACATATTTCGAATGAACCAATAAATACGTGGGTAGATGAATTATCAATTGGGGCATCAACTAATCCGACAAACAGTTTTTAAACACAATTCAATGTTTGGAAACCGTTTATCAAAATTTTAATGGATGTAAAATAAAACACAAAACAAATTAAATATAAACTTCTCCTCATCTCCCCAAAAATTTTCGTCATTACTATCGGATTTAACATTGGTTTCAACCCATTGATAGCCACTTGCTACGTCCCTCCATATCAAAGATTTAACGCAAGTGATCTTAGAAGTATTATTGGGTTGTTCGGAAAGTCATTTCGTTTTTTTTGGGGAACATGAAAGACAGTTTTCGTATAATGAATAAATATTTTATTAAATTATATATTGGCCATTCTGGTCCAACACCTTTTGCCATCTTTCTGGCAGTAACATAATTCCCCTCTCATAAAAGTTTTGGTCCTTGCTGGCAAAAAACTCGTCCAGGTGGTTTTTGACATCTTCATTTGAGGTAAAGGTTTTGCCATCCAAAAAATTTTGCAGGGACCGGAACAAATAGTAGTCGGAAGGCGCCAGATCTGGAGAATATGGTGGATGTTGCAGTACGTCCCATTCAAGCTGTAAAAGTTTTTGGCGAGTGACCAAACTTGTGTGAGGTCTCGCATTATCCTGGTGGAACACTACACCCTTCCTGTTGATTAATTCGGGCCTCTTCTCTTTAAGTGAATCATTCAATTTGTCCAGTTGATGACAATAGACTTCTGAATTAATCGTTGTATTGTCCGGCAAAAGCTCAAAAAAAACGATTCCTTTGACATCCCACCAAACGGAGAGCATCACCTTTTTTTGGTGAATGTTGGCTTTTGACACGCTTTGAGCCGGTTCATCTTTTCTGCTCCATGACCTCTTGCGTTTAACATTGTTGTATACAACCCATTTTTCGTCCCCAGTAATAATCCGCTTCAAAAATGGATCATTTTCTAGACGTTTGAGGAGCGAATCACACGCGTCAACACGACGACACAAATTTCGCTCGGTAAGGACATGGGGCACCCACACATCGAGCTTCGAGGTTAAGTCCATGCCTTTCAAATGGCCATAAACAGTTGAATTCGACAAATTTAACCTCTCACCGATCTCTCGTGTGGTGATTCGCCGATTTGCATCAACTAATGCCTTTATCGCATCGACCGGCCTTCCAGACCGTGGTGCATCTTCGACATCAAAATTGCCGGATCGAAATTTTGCAAACCAGTTCTGGCACTGGCGTACTGTTAATACGCCTTCTCCATACACATCCGTCAATTTTTTTCTCGCTTGGACAGCATTTTTACCTTTTCTGAAGTTAAAAAGTAAAATATGACGAAAATGCTGCTTATTGCTCTCCATATTTAAAAAGGCACCAACCAAAAACTACTGGGTAGAATTAATAGAACTTTTTCACACACAAGCCTTGCAATATCAGCTCTCATGACATATAATGGTTATGGGGCTTAAGTGTGAAGTTAGTTTCGAAAAAACGTAATTAAGTCCTCTGGCGGGAAAAAACGAAATGACTTTCCGAACAACCCAATACAATACGAACGCTCACTCTATACTCACAATAACCATAGGAGATTGTAATGCATGGAGCCCGTTATGGAGATCTAGCTCCTCGAACCAAAGAGTGAAATAAAAGAAGGTGTAATGCTCTCGAAAGACTTGACGATGGATCTCTGAGCCACTTTTCCACGCGCAGATTCTTCACCCATATAGATTATTCCTTTTGTTCAGCACCCATAGCCCCTAAACTCTCCTCTTTCACATAAGAAGATCTTCATCATAGTGACCTATTTCCTATCATAACTACCCTTATCACTCCTATTTATTATACTATTAAACCAAAACCAAAATCGAAATTCTTTATAGAAAAAGGTGAATGATTAAAATACTGCTCCCTGATTAACACCTTAACAAATGCAGAAATAACACCCAAAACCATAAACATGCGGAAGCATCAAAAATAAAAATGAAGTGCTTCAATTCTTCCCACACATATCAAACCCCATTCCCGGTCAAGAAAAGAAATTAAAGATTAAAGAAAATGTATTAATTAAATTTAAGATTAAATTAAAGAAATGGAACACTAAAGAACAAATTGGTGAAAATCATATAAAATCATTTCTTTCAAACCGTAAATTTTCAGTAAGTGTAAACCACCATAACTCCAATACCTACACCAGGCGCAGTGGCATATTATATATATATATATATAAGGATCTCCTCTCTTAGCAACCAAAGCTCAACTTTCCACATTTGCAGGAAATGAATGCATCTTCCCTATCCTGTCCTTGCCAATGCACCAATCCCACATACGAATACTTTAAGAATTCTTGGGCTAAAGTTTAACAAAAAACAAATTTTTGAATACCATTGCAAATATGTTAGATTAAGCT
This sequence comes from Bactrocera minax, assembly GCA_021498325.1. Taxonomy (NCBI): domain Eukaryota; kingdom Metazoa; phylum Arthropoda; class Insecta; order Diptera; family Tephritidae; genus Bactrocera; species Bactrocera minax. The sequence goes on along the minus strand of JAKEEE010000055.1, from coordinate 630,261 downwards.
TACTCATTAGACTAAGTATTATTAAGTTTCTTATCCCAAAACATTGTCACATTCATATGTCAACTCTTGTAAATATTATAAAAACTCTGATATTGTCAAAAATAGACTTCGGGCTTGTGATTTATGGACACTGCGCTAATACACACCTCGCATTCGTTCAAGCCCCTTACCACATATCGGTGGGACAAAAATTTGTGCATTCCCCACCTCTCCAATTAAAGAGGTGTTAATTAAATCAGGTCTACCTGACATTCATCACAGAACAAAATACAATACAATGATGCTCACTGCGAAGTTTCTCCAGTGTAAAAGCAACCTCCTGTTCGATCTAATGAAATTACAACGTGCAACAAGATAGCCATCTACAATCATAAAATACATAGCCATTATCCATCAGTTCGTTATAATAACGACACCGCAACTTTCCATAATAGACATATTTTTCAAACATCAAAAATGAACCACCTATCGTGACCAATAAATCCAGTTCTTCAATGACGCAGTAGAACTTTATAAACCAGAGTGGAGAATCATATACATCAATGTATCAAAATCGGACGCCATACTTTGTTTTTCGTGACAAACGATCAATATGTTGCATAGATATCTGCGTTTTACCAACGTACTGCTCTGTACATACAGCTAAAGCGACTGCGCTATATGAAGCGGTTATTTTCGTTGAACAAACTGGAAAAAAACATATCATGAGCAGTGATCGACAATTAATTTTCAAATTTCCAAAAAAAAAGACAAATACGAGTATTCAACCCAGCAAATAACAAGTCTTAATCAGCAATATAAGAGAAGCTTTATAACATTAAAACACAAACGAAATCATATGGATTCCTGCGGATGCTGGTATAAGAGGAAACCAATTTGCGAACGAACGGGCAAAAGAAGCAAGAAAAGAACAACGATAACAACGATAATATTGAAGAAATGCAAGTAGTTATGACAAAATACAAGTTTGCCCTACTGGAAGCGCCGAGTTGCCTAAACATAAGGCACGAAAGCGAGTCCAAGAAGATCGGGAAGTGCAATGAACTTAAGAATAATGGAATCTAATTTATACAACTACATAGGGTTAGCTTTAGGATAAGAATTCAGTTATTTGGATTGTGCAATAAAGGTTGTATGAAACTTTTAAACCCGTTTTTATACTCTTGCAACATGTTGCTACAGAGCATATTAGTTTCGTTCACTTAACGGTTGTTCGTAACTCCTAGAACTAAACGAGTTAGATATAGACATGTGCATAAATAAATGATCAGGATGAAAAGACGAGAAATCCGAGTGACTGTCTGCCCGCCCGTCCGTCCGTGCAAGCGATAACTTGAGTAAAAATAAGATATTTTGATGAAACTTGGTACACATGTTCTTTGTCACCCTACGACGGTTGGTGTTACAGATGGTCGTAATTGGACATCTGCCACGCCCACAAAATGTCATTAATCGAAAACAGATAAAGAGCTATAAGTAAGCTATAAATTAAGATATAAAAGCGTTATTTGAAATAGAGGATCCTAGTAGGGCGGGGCATCTCGGGGCAAAACTTTTTGTAAAAGTGGGTATGCCCCCCCCCCCCCAAATAGGTTTAATATATATATCTCGGAAAGCGTTAAAGCTATATCAATCAAACTTGCTCCAACTAAGTTTTTCTAGCATCTCCTCATATAATGAGAAAGTGAACGAAATCGGATAATAATCGCGCCCATCTCCCATACAAAAGTTATGTTGAGCACTACTAAAAGTGCGATAACTCTCTGAAGGAACACGTTAGAAACATTAAATCTCGCAGAAAATATGAGACGGAAGGGTTGGGTAGGAATCCGTGTAAAGTTTTGGTGATGGGCGTGGCACCGTCCACTTTTAGGAGAAATCCCATATATAAAAAACCCATTAACCGATTTCAACAAAATTTGGCATATGACATTTACATATGACATTTGCGTTCTTATGTCAGGCTGTGAAAATGGACGGAATCGAATAAAAACCACCCCTACTTCTCATATAACACAATTTCAGTTTCATCTGATCCTTTCACTTTAAAGTAGATAAATCGAGTAGCAATTAAGATATGAATACGAAGGAGTTAGACAGGACAACATTGACAGACGTAGGATAAAACGAGATGCAGATTTATTAAACCATAACAAGAACCGGAAAAGAGAATTAATTACCAACCTGCACAGGTGGGTATTTGTGAAAGTAAATACTCTGTTCGAAGTAAGGATCGAAGCTTTCCTTATGATTTAGAAAAGAGTAGTCAAGGAAATTAAAAAGACTACCATTATAAGAGAATCAGAAAAAACAACCCATAAAATTCATATCAAAACTTAACATTTACAGACTACTACAATGGAATATGATTGGCACTACTGGAACCATGAATATCACGAACTATAACAACTTACAAATTATGACAATACACAAAGGACTCGGGAAATTACAAACCTCAATGACTAAATTAATACAATTAATACACCTCCACCAAATTCAAAATGCATTAGATCTGTTATACGATAGTCCCGAAAATATTCTAAAACGGAATGCATTATATGCCACTATTCCCCACGAGATAAATACTACTACTTACACATTAAAATAAAATACAATATTATCTGCAATGCCAACCGTCTTACGGTCACAGAGAACACTTGTACCAAGTTTAACCAAAATATCTTAAGTTTTACTCAAGTTATCGCTTGCACGAACGGACGGACGAACAGACAGTCACTAGGATTTCAACTCGTCTTTTCATCCTGATCTTTTATATATATGTTTATATCTAACTCGATTAGTTCTAGGTGTTACAAAGAACCGTTAGGTGAACAAAGCTAATATACTCTGTAACACATGTTGTGAGAGTATAAAAATGTTGCAGAAGAATTCAACATTCATTATCATGGTTTACAATCATAATTTGCTTCTTATTAACTTGTATAACAGGACTCACAAACTTGCGTTACTATATTTTGCTGCGTGTCCGAGATATTTATATTAAACTCAAACAAATTAACTCAAATGAGACATATGCAGTATAAACTCGAACAAAGTGGCTTAATTAAATATATTGCTTATATGAGGTAAAAGTCAACCAGAGAAACGGAAACCACTATATAAGAATAAGGCGCTTAGACCACGATCTGGACCGGTTTCATTCATATTTAGCACGAAACCACGTTATGCTTAAGAAAATATATCCACTTAATTTCATTAAAATATCGCACTTCTTAACCCACATAGAAGGTTTAAAATCAGGCTGGAAAGTCGTAAATCATTATATCGGGTATATTTGGACTACGTCAAGGTCTGGACAGATTGCATTTACTTTTGTTATTACTCAAGTACACTGGAGAGTATGTTTCCACGTAATTTTGGGAAGGTAACTCACACTGACCGACATATTCCGCATAGAGTCTGGTAGTTTAACGAAAATCATTATATGTAGTATATGGTAGCTAGGATAATTCGCTGACCTATGTCGAATATTTTCGGCATTAAACTTTGGTATATCCAGTTTTACACGTTCAATTAATTTTGGTAAGATATCTTACTTTTGAGCGATATATACGGTATAAAGCCAACCGGACGTTTGAAATTCCTATAGTAGGTATATTGGGGCTAGGGGAAGTACTTACCCGATTTTATCCAGTTTTTACACGAAAACAAATTATTACCATGGAGAGAGAATTCTCGAATTTCACTACGATATCTCATATATTTACCGTTATATATGGTATAAAGCCTACTGGAAGATTAAAAATCCTTATGTTAGGTATATGGGAGCTAGGTGAAGAATTTACCTGATTTTCCCCATTTTTGACGCAAGAGCGCGTTATTATCATCGAAACATAATCGTAGAATTTCATTTCGATATTTCACAGATTTACAGATGATTTCGGTATAAAGTCAGCCAGAGGCACTGTGGTCCTTATATTGGGTATATAGGGACTTGAAAAGTTGTTTGCCGATTTCGACCAGTTTCACGCATATCTGGAAGACACTATTTGTATGAAATTTCGTTCCAATATCTTAATAGTAGTAAAAAAATTTTGTAAAGGTGCCACACCCGTCGTCCAGCCCTTCCATACCATATTTGCTGAAAGATTTTATGTTTCTGACGTACTCCTTCAGAGAGTTAAGGCACTTTTAGTAGTTTTCAACATAACTTTAGTATGGGGGTGTGCGTGGTTATTACCCGATGTCCCTTATTTTGCCAGTATATGATATGAGGACATGCTAAAAAGACTAGCTTCGAGCAAGTTTGGTTGATCTAATTTTAATGGTTTGTGAGATATGTACATAGAATCTTTTTGGGGGCGGGGCTATACCCACTTTACAAAAGTTTTACCCCAAATTCCCCACCCTGCTAGGATCCTGCGTATCAAGTAACACGTTTCTATCTTAATTTGTTGCTTAGTGATAGCACTTTATGGACATTCGATTAACGCCATTTTGTGAGCGTGGGAGTAGTCCTATTACGCTCATCTGCAATATCAACTTTTTTGTGGTGTCAAATTTTATCAAGATACTTAAATTTTTACACAAGTTATTGCTTGGACAGCCGGATGCACAGACAGCCACCCGGAATTCAACTCGTCTCGTCATCCTGATCATTTATATGTATATAACTCTGTATATATATTGATTAGTTTTAGGTGTTACAAACAACCGTTAGGCGAACAAAACATATAAACCCTGTTGCAATATGTCGCGAGAGTATAAAAATTAGCAAATGGCGTTAGCTAATATACTCATAATTTCTTTTAAAACATTGGTGATGTAAAAGTTTATAAGTGTAGTCTTCAATCAGATAAATATCACTGAACGCCTCTGAATCTTAAACAAGTATAAAGTGATTCACCCTTCATGATAAAAATTTCAACTGGTGAAATGTTGGTAAAAAGAATATAGTGACTCATGTACTATTTGGTTATTTGAGCATAAGTCTCCCCTCAACGTTCACCATTACCACATAAACACACCACTCCACAAGATGGACACTGGCCATCTCTCACTCAAATACACCATATCAAAGCAACACACTCTCGAGAACACTATACACAAATACACCACGCACAACTGCCACTATAACATTCCTTCTTTTACAAGTCGATGGACGCTTATTATTTTTACGAGCTTATATTGACAGCCATACCGATTTTTGGAATAATTTATGTGGCTAAACTTAGTTCAACTTCAATACCATATATTTTTTCTGAAGTTAAACTTAATGTTTCTTTTTGGTTACTAAGACACTTTTTATACTATAGCAACTCCTTGCGCAGAGTTTAACAGTTTTTTTTTTATTTAGAACATCTTAATGAATCTTGGTATACGTGTTCCTCGGCACTATGAGAAGATTGGTAGTGCAGATGGGCGTAATCGTACCATTGACAGACCGTATCTCAGGAACTGCTTTACCAATTCCTTGTACCATAGTTTGATGCGTGACATTATCCTGCCATTCTGATGGCTGATCGGATAAAACAAAAAAAAAAAAAATGGATAGAAATGGGTGAAATCGTACAGTGACCAGGCCCACTTTTCTTATATAACAATTTTAAATTCCTTCGGAATCTTACCCTTTACAGTATATATAACAAGCACCAATTTAGATATTAGAATAAAATTTTGCACAAATAGTGTCTTCGAGATATGCCATCTCATATCTAAAAGTGGTCGAAACCGGATAATAACTTATTAAGCCCCTATATGTACCCCCTATATACCGAATATGGGAGATAAATTATTGAAATGTAGAGAGAATATATTCTTGACAACAGTTTGCACTCGTGTCAAAAATGGGTAAAATGGGGTAAATGCATCCCCTAGCACCCATAGGCCTATTATAAAGATTTTCGAACTTCCGGTTGACTTTATACCATATACGTAAATGTGTAAGATATCTTAGCAAAATTGAGTGAACGTGAAAATTGGATGCACTATAGTTTAGTACCGAAAATGGATGAAATAGGTCTACGCATTACACCAGCTCCCCTATTCATGATTCTAGCAAACTTTATGCCGAATATGTCTGTCAATGTGTGAGTTATATTGTGTGTGGAAATATGTTCTCAAGCGTACATTAGTGTAATGGCAAAGGTTAAAGCAATCGGTCCAGACCTTCCCTATGGTCAATATGTGTGATATTTTAATGAAATTAGGTGAACATGTTTTCCTAAGAATAATGTGATTTAGCGCTGAATATGGGTGAAATCGGTCTAGACCTTAATCATTTCCCTAATAGAAGGATTTCTTATTATCTGCTAAACTATTTCTTCATAAAGCCAATATATTAAATGTGGCACCTGTGGTTGAATTTATATCATATATACAGTTTGTCAATTAATTCTTTGCAAAATTAAAAATAAAATGAAAAGTCGGCTTTAGGCATAATATCAGAAATAAATGTGTTCGGTTTAATTTTTTAATAATACTATAGGTGAACTTATCTTAACACCTCTAGTCTGTGCACTGGACAAATTAACAAAATATTAATAATTATTCAGATTTTTATCAAGTAAGAAATTTTTTTATTCTGTGGAAATCTTGAAGCATTTGAAGCCGATGATTGAGAATCGGAAGCAAAAAAATGGAAACAGAAGCAAATGATTTCTGCTACATTATGTTATTGAAGAAATGGATTCTTCTATTGTACAACGTAAGTTTTCACATATATTTTAATATTTACTGTAAAATAATTGGTCATTTAATATTGATTTTAATTGACTACTAATCCAAGCACGAATGGGTTACCCAGGACATCTTGAGCCGTATGTAGCATTTTGCCAGCCACACCCACTGAAAAAGTTCTTCAAAGTTTTGAAAGCATCTGACAGAGAGTTTTGTAAGCATCTGACAGAGGAGTTAAATTCCTGTAGAGGAAGAATACGTAGTGTAGCAAAATGGGAAGAAGTCATATTCTTCATACTGATTTATGTTACATTTTGTGTATTTGCTTCATCGTTTTTATACGTAGGCGTTGAATGTGTGGAAGAACCAATTGCGCACGCGGGCAGGGAATTTGAAAATGAATCAGAGGGTCAATGGTGGAGGACCAAGTTCTAAGCCGATGAGCGATTTTGAGGAAAAAGCTTTAGCCACATTCGGTTCGGATGCTGTGGATGGGGTTAAGGGAATCTTTGGGTTGATGTCACATGAGCTTTTGACAGTTGAGTGCGCAACATCACCAACTAAAACTGCACCATCCTTGAAAAGCCCTCTGTCATTACTACTGCCGTTACTCCGCAACTACTACCGTTGAACCGCGTGCAGTCGGCAAGTCCAGTACAATCGCTAAGCCTAGAACCATCATCTCTTTGCCCATGGCTAAGCTTGGAAAATCAGTTGCGGTTTCTATTATTACAGCATATATATGTTTCTGTGCATTTTTTAATTACTTTCTACTCTTTCGAAGGGCGTTCCCACATTTCTGCTATCTCGAGGTGATCGAAATGACCTTATTAGCATATTGATAGCTAATATGGCAAAAAGAATGGTGCTGAGGAGAAAAGGCAACGCAATGAAAGCGAAAGGCGAGTTAAATACCTGGAGATGATGCAGGACATCCAAGACCTAACTAATACTGTTGCTGAATTTCTTAATGTATTGTAACAAAACTTTCATGCCTTTTGTTCCTTTTTAATTTACAATTTTCAAGCAATTTTCTTACATCATTTGTATTAGAATTCAAAAAAATTTGGAATGCAATTTTGATTTGTTTGGACTTTATGTTTTGGAACTTCTACTACAAATAATAGAATCGGGCTTGTTTCTTCACTTTCGTATGTACTGTAAAGAATTAATGTCATTAATTGGAGAACCAAAGTCTTCTGCTACCCCGCAATATAACGCAAGTGCTAACAAACAGAGCAGAAGTTTCATGGGAAAAATGCAGAACTCGATGCTTCAGCAAACATCTGAAGCGTGATTTTAAAACACCAAACGCTCTCTCTATGTAGTTTATGGCAGAACCATTTAATTTATTGTACTTTTGCTCTTTAAGGGTATTAGGTGCTCCTACTGGTGTTAATTGCCTCGGCTGTAGATGATAACCGTGATCGCCAACATGCCAAGCTTCTCTCCGATGTTGTTCAGACATATCATTATGCTGACGAATGAGATGTTCTCGTAGATCAGAAGTTGACCAAATTCCAGAGTCATGTGTTGCACTCGGAAATTTACATTCATAAATTGCATTGGGGACTTCATACATTCAGCACTACTCACTGCTTCGACATTAATGTATAGAACCCTTTTCTATTTAAATATACATAAAGAGGACGTTCAACACTGTTTGATGGTGGAGCAACAAAAGTAATATATGTGCAGCCAATTGCTCCTATTGTGATTTTAATGTCGAATTTTCTATAAACTCTAGAATATATTTCAGATAATTTAGCTTAAATCGTTTTGTTCTTTGTATTGTATTAATATATATACTGTTTTTATGATTTTACTATTCCGCTGAACTTCTCGCTCCACTTTTATAATAAGCTTGTAAAGGTTGACACAGCCGGCGAACTTCTGGAAAGAGACGACTGCCTCATGGGCAAGTTGAAGTTGTTGCCTACACATTTTGGGTATGAGCCGTGCCCAAAGAAGTTTAAAGCTGTCAGAATTCTTATAGTTAAAGGCACTAAGGTTTGTTGGTTATCATGTGGGGCTAGTTTAACAATGAGATGACGGCAAATTTCGCGCATCAAACGAAAATTTTACATAAACGTATTATCCTATCACTCAACGAAATTAGATCACTAGCATATCGTAAACTTCTTCAGTAACGCGTGGGTTCCCTACTTTCGCAACTTCCCTCTTCGGCTAACAACAACAATAAAAGTGAAATATTTTCCATTCTAACAAATTGATTTCCACAACCATGCACAAAAAGTGAAATATATACTTTATTTGTAAAAAGCACTGTCAAAAACATCTGACGCCTTGACAATATATCAAAAAAGAGCTTTTTATTTTGACACAGAATGAAATTTTGAAAATCGTGATGAATTAGCAAGATGTTGAATTTGTCAAGTGCACTCACGGTTCTACGTAAGGGAAAAAAGGCAAAAATCAAAACACAAACTGAAAAAGCAAACAAAGTGTATATTAATTAAAATATTGTCCTGTTAATTCTTTAATTCTTTTAATGCTATTAATTCTTTGCAAAATGATAACGAGAGGCGCATAGGGAGACTAGACAACCTAACGGAACTTTTTTCAGTGACGTGGTAAACTTGAACAGTTTTCTTCTGAAAGGACAAATTGTTCTCATTCTGTGCGGTGAACATCATCAATAACTTATCTTATTCAATACTATTATTTGTACTATATCTTATTAAAATGTTTGGGAGGCGAATTGAGGAAAATTTCGTTCAGTTGGTTTATTTTAACTACGATGGAGAAACATCACCCAAAAAATTATCGGAAATGCTCTCAAATAAACTCAGAACAATTTATAATATACATAATTAACCGCGTTAAAAAATAAAATTGCTTAGAAGGCAGATCACAGAAGCTTAATAGATGCCAAAAAAGTTCTAAAAACCCATAAATACTCACAGAAAATAGCCAGAAAGAAACATTCGCTCTCCGCACTGAATATTGGCGTATAATCTTTTCGATTGCCTATGTCAACACGCCAGCAGAGCACAAAAAGAGACATATTTTGCGGCGAAACTAAAAATATGACATACTGTCACGGTGGACTAAGCAGGGTTAGGAGAAAACCTAATGCAGCTCTAAAACAAAAGAATATTACAGGCGGCAGTAAAGTTTAGCAAGCTTTCAGGTAAATTTTGAAGGTTGACCTCTTTTAAAGGTTATTTCCATGACATTTTGTATATATACATGAAAATGATGTATAGGAATTATACATACTAGGATAGATATTAGGAAAGTAAGGAATTAAGGACACAAAGGCTGTGAAATATTTAAAGGTGTTGGGAAAACCTTATACTAAACAAGTAAGGAAGGGCTAAGTTCGGGTGTAAAGAACATTTTACAGTCTCACTCAGGATTAAAGGAGGGGAAATACTTTGGCGCGTTAGCTAAATTTTATATTAAAAATGTTTGGAAATGAATTCAACATTTGTTATTCCATAAAATTTTCGTTGGATTGCAATCATTTTTGGGATCTTATTAATTTATATTACAGGTCATAGACTCATGTACTTTCCTTGCTATATTTTACTTCGTGTCAGAGATATTTATATTAAAATCCACCAAATTAACTCAAATAAGATATGTGCGATATAAAGTCAACGAGAGAAAAGGAAATCATTATATTCGGAATAATCGGCTTAGAAAATGGTCTAGACCGATTTTTTTCCTATTTAGCGCGGAATCACATTGTGTTTAAGAAAACATATCCACTTAATTTCATTAAAATATCACACATATTGACCAACATAAACGGTTTGAAGTCAGGCGGAAAGTCGGGAATTCTTATATCGGGCATTTCTGAGATATAGGAAAATCTACACTGATCACATTAACTCTTTTCATTATTCAAGTATATTATATAAGTATATGTTTTCATCTAATTTTGTGAAGGAAACTAACACAGTGACTGACATATTCAGCATAAAATCTGCTATAATAACGAAAATCATTATATGTAGTATATGGGAGCTGGAGTAATTCGTAAAACGCACACACTTGTGAAATTGTGAATAGATTGTAATAATATTGATCTTTACTTCAAGTTATGTATTCATAAAGTCAATCTAACTAAAACAAATCATCTAGGTATATTCATAATATTAGTGTTGTGGGAAGATACTTCTGTGGAAGATATTTGTGTTGTGGGAAGAGGAATTATATCTGTTGCTTATGTTATAGCAGTATGGGAGATACAGCTCTTTTTTTAAATAAATGCAGACAAAATATCATACTTAAAAGGAAAAGTTGTAATAATACACAAATTCATTGATTCAAAAACAGATAATCTTCTGTCTCACTCTCTCTGCTCAGTTGGCTTAAAAAATAACGGATTATAAAAAATTTCTTTATTTTCACGTGGAACATGTTTATCAAATCGAAATATGATTTCAAATGTCAAGACTTGAAACTTTTCAGAACTTAAACTCCCATCGAGGTTTGCCAGCAAATAGCAGTTTAATTTGGAATTTAATATAAATTAAATTATCCTTTTTAATTTTTATACTCTCGCAACATGTTGCTAGAGAGTATATTAGTTTTGTTCACCTAACGGTTGTTTGTAACTATTAGAACTAATCGAATTACGTAACGATTGCGGCGACGTTCGTTTCCATGACCGGCGTAGGCCCTAGCTGCAATGTTATACTCTTTTTCTTTTGACTGTACGTGTGCAGTCCCAAGATGAGGGCCAGAACAATGCCAAAAAGCGTTATTAGAGTGATGTTGTTGGCCATTGAATATATTTTTATGTATTCCAGCTGTCCTGTAATGTTTAGATGTAACACCTCTAGTGCTTCCAGAGATAAGATCCTTAATCGTTCAGTTTGTTGCGGTGTAAACTGTACAAGATGAAATCTTGGTTTCATAACGGTTGATTCAAAATTGCTGAACCGTTTGTTGTTGATAAACATCGAGTCATTTGATAACTGTATTAAATAGGTGCCTCTAGATGCAGTTCTGTGCCATTCCAGGTTATGTTACCTTTGTAGTCCTTTAGTAGAATATTGCAGTTATCGATTTCTTCCACTTCTGTTACGTGGTCAGCATTGCTAAAACTACACAGAGCTCCTTCCCCCTTAACTAGCTTAGGAATGCAATCTACATTACTTATGTTAACAATTTTGTTCATATTGCATACTTTTATATTTACTATTGTTTTACAATTTTTTGGAATGCCATCTGTGAGGTTTCGATATACAAATACTTTTTTTACATTAGGTATACAATGGTATTATTTTTAACTAATGGTTTTACAGGTTTATCTATATTGGGTATTAAACAATGTATAAGAGTGTAGTTCTATTATGTAGAATTGAAACATCGGAAAACTCCATCATTTCTTCAAGCGAAATGGTGTGGGATGGCATGTTACCTTTTTCGAAAATGTTCTCTATTTCAATTAACTCGCCTTCGTTTAATAAAAGCGTGTTTACAATATTTAAACGTGCCCATTGTGTTTAACGTTAACTATTTCTTCATCTTCGACTAATCGTCATCTGGACTACCTGTTATGTATTTCCACCCTGACCCTGTCCAATTTAAGGATCTGGTTTTGCGTTTTTTTGTGAAGGCTGTAATTGATTGGAATGTGTAAATAGTAGTGTTTATCTCGTGGTGAATAGTACCATATAATGGATTCCATTTTAGATTATTTTCAGTGCTATCCTATAACAGATCTAATGGATTTTGAATTTGCTTAAGGTCAATTAAATGTATTAATTTAGTCCTCGATGTTTGTAGTTTTCCGAGTCCTTTGTGTATTGTCAGAATTTGTGCGTTGTTGTAGTTCGTGATATTCATGGTTCCGTTAATGTCAGTCATATTCCATAGTAGTAGTCTGTAAGTGTTAAGTTTTGATAAGACTTTTATGGATTGTTTTTCTGATTCTACTGTAATGATAGTGTTTTTATTTTCCTTTACTATTTCTCATTTTCTAAATCTTAAGGAAAGCTTCGATCCTAGCCTAGCATTTACTTTCACAAATACGATCTGTCCCGGTTGATAATTAATTATCTTTTTTCGGTTCTCATTGTGTTTCGTTAGTCAAGTCTTCGACCCTCGATTGTGAGAATCGTGTTCTAATGTTTTTAAAATCATTTCGATAAAATTACTGAAATTTTCCCATTAAGTCTTGGGTAGTATAAATACCATTTATTACTGAAGGGTTAAGGTATTTGTTTAGGTCTGATATTGGTTCGTCTGAAGTGTACTCTGGTCGGTATATCTCATGTCTGCGGTAAGTAGGAAACGGAATAGTGAATTTTTAGTCAGGCTTGTTTGCCTTGTAAATAAATATTTGATTCTTAATTACGTTTATTGGAATATTTCATATTCATATTCCTCTAGATAGGCTTTCCATCTGTTGATTGTGGCATTTCCATTCCAGCTGCTTAGAGAATATGTTAGAGGTTGATGATCTGTAAAAATCTTAACCTTTGCTTTACCATATAGATAGTTTTTAAAGGCTTTGAGTCTCCTTCTCATTACCCGCGTAATTTTCTTCTTTTCTGGAGAGTGTTCTAGAAAGGAATAATATAGGTAGATTGTTTTGCGACAGGATAGCTCCTATTGCGAAATTAGAAGCATCGGTTGTCAGATGGAACTCCTCATTGAAGTCTGGGTAACGGAGGATTATTTCCTTTGACGCAAGGCTACTTTTTATTTTCTAAACGGCTCTAGTGCTCCTTTGTTTAATATAATTAATTTTTTTTGATGACATTCTTCTGAACATATATCCATCTTCCCCTCTTAAAAGAGAAGTAAGGGGTTTTGCTAACTAGCGTAATTTTATATAAATCTTCTGTAATAGCCGGAGAGGCCTAGGAAGGATCTTAAGTTCCCAGAGTTCTGAGGCAGGGATAGTTCATTATTGCTGCGACTTTATTTGGATTGGTTTCTATTCCTTGATCAGAAATAACAAATCCGAGAAATTCGACCTTGTTCTTAATAAACTCGCATTTATCCAAATGACATTTCATGTTGGCATCTTGTAGAGTTTGAAAAATTAGGTGGGTTTCTTAGGTGGGTATCATCATCCTTGCTAAATATGATGATATCGTCTATGTAAATGAAACATATTTTCCCAATATGTTCTCGAAGTATGTCGTCCAATGCGTTGGAAAATTGAAGGCGCATTTTTGAGACCAAATGGAAGTCCTGTAAACTGGTATTTTCCGTTTTTTACGGAGAAAGCGGTCTTTTCTATGTCGCTTTTTTTAGCGGAATTTGTTGGAAACTACTTTTAAGGTCTTAAACAGAGAATACATTGTTGTTGCCTAATTGGGTAAGTACCTAATTTATTTCTGGTATGGGGTATTTATCTGCAATGGTTATTTTGTTAAGTTTACGGTAGTCTATAACCATGCCATACTTTTTTCTCCTGAGGCGTCTGTTTTTTTAGGTACATGTTTGAGGTACACTGCTAAATTGTACGGTGACCTGGAAGCCCGGATTATTCCGTCTTCTAGAAGTTCTTTTATCTGTTTGCTCACTTCGTCCTTGAGTGTCATAGGATATTGATAGAACTTTGAGTAAACTGGGGTGTCAGACGAGATTCGTATCGCTGCCTTCAAATTAGTTGTGTAGCTCAGTTTTTGATTAGGGTCATCAAATAGATCTGGAAATGTTTTGGGTAACTTGTTGAGTCTCATTTTTTGTATCTCCGACAAATGGGATGTTCTAGAAATAATGGTATTTATGGCTTCGAATCGCCTTTCTTTGATAGGGATTCTGATTCCGTTTTTAAGGGTCATAATGTTTTTGCTGATTTTGATTTCAGCACCTGGCTCTTTTAAACTATCATTGCCTAAGATGTCATCAAAAGATTTTAATGTGGATAACAAGAACAAGTTTATTTCTACGTCATGAACGTTAAAAAAATTTGCTACTTCACGATGTGTAACTAATGTGATGCCTTCTACGGAAATAGCGTTGAATGATTTTTGGTTTGGGATTGGGTTGCTTACGAATTTTGGTTGGATATAGTTCCTATTCGAACCTGTGTATATTAAAATTTTAATAATTAGTCCGTTCCCCATCTTGCACAAAAAATATTTAGGCGAGGAACTCCTTATTCTAAAAAATGTAAAGAGGTATTATCGCGGAGCTCGTAAGTGTTGTTATCAGTATATACGTATTCGTATTCGTCTAGATTCTCTTCGAGGTTACTACAGTTTTCGTAGTCTGTGATTGCCTGTTCATATTCTGTAGTTCTACCGTCTTTATTAGAAGTTTGTACGTTAGTGTTTCTTTGACGCTTTTGTCCATCTGTCATTGGACCCGGTGGTCTTCGAACTTCGAACTATGCCAACTTCGAAGCGAGGTCGGTTCATATGATTTACCATTTTCGTTTGTACACTAGGGTCCACGTCCATTGGTTCTGGACGGCGGAGTAGTTTTTGGGCCATAGGCCTAGGTGTTGCGATTTGCTGAGCCTAGAATTGCCTATTTAGAAACGGTTGTGGAGCGGAAATAGGCTGGTAATCGAAATTGTTAAAGTTTTGCCGTTGTTGTGCGATTAGAGAGAGTTGTCCGTATTGTTGGTATTGGTAAAGTCTTGGTGGGACTGGAGGTTGTTGTCTATTTATAAATTGAACATTGCGTGCAGAAGGTATAGGTTTGGAAATCCGGTTCCTGTAGTTGCGTGTTTGATTCTCCAATTTCAGACACAAATGAAGTCCTGAAGGTAAATCTACCGGTTTTTTGATTCCTAATAGACTGGACAGGTCCCCTCGCAACCCTCGCAGAAAACTGTCTAGAGCTTTGTCTCTGTACATTTTTGTTATTAATCGTTCCGCTTCTCTTCCTAATCCCATACAACCAATTTTATTTAAAATGAGGGATAAATATTTACTAATTGCTTGGTGGAATTCTTCCACTGATTGATTAGAGGCTATTGATTGATATTATATTGATTAAATTGCTGACCAATTAAGTGGGGTACTGTAAGATTCCAAAGCTATATCGGTATGTCCTATTATTTTATTACGTATGGTATGCAAGACGCCATAGTACTTTGGTGTACCTTTATAAGCGCTATACGCTTCTAATACACGATCTACTGCCTTTTTCCTGAAAATTCGCGTATTGTTTTTATTATATCTGGTACCCTATCTAGGTCACCTAAATTCCTAGAATGTTCTGGTGCAATCACCTGATCGGCTACATTGGCAAATTCCTGCGGTGAATTCTGTCGCCTTAATAACATTGGTAATTGTTGCGTTATAATTTCACTAATCGTGGCTGCAAGAGCAGCTCGATCTACACTTTCGACCATATTTATGTTTTGTGCTTGTTTTTCCTGGCGTTGTCTTATGGATTCTGCACTAAGTATTGAAGGCCTGATTAAGTTATTTTGGTTGGCCATAAAGAAAACACGGACGGACACAGACACGGACACTGGCGGTTCAGAGAACGTGTAATTATTAAATACGAAAAATTATGGAGTTTATTTTACAATGAGAGTATGTTGTAAATAGTCAAATTGTATTAGCTCACATATGGTTTAATAGTAATTAATTATGTGATATAATCTACCCGATTCTATTACATTATTGGTTATTCCTTATACTTCAGAATTTTTATATGAATCATAGTCTTAAAATTTTCAGGTAATATTTTTAATAAATTTTTCAATTTTTTTTTTTTCAATTCTTTAGCAATTTTCTTTTTCACTAACTTACATTAAGGTAGTTGAAGTGGCCACTCTCGCTGATCGTCTGGATATCCACCGATGAGGTTTTGAAATCAAATTCAGAGTTTTACGGAACGAAACAGATTTTTTTCTTTTTAATCCGTGAGTTCCACGTTCCGCGATTTAACCGGCTGTTGCAAATGTAATTTCAAGCCGCGAACTTACACACCGTTCTGCGGTATTGTTTCACATACTGGTCTCTGCTCGGGCGCCAGTTATTTGTATTCACGCGGTAAATAATAAAAAAACAAAAATGTTTTATGTTTTATAAACCTTTTATAAACCTCAGTTTTATAAACCTTTATTTAACAAATCCAAATAGCAACTGAATTCTTATGCTAAAGCTAGCACTATGTATCTGTGTAATTTAGCTTGCGATGCGCTTTTACGTGCATTGCGCTTTGGTGTCTTATTGCTACTCGCTGGCAACTTGGCGGTGCAGGAAGTTGGGTAGACGCTGAACTTGTATTTTGTCATAACTACTTGCATTTCGTTAATATTTTCGTTGTTAACTTGTATATTAAACTTATTAAGGGGGCGGGACATTGCCATACCCGCTTCGAAAAACATTTTCATATGCCCTTCTCTACTTTTATTCTCCATACCAAATTACTGTTTTGCTTCTTAATTTGTTGCTTAGTTATAGTACTTTATAGGTTTTCGTTTAATGGAATTTTGTGGGCGTAGCAAAAATCCAATTTCGCCTATCTGTATAAAGTCACCCTCCTCAGAGTGCATGTGTACCAAACTTTATCAAGAGATTTTTACTCAAGTTATCGCTTGCACGAACCGACAGACAGGCAGTCATCCTGATTATTTACATATATGTATAACTGAATAACTATCCCGATTAGGTTTAGGTGTTGCAAACAACTGTTATGTGAACAAAACTATTATTATACTTTTTGCAACATGTTGAGGGAGTATAAAAAACGGAAAACTACGGTAGTTCATGACATAATGAATATAAAAAAAGGGGAAGGCTTTGTCCGAAATTATCTTGAAGAAGTGACATTTCTACAAATTCGTCTCTTCCAAGCGAGCAAGTTAATACAGGAACTTAATGACGCTCTATGTCGCATTTTTTCCTCTATTCTATCACTGCTCTCCCTATCTATTATGGTTGTGCTTCTAAAGTTGCTATATTATATATTATGTTTTGGTCGCTCTACTAAAGTGAAGTGCATAATTTATGTGTGACGAAACAAAAGCAATGCGAATTTAACAACTACGGAAGGGCTAAGTTCATGTGTAACCCAAAATTTAATACTCTAGCAATTTTTAAATATCAAACCTGTGGCATATTTTCAGGTGTTGACAAAACTTTATATTAGACAAGTAAGGAAGGCCTGAGTTCGGGTGTAACTTATGACTTAATTTTATATTCTCACAATATGCAAGGCTCAAAGGAAGAGAAATACTTTCAGGTGCTGGCATGACTCTATGTTAAAAAATCTGGCGTAATAATTCAACACTAAAACGACGAAACCGTAAATGGATTCCAATCATATTTGGTATCTTATTAACTTATATTATAGGTCATAACCTCACTGAGTTTTATTGCTATACATTGCTTCGTGTCTGAGATACTTATATTAAAATTTACCGAATTAGCTAAACCGCATTATATTTAAGAAAACAAAGCCACTTAATTTCATTAAATTAATTAATACACATTTTGACATAAACGTTTTAAAGTCATCTAGAAAGTCGAAAATTCTTATATCGGGCATATTTTGGTTAGGAGAAGGTCTGCACTGATTGCATTAATCCTTTTCATTACTCAAGTATACTAGGTTACATGTTTCCGTGCAATTTTACGAAGATAATTTCCACAGTGACCGACATATTCAACTTAAGTCTGCTAGAATAACGAGAATTGTTATATGTAGTATAAGGGAGCTGGTGTAATTCGTAAACCGATTTCACACATTTTCGGCATTAAACAATATTATATGCAATATAATATGATCACTTAATAAATTTAATATATATTATAAATATAGTATAAAGCTAACCGGCTGTTTGAAATTCTTATATTTGGTATATGGGGCTACGTGAAGTGTTTACCCGATTTACCCATTTTTGACACAAAAGCACATTATTATCATGGAAAGATTATCCTCGAATTTCATTACGATATTTTAGAGATTTACCGAAATATATAGTGTAAAGTCTACCGGATATCAGAGCACGCTATTATCATGGAAATATAATCCTCCAATTTCATTACGATGTCACATGTATTTACCGATTTTTTTCGGTAAAAAGTCAGCTATAGACACTGTGGTCCTTATATTGGGTAAATGAGGACTTGAAAAGTTAAATGCTGATTTCGACAATTTTTTAGCAGGTTATGATGCACTCTTGAAATCTTGAAAGCACTATTTGTACAAAATTTTATTCTCATATTTTAATTGCTGCTTGACATATATATTTTAAAGTCAAAGAATCAGATTAAATTTAAAATTGCGTTATAAGAGAAGTAGGCATGGTTGTTATCCAAATTCCCCCATTTTCAGAAAGCAACATAAAGATGCAAATATAATGTCATGTACCAAATTCGTTTGGAATTGGTTAAGGCGTTCTCGAGATATTGGATTTCTCCTAAGAGTGAGCGATACCACACCCTTCATCCAAATTTTGTACAGATTCCCATGCAGACTTTCATTATCATATTTGCTGTAAGATTTAATGTTTGTCACGTGTTTTTTTAGCGAGTTAACCCACTTTTAGTAGTATGTATGTCATATTATATTGCCGTATGTATGTCTTTCATCATAAGGTTGTATGGGAGGTGGGCGTAATAATTATCCAATTTCACTTCTTTTCCCAATATTTAAGAACATTCTAGAAAAACTTGTTCTGAGTAAGTTTGAACGATATAGCTTTAATAGTGAGATATTTACATTAAACTTATTGGGAGGTGGGGTCGGCCACAGATGCCGCGTCCCACTAGGATCCTGCATACCAGATAACACGCTTCTATCTTTATTTGTCGCTTAGCTATAGTACTTTATAGATTTTCGATTAATGGAATTTTGTGGGCGTGGAAAATATACGATTACACCCATCTGCAATACAAAACTTCGTATGGTGACAAAGAACACGTGTAGCAAGTATCATCAAGATATCTTAATTTTTACTCAAGTTATCGCTTGCACGGGCGGACGGACGGACGAACGGCCAACCTTTAGGTGAAAAAAGATTTTTATAATACTATATATTAATACATACTACATATAATAATGCTATTACTCACTCACACATTGACCGATATATTCGGAATAAATACTGCTAGAATAACGAAAGTCATTATATGTAGTATACAGGAGCGTAGGTATTTCGTTGTCCGATTTCACACATTTTGGTTTTAAACTATAATATAAATAATACATGCAATATTGTATGTGCGCTTAATATTGTGAATATATCTTACTACTTGACCGATATATAGGACATAAAGCCAATCGAAAGCTCGAAATTCTTATATTAGGTATAAGGGGGATAATCGTAGTTTTGTCCCGATTTTATTCATTAGTGACATCCCGAGATGTCATTATCAGAGAAAGATGTTCTCCGAGTTTCATTAAGATACTTTACAGATTGATCGATATGTAAGGTATAAAGTCACCCGGAAGTTTGAAAATCCTTATATTTGGTCTATGGGAGCCAGGAGAAATACTGACCCGGTTTTATCCATTTTAGGCACATGAACACACCGTTATCAGAAAGAGGCGATCTCTGAATTAAAGATCACTCACATACTGACCGATATATACGGTATAAAGTTAACTGGAAGTTCGAAAACGTTTATATTAAGTATATGGGGCGTGGTGAATTATTGACCTGAATTTACCCATTTACCCCAGACGCAAGAGGTCATTATTACTAGGGAAAGATGTTCTCTGAATTTTATTAATAAATATCACAGATACACCTATATTTTCGGTAAAAAGTCAGCCATAGGCATTGAGATCCACATATTAGGTATCTTGGGCTTGAAAAGTCATTTTCCGGTTTCGAACATTTTTCGACGTAAGATATCATATCTTGAAGGTATTCTTTATTCCAGTAGTTTTCGACATAACCGTTATATGGGGAGTGAGTGTGGTTATTTTCCGATTACAACAATTTTCACACCATTTGAGGAGACACCAAAGCGATTTGTCCTCAGCAAGCTTCGTTAATATAGCTTTAGTGGTTTGTGAGATATGTATATTAAATCTATTAGGGAATGGGGCCACACCTACTTTTTAAAATTTTTAAATCCACAAATGCCTTGAATTACAGTTTTGTATCTAAATTTGGAACTTAGTTATAACTCTTTATAGTTCTTCGATTAACGCCATTATGTGGGCATGGCAGTAGTCCGATTCCACCCATCTGCAACACCAACCTTTTTATAGTGAACTCGTCTACCAAGTTCCATCAAAATATGTTATTCTTTACTCAAATTATAGCTTGGGCGGACGGGAAAACAGAGAGTCATCCGGAATTCAACTCGTCTCGTCATCCTGTTCATTTATATATACATAAGTTTATATATATCTCGATTAGGTTTAGATGTTACAAACAACAGTTAGATGAGAAAAACTGTAATACTATGTTGCAACATGTTGGGAGAGTATGAAAAGAAATTGACCAGACGTGATTAAGTTTGGGTTTGCTGATTTCCGTCGCAAGAAAACTTAATACAAGCTGTATCAGAATAACAAGCAAAAAAACGAAACCGACTTAATCAATGCTATTCAGAGGAGAGTGGAACAGAATACATCTAGTTTATAACCTGGAGAACTTAATTCACTCAACGACACGTCATCTACGTGATTGCATCTACATAAATGACAGATAACTAAATATTAAGTCAAATTTAGAAATTTCTACTTAGATGAAACTTTATATAAAAAAGATGTTTTAAATTTGCAAAGAATTAATCGACAACAAAATATAATATTTTAATTAATGTACACTTTACTTTTTCAGCTTATGTTATGATTAGTAATTTTTGTACTTTAAACACAATTATAGTATTCATTCAATTATAGTATTCAATTATAACATTCAAATATAGTATTGTGGAAAAAGAAATCTGAAACAAGTAAGGAAGAACTAAGTTCGAGTGTAACCGAACATTTTATACTCTCGAAATTTGTAATATATTTAATATTAATTATTCGACATGTTCTTATTCATTTTCTTGAGACGTCTTCTATCGAGATATTTGCGAAATGAACTTATCCAACGGAACGAAATTTAGTATACTGTGTATATGAGGAAAAAGTCAACCAGAGGGACGTAAACCATTATATTAGACATATGGGGTTTACACCAAGGTTTAAACCGATTTCATTTATATTCAGCGCTAAACCATATTATGGTTAAGAAAGCACTTAATTTCAATCATTTTAAATTAACATTAATTTCAGTCTTAATATCACACATATTGACTTATTTTAACGGTTTAAGGTCAGCTGGAAAGTCGGAAATCACTATATCGGTTACATTGGGGCCAGCTGAAGGTCTGAACAGATAACATTTACTTTTTGCATTATTCTGAGTTATGCTCGAAAACATATTATATGCCCAGTAAATTTTATTAGGATAACTCAAAAGTTGTTAGACATATTCGACATGGAATCCACTAGAATAACGCTAACTATTATTTGCAGAATAGTACAATATATGGGGGCTGGGGTAATTACCATATCGATTTCGCTAATTTTTGTCACCAAACCGTAGTATTATATATTCGTTTGTTATCATATTTTCGTTTTTATACTTTCGCAACATGTTGCTACAGAGTATATTAGTTTTATTCACCTCACGGTTGTTTGTAACACCTAGAACTAATCGAGTTAGATATAGACATATGTAAATATAAATGATCAGGATGAAAAAACGAGTTGAAATCTGAGTGACTGTCTGTCCGTCCGTCTGCCCGTCCGTGCAAGCGATAACTTGAGTAAAAATTAAGATATGTTGATGAAACTTGGTACACGTGTTCCTTGTCACCGTAAGATGGTTGGTATTCCCGATGGGCGTAATTGGACAACTACCACGCCCACAAAATGCAATTAATCGAAGCAGCAAATTAACATACGTGGGGCATCTGTGGGCAAAAATCTTTAAAAATAGAGCATGGTCCCGGCCTCCAACAGGCATAATATGTCTATCTCGGAAACCGTTTAATCTATATCAATCACACTTGCTCCAAGTAAGTTTATCGAGCATTTTTCATATACTGAGAAAATTATTGAAGTCGGATAGAAACCACGCCCACCTCCCATGCAAAAGTTTTGTTGAAAACTACTAAAAGTGCGTTAACTCGCTGAACGAACACGCAGAAACATTAAATCTTGCAGCTAATATGATACGGAAGAATTGTTTAGGAACCCGCGTAAAGTTTTGGTGGTGGGCGTGCCACCGCCCACTTTTAGGTGAAATCCATACCTCAAGAACGCCTTAACCGATTTGAATAAAATATGGTATGTGACATTGTATTTGCATTCTTGTGTGTATTCGCATTGTGAAAATGGACGAAATCGGATAAAAACGCCTACTTATCCTACTTATCATATAACACAATTTTAAGTTTCATCTGATCCTTTCACTTTAAAGTAGATATATCGAGCATCAATTAAGATATTAGAATAAAGCTATTCACGAATAGTACGTTCAAGACATGCCATCTCATGCGTAAAAATATACGAAATCGGGTTACGACTTTTAAAGCCAGCAGGTACCCAATATAACGACATAAGTGCCTCCATCTGACTCTTTACCGAAAATATCGGGAAATCTGTAAGATATTGTAATGAAATTGTAGGACTGTCTTTCCATGATAATAGTGTATTCTGGTATCAAAAGTGGTGAAAATCGGGTAAAAACTACTATTAGCCCCCATATATCTAATGTACGGACTTTCAGCCTTCCGGTAGACTTTACATCATATCGTGATGAAATTGGAGGATTATCTTTCCATGATAATAATGTGCTTTTGTGTCTCAAATGGGTAAAATCGGGTAAACACTTCCCCTAGCCCCATAAGCCTAATGTAAGGATTTCCAACCTTCCTGTAGACTTTATACCGTATATAACGGTCAACATATGAGTTATCTCTTTGAAATTCAGAGAGCGTGTCTTTCTGAAAACAGTGTATCGATGTGCTTATAATGGATAACATCGGATTAGCACTTCCCCTAGCCCCTATGTACCTAATACAAGGATTTTCAACCCCCGGGTATAGTTTATACCATACATTTCGGTCAAAATGTAAGATATCTTAGCAAAATTAAGTGAACACCGCGGATCGGTGAATATCGGATATAACATAGTTTACTGCCGAAAATGTGTGAAATCAGTCTTCGAATTATCCCATATACTACATATAATGATTTTCGCTATTCTAGCAGACTTTATGCCGAATATGTCGGTCACTGTGTGAGTTACCTTCACAAAATTTGTTGAAAACATGTGACAAAAAAACGTGAAAACTTGTACCCTAATATGCTTGAATAATGGAAAGAGTTAATGTGATCAGTGCAGACCTTCCTCTATCCTAAAATGCCCAATATAAGAGACTTTCCATCTGACTTTAAACCGTTTATGTCGGTCAATACATGTGATATTTTAATGAAATTAAGTGGATATGTTTTCTTAAACACAATGTGATTTCGGGCTAAATATGAAAGATATCGGTCTAGACCATGGTCTAAGCCGCTTATTCCTAATATAATGATTTCCTTTTCTCTGGTTGATTTTTTCCTCAAGTATCTAATATATTTATTAAGCCACTTTGGTCGAGTTTATTTCGCATATATCTTATTTGAGTTAATTTGGTAGATTTTAATATAAATATCTCTGACATGAAACAAAATATAGGAACGAAAGTATGTGAGTCTATTTCTTGTAATATAAAATATATATTAAAATACCAAATATGATTGCAATACATTGACAATTTCTTCGTATAATGAATGTTGAATTCTTCCGCAACATTTTTTAATATAAAGTTATACCAGCACCTGAAAACATTTCCCCGGCTCTGATCCTTGCACATTACGAGAGTATAAAATGTTCGGCCACACTCGAACTTACCCCTTTTTACTCGTTTATATATATATTTTTTTTATATTTTTTACATATATTATATACATTACATATTCGTATTGATTTATACGTTCATTTAATAATACATATTAATCGATTTGAAGTATGTAAAGTCAACCGGAATTTTTAAAATCCTCTTGTTAGCTTATTATCTTCTTAAATATTGTGTGGGGCTAGGGTAAGTATCGGCCCAATCAATTTTCTGAATTAGGACAAACTATTATCAGGGAAAGATGTAATCTTAATTTCATGAAGATGTCTTACATATTAGTCGATATACACGGTATAGAGTTCAACGGAATTTTTTAAATTCTCTTATAAGCTATATGGAAGCTAAAGGAAGTATTAACCCAAATTTACTAATTTTAGATACAAGGGCGCATCATTGCCAGAGAAACTTTCTCACAAATTTACTAATATTTTTTTAAAAGTCACCCGTAGGCACCAAGGTCCACATATTCGCTATCTTGGGGCTTGAAAATATTCCGATTTCCAAAACTTTTTGAAAAAAAAAAATGACATACCATAAGGGTGCGATTTGTGTGAATTTCTATTCCGACGTCTTAATTGGTGCTTGAGTTATATACTCACTGCTCACACTCAATCACTGCTGTTAATCTTACGATATTTGAACTTAAAGAGATTAATTGCAATACATAATATTTGTTAAACATTTTTTGCAATTAATCAATTTTTGATCAGGGAATCAAAAGTGGCGGAATCAACATATCTAGCAGTAGCATACTAGACTAGATAATAGCAAACCTACTAAAAAGAAACTTGTTGACAATGATCATTAATCAAACCCCGGGCCGCTGTAGAAGGATAAAGGAAGTCAATAATCGGAATCAAAATTACAACATAATATACAATATACATTACAACATATATAATATATATTGAAAAATTACATCTAATTTTATGAGGGTATGCAAAAATTTACACTGACAAATTGTTTCTATTGAATCGAAAATTCTCAAATCGAGGCGATAAAAATACATCTGTACATATAAATTTGAGGACTTGCATTTAAAAATATAAAATTTAGTTAAAACATGCTTTAGATATTAACTACGTAGTTGCTTTTATATATTTACTATTTTAGTAAGGTGCAATATTTGTTTTCGTAATTTGACCGCTCCTTATCACAAGTTGGCACAGAAAAACAAATGAAAATCAAACTGCGTTCAGTATGTACCACGCTAATTTGCTATATACTATCGAGGGAATATACAAATACACGTGTACATATTAATTTGAGGGCTTGCATTTAAAAATCCCAAATATCGTTAAAAAATGCTTTTAGATAATAATTACGTGGTTGTTTTTATACAGTTACTAATTTAGTAAGGTGCAATATTTGTGATTTGACCGTTACTTATTATGTGATCAGAACTACTTATTATGATAAAGAAATTATAAAAATAAATGTTTCCACTAAGTTCGGTTTATATAGCTTTAGTAGTTTGCGAGATATATATTTTAAACCTCTTAGGTGGGGGCACCTCAAATTTATCAAAAGTTTCTAACCACAGCTGCCACTTCCTACTGTAATCCATTATACAAAATTTGAGTTTTGTGGTTTAATATGTGTCTTAGTTATAGCACGGTATAGGTTTTCATTTAACGGCATTTTGTGGGTGTGGCAATAAATATACAATACCACCCTTCTCAGAGTACCAGGGAACACGTGTACCAAGTTTTATCAACAACTTTTTCCCAAGTTATCGCTTGGATGGACAGGCGGACGGACAGTCACTCAGAATTCAATTCGTCTCGCCTTATCTTGTATATACCTCGTCTTATATATACATATCTCTATGTCTATCTTGATTAATTTGAGGTGTTACAAACAGCCGTTAGGTGAAAAAAACTGTTATACTCAGTTGCAACATGTTGCCAGAATATAATAAATTAACTTTCATATTAATGTTAATGCTCTTGTAATCTGCTTAAGCGATCAAATGTGTGTAATTTCACAGCTTGAGAACATCTCTGTAGAAATCAAAATTTTAAATAATGAAATACAGCAATGAAAATCAGATACAAAAAGAGATAAAAAAAGAAAAACCTATTAATATGCCTTAACTTCATAATTTTTTCACATTCTACATGGCGTTCCCTCATTTCATTGAAATATTTTACAAATTGTCGGTATAAAGCATGAAAATTTTTCGGTATAAACCCAGCTATACGTTCGGAGCGTAGGGTGCTATAAGGCAACCGCAATAAAGCAATTTTGTTTCATTGAGTTTTACTTTATTTCCAAAGAAAGGCTAGTAATAAAATCAAGTTTGTTTTAATTCCCTTTGCTCATTTATAATATTTCCAACAAAAATAATTTACTGGAGGAAGGAAAAAAACCTTGTTTATTCAAAAAAAAAATAAATTTAACAACAAATTTGAATTCACGAATATAATACTGCTCTACAAAATATTTTTACGTCTGAAGAGTCTAACCAAATATACGGAAGGGTCTTTGATAATTGCTCGGCAAATTGTACACAATATTTTTGTATCGGTCCCGGTTTTTTTTCACACAGTTTTCTTCACTTGAATTTTCGGGATTTTCATCATTTGCTTCACTATCAGAACCGGGGATTCCCTTTAAAAAATCTTTAGATACCATAATTTTGATCATATTCGTGATTGACTTTGATCATAAATGCATATCCGATTTTCCCCATTTTTAAACCAGAGCACATTATTATCATGGAAAGATATTCATTAATTATTATTCATAATTTCATTACAATATTTCACAGATTTACCGATATTTTCGGTATAAAGTCAGCCAGAGGCACATTGAGGATGTGCACCGCATAGAATGGGAAAGATTTGTATAATCATAAGATAACTGTGCGAGTTTTGTTAAGTCGCTGAGAAAAATTCCGTTATGACGTCTTATCTGGCTTTTCGACTTGTGGTAGCATCTTGCAATGAATTAATTGGCTGCACAATATTTGAGTTGATGTACATTTTATTGCTATACTCTAACGGTTTAGTAACGTTGGAAACACCTAACGGTATTTGTAACACCTATAACTAAACGAGTTAGATATAGACATATATATATCTATATAAACGATCCGGATGAAAAGACGAGTTGAAATCCTGGTGACTGTCTGTCCGTCCGTCCGTTCGCCCGTGCAATCGATAACTTAAGTAAAAGTTAAGATATTTTGATGAAACTTGCTACACGTGTTCTTTGTCACCGTAAGACGGTTGGTATTGCAGATGGGCGTATTTGCACATCTGCCACGCCAACAAAATGCCATTAATAGAAAACAGATAATGTTCCATAACTATGCAGAAAATTAATATATAAACGTGTTTTTTTGATAGAGAGGATCCTAATAAGGCGGGAGACTTGTGGGGAAAACTTTTTGTAAAAGTGGGTATGGCCACGCCCCCCAATTAGGTTTAATATACATATCTCAGAAACCGCCGAAGCTATATCCATCTTGCTCTTAACCGTTAAAACTTCGTCCGACTAAGGTTTTCTAGCATCTGTTCATATACTGAGAAAATGAGTGAAATCGGAAAATAACCACCCCCACCTCCTATACAAAAGTTATGTTGGAAACTACTAAAAGTGCGATAACTCGCTGAAGGAACACGTTAGAAACATTAAATCTTGCAGCAAATATGATTTGGAAGGGTTGTATAGGAATCCGTGTAAAGTTTTGGTGATGGGCTTGGCAACGCCCACTTTTAGGGGAAATCCCATATCTCAAAAATGCCTTAACCGATTTCAAAAAATTTGATATAAGACATTATATTCGTATTCTTATGTCACGCAGGGAAAATGGACGAAATCGGATAAAAACCACCACTACTTCTCATTTAACATAATTTTAAGTTTCATCTGAGCCTTTCACTTTAAAGGAGATAAATCGAGCAGCAATTAAGATATGAAAATCAAACTTTGTACAAATAGTGCTTTCTAGATATGCCATCTCATGCGTAAAAATAGAAGAAATGGGATTATAACTTTTCAAGCCACCAGATACTCAATATTAGGACCTCAGTGCCTCCATCTCACTTTTTACCGAAAATATCGGGAAATCTGTAAGATATTGTTATGAAATTGGAGGATTATTTCTCTAGGAGGATTATATCTCTGATCTAGTATCAAAAATGGCGAAAATCAAGTGAATACTTCCCCAAGTCCCCATATACTTAATATAAGGATTTTCAACCTCTGGGTAGACTTTATACCATATATGACGGTCAATATGTAAGATATCTTAGCCAAATTAAGTGAACGTGTAATATCCGATATACCATAGTTTACTGCCGAAAATGTGTGAAATCGGTCTTCGAATTATCCCAGCTCCCATATACTACATATAATGATTTTCGCTATTCTAACAGACTTTATGCCGAATATGTCGGCCACTGTGTGAGTTACGTTCACAAAATTGCGTGAAAACATATATGTACTTATATAATATACTTGAATAATGAAAAGAGTTAATGTGATCAGTGCAGATCTTCCTCTATCCCAAAATGCCCGATATAAGAATTCTCGACTTTCCAGATGGCTTTAAAAGCTTTATGTTAGTCAATATATGTAATATTTAATTTAGTGAAATTAAGTGGATATTGTTTTCTTAAACATAATGCGGTTTAATTAATTTGGTAAATTTTAATATAAATATCTCAGACATGTAGCAAAACATAGTAATAAAACTCTGTGAGGTTATGACCTGTAATATAAGTTAAAAAGATACCAAATATGATTTTGAACCATTTACGGTTTCGTCAAATAATTAGTGTTGAATTCTTACGCAACAATTTTTAATATAAAATTATGCCAGCATCTGAAAGTATTTCCCCTCCTTGGAGCCTTGCATATTGTGGGAGTATAAGATTAAGTTATAAGTTACACCCGGACTTAGCCCTTCCATACTTGATATTGTAAAGTTTTGCTAAAAACTTGGGGCTCAACTTGGAAATATTCCAACACCGTACATCCTTACGTCTTTAATTTTTACAAATGAAAAGGATATGTAATAATCGTTCAAGCAGCTTCTGGGATATTAAATTACCCCTAAAAGTTAAGCTATATATCTAAACGGTGGCAACAGTACAGTACTTTTTTTTGTTTATATACAAAAGCGCTCTTATTAAGCGGCTGTTATAAAACCAGACTTGAAGAAGTTTGTAAAACATTATAACTTGTGAATCACATCCAATGACGACTGTCTGAACTATGGCTCGATACAAATTTCAAAGTCAAAATAAAACAATAAGTAAAAGACTGTGAATTTAGGTTGAATTACGTCAACTCTTTCAGATAAAGAAATATCAAACAAACTTTTGAATTTAAAAAATAACGAACATAGTATTTAATTGGATGGACTTTCTCGTTAGATACTGGTCACCTGAATGAGAGTGGTAAATATGTCTTCACGTCTTGTATACAGTAATAGCCATTATAAATTTTGAAGAGAAGCAATGTAGAGTTTTCCTATCATATATAAATATTTATTTTGAAATTATAATATCTTTACCGAAATGTTTTTAACGATTTGTGTTCATTTTATCATGCTCCTCCGCGATAAAATTTCCCACAATTTTCATAACATCCCTGGCTTTCGTTAAATTTACTTATGCCAGTTGCACGAAATCATTATACACTATGATCCGTATGAAACGTGGAACGAATAAACATCATACTAATATGAAACGAATTGTTGTCACTTTTAAATTGAGTTAATTAATTACTGATTTGATAGTTATTGGGATGAGTGAGATCACCGCACAGGTTATCATAGGATTTGTTTACTAATTCCACATCCACATCATTGGTCACCACCTACCTTATCAGAGAGCTTAGACTCTGTAATAAAAATTAAATGAAAAGATCAAACAGTTGTTGAATGCGCTTTTCAGTATGTACATGTCGATACTAGTGTGATAACATGAGAAAATGATCGATGAATTATTGAAATTCAAAGTATAAAATTCAGTTTCAGTATCAAAAACTTAATTATATATTACATAGTAACGATAAATTCAATAAAGTATGAAAAGTTCAGTGCGAGTGCCGTTATCAAACAACAATTTCATAGTTCGCCACTTATTACATTATTATGTTTTTATGTACATACATGCATATGTATTTGCCTACATGTGTGAATATGTGTGATTTGCATTCATAAATACGTTCTATGTGGACGACGAAGTAGGCACCACTCCACCCTCGTTGTATACTTTTTCAAACTGAGTGCAGATAGACGTCGTTAAATTTGTGTTATTATGTAAATATACCATCAGAGCTTACATTGACGAACGTCGATTTTTGTATGAGTACGTTTTATTTATACTTTCAACGTAAGATTTTTACATTTGCCACCACTGTAGCAAGTTAGAAATGCGAAACTAGATAGTTGATGCTACTGATCACCGTTCGGTCCGACAAATGTGTTACTCTCAATTCGTGATTCGCAGAGATTTGGCGCAAATGAACTCACAATCTAATTCACATTCCGTAAGTTCTCCACAGATAAATATAATTTGTGCTTTAAAGTTATCTTCGCGCGTTGAGCTGTGATTGTGATTTTGGAAAAAGCGCATAAATAGTTTCAAATTTTCTATTTAACAAAGCAGCCGCGTGCCGATGGAAATCAAGAAATCATACAAAGTAACGAATTTAACTCAAATCCGTTATCCTCTCCATTTAGTAAATGTACTCTAAATACTGAAATTATTTAAATGCGTTTGTCTGTTATTACGAATAATGATTAGAATTAAAAACTAATTAGGAGCATAGAAAATTTATTAGTGTTAATATCAAAGAGGCAACCTAAAATTTTTCACATCGGAAAGTTTTAAACGATTGATGTGATTTACATTAACACAAAAAGCGTTGTTCGATGTGCTAAAAAAATAATAACTATAATACATAGAAGTGTGTGAAATGAGTTGTTTGTTTTGGTCTATGGTTTTTAATATGTAATCGTAAATAAAAGGATTGTAATATGTTTCTTGAAATAATGTGCGGATATACAAACATATCACACATGTTCAATAAGATGAGGAATACATAAGTAAGCACTTACATAGCAAGTACATTCGTACAGTATTCGTCTTAATAAATTATCGTGTTTACTGACATAGACAATGAGTTTTAAATATCTGCTTTTTTTTCAAATTCTATTAAAAATTAGAAAGTTTTTCGAATAATTCATGAATTTTATTGGCACTACATAAGACGTAACTTAGAAAAAGTTAGACAGCAAGCGTACATATACTTCGCAAATTAAAGCTTGTTTGGGATTAGCGAGCCTTACACATAAAACTTACCACCATTGATCATTGCGTAGAAAGTTTCTACTCTCGCAATATGTTGCAAGGAGTATAATAGTTTTGTTCACATTATGATTGTTCACAAACCTAAACGAGATAATTTCAGAGTTATATTTATCAAAAGAATCAGGATAACGAGACGAATTTAATCCCGGATGTCCTTGTCCTGTAATAAAAGATTTAAAAGAATAAAAGATGTATTTATGATTAAAAGATTTTGATAGTTTGGACCAATCATCCTTAAAATTAAACAAATGTGGAAATTATTTTCGGGAACTAGATAATAAGCCAAATTATGCATATGTTCTCCGTACTAAATAATAATGTGAAGAGAAATGTGATAACCAAATTTTATTAATATAGCACACTTATTGCTATATTACATATGGAATAAAGGTAATATTTATATTCAATCCATGGGATGTATGGGAAGAGAAGAATTTATTTCTCCTATTTTATAATTTTATTATGATATCCAGAATACTGGCTGACATATACGGTATATAGCATATTTAACGAAAATTTTAGAAATAATTACATTGACATAGAGGGTTAGAGGAAAGTATGCATAAAACGACTTAATTAATTTTAGGTAACAACTTAGTTCAGCGCTATATTGTCATATATTTTTCTAATTAACTCTCATATGGAATATATTGCCCATAAGGTCAACCATGGAGAGTTGTCAAATATCAAGAGTAATGTTTGTGAAATTTTTAGTTTCGTTACCTTTACTAATATTCGAGTTAACTAAGGATCTAATGCTTCTCTAAGGATTAAAAGAGAGCCTTAATGAAATTATGATATTATACTGACCATGGTTGTCCATTTCCGGCGGAACCGCATGTAAATTGCAGTCCATATGACGAAGTGAACTTATAGTATTATTGTAACATGTTGCATCTCCATAAACAATAGCTTTAGCCAACCAACTATCAAATCTATTGCCTGTGAGGTTGGCAATAGTTTTGTGCGGCCATCTTAACAAAATCATTTTCGAAATGGTGTCGCGCACATATGTTGGAACTATAGAAGCGCACGTTTAAGCTCTGAGCCGTTTAAAAGTTTTATGATGACAAAAATTTATGAGAAGAATTTAAAAAGTAGAAAACTACTTCATATTCATATATATATTTATTATACTAACATATTATATTAATATCATATTACATGATTCAAGACTTCAATAATTTTTGCTAATGTCCATTTTTCAGTTTGAGGATACTAAATTCAATAATGAAATATATACATAAATATGTAGATATACAAACAACCATTATACAAATATTAACCAAGCAGATAAATATTTCTTTATTTGTTGTCAATTCGTATTCGAATATTGCTGATCATGTATCATTAAATAATATATAAATTTTTCCATAAATTTTTTAATTATGATAATATTTGCAATAATAATGTAAATATATTTTAGAAAATCATAGGCTTTTGACTATTGCTCCATATTGTTCTATATCTCTTGCCACGTCTGTGAGATAAATACACATGTATTTAATTATTATTTTCCATATGTAGTTATAATTTCTGTTTTGAATCTCCCTTTATTAAATTCCAATTTACGCAACAAAACATAAAAACATTAGACACTGGCATATATCTTTGCTGGCGTCACGAGAAGGGAACTAGGCTCATGTTGCCGCCCCAAATTTTTTGTAGAAATCAGAGAAAACAGAGCTGCCAAGCCATCAAAATAACAGTTTCTTGCCTGAAATACTTAACATAAAAATAATTTAGTCAACTATTGGCAAACATAAGCAATATGCAGTCTCCATTTACAAAATTGATTACAACAAAGTTGTCTAAACCACATATATTGCTTGTCGAAATGCCCCGTAAGGTACAGTTTGACATTCTTGATAAAGGGAACATAACCTCGCATTCTACAACGTTTAATGTGTATATTTCATGACGTCATGTGTGGGTAATACTCCGACGAACTTTCGTATAGTGTAATTGTTTAGAAATCCCAAAAGTTCAATAACCCCTTGAACAACAATATTAGAAGCACAAAAATATACGCGAGATGACATATTATGGCGCTATATTACAATCTAATAGATTGACAGATATATGTATGTCATAAAAATTCTTAATGTGACGCCATATATTCGTATATTAATGTATGGAATCGAGCAATCTCGGGGCTAGCAAAGCACTTACCGTCGGTGAATTTAATAAGATGCTAAATTTACTCTAATTTTAAATCTCAATTCTGAAAATAATCGTATATAACATCCTTCCACAAAAAATTCAACTTTATTAACTAATTACTGTTTTTCTTTTAAAAATACTTTTAATAGAGGTGGAAGTAGTTATTGTTGGATATAATGTGGAGTATGTCGAAATTATATTTGTTGCTTGTGTTATACGAGTATGGGAAATACTCCTCTTTTTTAAATAAATACAGACGAAATATCATACTTAAAAACAAAATTTGTAATAATACACAAATTCATTGTTTCAAAAATAAGGAATAATTTTTTTTTTCATTTTGCAATGACTTCTGTCTCACTCTCTCTGCTCAGTTAGTAAAAGGAAAAATAATGGTTAATAACAAATTTCTCTATTATTACACAAAACATGTTTATCAAATCAAAATATGATTTTAAAATGTCAAGACTTGAAATTTTTGAGAACTTAAACTGATATCGAGGTTTGCCAACAAACTGCAATTTAATTTCGAATTTATTTATTTAAAAATATATCTACCTAAGACCTGAATATATAAAAATTAATTCACCACAAATTGAACTGTTATTTTGATATTGGCTGCCTTCATATAAGTGCATTTCATTAAGAAAGGACGCTGTGACACAGTATTCAGCTGAAAGAGAAAGTGTTCATTCTTAAACTAATAAAAATAAAAATAAGAAATTTCTTTATTTAAAAATATTATATAAAAATATTTACTAAAATTAGCCACAATAATTATTACAATAAAAGTTTAAAAGGATTAAATGTTGTTTATGTGAAATATTTTGCAACTTAAGAATGTTGAGTAAAACTGTTCTTTTCAGTTTCGTTTCTTTTAAGAGCTGTTATTTTGGAATAAAGGGAGTTAATAATAGCTATGTATCCACAAACAAATCCGTTTTGATTTCAAATGAAATAATTAATATCGGGAAATTCTTTAATACAAAATGTGTAGGGTGTCCACTTAAACATTGGTAGAATCATATTTTAGCGAACATAATATTCCTATGTGGAAACATTAGATCGGGATTTAAACATTCGGAACAATTCGATTTCATTTCATGATATACTAAATATTTGAGAACAATCAGTCAAAGTTTCCATTCCATAGCTGCGCCGCCTCATTTCACGGATGTCCATAAATTGGAACATCAAGGAGAACAAAAAGAACAGAATATTTTTATATTATTATATTTTTATATTTATTTATACTCTCACAATTTGCAAGGGTCAAAGGAGGGGAAATACTTTCATGTGTTACCAAAATTGCATATTATAAAATGTTGCAAATGAATTCAACATTTGTTATTTCACGAAATTTTTAATGGGTTGCAATCATATTTGGTATTCCTCTACTTCTACTTTAAGTCATATACTCATAAATTCAATCTAACTAAGACAATTCATTTATGTATATTTATGATACTAGTGTTGTAGGAAGGTGCAACAACCGAAATTTTTATTACCGAAATAATATGGCGATCAATGTGTGAGTTATCATCATCAAATTGCGTCGAAACATATTTTTGAATATACTTGCGTAATGTCAAAAGTTGGTGCAATTAGATCAGATCGTTTCCTAGCCCTAATATGCATGATGTAGGGATTTCCGACTTTAAAACAGATTTTAAACCCACGTAATGATATTCGATTTTCCAGCTAACTTTAAACAGTTTACGTTGGACAATATGTGTGATATTTGAATCAAATTAAGTGAACATGCTTTCTTAAACATAATGTGTTTTACCGCTGAAAATGAATGAAATCGGTCTAGATCTAATCCCTAATGGATCCCCTAGATCCCTAATGCAATGATTTCCGATTTTTTTTTTTTTGGATTTTTCCTCATATACGTAATATATTAAACTCAATCAGAGGGATGAATGGTTGATTTTATATCGCAAATATCTCCATAGAAGATGTCTCAACAAAATTAAATAAGAATATTTCGAACAATAATATGTCATTTGGTAATAAAAATTATGGTTACATTCCATACAGTACTAATATCATGAATATAGACGATTGGTTTGTTAGATTGACTTTATGACTATATGATCTAAAATAAAAGTTAATTTGATGTCAAATGTGATTGCATTCCATTCATCGAATAATGAATGTTGAATTCTTACACAACATTTTTATACTCTCATAACATGTTGCTACAGAGTATATTAGTTTTTTTCACCTAACGGTTTAGTAATGTTAGAAACACCTAACCGTGTTCGTAACACCTAGAACTAAACGAGTTAGATATAGACATATATATATATATATAAATGATCCGGATGAAAAGACGAGTTGAAATCCGAGTGACTGTCTGTCCGTTCGTTCGTCCGTCCGTGCAAGCGATAACTTGAGTAAAAATTAAGATATTTTAATGAAACTTGGTACGCGTGTTCTTTGTCACGGTAAGACGGTTGGTATTGCAGATGGGCGTAATTGGACATCTGCCACGCCAACAAAATGCCATTAATCGCAAATAGATAAAGTGCTATAAGTAAGCAGAAAATTAAGAAATAAACGTGTTATTTGGTACGGAGGATCCTAGCAGGTCGGGGCATCTGTGGACAAAAATTTTTGTGAAAGTAAAACGTTAAATCTATATCAATAAACTTGCTCCAACTAAGTTTTTCTCGCATCTCCTCACATACTGAGAAAGTGAGTGAATCGGATAATAACCACGCCCACCTCCAATACAAAAGTTATGTTGAAAACTACTAAAAGCGCGATAACTCGCTGAAGGAACACGCTAGAAACATTATCTCTTGCAGCAAATATGATACGGCAGGGTTGCATAGGAATCCGTGTAAAGTTTTGGTTATGGGCGTGGCAACGAACACTTTTAGGGGAAATCCCATATCTCAAGAACGACTTCACCGATTTCAACAAAATTTGGTGTATTCAATTTACATTCTTATGATACGCTGTGAAAAAAGGAGAAATCGGATAAAAACCACGCCTATTTCTCATACAATACAATTTAAATTTCATTTGATAATTTCGCTTTAAGGTAGATAAATCGAGAATCAATTAAGATTTTGGAATAAAGCTTTTCACGAATAGCATGTCTAAGATATGCCGTCTCATACGTAAAAATAGTTGAAATCGGATTATAACTTTTCAAGCCACCAGATACCCAATCAGTTGATACTCAGTGCCTCTATCTGACTTTTTACCGAAAATATCGGTAAATCTCTAAGATCTTGTAATGAAATTGGGGAATTAGCTTTCCATGATAATAGTGTACTCTGGTATCAAAAATGGTGAAAATTGGAAAAATATTACCTGTAGCCCCCATATACCTAATATACGGATTTTCAACTTCCGGTAGACTTTATACCATATATTTCGGTAAATGAAAATGAAATTGGAGGATTATCTTTCCATGACAAAAATGTGCTTTGTGTCAAAAATGGGGAAAATCGGGTAAGCACTTCACATAGCCACATACACTTAACAACAACAATAACAATATCAACCTTCCTGTAGACTTTATACCATATATAACGGTCAATATATGAGTTATCTCTTTGCAATTTAGAGTGCGTCTCTTTCTCATAACAGTGTGCCCACGTGCTTTAAATGGAGAAAATCGGGTAAGCACTTCACCTAGCCCCCATGTACCTAATATACAGATTTTCTTCCTCTGGGTAGACTTTATACCATATATTTCGGTCAATATATAAAATATCTTAGCAAAATTAAGTGAACGTGTAATAGTTGGTATACCATAGTTTACTGCCGAAAATGTGTGAAATCGGCCTACGAATTACCCACCTTTCATACACTACATATAATGATTTTCGCTATTCTAGCTGACTTTATGCCCAATATGTCGGTCACTGCGTGAGTTACCTTCACAAAATTTGTTGAAAACATGTGACAAAAAAACGTGAAAACATGTTCCCTAATATACTTGAATAATGAAAAGAGTTAATGTGATCAGTGCAGATCCTCCTCTATCCCAAAATGCCCGATATAAGAATTCTCGACTTTCCAGATGACTTTAAAAGGTTTATGTTGGTCAATATATGTAATATTTAATTTAATGAAATTAATTGGATATGTTTTCTTAAACACAATGTGATTTCGCGCTAAATGTGAAAGAATCGGAATTCCTAATATAATGATTTCCTCTTCTCTGGTTGACTTTTTCCTCAAGTATCTAATATATTTATTAAACTAATTTGG
The DNA here is from genome assembly GCA_021498325.1 of Bactrocera minax. Taxonomy (NCBI): domain Eukaryota; kingdom Metazoa; phylum Arthropoda; class Insecta; order Diptera; family Tephritidae; genus Bactrocera; species Bactrocera minax. The sequence goes on along the minus strand of JAKEEE010000055.1, from coordinate 592,070 downwards.
TTGAGTTTATATCGCATATATCACTTTTGAGTTAATTTAGTAAATTTTAATATAAATATCTCTGACACGAAGCAAAATATAGCAAGGAAAGTACATGAGTCTATGACCTGTAATATAAGTTACTAAGATACCAAATATAATTGTAATCTATTGACAATTTCTTCGAATAATGAATGTTGAATTCTTTCGCAACATTTTTAAATTTAAAGTTATGGCAGCACCTGAAAGTATATCCCCGCCTTTGATCTTAGCACATTGTGAGAGTATAAAATGTTCGGTTACACCCGAACTTAGTTCTTCCTTACTTGTTTGATATAAAGATGTACCAGCACCTAAAGCATATCCCCACCTCTGGTCCCTGCATATTGCGAGAGTATAAAATGTTCGATACGCCCGAATTTAACCTTTTCATACTTCTTTAATATAAAGTTTTGCCAACACCATAAGTATTTCCCCGCCTTTATATAGCCTTACTTGTTGTATTATTATTTTACAAAAAACAGTTAGCTTAACAGTACCGCTAGCCATTATTTGAGTTACATCTATGAACTAATGTACCCCCTTATATAAGGTACATACACACAGGTATATACACACATACATATGACAAGATATATATGATATATGTATGCATATATTAAATATACATATATAACATATGACATACATATTCAAGGTAAATATGCGTGAGTCAATTACTCGTAGATAAGCATCAGCACTAAAGTGAATTTTGAAAATAACAGTCTTGCAGTTTACTAGATTTAAAATAAAAATTTTCTTAAGTCTAAGTATGTGGGATGTATAAAGTATGAAGTCTAAGTATGTATAATATATATAATTAGATTTTTCTGCATTTTTCAGCATTTTCGCACAATTCTGTACTACAGATTATGATAGCGGTACGTGCCTTCAGACATATTTATTCATGCAGTTGGAAGTAAATTTGTTTATTAGTGGGGTATTTAAAAATCAGATTCAATTAGCATAATTTGGAAAAGCTGCTCTAATTAACTACATGTATGCATGTACTATCTTCTGTAATTGAATGGCATATGTGCGTAGATGTATATATACTGGTAAATTATTTATATGAAAACGTCAGAGCGTACATTAAATATACAGTCGAATTTGGTAATTTCAGCCGAATTATGTGAGTAAAAGCAATAATGGTAGAAAAAAATGGCGAAAAAAGTGTCGTTATGCCTTGGAATTTCATGTGCCAAAACTTTATCTCATGCCTTGTGATTTCTTTTGCCAATACGCTTCTAGATAAATATACAGATATGCTCATATAAGCGTCCTTAGATCTAAGCCACATGGTTGCAAATTCCGTCAATTAAATTGTCAACGTATTCCAATGTGCTTGTGCAAATTTTAATTGATATATACGTATGAGTATACCTATTCAGACTAAAAATGCTTAAGCCCAACAACGATTTAAAAATAAATTATTGAGCAAGTATTATTTCTATCAGTATGCAATATGTCAAGAAGCACGGAAAAAAGTATCGTTTTGACTTTAAATGTGACCTTAAATAACCTATTTTATTCAAATTGGCGATATTTTTAAAAACTCAACAACTTCTTAATAAATATTAAGTTAGATTGTGAAAACAAATAACAGGACTATAAACATATCAAAAAAAAGTAAGGAATGACTAAATTCAGGTGGAACCGAAAATTTCATATTTTCACAACTTGCAGGGATCTAAGGCGGAAAGATAAATTCAGCTGTTGGCAAAACTCTATATAATATTAAAAAATATTGCGCAAGAAGTCAAAATTCGTTATTTGACAAAATTATAAATGGATTACAATGATATTTGGCATACCATTAACTTAAACACTTAGTTTCATTACTTTTGGCTTCATGTCTGAGATATATAATCAATGTAATTAACAAATCACTTTATTCATCACATTAGTGCCATACTTTTTACTACCGAATGACATAATACTAATCGAAATATTCTCCCTTAATTTTGTCGAGACATTTTCCATTAAGATATAGCCGATATCAACACAACCAATGGGATGAAATTTAATATATCGAGTGTATTAGGAAGAAATTAGCCAGTGGTGGAAATCATCATACCAGGGATATGGGGTTTAGACTAAGATTAAACCGATTTCATTCATATTCAGCGCTAAACGACATTGTGGCTAAGAAAACACTTCATTTCATTAAAATATCACACATATGAACTTTATAAAAGATTTAAAGTCAGCTGGAATGTCAAAATCACTATATTTGTTATATATCAGGGGGTCTAAGTATATAACATTTACTTTTGACATTACTAAAGTATCTCGAGAACATATTTTCACGCACTTTTACTAAAATTACTCAAAATTTGCGACATATTCGGTATACAGTCTTCTAGAATTACGAAAACCATTATATGCAGTATATATACGGTATATAAAGTCAAACGGAAGTTTAAAAATCTTATATTATACATTGACCCAATTTTATTAATTTTTGGCATTTGGACACATTTTTACCAAATATAGATATGATCCGAATTCCATTAATATATTCCATCGATTGACAGAAACTGTAACTGTAAAACGTGATGAACTGATTCGATACCTGGAGGCTTGAAAAGTTGTGATCCGATTTTTGCCGTTTTTGGAGGTGAGATGACATAACTTGAAGGCACTATTCGTTCAAAGTTTTCTTTTGATGTCTTTATTGGTGCTTGCTTTATATATTGTAAAATGATGTGTGTTATAAGGGAAGTAGGTGTGGTTTCAGCTCGATTTTGCCCATTTTCACACTGTAAGATAAGAATGTCGAGATAATGTAAACTGGTAAACTGGTTGTTGAGATTTCCTCCATTTTTACACCGATTCTATTGCAGCCCTTCCGCACCATTTTGGGTGTGATATTTAAAGCTTCTGTAGTATCTCTTTGCTGAGTTATCCCACTTTAACAGGTTTCCACATAGCACACATTTTTGCACTTTATGAGGAAGTGCTAGAAAAACTTATTCTCAGAAAATTTGGTTGACATAGCTTCAGTGGCCACAACCACCCTTTTAAAAAATTTCAAACCGCGGATGCTCCTTCCTGCGACCTGACCGTGATTCCCTATACCGAATTGCAGTTTTGTATCTTAATTTTTAGCTTAGTTATAACACTTTATAGGTTTTTTATTTTGTGGGCGTGGTAATAATCCTATTACGCCCATCTGCAACACCAACCTTTTTATAGTACCAAGAAACAGGTGCATATGTTTCATTAAGATATCTCACTTAAGTTTTTTTACTGAAGTTATCCCTTGACGGACGGACAGACCGTCATCTGGAACTTAACTCATTCCGTTATTCTGATCATTTGGATATGTATAAGTCCATATTTGTCTCGATTAGTTTTGTGTATTAGAAACAACCCTTATATGACTACACTAATATGTTCGGTTACAGTTATACAGTTTTGACATTGTCAAGAAATTTTAAATGTTCTTAATTCAAAATGAACACCAATTTACAACAATTTATCATAATTTTAATATTAGTGTGATATCCTTATGTTTGATATCCTCCTTATGTTTGAGATCATTGTCTAAGTGTTCGAGTTGGTTTTTAAATTTGGAGATACTGTACCGAATTCATGGTGTTTGGTCCTCTCGTCTGCAGATGCACCCCAAAATCACAACCGAAAGTTTTCTAAACTTTGCTGACGAAATGATGCTTTGGTTTTATAGTACAGTTATGCCATGCGACATACCTGAGTGTATCATTGTTTTAGTACCAGCATCATTTGGTCTCGTCGGTAAATATGACGCGTAAACGGACCCGTGACGGGAAGTAAAGCGCATTTCTACATTTACCGACGAAATCGATGGTTGTTTTCTTGCAAACCTGGAAAAGTATTTTTAGCGGTAGAATGGCTTGATGTACTATTTCACGTAACACAAATAAGTCACATTCATCTTTAAATTCTTTAACAAGATTTCGTACCGATATTTGCGGATTTTTGTTAACTTTCTGTATTATTGATCGGTCTACCCGATCTTAACTGTTCCAGTTACGCCACCTCCAATATTTGTTTCAACTCCGCCTTCATTTACAATATACAGCAGCAAATTTGCTTAACTATTAATTATAGAAAATCAATTGATCTACGTCAAAACTCAACTTTTGCCGAGCATTTTAAAAGTTAAAGTAAATCAAATCTTATAGCGTTTTCTTTTCACGATGAAAATGTTGCCTCATTATATGGCAACATTATACAAATGCTCGAAAAAATATACTGTAAAAATATTCCACTGTTTACATACTGTTCGTATAGGACTGTATAGGACTGTTTTTGTTCATATAGGAAAATTATTTGAATAGAAAAGACGAACCGATGATTACTAGTAAAAATAAAATTAAAAAGTATTGAAATTGAGGATAAAGATGAGGATTATGATGTAAGTAGAGCGTATTTTGTGTCTGGGTTTTCTGCTTGTGATGTAACTTCCATCAATGCAGCCCTTGACATTCAGAAACCCAACTATCTGCAAAAGATAAAAAAAAAATTTATATTACGCAAATACATTTGCTTGAATATAAACAATAATTACATTTGGAAACTCATTAGCGATAACTTCTTTTTCATTTTTGGTACAAACGTTGCATTTATAGCTGCATACTATAAAAATACAAGAATTTCAGCTGGTGTAACTTCCTTGGCGAGAACGTTCAAAACTGTGTTGAAAGTCTGTGCAACAACTTGACAACAACAAATCGAATAAGTTCCCAACTTCGCTAAAACTGGTTTTATTTGCAGAAAACCTATATTGAACATGGTAAAAAAAACGTTTATTAACATTTTTGGTACAAACCTTGCTTCATCTTGTAGCTACTTGTGGCATACGATGTATTCGCTACATATTTATTTAGCAACGAGATCATTATAAGGTCACTACTAATGCGAAAGGACTGTAATTTACGAATGTAATGAAAACATGCTTCTCATTTAACACTTTTTCTTTTACCTCTGACTCTGAATCAGCGTGCACAACGTCTTCTAAGAATCTTTTCACTCTAGGTAGAGAATCATCCAAGAACTAGCATCCCAATTTAATTCTCAGGTGAGAAGGAGGATGAATACACTAACTCATTCGCGATATCAATAATTGAGTTTAACAAAACTGACTAAACTAACTGACTAAACTAAGGAATCGTCCTTATATTTAGTAGAAAAACTTGATTTACAAAATTATTATCAAAAACGATGTATAAACATCCGCAAGACAACACTCTTATGTTTTGAGAAGGGTAGAAGATTTTGCACCTTTTTGTGATTAGAAAGCAACTTTGAAATTTTTTTAAAAGAACAAACAAACATGAAAAACTGTTGAGAAACGAACAGCAAATTTGACACCGAGAGCATAGGGCAAAATAAATACAACATTGTGAGAAAGAAAACGCTATTAGATGCACACTCCTTTAAATTTCACAATAAAATTAAAAGATATGGAGAAGAAACACAGTCACAATTTTGACAGTTTCAAAAATTAATAATCATTGATTTTGCTGTTTTTTGCTACATGGAACCAACACCGTCTTACTTATAGTGGGACGAATTTGAAATAAAAATTAATTCTTTCATTAATTATAAAGCCTTTTTTTCGTTTTTTGTTCATATCATTTTCTGTAATATCTCTATTAGGGGATCTAATATGGAAATACATGACATTTATTTGTCCGATAATTAAAAATGCGTGTGCCAAAGTAGAACCTGCTAAAACCAAATAACTTGTTTACTCAAATACACAACAGATATGATTCCGAGACTTATTAGGAATATATTTTTAACCATATTGTCCATTAATATTGTTAACCATCTTCTTTAAGTGTGGCAAAGTTGTACGAAATTTGTAAATTTAAATGTTTTTATAACAAATAATTGTTCATATCACTCGTATGAATTTTGTCCTTATTTTTGGACACAACTACCCACTACATCCTTGCTTTGAATCTTTAAGCGTGACTTTTGCAAAATTTAAGATCTTCCACTTCGGAAACGCACTTTTCCTTATTAAAAAAATATGCACAAATTGCTTTTGATATTAGTTTTTATACACAATGTGCGTCCGCTTCGAACTCCGTAATTGTTTAACTTTTATGATTTTATTTACACTTGCCATTGGTTGGGGATGACATCAGACATTAGAGTTGCTATGTATTGTACAAACATAATTTATCTTTGTTTTGTGAAAAATAGATCTTTTATTGTATTTAAATCTGAATGTGTGTTTGATGTCTAAATTAAGTTTTTTAAGTACGAAATTATTTTATAACATTTTGGAAACAAATTATTATTAATTGCTAAGAAGCACATGTATGACCAGTTTATAGCTTTTTATACTCTCGCAACAGGTTGTCACAGAGTACAATATAATTTTGTCTACCTAACGGTTAATCGAGATAATATGTATCGAAATAATCAAGACGACGAGACAAGTTGACTTCCGAATGTCTATCCATATGGCCGTCCACCCGCGCAAGCGATAACTTTAACATTGAGGCATCTTGAAGAAACTTGGTACACGTATTCCCTGACACAATCAGAAGGTTGGCATTGTTTGATGATTCCGAACAACATAATGGAACCATTGCCGCGTCCTGAAAATACCGTTAAGCGAAAAAGTTGTGGATGAAATCACAAGTACGTCCACTTCCCATATACACAGTTTTAAATTCTATCTGATTTCTTTACAATGTATAAATAAACCATCAATTAAGACGTCAACGTTATTTTTATCCGCCGTATCCCTGCCATGAGATTTTCAAACGACCATTTGTTTTTATGTATATCGTATTGGGTTGTTCGGAAAGTCATTTCGTTTTTTTTGGGGAACATGAAAGACAGTTTTCGTATAATGCCTTTCAAATGGCCATAAACAGTTGAATTCGACAAATTTAACCTCTCACCGATCTCTCGTGTGGTGATTCGCCGATTTGCATCAACTAATGCCTTTATCGCATCTTTGTCAGCTTCGACCGGCCTTCCAGACCGTGGTGCATCTTCGACATCAAAATTGCCGGATCGAAATTTTGCAAACCAGTTCTGGCACTGGCGTACTGTTAACACGCCTTCTCCATACACATCCGTCAATTTTTTTCTCGCTTGGACAGCATTTTTACCTTTTCTGAAGTTAAAAAGTAAAATATGACGAAAATGCTGCTTATTGCTCTCCATATTTAAAAAGGCACCAACCAAAAACTACTGGGTAGAATTAATAGAACTTTTTCACACACAAGCCTTGCAATATCAGCTCTCATGACATATAATGGTTATGGGGCTTAAGTGTGAAGTTAGTTTCGAAAAAACGTAATTAAGTCCTCTGGCGGGAAAAAACGAAATGACTTTCCGAACAACCCAATATATTATATAAACCGTATATATCGTGCAATATGTAAGATATCTTAGTGAAATTAAGTAAACGTGTTATCTTGGATATACTATGGTTTGGTGGGGAAAATGAGTGAAATCGATCCACGAATTACCCCAACACCCATATACTTCTTAGAATAGTTCTCGTAATTCTAGAAGACTTTACGCCAAATATATTGGTAAAATTTTCAGTAATTTTAGTAAAAGGGCGTGGAAATATGTTCTCGAACATACTTTGGTTTAATGTCAAAAGTAAATGTTATATGCTTAGATCTTCCCTAGCCCCAATATATCCAATAGTGTTACCGACTTTTCAGCTGACTTTAAATCGTTTATATAAGTCTTAATTAAATTAAACTTAACCATAACGTGATTTAGCGCTGAATATGAATGATAACGGTCTACCCCTCATGCTCCTCATATAATTGTTGATGCTTCTGGATGACTTTTTCTTCATACACCCAAAATATGAAATTTCTTTCCTTAAGTTGAGTATATACCGAACATATCTCCATGGAAGATTTCTCAACAAAATTAAGATAGAATAGTTCGATCAGTTTAATTAGTCATTAAGTCAGTCGGTAGTAAAATTTATGGCAGTAATTAAAATAAGTTGAATATATCACATATATTATAAGTTAGTAACCTTCCAAATATGATTGTAATCCAATTCGTAAGCTAGATATTTATACTCTCGCAACATGTTGCTGCAGAGTATGTTAGTTTTGTTCACCTAACGGTTGTTTGTAACACCTATAACTAAACGAGTTAGATATAGACATATATATATACAAATGATCCGGAAGAAAAGACGAGTTGAAATCCGAGTGACTGTCTGTCCCTCCGTCCGTCGGATGATTTTATGTTGGGTGTGGCACAGCCCACTTTTATGAGAAACCCCATATCTCAAGAACCTCTTAACGGAGTTCAACAAAATTTGGTATGGAACATTATATTTGCATTATTATGCCACGTTTTGAAAATGGACCAAATCGGATAAAACCCACGCCTACTCCTCATATAACACAATTTTAAGTTTCATCTGATCCTTTCACTTTAAAGTAGATAAATCGAGCAGCAATTAAGATATGAGAATCAAACTTTGTAGAAATAGTGCCTTCAAGATATGCCATTTTCTGCGCAAAAATAGTTGAAATCGGATTATAACATTTCAAGCCACCAGATACTCAATATAAGGACCCCAATGCCAATGCCCAATGCATATATCACTTTTGAGTTAATTTGATAGATTCTAATATAAATGACACGAAGCAAAAATAAAGCAATGAAAGTACATGAGTCTATGACCTGTAATACACGTTAATAAGATACCAAATATGATTGCAATCCATTGACAATTTCTTCGAATAATGAATGTTGAATCCTTCCGCAACATTTTTTAATATAAAGTTATGCCAGTACCTGAAAGCATATCCCCTCCTCTCATCCTTGCACATTGCGAAAGTATAGAATGTTCAGTTACACCCGAACTTAGCCCTTTGTTACTTGTTTAATATAAAGTTTTACCAACACCTGATAGTTTTTAATATTTCTGGCTATTAGATTATATGTTAAAATATTAATGTTTCTGGTTATTAATTAGAGAGTTGTCGCGCTCAAAATGCCCAAAAATGCTTTCTTGGACTTCCTCTACTACTTGTTCTAACTATTTTTAAGAACTTTATAATAAATAACTCAATATATTTAATATGTGTTTAATTATTTTAATGCGATTTCGAGTTAAAAAGTGGTTCAAAAAGTCTGGAAACAGCAGCAATGGGTTTTTTTCCAATTTTACCATGGGTAACGCTGGCAGCAAATGTACATTCTTAAAAATGGTGGAATATTATTCCCGCATGTACTTACTAATCTACTACTTAATAATCTCAATTAGACTCCCATCGCGTAAAGCCTTCACAGTAAATTAGAAATGCAGTGTAAAATTACTTAAAAACACAGCAAGACTTCCTCGGTTATTGAAAAACTGCCTCAAAAATTTTGTTATAATTTAGAATTCATCCATTTCATATGTTCATGCTTACATATCTGTGTAGAATACATATCTGGGTATAATAATATGTTAGTGCGCTGGGTTAGTTAGATACAAACATACACTTATGTGGGCAGACTGATTATTATTCTGAGCAACGGTGATCGTTATTTTCCCCTTTAAATTCTTTGGTTTAGATGAAACTATGTAACCAATCTAAAATAGATAAAGATACAGATCTCCTTCTTCAGCCATTAGGATACAGATTAATAAAAAAGATGTACTGGGAGGAGACAACGAGAGAGAAGCGAAGTGCAAACATCCTTGTTTGACTCAGTGGTTAATGTAATTTCAAATTAGTTTTACAATTAAAAAAAATATATATACATTACAAAAATTTATTATTATTATATATATTACTACAACTATATTATTAGAACTGAACGACTGAAGGCATGCAAATGCAACACATTAAATAACGATCGGAGCGTGGCTACTCGCTACTTCTTTTTTGAGAGAGCGCAACAATATGGCTCCAATATTTACTTACTGAACTTTTTCAAAAGTGTACACTCACAAAAGCTATTCAGGTGGTAGTACAAATCTTTATTCTATTAATGTATTCGATTGGTTATCCACTAAATTCAGCTCTTCAACAGCTAAACTGTCGGGTATGTTTTGTTTTTTCGGAGTAGCATAGAAGCTGTTTTTAATATATAGCTGAATTTATATTTTTATCAACTACTCATAAAAAACTTTTTGGAGTTGTATTCTTTAAGCACACACGAGACACAAATTTCTTACACCAACGCTTTTTAATCCTCAAGTAAGTAAGCACGATTTTGTAAAAGTTGAGTTTTAGTTTTTTCAGCAATATAGATTTCGTCGGTCGTGCTTTTACGAGACTCTTTCATTCAGACAGAGGACGTTGCGCTTTACGTGGGTACTTGCCGTTGTACAGCCCAACTCCACGGTGTTCAAAAACACGACGGATCAATACAATGCGTCGATCAGCGCCCCGTTAATAATAGCTTTCGCTAAAACCAACGGTACCGATCGGCATTGTGGAATGGCACAATAACCACCTTGGTGGGGTTCGAGGCCTATCCAAAACCTCTGCCTTTCTATGGATCGGGCACCCCGTTGCAATGCAACTCCACATTTGAACTGTACCGCCCCAGACAGTTCTACCCGCATTCAGGTATTAAACCACAGCCACCACGATACTCCCCGAAGGACCTACCGCAATGAGCAGGATAGAGCGACAAGTCACTCCACCGGGCCCCTGCTCCCCGTGGCAGAAGAATTAAGTCTCCGGTCAGACCTTGTAGCCTAAAAGGCTACTACCAGTTGAGTTACCCATTCATCTCGACTGGTGGGATTTTGTAGCTTGAACTAAAATTGCCGCTTTAAGTGTGTGCATAATACATTCAAAGTGATATAAACTCAGTTCAAGCTAAGTAATATAGCACTATTTCTGACATGGCTAAGCCAAATAGATTGAGCAAAGTCTATTTCAAATGCAGTGCATATTGTAGATTTTAGTCGCCTCGTACGACAGGCATGCCTTATCGGGGGTTATTCTTATCCCCCGACCCGCAGGGGGTCTTTCATTCAGACAATTCGATTTAGTCTTTGATGCGATTGCTACATGCCTACGATTCGATTCGAAATTTGTATTTGAGCAAATCCGTAACGTTATTTGCGCCAACTCCTGAGCGAAATACAAACGAGGTTTCTTATATTCAAAATATGGTACATATTAGCTAGTTCAAGGGAAATGGACACATATTGTAATACCGATCATCAGAATAATTTGCGACAATTTTTTTATTAAATTTTCATTTATTTTCTTTATTTTTGGGTGAATAAGACCTAAGGTTGCCAGTAGTATTGATTTGAGAAGGATAGTACTGAATTTTCACTCGCTGTAGAGAAAATGTCAAATTCTCAGTTCAGTATGTAAATGTCCTTATTTTTTGTTCCGATTTGTACGAATTTTGTTCCGATTTGTACTGATTTTTCAATCTCGACACATTTAAACGCAAAAATTCTGAAATTCTTTCACATAATTAAAAAAATGTTTAAGGATATATTCTGAATTCCAGATTAAGATGCAGCAGTTGACCGAATTTTTAGTTTAGTGTTAGCAGCGGGACGTAAAAAGAGAAATCGTCATTTAATTAAATCATTAGAAAGGAAAATCCAAATATATAAAGTAAATTTTGATATGAATTTCTACGAGTTTCTTGAAGTTTTAGAAAGTAATGACGGTCAACAAGTTGTCAAAATGGTACGAAAATACTTAAAGTATTAGAAAAAATACATACGCTTATTAATTTATATAAAGGAATGTGATTTTTATTATACAAATAGGTGGATACGTATGTATTAATTCAATGTACGAATCGATTCGAAGCAAAGTCAAATGTGAATACAATCTAATTTATTGATGTCTGTGTATGGATCCACATAATTGTACCTATATATGTGAAGATGAATGTGATTTCAGTTTTAATATATGTTTAATTAAATAAGTAAGGAAAGCTAAGTTCGGGTGTAACCGATCATTTTATACTATTGGAATTGGCAAAACTTTGCATTAGAAAATACTTCGTAAGAAGTTCAACACTCATTACTTAACGAGACCGTGAATGCATTACAATCATATTTGGTATCTTATTAACTTATATTACACATAGGCTCACGTATTTTCATTTCTATATTTTGCTTCCCGTCCGAGGTATTTACATTAAAATCAACATAATTAACTCAAACGATATATGTGATACAAATTAAACTAAAAAACTAAACTTAGTATATTAGGAAAAGTTCAACCAGAGAATCGGAAATAATTATATTAGGGATATTTGGTTCAGACCAAGGTCTAGACCTATTTCATTTATATTCTGGGCTAAACCACATTAGTTTTACATGTTGTCCAACATAAACGGCTTAAAGTCAGCTGAAAAGTAGGAAATCAGTACATCGGGTTTAAAGTCAGCTTTAAAGTCGTAAATCCTAAAGTCGTAAATTGGCACTAAGGGAAGGTCTGGATTGATTGGAACATCTCTTGGTATTAAACTATATTACACCCAATATTATACGTTAACTTAATTTCGCTAAGATATCTTACATATTGATCGATATATACGGTATAATGTTAACCGGAAGTTCGAAAATCTTTATAATAATTATATGTACACCAGGCGAAGTATTTAACCGATCTTACCCACTTTTTACATAAGGGCACAATATTATCAGACAAAGATTCTTTCTGAATTTCAGTAATATTTTTCAGAGAATGACAGATATTTTCTATTAAAAGTCAACCATAGGCTCTGGGTCCACATATTCGGTATCTGGGGGCTTGAAATGTTGTAGTCCGATTTTGATCATTTGTAACATGAGGCGACACACCCTAAGGGCAATCTTTGTGCGAAGTTCTGCTCCGATATTTTCATTGGTAAATGATTTATATACTGTAAAGTGAAAGTATCATATGAAACTTAAAATTGTGATGTATCAGAAGTAGGAGTGGTTGGAGTCAGATTTCGCCCAATTTCACACTGTAACATAAAGATGCAAATATAACGTCAGATCTCATATTTGGTTGAAATTGGTAAAGTACTTCCTGAGATATAGGATTTCACATAAAGGTGGGTGATGCCATACCCATTGTCCACTATTTACACCGATTCCTTTGAAACCTTTAAGTACCATCTCGGTTGTGAAATATAATGTTTCTGAGGTGTTTCTTCAGCGAGTTAACGCACTTTTACTTGTTTCCGGCATAACCATTATATGGAGATGGGCGTAGTTATTATCTGACTTGACTTACTTTCCCAATGTATCAAGACCTGCTAGAAAAACTTGTTCCGACAAAATTTGATTCATATAGCTTGAGTGGTTTGGCAGATATGTACATTAAACCTATTGGCGGCCATACCCACATTTATAAAATTTTCTACCCACAGATGCCCTTCTCTACTGTGGTTCCCTGTATCAAATTCCAGTTTTATATCTTAATTGTTAAATGCTTAGTTATAACATTTTGTAAGTTTTCGTTTAACGGCATTTTGGGAGCGTGGCAGTGCTGCGATTCCGCCTAATTGCAATACCAATCTCCTCAGAGTGTCAAGAAACATGTGTACCAAGTTTCATCAAGATATCTCAATTATGGCTCAAGTTATCGCTTACTCGTACAGGCGGACGAACAGACAGTTACCCGGAATTCAACTCGTCTCGTCTTCCTGATCATTTATATATGTATCATTCTGTACATCTATATTATTATCTATATATATTATACATGTATATATGTACATCTATCTAGATTAGTTTTAGGTGTTACAAACAGTCGTTAGGTGAACAAAATACATGTGAAGTAAGCATGCCGTGTTGGAAGTGATGTTGGGAGCCAAAGTAAGCCGAATGAGCTATGACGTGAGCACCGCTAATTTAAAGCAAATAAAAGCAAAAATAGTTTTGAGCACAGCATTATAATATTATATGCTTATATTGCAAAGATAACGTATCCGGAGTACTTAAAATTTATTTATAAATCAGTCAGTGAAACGAAACAAAATAAAAATTGTTTAAATTTTTAAGATATTCTAATAGATATAATAATATTACAATAATATTTAATTAGATATACATATACGGAGCACAACAGGACAGTAATTTGATAGCTTATATATACATAATAAATAATTTTCAAGTTTAGGACTAAAATTATGGAGAAATATGTTGTGATGTTTTCAGATTATAAGACTATCTACATGAAATATAAAATAAGAGCCGTATGGTGCGTTTCATCACTAGGTTTATTCAGACGTATGTGTATGTAAATACTGCTGTATCTGACGTACATTTTCGCCTGAAACTCGTTCTCCACTTTTTAAAGAAAATTTACAGAAAAGTTTAACATCCTTGTAAAAAGGATTCCCACGGCCTTTAAACTTCTTAGATATGTACATATATCTATATCTATGGCTATATCTATATCCATATTTTTCATTACATTACATTACATTTTAGATTTTAGTTCAAGAGTAATTACGTATTTCAATTATATTTCCACAAACAGTAGCGAATAATCGAAAAGTCTTTTACTTTCTGAGGATTGAAGAAAATTTCAATTCAAAAAGTTAACTTAATTTAAATACATATCGTCGATTTCGTTACTAAGTTGTAAGCATGTGCATATCATTAAAAGAAATAAACACAAGAGTTACACAGGTGTAAACTTAAGGTGACCATAAAAGTAAGAATAATAAAATTGTTAAGTAAAGTAGTAAAGTTCAACTGCCACTTTGCATTTCTAGATTTGTAACAAGAATAGATTGTTATGTCATTTGTAATTATTAATCTTAAGCATTCTGACATAAAATCGTATATATGTACGTTATGAATGTCATTCATTCACTTTACGAGATATAAAAAAAGTGTGCATTCATGGCGCATATATTTACGCACATATATATATATATGTATACATATATGTATGTATATATGTATGTATATGTATATGTATGTATATATACGTACATACGTAGGTATATATATATATATGTAAAAATATATTAACTATTGCAAATGACAGATATTAAAATAAAGAAAATTTAAAACGATTTAATGTACAGTTAATTTTTCAAGTTACTTGTCAACATATTTTCAGTAAATTTCACCAATCACTAGTAGTAGTGGTTCAAATTGGTTAGATTGAAAACTTTGTCGGATGCCAGTTGTATAAGTTGCCTGGAAGAAGATGAGATACGATCATTTCAACACTTTCTTGTATCTTTGGATCTCATACCTTTAGACATGCAGATCATTTAGCGGATATAGAAATAAAACACCGAAGCAGATTTATGATAGATTCAATGCGCTTTGTCGAGATTTAATGTTTATCTACGGGAGTTTTTTTCTGGCTTCACAAATAACTGTCATAATTAATCACCTCCCTTTTTGGATAGCAGCCAGAACATAACCTAACCTATTCGACTATTTGCTATGTATTTGGATAGTTTTACAGATTAATCTTGAGAATATTTTAATATTTATTGTACTACTAGGGATAGAGATGAATTTAACAAACCAGAGGTTATCAAAATCAAGGCAAGATTGAGTCATTCTTGTGTTATAAATGATGTAACTTTATTTATTTCTGTTTACTTATATAGTACTCGTATTGTACTATAAGGAGTTACGACCAATTTAACAAATAAAAAATAAAGTCAAGGTCAAGCCATTCTTAAGTTATAAATCGTATAACTAAACCGACTTTGTTTTATTTATATCGCTAATTATTTATATGGAGAACTATGTTGAATTTTTTGGTTGATATATAAACAATATATTTGGGTAAACAATTTGCTTTTTCCTTTCTTTTTACATTCTCGTAATATGTTGCCTACAGTTAAATATTGTTTTCGACCAAATGGTTGTTTGTAACGCCTAAAATTAATCGTGATATATATGGAATTATATATATCAAACTGATCAGGATAGCAAGATGAGTTGAATTCCGAATATCTGTCTGACCGTTCGTCCACGTAAGCGATAACTAAAAGTAAAGATTAAGATATCTTGATAAACGTACTTCTTGGCGCTCTGAGAATATTGGGATTGCCACTAAACAACACAAACAACACTAAGAAACACTAAAACTTATAGTAAATATGATATGAAAGGTTTGTAAAGGAATCCGTAAATAGTGGACAATAGGAGAGTCAAAGGTCACTTTGAGGTGAAATTCGATATCTCTGGAACGACTTAAGCTATTTGAACCAAATTTGGTGCATAACATTACCATACATAAACAATTTTAAATTTAATTAATTTAAACGTATTATATTTGCATTCTTATGTTACAGTGTGAAAACGAGCCTAATCGGAATACAACCACGTATTCTTCCCATATATCACAAATTTAAGTCCCATATGATTCTTTGACTTTACTGTATATAAATCAACTCAAATCAAATCAAATCAAATCATCAGTATATAAATAAATCAATCATAATATATCGGAACGAAACTTTACACAAAGAGTGTCTTAAGGGTATACCATTTCACGTTTATAAATTGTCGAAATCAGATTATAACTTTGAAGCCCCCATATGTTAGGGGGGCTAATATGGAAGTTTTAAAAATTTCGGTTGACTTTATACCTTGCATAGCGGTTAATATATAATAAATCTTAATAATCTTAATATATCTTAATGAAATTTGAATCACCCAATTTCATTGGGTGAGTATAAAACTTTCGGTTACACCCGAACGTAAACCTTCCTTACTTGTTAATTTTATTTATTTTAGTAATAAGAGAAATGTGTAGGGTCTTAAAGCGAGTTCCCTGTTAGCTTCAACTAAAATACATTACGAGTCACCAAAATTTATTCATAATTCTGAAATTTTTCGCGCAGGGCATATTTGCCTTAACTATTTTGTGGCTATCTCGAGAACCTCTGAACGATAGAGCGAAAGTATTCGTATGAAGTCAGCTGCACAATTGTTTTATGAAATGACTTAACCTGACCACTGATTTAAAAATTGTCATATAAATGCAAGAAGCTAAAATCATTCTAAACTTGACAATTTGATTGTAGTTTTGAGTGTGTATGTGTGACAGACATGGTTCCGTAACGATGAAAAGTACAACATTTATAATTTGTGCAACTTTCCTGTTGTGAGGAATGGTAGACGTATTGACAAGCGGGCTGTTGAAATATATCGCAGAAACGAAATACAACGAAATAATAGATTTATAATTCAAGCCACCACGACCAAGTTCAGTTTAATGATCGACTTTTTGAAATTGTGTATATAAGCGAAGAAAATCATATGATTTAAATTACTTATAATTAAATAAATCTAAAACATTGGTTACATTATGTATTGAAATCTCGGATTTGTATTATGTGTTAAAGTTCGAACAACTTTACCTGAATAGTATTAGAGACCTCGATGTGGTAAACGGAGTCTTATATTATTAAAACATTAATAATGAAGTATAATAAGTTTTATTCGACTGGTATAAGGATGAATATTATAATGAGGATCCCACAAGGAATACATTACTTTCGAACGAACTCTATCCAGTCAAAGTAAATTTCGTATCTATAATATAAACAGAATATGTTGGCCTTGTCAACTGAAATGTTAATGTGAACCGTCAAAATGATTTTAGGGTCTATTGTTATAGCAAATAGATTAAACTAGATACCTGCTCTAAGGAATATTCATCCGTATGTATAATATTATTTGAAACCGGTTAAAGAGTTCAATTTACAAACACCAACAGCATACAATACAATTTTTGAAAAACACTTCAACACTTAAAAAAATGAAAAATAAGTGAGTCTCAAAAACTTTTAAGAAGTTGGTTGTACACTATTGTATTATTTACACTATTGTACACTGTTGTACACTATCAACATTTGTGGTTTATGCTTGCAGTCTGAAATATTAAAGGGGAACGAATGGATAAACTTACTTGTAATAACTGTTTCAAATTATATATTAATAACGGAACAGTATTCCACTGAAGATCTGCTAACGTTTTTACGAAGAGGAGTAATCAAAAGTGCTTACTCTGTGAAGGCGTCTTTGAGGGATAAATAAAACATGTATGATAAAGGCCTGAGGTTATTTGCACAATACTTAAGCTTAACCTTTTTTAAAATATTTTTTTTATTATATTTCAAGAATGCATATTATTCTTCCGAGATGTGGCCTATTTCTATTTTTTCCATAAAATTAAAAAAAAACAGCAAAAATATACGTTACACGACCATTAACCATAGAGTCTGAGAATTTATGGCCATTACCGGCGAACAGATTAGGGAAAAAATCGATTTCACTCAAAAAATTTTTTTGGCTACCGCTGCAAGCTTAGTGTTGTCATATACTATTATGTTTTCGTAAAGTTTTTCAAAACGGTTTTCTCTGGTACGTGCACCATAAGTTTATGTAATATCTGCAATTTCATTAGAATTAAAATTGTGTTGGGTATTTATTATATGCACACATTTTTATTGTATGCCGCTGATTTTGTTTCTTGCAGTAATTTTTGTTTGATAGGAGAAAAGTAAATATTTATTTATTTTTGTAATAGTGATACTAGTATTCATATTATGTTTTGTCTGTATAAATAAATAAATGTAATGTCAATATGTAGCTTTTATAGGCATCGAAAGAAGAGTTAATCATCCATCAAGTGAACATATTCATCATCAGGAGGAAGTGCTAAATTTTATTGCAGCGGAGGATGACACCGGCGGAGGAAGATCACCGGCGACCATTATGATGTGGATTATGTTCCTTTTGATGACGGAAGTATATCAGATATTGTTAATGAGCTCGAGGTTGAAGACGAATTGCCTCAGCATGAAGATATTGATAATAATAATAATAAACCCAACGAATACCATCCGCCATCGACGCGAGGGGTGCAATCCGCATACGTGCGGAATTAGATGAGTCATGGAAGGAAAGTGAGCTTTTTTTAAGCGTCGAGATTCAAAACTGCTCAGCTAAAGAACAAAAAACAGCTAAGATTCAAAAATAAGTAATAATAATTTTTGTATGATCTTCTTTATTAAGAGAAATTAATATGGCTTTTTAGGTCTAACCAAAGTGATAAAAAGTTTTAATAACATATATATTGTATGTTATATTATATATATATATATATATATATATATATTCCTAATTCTTTAGACCATCTTTTAACGAAACTAAGAACACGTTTAGTTTTCCAAACTATTGTATTAAAATAAAGACTGAAATTAAGTGTGGGGTCCATAGTAACTCCCAAACAAACAAAGTTAAATACGTGCTAGAGAATAGAGTTTTTTATTACATAGGGAGAGGTAAACACAGATCTACGGGAAAAGCACATCGTCGAGTATTTTTTAAGATTCATTGGCATATCATTTCTCTCACACCAAGTAACCAAATCTCGAACCACATTCCATCAATTGAAGTACATCATTTAAAAAGTTTTACATCATCAGAATATAGTAAAATGTTTGATTAATCGAATTAATTTCTGAAATTAATTGAATCTGAAAGAGTATCATTAAATATAACTTGCTGTGCTTTATTATTGAAATAAGAAGATATCCATTGAGAATTGAGTAATTTGGTTTATAGAAAGCTTTGGGAAAGTCAGTGTACATAACATCCGTATGCTTATTCTCCCTTAAATCTTCTATGGTTCAAATATTGCAAAGGGATTATAAACGACTGTTTCCATTTCGAAAGAGAAATTCCATTTTGTTTAACAGCGAAGATGACTTCTAAGAAGAAGATGACTGACTAAAGATGACTTTAACTTATTTAAATGAAGTAAGACGTCTTCTTCGGAAATACTCGGCGCATTAATTAAAGTAATAGGATGGAACTCATACTGAAGGGAAAATTTTTGGGAGAATTTGTACAGTAATTTGACTTCTACAAACGTGTTAGAAATAATGTGATTGATCACATGACATGATATATTTATGTTTCATCGCGGACGGAAATTTAGAAATCCTGCGTTTTTAACGTTAATTAACGAAACCATAAAATATTTTTGGATTACGTACAATATTATGTTTTACTTTATTAGTGTAATTATTATAACATTTGTTGTTTAGATCTGAATTCTGCCGCCGCAGTCCTGAACATTTTGAATAGTTGACAAGTAAATCAGTTTTTTATACTCTCGCAACATGTTGCTACAGAGTATATTATTGTAGTTTTGTTCACCTAAAGGTTGTTTGTAACTCCTAGAACTAAACGAGTTAGATATAGATATATATATATATATATATATATATATAAATGATGAGGACGAAAAGACGAGTTGAAATCCGAGTGACTGTCGGATTAATTAAACGTATAATTTGGTATAGAGGATCCCAGTAGGGTGGGGCATTCGTTGGAAAAATTATAAGAATTCCCGACTTCCCATCTGACTTTAAACCGTTTATGTCGGTCAAAGTGTGTGATATTATAATGAAATTAACTTGATATGTTTTCTAAACACAATGTGATTTCGCGCTAAATATGAAAGAAATCGGCCTAGACCATTTTCTAAGCCGATTATTCCTAATATAATTATTTCCTTTTCTCTCGTTGACTTTATATCGCACATATCTTATTTGAGTTAATTTGGTGGATTTTAATATAAATATCTCTGACACGAAGCAAAATATAACAATAAAAGTACATCAGTCTATGACCTGTAATATAAGTTATTAAGATACAAAATATGATTCCAATCAATTGACAATTTCGTCGAATAATGAATGTTGAATTCTTCCGAAACATTTTTTAATATAAAATTGTGCCAGCACCTGAAAGGATATCCCCGCCTTTGATCTTGGACATAGCGAGAGTATAAAATACTAGGTTACACCCGAACTTAGCACTTTCTTACTTGTTTTTTATTAAGTTTAAAAGCACGAGTTTTTCTATTTTTAATTTATATAACTCTTTAGAGAACCACGAACTCGTACTTTTTCTTTTAGTAACGATGAGTTTTGCGACACACTTTTAAAATAAATTTGTAATAGTTTTATTGAAACGTGAGATACTAAATTTTGGGAAAATTTGGATAATTGGCAATATGCTCTGGAAAAAAGAACCACCTACAGCCAGAGCACGGCATTGGAACCGGTTCACAATTGGCAACACAAGACCAGTAGGACCTGCTCATCGATTTCTGCCAAATCCAGTAGCTGTTTTTCTTAATATAATGTCAGCTGAAATAGTGGTTATGATATGGCGTGAGACGAATGGGAAAGCAGGAAAGGTAACCCAGACCTGGAATAAGGAACAAAAAAAATAAAAAATATAAAAATAAATAATAATTTCTAATATGCATACCAAAGAATGGCAGTCGACGTATCTATAACATTCTCGGGTCTTTGGGTCGATTCAAAATGTTGCTTCGGTGTGTTAGTGTTGATGAAGCTCGTTATGAACGTACGATGTGGATAAAATAAACACCGATTGATGATATGTGGATTGTGGTGAAGCACAATCTTCAAGAAGCATATTCTCCAAACGCGGCAATAACAGCAGACGAGCACCCGTTTCCTTATCGTGGACGAACTAGGTTTACGCAATATATTCTGTTTAAGCTGACAAAATATAGAATAAAGACGGATGGGTCTGCCATTCTTCCACAAAGTACTCTCTCAAAGGACAGATTTACACAAGAAAACGTCCAAATATTCGAACAACAACCACTCAAATTAGCAAAATCTCTGATGCAAAAGGAATTAACTATCGTAGGCACGGTGCGCGTAAATAGAAAATTTGTTCCTCTATGCTTTCCGCTGAACGGAAAGACTAGGCCGTATAAAAAGTTTCGGCTTTTATTTCAGAGTTTGCTTGATTTCCTGGGAGAAATGTGTATTTGTAATCCTACGTGGCCACAGTAGACAAATATGTGTTAGTATTGTTAACACAACATTACACGCAAGCCACAGAAGCTTCAAACAAATACAAACCGGCAGCTGTCTTGGACTATAATAAAAATAAGGCACAATATAATAAATTGGCACAATGGACAAAATGCTATTTGGCTACAGTTGCAAACGCGCAACAAATCGATGGCTATTTGCGAGCAAGCTGGTCCCTTTAGACTAGCGAAGGGAATTTATTTTAAAATTTGCGGACCAATAAACAATTCGTATTACATGCGGACCAATTAACAATTACATGCAGTAAATCCCATAGAATATGGCAGACCAGCAATCAATGTGGCAATATAAAAATTTAATGCATTTTATGCAGGTATGTCAAGCACATACAATCATGCAAGTTCGAATTAAAAAATATATTAAATACATTTTTATCTCTTTACAGAATCCGCATTCAACTTCCATGGTCGCAAAACCAAGAGCTGCTTCGAAAGCCGTGAGTTCACTAACTTGTTAAGTTTAAAAAAACAACTCGATTTACCTGCCACATTTGAAGAGCTGTAATATGTCTAATCCACGGTGCAGGAACGAAAACCTAGACTTGTAACATCTGTCTAGCCGCAGCACCATAATATATAAACAGCTTTTATATTTTAAATTTGATACCTGAAATTTTTATGGCAAATAGTAAGAATATAAGAAATAAATTGAATTTGTGAAAGAAATATCTTTGAAGACGAATCAATCCACTTTTGTAATCAATACTTTTGTAATCAATACTACTTCTAAAAATGTTTATAGACATAATTTTCACACTATCCTTCACCGTAAACACCGTTGGCCATTTCACACCATGAAGGGATACAAAACTTTCACACAACGGACGGTTTTGTTAACTAGATAATATTTCAAGCGGTAGTATATAATTATGTGAGATGGAACAGAATATTTGGGTTTAAAGAACTCACCAAGCATGTTGCAAAATATTTTATTATCGCTAGAAATATTAGACTGAAACTTCAGTGTGAACAGAAATTCTCTTGTGCTTACCTTTAACATTACATTTTATACAAATAAGCATTAAAACACTTTTCATGTAGTTCAATTAACTTATGCTGCCAAAGAGACTATTTTACAAGTTTGTAAAGTTTGAAACACTTTGAGGGTTTAAATTTCTACTTTTCAATCTTTTAAAGATAAATCTACAATATAGAAGTGTTGACACACACGTGAAAGTGAACAAACATACGTTCTGACACGTTCTTTCTGATAAGTTCTTTTCGAATACGTTAAATATAATCGAGTAATTAATTTGCATCATATATATGGTTACAAAAATGTTATCTTATAAATAATTTCACAAGAAATTTATGTTCCAGGGAAAAAAGAAAATTCTGGTAAAACCAGTGAAGCACGCCTTGTTAAGTGGGCTTTAAATGAACTATCAACAAACACAAGATATAACAATTTACCATTTGATTTAGGCAGATGTAGAATTATAATAATAATAACTAGTAATATGTATTAATAAAATTAGGTAATAACAAGTAAGGAACAGCTAAGTTCGGGTATAACCGAACATTTCTCGTAATTTTCAAAGATAATTTTTTATTCGATGCAATTGTGAATGGACTGCAATCATATTTAGCATCATATTAAATGCATCATATTTTACTTTAGGTCATATTCTCATAAAGTCAATATAACTAAGACAAATTATCTATGTTCAAGATATTAGTGATGTGGGAAGGTACAACAGACATAATTTATATTACCGAATGGTATAATATGATTCAAAATATTCTTATGTAATATTGTTAAGACACATTCTATGAAGATATTTCCGTTATAAACTCAACAATTCTTCCCTTTGGTTGATTTTAATATACTGTGTATATGAGGACGAAGTCAACCAGAGAGACGTAAAATGTTATATTAGGGACATGGTGTTTAGACTAAGGTCAAGACCGATTTCCTTCATATTCAGCACTAAACCGTATTATGGTAACTAAACTATTTAAGGTTAGCTGGCAAGCCGGAGATCACTTTAGCGGGTGCATTGGAACTAGAGGAAGCAGATAACATTTACTTTTAGATAATAATGATTAACTCAAAATTTGATAGACGTATTCGACATAGAATCCACTGGGATAACGATAACCATTATTTGTAATATATGGGGGACTGGGCTAATTCGTATATAGATTTCAATAATTTCTTCCACAAACTATAGCATATTCAAGATTATACGTTAACTATTTTTATTTTTCTAAAATGGCATACACATTGACCGCTATACACGGAATTTTGAAAATATAAGTGAGAAGGGGGTTAGGAGAAGTATTGTCCCGATCTCATCGAATTTTTGGGAATGAAAAAATGCGATCTAAATTTTATTAAAAATGCTTGTATAAAGTCAATCGGAAGTTGGAACATTTTATATTAGGCATATGGAGGCAAGGGTAAGATTTGACTCGATTTTATGCATTTTGGGCATCAGGACATATTACTATCAGCAAAAGATGTTGTCAGACTTTTATTAAAAAACTATACAGATTGACCTATATATATGGCATAATATCAACCCGAAGTTGGTAAATATTTAGGTTAGGTATGTGGGAGCTTCTTATTTACCCGATTTTATCCATTTTAGGCACAAGACCGATATATAAGGCATAAAGTTAATCGAAAGTTCTAAAATTTTTATATGAGGTATATGGGCTCTAGCAGTTATGGTCCGATTTCGAGAATTTTTAGACGTGGGACCGTACCTTTACCTTTACGTACCGTAAAGGCACTCCTTGTGTAAAGTTTTCCTCCGATATATCCATTGGTAATTTATTTAAATATTGTAGAATGAAAGAATCAAATGGAAATAAAATTTGTTATTTATGGGAAATAGGAGAGGTTGTATTCCGATTTCATCCATTTTCACACTGTGACATAAGGAACCAAATATAAGGTTATTTACCAAATTTAGTTTAAATTGATCAAATAGTTCCTGAGATATAGGATTTCTCCTAATGGTGCGCGGTACCATGCAAATTTACACATATTCTTACACCGATTCCTTTGAAGCCCTTAAGTAATATATTGGTTGCGAAACTTAAAGCTTCTGACTTAATTATTTAGTGAGTTATTGCACTTTTAGTAGTTTTCAACCTAACCACTATATGGAGTTATCATCCGATTTTACTTATTTTCGCTTTTTTACTTATTTTTTTTACTTATTTCTTCGTTTGAAGAAATTCTGCAAAAATTTGTACTTGTGTACTTGGTTTGGTGGATATAGCTTAAATGGTTTGGGAGATATGTGTACCAAAGCTATGAGGGGGCAGGGCCATGACTACTTTCTAAATAGGTTATATTAATAAATTGTAAGTTTTTGATTAACGGTCTTTTTTGGGCATGGTGGTAGTTCGATTACGCCCATCTGCAACACCAACATTCTTATGGTAAAATAGGACCGTATACCAGTTTCACTAATATATCTTAATTTTTACTGAAGTTATCGCTTGCACGGACGGGCAGACAGGCAGTCATCCGGAATTCAAATCGTCTCGTCTTCCTGATCACTTATACATGTATCATTCTGTATACCTACATTATTACCTATATAATTATACATGTATATATGTACGACAATCTCGATTAGATTTAGGTGTTACAAACAATCGGTAGGTGAACAAAACAGAAGAGTATAACAAGTGAGGAAGTGAACAAGTCTTGCAATTTATCTTATCTTATTGTGATAATTCACAATTTAACCGATTTATTTGACATAAAGTCCACTAGAATAACATTAAGCATTATTGGTAGTAAACATATGAGGGCTGGGGTAATTCGTGTACCAATTTCATCCATTTTCATCACTATGCTATACAATATCCAACTTTGTACGTTCACTTTATTCTATTTTGATATCTTATATATTGACCGATATAAAATCAACTGGATGTTTAAAAACCATTATATGGTATATGGGAGCTGTGAGAAATACTAATCTGATTTTATACATATTTGGTACAAGAACACGTTATTTTTAAAGAAAGAATATCCCTGAATTTCATAAAGATGTTTAACATATTGACGGATATATACGATATAAAGTTAACCGAAAGTTCGAAAATCTTTATATTAATTATATGGGGGTTATGGAAAGTATTGACCTGATTTCACTTATTTTTGATACATGGCACTTATTATCAGGAAAAGATTTTCTTTGCATTTGAATAATATTGACCAATATTCTCAGTAAAAGGCAGTTATTGGCACTGAGGGTACCTTGAATACTCTATTTGTGCAAAGTTTTATACCGATATCTTCACTAATTTTCAATATGTGACATAAAAATATCTGGATAATGTTATGACCAAATTTAGTTGAAAGTGGTTTAGTAGTCCCTGAGATAGACGATTCCACCTAAAAGTAGCGGTGCCACAACCTTTGTACAATTTTTATATCGATTCTTATGAAACCCTTAGGAACCGTATTGACTGTGAAATTTATTGCTTTTGACGTGTTTAATTACTGAATTACAGCGTTTTTAGTAGTTTTCAATATAACCATTAAAATGTGGGGTGGGCTATTTTTAAAATATCTTAACCTCCTTCTTACTAAATGATTGTTTTTTATCGTAATTTGTGGCATAGTTATGGCATTTTATATGTCTTCGTTTAACGGAATTTTGTGGGTGTGGCAATGGACGGATTCCCCCATCTGCAGTACAAGCTTCCTCAGAGTGCTAAGGAACATGGGCATCAAGTTTTATCAAGATATCTTATATAGTACTAACTAAATGTGTATGTTTCATGTAAATGGTAGTTTTTAATCCAGCTGATGAATAACTAAATGCAACTACAGTTATGCTATCATCTCTTATATTTCCTTCTATTATTATTATATATACTTCTATTATTATACATATATTATTATATATATATACTTATTATATATAGCTTCCATATTTTTAAATTTATTCATTGTGTGGTGGGATGGTGCATAACTACAACCATGGGTGCATGCAGTAGTGTGCAATGCACACACCAATAAAATTATATCTACGCTCATCACTAACATTTGAATTACTATTTAAACATTATAAATCAGTAATTCAGAACGTACACATGCAAAATTAATCTGAACTGAGTGAAGCGTAAAATTGACAAATAATAAACCAATACTTGTATTTACTTGTACTATACTATACTATATACTTTTATTCTTTGGGTATAATAAAACAATTAGTTAAGGAAACTTTTCAATATGATCATGAGGTTTAACAGGTGGCAGACACCCTGATAACCATAAGTAGAATTTCAGTTCATTTTCGTACTTTGAGCGCAAACACTGCAAAACTATATGATCCGAAGTGAATTTCAACACTGGCTGTGTCATGTCATGTCATGATGGCATTGATGAAATATAGGAGTATATGTATTAGCTAAATGAGTAGTGTTGAACTTTGTAGGATACAAGAAATCAAGTAAATCTACAGGAAAAAGTATTTAATTTAATACCTTTACAAATTACTGAATATGATTATTAAATAACCGAAGAACATAACTTTTCAAGCTACAAGCAGCCGAGAGTTTCTGAAGGAATCACGGGCATACAACGTAGATGAATATTACAACTTCCATTTCGCATCATTAGAAGTTTTTCGGGTATGAATTATTATCATTTCAACGACCTCGGATTAGTTACCTTGCTTACGCTGTAACTCACACTCAATATACACATGTATATGAAGACAAATTCTTACAAATAAAATACGGCGATATAGTGAAAAAGCATAACTAAAACAGTAAGTTAAATTACAAAATAGTAATATTGCCATTTGCTCGGCATCTCAGTTATATCAAATGATGCTAAGTAGTGAAGCAAGTACACCGTCCATTGCAAAAAAAAAAAATTTGCAGAGCAATAACATTGCTAATTTAAGTCCGAAGAAAAAGATCAAAAGTCTGCATGAATTATTTCTGGAAATATTGGACGCAGTGCTATCATGCGTCATTGTGGCACCTTGCGTAATCGCCTATTGGAGAGGAACTTGGGAGCTGATGGGTATTTTATTGTTCCCATGGAGCATGCCGCTATCTGCGCTGATGTCCTTTTTGATTGGTCTTTCGGGTCACTTCATCTTTACGATCACGCAATCTTTTTTTCGAAGTTACATCAATCCTGAAAAACGTCGTCTCACCTATTACGTAATTTCGCGAAGCTACACAGCTTTATTCGGCATCGTGTGTGTGAATATGTGGCGAGGATCGTGGATCCTTTGCGATTGGCTCACAAGTGCGGACTCCTTAATAATTATTGCCTCAGTAACGCTAGTGTCCTTGACGTTTTTGATTGCAACACGCACTGTTCGAAACCTAAGCGCCGCCCCTTACGCCGTTACAATGGACCATAAAAGTGATTATTTCGACGTTGATACTATGTTTAAAATACCGGTAAGTTCAGTTAAGCATTTAAAAAAAAGTTTTTATATCTCTCTTGGCATGCTAACATTAAAAAAAGGGTAGAACTTTAATAACATTACAAGAGTATATTTATGTTATATAATTTGAATGTAAAAAATTTTCTAACAAAGTAGCTATAGTAAATACCAAAGGATAGGGTCTAAATTAGTAAATGTGCTCGAAATACACTCGCAAAGTGTATTAATTTAGTAATTTAATAACTCACTGACGCGTAATATGGTTGTAGGCAAATATTATATATTGTGTGAATATACTTCTGTACTTCTGTTCCAACGTTAATCGTTGAAAATTTAAAAAAATATAAATGAAAAAATAGGATCTGACGATCCTGTTTGCCTTGTTCCATTTTTCATAAAATTTGGAGACATTAGATACCAATGACATATTCCGATAAATAGCTTAACAATTTCTACTCCATATTCAGAGAGTTTATTCTAATTCTATGGACAAAATATTATGTTATTTTGTTACTATATGTAACGATAATATTTCGAGGCCTAGTTTCTTTCAAAAATTTATTTGGGTATGTCAATCCTTTTCCTGATATCCATTTTTTAATTATTTTATTCATTATTCATAACAAAAATCTTTTCTTACATATACGATATTAAAATCGTTAGAGGCATTTTAATAATTTAGCTAACAAATAGCTTTAATTTAACAAATATCGATTTTGTAAAGCTTGATATATATACAATGAATAAAATACTATAATAAGTAGAGCTTCTTTTCGGTCCGCCAGATCTTAGAGAGTGTAGAATCGAACAACCAACTACTACAAATGCAATAGACTAGTATAATGAAATAGAGAGAGGATACCATTTTAATTAGGTCACCACATGCTTTATTGTTTTGAATTCAAATGGATTTTTGTTAATTTTTCATATAAATTATTTAAAAACGAGCAGAGAAGTGGCTCATTGGCTACGTTAAGTGGCTACATTAAATCCATATCTTAACTTCATCATATAATAAGTTTTGACTTAATTAACTTAAGCTTAATATATAGTATCAGATTTTATCAGATAATTTTTAATAAATAGGTTTTCCCATAAGTATTTTTGTATAAAATCAGTGGATGATAACAAGAAATTTTCCGAAGTGTAGTACTTTGTGCAATATTATTTACTAAATATGAAGAATTGAAGAAGAGATTGAATTGAAGTTTTCATTTCCTCCTTCCGCTTGACTTTATACCATACTCTATATATTGTCAATATGTGAGATACCTTAGTGAGATTAAATTGTGAAATTAAGTTGCATTGTTTTTTGAGTATAATGTTGTTTCGTGACAAAAACGGATGAAATCGCCTCAGATCTTTTCCTAACCCTACTCTTGTTCACCGAATGGTTTTTGGTATCATATAAAGGTAATCGAGATTACATATTAGTTATTTATATCAAAATGGTCAGAATGACGAACTGAAATGCATTTGAGTGGTTTTAAAAATATATATAGTGGGCATTTTCCCGACCTCTATTTAGTTTAATGACCTACCTCATAAACAACTGAAGTGAACAACGAAATCGGTCCATTCCTTTACCTTGCTTCTAACTAACTTTATTCCGCATATATCACACAATACACCAAATATCTGAATGGAATTAAACATATATATTCTCTTAAGCACATTGTGTTTTGGTATCCGAAATTTAAGAATCCAAGGCTTTATGTAGTAGTCTAAATATGGATCTGATTGAAAGAAACAAAATTAAGTGGAAATATTTCGGTATACATAGATATTCAGATACCTCTAAATATTTACTGGCTTTTAATTTTACGAATGCCAGAGTATCTAACGTGCGGCTCTGTCCAAATTTAGACCTTATTTTCTTTTTACCTTTTGCTTTCAAATATTAATATAATTCACTAGAATTAAATTTTTTAGGGTTTCCATCAGCCTGGTTTATACGTACTCGACACACTTTTTTCCGTTTTGGTCATTGGAACTTTAGTTGTTATAGTCTGGAGAGGAGTATGGGGAATAATGGACATAACATTTTACCCTTTTGACAGGACAAAGTCGTCTTGGTGCTCTTTGGTAAGTAATTATACAAAACATTTATATACCCCAATGGTTTTATCCAAAGGAAGCATTTAAGCAATTCCTTTTAACTTGTTTAAAAATTCCTTAAATTTTGTTTAATCGTTTTTTCTAATATTTATATTAACATGTTTATACATTAATAAATTTAAATAATTAAGGTTTAAATTAGTAGTCTGTAATGCACCTGTAATGTTTATACATTAATAAATTTAAATAATAAAGGTTTAAATTAGTAGTCTGTAATGCATAACATTAGAGAGATTAAATTAATTGGAAAATATTACCTAAACGTTTGTTCGATATGTACCGTTTGTTAACTGAGAACAGTGAGTGCCAAAGTTTACTACAATATTCATTTAGGAAGAGCATATGTATATAACTATAACAATTCATGAAATTATTGAAAAAATCACTAATACTTAGGCGTTTGAATTTCAATAGGTTTTTTCAATTTGTTGTTTGCTGTTTTGTCATAACATTTATTTATACAGTTATGTGACAAATAATAGAGACATATTGCGATATGTCATACAAATTGAAAGAAAACAATTATTTTCTTTTATGTCTGAGTAAGTTTTTTATTTTGAAAATAGCTAATGTACTTACTATCTAATAATAAAATAATTGTGTCGAATTCTATTCCAAAAAAAACAAAAACTATTTCACTCGTTCATATCATTTTATGCTGTAAAAAAGGGACACTTAAAAAATTAAAGCTCAATTAAAAAAAGTTTAATTATAAATCTTTTTAGCATAATTTGATTGTTGAGGTATTTTAATTATTTAGTATTTGGTTGTTAAGCCCCTATTATGTATATCGGCCCGACATCGACGAGACATAGATTCAATCAATTTATTTCCCTAGCTTCCCATGCTTCCTTTACCAGTGACTGAAGGTCATTTTTATTGGTTGGTTTTTTACTCCTCAAAGCAACTTTCAACTCTCGCCACAAGCTCTCAATTGGATTCCATTAAATCCTGTGATTGAGTAGGCCAGCTTAAGCTAATGTTGTTATCTGAGAACCATTTTTTACCAGCTTCGATATGTGCTTTGGGTCATTGTCTTGTTGGAACACCTATCGAAGCGGTATAGTATCGTCAGCATAAGGTAACATCGCTTAACTTAAAATGTTGCTATAAGTAGCTGCTGTCATTGTCTCCTCAATCCGATATATCGGACCTATACCATGGACCAGGAAAAACATCCCCAAATCATGACGGAACCTCCTCCATCTTTAATGGTTTTAACTGTGTATTGTGGTTTGAAAGCGGTGTTCATTGGTCTTCAGGCATGTTGTGCATTACAGTCAGAATAAAACATATTACATTCAAACTCATCTGAACATAGGATATTACGCCATTTCTACACTGGCCAGTTGGAATGTTCTTGAGCAAAAAGTAGCCTTTTAGAAACATTTTGTTTTAACAGATAAGGTACCTTTCTCGGTTTTTTCGTTGCATCTTTTTGCATTGAGTCTTTTGCAAATGTTGGAGGTATCAACGTTTAAAGAAAATTCTAGTTTTATGTCTTTTGAAGATGTAAAAGGGTTTTTCTCACAAATCTCACTATATTATTTCCAATAGTTGGTAACATTTTTAGTTTTCGCCCGCGTGTTTCCTTTTGTAGTTTATATTTTATTGCATTTGCTACCATTCATTCTCATAGAGCATTTCAACATTTTGCCTTTTTTTGGTACGAAAATCTCTTTTTGTGAAGGTGTTTTATTTGTTCTCGAAGCTGAACGCTACAATACCGTCCTCTGCCCATTTTGAATCACTAAACTATAATATTTCGTTATTCGTTTAATATATAATTATATTTCATCATATACTTAATACTTATACCCATTATAGATGCTTAAAATCCACAATATTTCAAAGAAATTATTTAATCTAATTTCGCGTCCCTATTATTTCGCACAGCCTAATTGAACTCACTTCCCAAAAGGATCAACAATTATGAAACGACATAAAATATTTGTTCTTTGATAGTGATTTGTTCTTTTTCAAGATAGAAATACACTCAAAGGATGATAAAGATTATTATTTACCTTTGTTATTTCCATATGCCATAATAATTAATTACATTTTGGAACCGTGTGGTCTGTTCGAGTAAATAAAAAGTTAAACTCATGGAAAAAATTTTCTCAACAAATCGGTTCAATCAAGTATACTTTATAAATAAAATAACTTTTATAATTGTTTATTTATATGCATTACTAAAAAATTTTGTATTAAATAATAATTTTTATTAAATTGTCTTACCTCTATAAAGTAACGTATTTCCTTTTTTAAGATCCTTGGCTACATAACCGTCGTTATCACATTCGTTATTAAACCGATTATACGCTGCGTATGCAAGAAAATCGACGGATTTTGTAAATTAATTATTTGTGACATGTTCTATTTTTTAATATTTTTCGGAGCTGTAAATGCATGGCGTGGAATATGGAACCTTTTAGATATTTACGTGTATCCTGGTAAGTATAAAGTAAGCAAGTTGATATTGCTCAAAACAAAATGTTAAATTAATTAATTAATGGCTAAAACATATGCATACATTGAAGCATTCCAAAAAATTACAGTTTACTCAACTAAAAGACCTACATTCATATTTTAAATATTAGATTTACAGACTGCCATCAATTCACCATACACATTCATCTATCGTGCCATTTATATATAAGCAGATGTTTATTTTTAGATTTTACATCTACGCACTAAAAATCCGGGAAAGGTATTAAAACTTAAATTCCAAATCATTTCATATATTTATAAATCTTTTGAACATATCTGGATGAAATCAGATATCGAAATATCAAAGCACACAAAAGCACACTCTTATAAATAGATGATTAGCAAGTAACACAATATTTTCATATTATCATAATTTCTTATAATAGTAAGGTCTGGACTGATTTCATTTAATTTTGGCATCAAACTAAACTATGTTTGAGAAAATATTTGCACGCAATTTTATTAAGATAATTCACATATTGATATATTGGGCATAAATTAGAATAAGGAAAATCATCATAATTAGTTTATGGAGACTGGGGTAACTTACGCACCGA
The DNA here is from genome assembly GCA_021498325.1 of Bactrocera minax. Classification (NCBI taxonomy): domain Eukaryota; kingdom Metazoa; phylum Arthropoda; class Insecta; order Diptera; family Tephritidae; genus Bactrocera; species Bactrocera minax. Next base: position 558,656 of record JAKEEE010000055.1, on the reverse strand, counting down.
ATTGAACCATTTTCAGCAATAAACTCATTTTAAATATTTTTCGTTTACTTAATTTTGCTAAGATATCTCACATAAAGCATAAAGTCAACCAGAAACTTGGAAGTTTTTATATTAGGTATATGGGGGCTAGGGGAAGTACTGAACATATTTTATAAATATTTACTAACAGAACATACTGTTAACAGGAAAGAAGCCATCTTAATTTCATTAAAATATAGGCCTAGGCACTGAGGTTCTCATATTCGAGGAAATCGATTGGGGATCTTGAAAAGTTATTGATCAATTTAGACGATTAAGGATTACCTTAAAATACAGATACACCTTATAGATACTATTTGTCCAAAGTTTTATTTCGATATTTCTTATTCGATATTGGTGCTGCATTTATGTACTCTGAAGTAAAAGAATCTGATAGAATTTAGAATTGTTTTATGTGGAAGTGGGTGTGATCGCAGTGCGCTTTCTCCCAATTTCAAACCGTAACATAAACATGTCAAGGTAATGCTATGCACCATATTTTGTTCAAATGTGATCAGGAATTGCGCCCATTGACCAAGTTTTACACCGATTTATGTGCAGCCCGCCGGTACCATCTTTGGTTTACAATTTAATGCTTCTTACGATTTTCTTTAATGAGTTAACACTTTTCAAGTAGTTTTAACCATAACCTTTTAATTTCACCCATTTTCACACAGTAGTAAAACACTTCAAAGCTTTACAGTTTGAGAGATGTAAATTAAACTGATTAGGAGACGAGGCTACATCCGCTTTTCAAAAAATTTTAAACCCCGATGAACCCACTCACTGCAATCCTCTGCATTAGAGATCCTGTAGCTCAATATGGTGTAACCGGTCGGGTAAATCCTCATATTCGGTAGAAACTATAATGGCTAGTTCCTTTCCTCGCTTTGCCTGAGAGTTCATACTTTGACATCAAACGAAGTAACATAGGGTAAGTCAGTAGAAATGTCAGAGAACGTCTATCATAGGGAGGGTTCAATTGTAGTTGCAGTTCAATTGCAGCAGAGCAGCGTTTGAACTGTCGAAATTTAACAACATACGATGACCGTGTTTCACCACAGCCAGTTCGGAAGGGGAAATATTAACAGGAACAAAAAATATGCTCAGAAATATACATTGTGATTACAGCCGCATGTTAGCCTTTTGGCGTAAATGTTTATTCATTTATGTGCCATCATGTATATTGATATGAAACTCCTTTTGCAAATATTTATGAATGCATGCACAACTGATAAAAATCTAATAAATTTAAGCAATTTCTGAAGCAATGTCCGCAGTCAATATGTACAAACGGACCTATATATGTAATAATTTGCTTTGGTTTTTACATAATATGCTTTCCTAATAGATATTTTTGTATTCGTTTCCAGTAGAAATTAAATTTACTACATTAAATACATACATCTTTCATCACATAAAACTTACATATTCATGTATCTGCACGTGCGCATGAGTATGTATGCCTTCACGAATTCAAATCATGATATTATCACTTAACAGTAACACTACATGTGCCTACACTGCTCTATATGCACAGTACAATGTACATTGTCTGTCAGCCATCAACAAAAACTATAAACATGTTCTACAAAAACAACAATCGCCTCAAAGAGCATGAGCAGCATCACAAATCTATGCTATCTAAATCTATGCTATATGGCAGACGAATTGACGAAGCCCAAATTTCCAGTAAATACACAACAAAAGCATTTTCATTCATGAACGCAATCGCACATTCAACAAGCAAATGTGCTTAATTTTTAAGGCAAACGTCATACATAACTCCCCGCGCATGCGCTTGCCAAAAGCGCCTTTTCGCGACGATGAAAAGCAAAATATCATAAATTGAACAAATTTCTGATGTCCCTTTTAGAAGGAAGAAGCACCAACCCGCCAAACAAAGCGACAAAAGTGGCCACATAGCCCTTTTGTCGATTTAAAAAATATTAGAAAATAATAAAAAGTATAATATAATAAAAATATATATATTTTATATAATATATATTAATTTATATTATATATTATATATAACATTATGTATAATATATATTATATTATTATATATATTTATGTATTATTATATATATTACGTATAATATAAAATGTATATTTATATTTTAAAATATATTTTATATAAAAATATAAAATATGAAATAAAATGTGATATTTAAAATATCGATATGTATGCATGCATGCATAAATATACATATTTGCGACAGGTTGTGGCCAAAGTGTTTAGGGCAAGGGAAGAGGTGACCGGTGTTCCGGTGACCGGGTGTGTTGGCTTATTTGTTTATTTCGACAGAGCTCGGATTTCGATCGTGGCACGTTTCAAGTGGCACCGCTGTTGTATTAAATGCCCTTAATATATATTAACAAATATTGATGTATTAATGGTATATCTAAATAATTAAATACGTATAAATATTCTACCAACACATTATACTATATTTCATGTGCATACAGTTGATTCTTGTGAGAATTGGAGCAAACAAAATTAACCAAAATATGTATGAGCAGCTAGAAAGTTAAGAGATATAGAAGAGGGATAATTAATAAACGAACATGGAAATGATTAAGAATGACAGTAGACTATGACGATTTAGTGTTAATAAATAATCGGTTAAATAAATTAATTAGAAACAATGGTAAATAATGTAATATAATAATAAAATAAAGAATGTACAAGTAAAAATTTAGATGAGAATTTGGACGAATAACTATAATTGATTCGAAAATTCTTCTTGATTCTTAATATTATATTAAACTTAGAAGCAATGGCACAAACAGGAGTTAATTATTAATTGAAAATGAAATTACAGTGATTCTTAAAGTAAAAAGATTAGGAAAATTAAAGAATAAGTAGTTTTAGTTTTAGGAATTCACACAACTGATGACTATTTTGTAAATAAATTTTACCTTAATATATATACATATATATATATTCGCTTCGAACGCGAATATAGCAAAAATAAATGTTTGCCAGTTATTTATTCTACTTTCGCAACATGTTGCAACAGAGTTTATTACACCGAAAACGAATCTAGTTAGATATAGACATATATATATATGAACAGGATAAAGAGACGAGTTGAAATCCGAGTTACCGAATGTTCGATCGTCGGCCCTTGCAAGCGATAGCTTGAGTAAAAATTAAGATATCTTGATGAAACTTGGTACAGGTCTTCTTTGTCACCACAAAAAGGCTGGTAATGCAGACGGGCGTAATCGTACTCCTACCACGCCCAGAAAACGCCGTTAATCGAAAACTTATTAAGTGCTATAATTAAGCAACAAGTTAATATATAAGCGTATTAAATTGGTACAGAGAATCCTAGTAGGAAGCGGCATCTTTGGGTAAAAATTTTTGTAGAGGTAGGTATGGCCCCGTCCCCACAGCTTTAATATACATATCTTACAAATCGTTACAGCTATATCATTCACACTTGCTAAGAATAATTTCCTAGCACGTCCTCATATACTGGGCAAATAAGTGAATCGGATAATAACCACGCCGACCTCCCACATCCCCCACCATTTTAAATCAAATCTGATCCGTTTACTTTGAAGTATATAAATCGAGCATCAATTAAGATATTGGAAGAAGCCATGCACAATTAGTGAATTCAAGTTGTCGAAATCGGCATATAACATTTCAAACCCCCATATACGCAATATAAGGACCACAGTGCCTATGGCTGAATTTATACCGAAAATATCGGTAAATCTGTGAAATATCGTAATGAAATTTGAGGATTATCTTTACATTATAATAATGTGTAAAATACTTTCCCTAGCCCCCTTATACCTATTAAACGGATTTTCAACCTTCCGGTAGACTTTATACCATACATTTCGGTCAATGTGTAAGACATCTTAGCAAAATTAAACGAACTTGTAATATTGGATATGCCATAGTTTAATGCCGAAATGCTGCCATATACTATATATAATGATTTTCGTTATCCGAGCAGACTTTATGCCGAATATGTAAGTAAGAATAAGTAAGTTATCTTCACAAAATTGCTTGAAAACATCTTCCCAAGTATATTTGCATAATGAAAAGAGTTAATGCGATCAGTGCAGACCTTCTCCTAGCCCAAATATGACCGATATAAGAGTTCCCCACTTTCCAGCTGAATTAAAACCGTTTATGTTGGTCAATATGTGTGATATTTTAATGAAATTAAGTGAATATGTTTTCTGAAACATAACCTGGTTTCACGCTAAAATATGAAGACCGTGGTCTAAGCCCCAATTTCCTAATATAATGAGATCAGTTTCCCTGGTTGTCTTTTCTTCATATACCCAATATATTCAATTAAGCCACTTTGGTTGAGTTTGTATTGCATTTTTCCCATTTTATATAGTATAGTAAACCATTTTTCAAAATATAGTAATGAAATAACGTGAGTCTATGACCTGTAATATAAGTTAATAAGATAACAAATATGATTGTAATTCAATCACGGTTTCGTCGAATAATAAATGTTGAATTCTTACGCAATATTTTTATACTCTCGCAACTTGTTGCTACAGAGTATATTAGTTTTATACACTTAACGGTTGTTTGTAACACCTAAAACTAAACGAGTTAGACATCTACATACATCGTATATAGAAATATATGATCAGGATGAAAAGACGAGTTGAAATCCGAGTGTCTGTCTGACCGTCCGTCCGTCCGTGCAAGCGATAACTTGAGTAAAACTTGAGATATGAAGATAAGATATGATATAAGACTTGATGAAACTCGGTACACATGTTATTTGTCACCGTAAGACGGTTGGTAATACAGATGGGCGTAATTGGACATCTACCACGCCCACAAAATGCCTTTAATCGAAAACAGATAATGTGCTATAACTAAGCAGCAAATTAAGACATAAACGTGTAATTTGGTAAAGAGGATCCTAGTAGAGTGGGTCATTTGTGGGCAAAAATTTTTGTAAAAGTGAGTAAGGCCACCCCGGCAATAGGTTTAATATATATATCTCGGAAACCGTTAAAGCCATATCAATGGCCACCTCCCATTCAAAAGTCATGTTGAAAACTACTCAAAGTGCGATAATTCGCTGAAGGAACACGTTAGAAACATTAAATCTTGCAGAAACAATGATACGAAAGGGTTACATAGGAATCCGTGTAAAGTTTTGATGATGGGAGTCACACCGCCCATTTTTAGGAGAAATCCCATATCCGTAGAACGCCTTAACCGATTTAAACAAATTACGCTGTGAAAATGGACGAAATCGGATAAAAACCACGGTTCCCTTCTCATATAACACAATTCTATGTTTCATTTGATCCTTTCACTTTAAAGTAGGTAAATCGAACAGCAATTAAGATATGAAAATCAAACTGTGTACAAATAGTGCCTCCAGCATATGTCATTTTGTGCGTAGAAATCGGATTATAACTTTTCAAGCCACCAGATACCCAATATAAGGACCTCAGTGCCTCTACCTGACTTTTTATCGAAAATACCGGGAAATCTGTAAGATATTGTAATGAAATTGGAGGATTTTATTTCCATGATAATAGCGTGGTCTGGTATTAAAAATGGGGAAAATCAGGTGAATACTTCCCCTAACCCCCATGTACCTAATATACAGATTTTCATCCTCTGGGTAGACTTTATACCATATATTTCGGTCATATGTAAAATATCTTAGCAAAATTAAGTTAACGTGTAATATCGGATATACCATAGTTTACTGCCGAAAATGTGTGAAATCGGTACACGAATTATCCCACCTCCCATATAGTGCATATAATGATTTTCGCTATTCTAGCAGACTTTATCTCACTGTGTGAGTTACCTTCACAAAATTGGGTGAAAACATGTTCCCTAATATACCTGAATAATGAAAAGAGTTAATGTGATCAGTTCAGATCTTCTTCTATCCCAAAAACGCCCGATATAAGAATTCCCGACTTTCCATCTGACTTTAAACCGTTTATGTTGGTCAAAGTGTGGGATATTTTATTGAAATTAAGTGAATATGTTTTCTTAAACACAATGTGATTTCGCGCTAAATATCAAAGAAATCGGTCTAGATCATGGTCTAAGCCGCTTATTAATTATGTAATGATTTCCTTTTCTCTGGTTGCTTTTTTCCTCATGTATCTAATATTTTGAATTCCGCCACTTTGGTTGAGTTTATATCCCGTATATCACTTTTGAGTTAATTTGGTAGATTTTAATATAAATATCTTTGACACGAAGGAAAATATAGCAATGAAAGTACATTAGTCTATGGCCTGTAATATAAGTTAATAAGATACCAAATATGATTGCAATCCATTGACAATTTCGTAGAATAATGAATGTTGTATGCTTCGGCAACATTTTTTAATATAAAGTTGTGCCAGCACCTGAAAGCATATCCCCGCCTCTGATCCTTGAACATAACGGGAGTATAAAATATTCGGTTACACCCGAACTTATTTTTTCTTACTTGTTTAAAATAAAGTTATGCCAGCAGCTGAAAACATTTCCCCTCCTTTGATCCCTGCTTATTTCGAGAGCACAAATTGTTCGATTACACCCAAACATAGCCCTTCCTTACTTGTTTTCTAATAAATTTGACTTAAAGCTTTCTATTGAAATTTAACTAATTAAAAAACTGATTTCCTATTCTTTGTTGAACATAATGTAGCGTACTGTATGTACTACTGCTTTGTGATTGGGGCTGGCATGAAATCTGATCAATGACTGCTGAACGATGTGAAGTGTAGATGTGAAAGCAGAGAAGCCTGCTTCGCTCGCGGTCTCAAAGTGTGAGCATAGATGATTTACACAGGTGAAGTAATACCAAAGGTAAAAAGATGCACAACTCTGGTATCGCTGGAAGTTGACAGCGTAAATCCCCTACCCTACTTTGATAGTTGAGTGGATCGGGTAGATTCGACGTTTGGCAAATAGAAAGGCTGGAACGTCCAGAATGAAATCCTGCCAAAACAAAAATATGAACGGAGACATTTGTAAATGCCATACAAAATCACTAAAAAAAACATGTTAAACAATAAAAGAAGAAAGGGAAACGCGGAATTTGATGAAATGGTTTGTGATCTGATACTTCGGTGCATTATAAAAATTATTATTATAGAAGAGAAGAATTATAAAAAACAATTAATAATTGACAGTTACAAGTTCATTGCACTTTATTTACTACTGAAAGTTCAAAAACCGATATTTTAACATATCATAAAATCCCAAAAAATTGTTTAAATAATTACTCAAAATAAGTAATTGCTTAATGTTAAGCAATCAATATTTATATAGTAATTTTTAATTGTAATAAAGGTTTTAATTTAAATGCCCATAAATGAGTATTTTATCTGATCTGGCAACAATGCAAAATGTTATAAAAAATGCACTTTTTAGGCATTCTCGTACTGGAATAAGTTAGGTATCTACTTATCACTGATAGTACTAAAAAAGTTTGTTGCAAATAATTGCTGGAATGAAAAGATAAACCTTTCCCAAAATACTTTATGGGTGAAAGACACGAAAGACAGAAAAATAAGTCCTAAAGAACCTTCCCATTTCATGTTTGACAGTATCCTAACATTGGCTTTATGTAAAATTGTGATCTCATAACTTAACTACATGTTAAAATTATAATTAAATTTAGCAAGTTAGGAAGGGCAATTTGCAAGAATCAGAGCCGGGGCAATACTTTCAGGTGTTGGCAAACTTCATATTATTAAATTTTTCGTAAGAATTCAACATCAAAAATCGTTTCGCCTCGTCATCCTGATCATTTGGATATACGTATATGACTCCATATCTATCTCGATTGTTGTACTTGAGTGAAGGAAACTATTTTACTTTGTGCAAACATGTTATCAGAGAATATAATTTTAGCGAAAGCGTTGAGAGTACGATCATTTGGAGACCATATGATCAACATTTCTCTCAACATGAAATTTCTCTTAGACGGTTAAAGAACATATTCAATCAAAAAAATCCTCGCTGTATATTAATCCATTCTTATTCTCTTAAAAATAAAGAGCAAGCTCTTTCTTTAACATATATCAAGCATGACTTCACAAGCTTCATTGACTGTTAATAGCTAAAAGATTTTATGACAAAATTTATTATATTTTAAAATTGATTCACAAATATAAAAATCTATAAAATGTATACAGATTATATATTTCAATGACGTCTGTTTTATTTCCAGACAATAAAATACTGAGCTATTGGTTAACACATCTAATACCATTCCTTGTGCTTGCTGCCCTGAAATGCTCGAATTCAATACTAGTGCGCGGGGTTTTCATTGATGCGGAAGGTACGCCCGATGAATGCGTAACAATTCCCATCAATTATGTTAAACTGCATTTCGAAAGAGAGCGCAAAAAGAAATCTGTATATATGTGCCATCAGGCGGACATGATGAAAAAGTTGAATAAAGATGCCCAAATCAACTTAATCGAGAAGTGTCAGAGAGTGGAAATTAAGATGCAAGCTGGCAGAGATGCAGCACGCCATGTATAAGCAATATACATAGACTTACAAATACCATAAGTATGTACATAAGAAATATTTTTTGATTTTCTACATCAGATGTATATTCAACCGTACACGTAAATGTATATTCATTTTACCAGATAAAAAGGAGCAATTTTACATTACCATTAAAATTTAACCAAATGTAAGAGTGCTTTTAGCTGGATTAATAACTTATTTTACATGTAGTATATGTTTATGGATCTGGAATAGCTTGTTAGCTTTTGTAAGATAGGGTCCGCTAATGCATATGCAACTTTAGTAAGATCTCGGAAACCCGCCCTGTATCTAGGCGAGTACGTATGTAAAGCAATGAAGATTCAAATATATATACAAAGCTTTTTACATCTTAAGGAACAATAATATGTTATTTGTAAAGAAATAAAGAAATAAAAAAAAGAGAAAGAAAGAAAAAAAGAAAAAAACATATTTGTAAGGAATATTATATTAAATTTACTATAATTTAATACGTAGGTGTAAATAAATCCAATCCAAGATCAAAAGCAGAATTTTAGTAATCCATCTTAATCAAGAATTTCATTAATATTTTATTAGTATTATGTGCAATTATATATTTCGATTAGTTTTAAGTGTTACAAACAACTGTTGTACTACTATAGTATATATATACTATACTCTTACTCTGTTGCAACATGTTGCGCGTTTGCAACTGTAGCCAGGTAGCATTTTGTCCATTGTGTCAACCACAGACTTATTTTCATTATAATCTAAGATAGCTGCCGGTTTCTATTTGTTTGAAGCTTATGTCGTTTTCATGAATGTTGTGTTGACAATACCAACACATTTTTGTGTATTTTGGCAACGTAAGAAAACTTATACACATTTTCACCTAGGAAAGCAAACAAACTCCGGTATAGAGGTCGAAATTTTTGCCTTTCTGTTAAGCAGAAAGCATTGAGGAACACGTTTTCTGTTTACGCCACTGTGCTTACGATAGCTAATCCTTTTTGCAGCAGAGATTTTGCTAATTTGAGTGATGTGAAAAAATAGACTGTTTGATAGTCCAATAGACTGTTTGGCCGGAATTACGATACTTTTCCACCACATTCAGTACCACTCTTTCACCTTGGTTAATTTGTCGTTCGAATATTTGACCGTTTTCCTGTCTGAATCTGTACTTTGAGAGGGTAGTTTGTGGAAGAATTGCAGATCCACCAAATCTTTACTCCGTTCTTTTAGTAATAATAATCCGAACCAAACATACCTTTCCGTTTCGTCATTCTTTTGCCTTATATGTTAGATTAGCTTTATTACAGAGCTAGATTACTTCTCCTGGTTTCCTCATGTACTATTATATCCACTATTTGAGGTGACATTATAATAAGAACAAGTAAGAAAGGCAAAGTTCGGGTGTAACCGAACATTTTATACTCTCACAATGTGCAAGGATCAGAGGCGGGGAAATGTTTTCAGGTGCTGGCATAACTTTATATTAAAAAATGTTACGGAAGAATTCAACATTCATTATTCGAAGAAATTGTTAATGGATTGCAATCATATTTGGTATCTTATTAACATATATTACGCATATTACACATATTACGCATTACATTATTACACATATATTATTATCTATGGCCTATAGAGTCCTGTTCAGTGTTCTATTTTGCTTTGTGTCAGAGATATTTATATTAAAATCTACCAAATTAACTCAAAAGTGATATACGGGATATAAACTCAACCAAAGTGGCTGAATTCAAAATATTAGATACATGAGGAAAAAAGCAACCAGAGAAAAGGAAATCATTACATAATTAATAAGCGGCTTAGACCATGATCTAGACCGATTTCTTTGATATTTAGCGCGAAATCACATTGTGTGTAAGAAAACATATCAAGTTAATTTCATTATAATATCACACACTTTGACCGACATAAACGGTTTAAAGTCAGATGGGAAGTCGGGAATTCTTATATCGGGCGTTTTTGGGATAGAAGAAGATCTGAACTGATCACATTAACTCTTTTCATTATTCAGGTATATTAGAGAACACGTTTTCACCCAATTTTGTGAAGGTAACTCACACAGTGACCGACATATTCGGCATAAAGTCTGCCAAAATAGCGAAAATCATTACATATAGTATATGTGAGCTGGGATAATTCGTATACCGATTTCACACATTTTCGGCAGTAAACTATGGCATATCCGTTATTACATGTTCACTTAATTTTGCTAAGTTATATTACATATTGATCGAAGTCTACCCAGAGGTTGAAAATCCTTATATTAGGTACATGGGGGCTAGGGGAAATGCTTACTCGATTTTATCCATTTTAAGCAAATGAACACACTGTTATCAGAAAGAGCATATGGGGACCGGGGAAGTATTTACGCGACTTTCACCATTATTGATACCAGAGCACGCCATTATCATGGAAAGATAATCCTCCAATTTCATTACAATGTCTTATAGATTTCCCGGTATTTTCATTAAAAAGTCAGATAAAGGCACTGAGGTCCTTATATTGGGTATCTGCTGGCTTGAAAAGTTATAATCCAATTACGTCTATTTTTACGCATAAGATTACATATCCTGAAGGCACTATTTGTACACAGTTTGATTTGCGTATCTTAATTGCTGCTCGATTTATTTACTTTAAAGCGAAAGGATCAGATGAAACTTAAAATTGTGTAATATGAGAAGTAACCGTGGTTTTTATCCGATTTCGTCCATTTTCACAGCGTAACATAAGAATGTAAATTGAATACACCAAATTTTGTTGAAATCGGAGGGCGTGGTTATTATCCGATTCACTCACTTTCTCAGTATGTGAGGTGATGCGAGAAAAACTTAGTTGGAGCAAGTTTATTGATATAGACTTAACGGTTTTCGAGATATATATATTAAACCTATCGGTTGCGGGGTTGGAAGAAAAAAATTTTTCCAACGAATGCCCCACCCTACTGGGATCCTCTATACCAAATTACACGTTTAATTAATCCGACAGTCACTCGGATTTCAACTCGTCTTTTCGTCCTCATCATTTATATATATATATATATATATATATATATCTATATCTAACTCGTTTAGTTCTAGGAGTTACAAACAACCGTTAGGTGAACAAAACTAATATGCTCTGTAGCAACATGTTGCGAGAGTATAAAAACAGTCACTTAATTCGGCAAAAATCGATAAACAGTTCCTATTGGTCTTGTGCTGCTGCTGGGGAACCCGTTACAATGCTGTGCTCTGGCTGTAAGCGGTTATTGAAAAATTTGGGCTCGTAATAATATTCTTCTTCGCCTAGCAATCGACGCACTCCACTGACAGGAATTGAAATCTTATACATTTCCGTCATAAATAGGAACAAAAGCATAAATAGGATCATCATCCTCGCCGGTGGTATACGGGTCGTCTTCCTCATCCTTCGCTGCAATACAATTTCTCAGCACTTCATCGTGATGATGAATTTGTTCACTTGATAGACGATGAACGGTTTCTTCCGATAGTTAAGTCATTGTGATAAGGATATTTCTGTACAGACAAAACATAATTTGAACATTATGTGTCACTATTAGAATAATAAACAAATACTTACTTTTCTCCATTCAAATAAAACTAACTGCAGAAACAAAATCAACAGTACACAAAAATTTGTGCACACAATAAATAACCAACACAAATTTAATTTTAACGTAACTGAAAATATTATGGTTATTATTATTATTAAATTTTATATAAAATTTTACTATATAAATATTATATAAAGCTGATAGTGCACATACCAGACCCCGAAACCCGAAACCCGAAACCCAGAAACCCGTTTTAAAAAACTTTATGAAAACGTAATAGTACATGACAATTAACAAAGAACCAAGCTTGCTGTCATCACTTGCTTGTTGGCTTGCTGGTCATCACCTGCATAAGTCATTTACCTTAGCATATATATATTAGGAGTTTTTGTGTAGGCCACATTCATTCATTGAAAATTTCGATATAGATCTTCTCATATTCGGCATCTTAGACATAAAAAGGCATAATCTGGATATGCGTTAAATTCTCGTTGAGAGTTGTCACACTTTAAAAGCACTATTCGCTTTCGATATCTTTACAAATGATTGATTTCTCTATTGTAAAGTAAAAGAAACTGGTGTCACATGGGAAGTAGGCGCGATTGAAGTTCGAATTCTCTAATTTTCAAACTGTAAAATAAGGCTTTTAAGAAATTCTGATATACTAATAATTAAATAGTTTAATATATTACATAATAATAAAAATACTAAATAGAAATTTTTTATCGCACTTTATGTAGTTTCAAACATAACTTTTTTATGTGGGATGGGCGTAGTTATTATCGATTTCAACCATTTTGTCATGGTATCAAGAAATGCCAAAAAGAAACGTTTGAACAAAGTGTGGTTGATACAGCTTTAGTATTTTGAGATATATGTATATATATAGTAAATCTTTTAAGGAGCGGGACCACGCCTAGACCCTGGGTGTGGGAGTGCCGGATGGCATCATGGGCTTCGCAAGGTTATTAGGTGTACCGATAAACAATTGGCAGCTCTCTAAAAGGAGGCAGTCTTTTGGTTGGAAAGGAGCCAAATTGGAAGCCGTGGATAAGATGGATCTTCCTATATGCCCTAGCCCTCGAGTCTGGCTCCCGTCGGAATCTTCCTCCTTAGGAGAAATTGTGGAAATAATTAGGTACTACAACTCCTCACTACCAACACATAACTGGAGGATAATAAGGCTAGAGAGAACCAAGACATGCGCTGATTCTGTTTAACGCGGAGTTCTTAGCTCCTCTCAGCAAGGCAAAGGGAATCATCTGTTATGGATTCGAGAGAATGGCTCCTAGGATCCTCCCATCAGAGACCAACGACTCAGATAGATCCAGAACTTGTTGTGCTAGTCTCAATTGAATTAACCATATTTGTTTTACCTAATTTCAACAATAATGATGAGAACAAGATTAGAAAGTGACTCCGGCGGATCCTAGCTGCTCTCAGCCTCTATGCCTGTGAAAGACCTTGGTTTAAAAAGCGAAACCGCTTTTATTTGTAATAGGGAACTTTTGCAACTGTGAGCAGGGAAGGAGTTCTTGACCTCAATCTGACCTCGAACGAGGTTGTGCTTCTGATCTCAGACTGAAAAATTCTTCGTGATTACTCCTTCTCTGACCATATCGGTTTCACTCTAGATTTGAGATGTTCTCTTAGAAAGCCTTATGAAATTCCTAGAAACACAAACTGGGAGTTGCAGTGCAGGAAGTTCCACTAGCTCTTCCATATGCGACGGAGGTGAACTCATTGCTCACTACGCGCGGTGCATCAGTATGTCGAAGTCTTCAAATCAACATTCAAAGCTTCCTTGGAGAGCTCCTGTCCACTGAAAATACCAAATGTCAAAGGGAAACCTATCTATTGAACTATTTAGCTCTCGGAAATTAGGTTCAAAAATCAGATTCAAATCAGATTCTGGCGTATCCTCGCAACGAACTCAATTCCGTTGGTTACCTTAAAGATGCAATAAAAAAGCGGGCCTTAAACAGTGAAATTGTGGTTAAACTGCTCCTCGATCTTCACTCTTCAAGAGCAGGACAGTCTTTGTTAAAACCAGAGGCGAGGTAGAGTTACGTTCATCTCGAAGGTCTGTAAGAGCTGACATGTCATGGCATATGACTTTAGGCCAATCAGTCTACTACTACTCTACTCTACTAGTCTACACTACTAGTCTACTCTTTCCTCTTGAAAACCCTGAGGAGGCTGATTGACTTGCACACTACTGTAGCTTGGCTAGAGAAAGCTATCAGATTTAAGGAATTCGCAGTGCAAATTTTCCTAAATATCGAATGAGCTTTCCACGATGTTTTGCCGGATACGGTCATAACAGCTTTGGACAGATTTGGGATTGAATCGAACATCAAACACCTAATTTTTAGTCTTCTCTACGACAGAATGTGACGAAGTGGGAACGCATCTGCTGACGATGCAGCATTTAATGTCAAGGTAAAGTTCCTGAGTACCGCGTATGAGCTGGATGTGATATCGTCAATATGCTCTATAAGATCTTTGAGAGGTGGAGACGTTACAATAGTTACAGTTGCTAAGAAACCCGAAAGCGTTCAGCAAGCGGGGCCCATCATCCACCAGAGACCACATCAACAAAGCAATTAATGACGTTCTGTATCTAGCACCCCGTGGACATAGCCGGAAAGTGCATGGGCGCGAAAGTTGCTATCAGACTCACAGAAGAGAAATGTATATTAACTGAAATACTTCGCTGTGAATTAATTCTTTGAAAAATTCAAGCATCTTTTTTTAATTATTATTATTAATTATTATTATTTAATTTAATTATTTTCAAAAAGCTAATTTTAACTTAATATATTGTATATCGGCCCTTTCTATTGATACAATCACGTAGGCGATTAAGTTTTCCAGGTTATAAAATATTAGTATTCTGTTCCACTCTCCACTGAATACCATTCATTAAATCGGTTTTCTTGATGGGCCCCTTTTAGCCACCATTTTTTTTAAAAACTAGCACATATTTTTAAAAGGATAAAAGTCGGAGCTCTAGGTAGGCGTGTCGATAACTTTTTTGTAATTATACAAGACTCAGATCTTGCACAACAAAGGTTTGTCTTTTGGGTCATTGTTCTGATACGTCTTGTATTAAGGTTTCTTGAGTAATACGGATCAACAAAGCCAAACTTAGCCCTGCTTCTTGTCAATTTCTTTTTTACTGTTTACCAAACTTTACTGTTAGTATAATATTCTTTTGTTGTAGAGATGTAATAGGTTTTCTCCAAATTCTCTGCTTGGTTCATTCTGGTTGTACCAGAGAACGTCTAAAATAGAGAGGGTTCAATTGCGGGCCAGCGGTGAATGAAAAATATGCGCAGAAATTTGCATTTGCACATTGCTATTAAAGTCGGGTGTTAGCCTTTTGGCTTATATGTTTATATATTTATATGGAATTATATACAGTCAGCGTCGTAAATCTACAAGCAGCTAATACAAAAATATTTATTTGAAAATATTTTTTAAAATAAATAATTTACTGAATTCAAATTTTATTATTCTCATACAGGGTTGAACGTAAAATGATGACGCCAAATTTGTATGCACGTGTTAGCCAAATAAGCGTGGTAGTGGTACTTTTATTTTTCAACGTAACTATCGAAGCGATCAAAAGTCTACAAACACTTTAAATATGAAGGATTTACTGTGTAATATTTAAATTTTTATACAATTTAATCAATTTTAAAAATGCAATTTAAGTCCGTTGCATACGGATTTTTACTTTCTCTAATTATGTTATTATCTAATAGTTTCTGTATTTTTTCCTTAACAAAATCCTGATCCACATATGAATAGGGGTATTGTCTGACCCAAACCGGTTCCCTAGTTTCAGTTCTTATTTCTGCTTGAATCGTCGTGGTGAAGGGAAGCGTACTATTTTGATGATTATTCTTCATTAATTCTTTAATTTCCTTCTCATATTCTTTATTTCCTGCTGTATAGTTAGGTATATCGCTTTTTAAGTATTTCGGCACTTTCACAAAATTTATAGAGTATTCAAATAAATTTATTTTTGCTTTCATTAGGCGTAAAGAGTCTTCTCCTAATACGATATGGAAATCTTTTAATTTATCAATTTCTAAAAATTCTAGATCGAATCCTACTAGATTTCCTACATTCTACTATCCTATACAATCTTAGAAGTCACACTAAACACTAAACATAAAGAAGATCCTATGTTGTGCACTACTATTTATACTTAAGTAAAGCTACATAATTTGTTGGACGTTGGCTGCTACATATTTGCAGTTTTGTGGTAGATTCAATTGTAGCATGATGTTATCGGTTATTAACTCACATGCGCTTGTCACAAGCGCCTTTTCGCGATGATGAAAAGCTAAAAATCATAAATTAAACAAATTTCTGATGTCCCTTTTAGAAGGAAGAATTGACAACCCCGCTAAACAAAGCGATAAAAGGTGCCACGTAGCCCTTTTATATAATATATATGTACATACTAATATATATTTATAATTATAATACTAATTATATAATATATATATATGCTATATATAATATAGCATAACTATATTATAACTATACATAACTGTATATTAATTATATATATATAATATATATAATAATTACATATATATATAATATAGCATAACATACATAATATACATATGTATATCATTAATACAAATATATATAATTAGTATTGTAATTATAAATATATATTTGTAATATGTATAATATATATATCTATATTTTTTAAAATATATTTTACATTATTTGTTTATTTCGGCACAATTCGGATTTTCTACCAACAATGTTGCAAGGCTTTGTCCAGAGAACTTATAACCATAGAGAAGGCAGACCACTTACAATTGTATCTTATCTTATTTTCTTATTTTCTTCTAATTATCTTAAAAACTGAGCGTAAAACTGAATTTTCATGTTGTTTTTCATTTTGGAGACAATTGCTGAAATGTATATATTATACTGATAATAATGTGTCCTTGCGTCGAAAATTTGTAAAATCGTCAATATACCTCGTCAATTGCCTCCATATATATACGTAATGTATAGATTTTCGAACTTCCAGTTGACTTTGTACCGTATTTATCTATCAATATGTTAGATATAGCCATATAGCACAATTTTAAATTCCATTTGATTCTCTCATTTTGCTGTACAATATATAATTAAACACCGATAAAGATGTCAGTGCTTTGCACAAATAGTGCCTTCAAGTTATGTCATCTCACTTCCAAAAATGGTCGATATCGAATCATAACTTTTCAAGCTCCCGATAACGAATATAAGAACCGAATATAATATCGAAAATATCAGTCAATCTCTAAGAAAGCTTAACGATAGCTTAAGTGAGCGTCTTTTCTTGATAATATAAGCTAGTGATAAAAGGTAATAAAATCGATTCAATACTTCTCCTAGCCCGATATAGCTAATATAATGATTTTTGTTATTATGGTTAGCTTTGTTTTGATGTACTGTATTTTGGTGTTTCATATTCACACATTAGTGTGAAAAACGTCCATAAATTTCCTTAACCTTATATTATACATATAATTATCTTCATCATTCTTGTTCACTTTGTGACCAATATGAGAGTTATTCTAATAAAATTGCCTGGAAAAGTAAATGAAAACAATTCAGACTTTCCTCTAGTCCCAAATTACCCAGTATAGTTATTTTCGGCTTTCCTGTTCACTTTATAAGGTACATGTCAGTGAATATGTGCTATAATTTTACGAAATTAAATGGACTTTATATGGCTTAGCGTTAAATACTTTTCTCGTGTATTCTCAACATTTGGAATTTCGTCCCTATTGTATACTCTCGAAACATATTGCGAAAAAAGAATATTTGTTCCTCTAACGGTTATTTGTAAAACCTAAAACTATTCGAGGTAGATATAGAGTTATATATATATAAATCATCAGGATGACGAGACGAATTGAATTCCGGTTGACTGTCTGTCCGTGCGTCCGTCAAGCGAAGCTTCAGTAAACGTTGAGATATCTTGATAAAACACACGTGTTCTCTGTCGCCGTAAGACGCTTGGTTTTGCAGATCGGCATAATCGGAGCACTTCCGCGCCCACATAACGCTTTTTAATTGAAAACCTATAAAGTCCTACTAATCAAAAAATAAAGATAGAAGCGTGTAATTTGGTGCAGAGAATTGTAGCCGGCAGGGGCATTTGTGGATATAAAATTTTGGAAAAGCGAGCATGGCCCCTCCCCCAATAGGTTTAATATACATATCTCAAACTATTACTTTTTTTTAAATTTTAGCTTTATCATTTTTTTACATAACTAATTTTAAAATTAGTCTTAGCGAATTTCAACCACATGCTCCTTTGTGAAAATGGGAAATTTTGATAACAACCACGCCTATCTCTCATATAACACAATTTAATATGATTCTTCCACTTTTCAGTATATAACATAAGCACCAATTAAGATATTGGAATGAAACTTTATACAATTAGCGACTTCAAGATATGCCATCACATACTTAAAAGTAGTCGAAATCGGCTTTTAACTTTTCAAGCCCCCATATACGCAAAATAAGGACCACAGTACTCATGGCTGACTTCATACTGAAAATATCGGCAAATTTGTGAGATATGTTATTGAAATTTAATGAAAATAATTTCCTGATAATAATGTGCTCTTGTGTCAAAAATTGGAAAAATCCGGTAAACACTTCCCCTATTATTCCCCTTCATGCCATATATTTCGGGCAGTACATGAGTTATTCCTGTAAAATTCTTAGATAGTCTTTTTCTAATAACAGTGTACTTAAAATGGACAAATTGGGGTAAATGGTGATGTATTGAAAAAATTTTTTGGGAATTTTTGTTTTTTGAAAAAAATATTTATCAATTCGTCTACATTAATGTTGTCGACTTCAAAATAGTCTCCATTCGATATTATGCACTTCCGACAGCGCTTCTTCCAATCGTCGAAACACTTCTCAAACTCGTTTTTTGCAATGACCTTTAGCTCTTTCAGCGATGTGCTTTAATTTCATCTATACTTGTAAAACGACGACCCTTTAAGGTTCTCTTTATTTTTGAAAATAAGAAAAAGTGACACGCAACGAAGTGTGAGCAAAAGCCGAGAAATGTTTCTCCACAAATCCGGGAGTTTTTCTCGGATAGCTTCACGCAAACGGCGTTCAACTTGTGGATAGTACTCCTTAAGGCAAGAATTCTTGATGAACTACACCATTAAAGTCCAAGAACACAGTCGAAGAACATTCTCGTTATTTTTTGAACGTACCACGTACTTCCTCTAGCCTCCACATACTTAATATAGAGATTTTCTACTTTCCGGTAAACTTTTTGCCATATTTAACGGTAAATATACGAGATATCGTAATGAAATTAGAGGAGATGATAATAATCTTATGTCATCTTATGATGTATGTCAAAAATGGAGAATTATAGCTAATATGAGGATTTTCAACCTTCCGGTAGACTTTATACCATATTTCGTTTCGGTTTATACCATACTTATACCATATTATACCATTTCCGTCAATATAAGAGTTATCACTGTGAAATTCAAAGAGCGTATATTTCTGATAACAGTATGTACGCGTGCTTAAAATTGATTAAATCCGGTAAATAATTCCATAACCCAATGTATTTAATATAAGGAATTTTAAACTTCCGGTAGACTTTAAGCAGTATTTATCATATATACAGGTCAACATGTGGGGTATCTTAAAGAAAGTCAGACAGCATCTTTCCAGGTAATAAAATGACGCGGTTTCAAAAGTTAATGAAATCGTGAATCGTTATTGAAAATATTACATATTCCCCAACATAAACGGTTTAAAGTCAGATGGAATGTCGGAAAACATTACATTGATTACATTTGGGTTAGGGGAAAGTCTGGAATTATTGCATTAACTTTTGTCATTACTCAAGTATGTTAGAGAGCATGTTACCACGCTATTTTATGGAGATGACTGAAACTTACACAGATATATTCGACGTAGAGTCTGTTAGAATAACGGAAATCTTTATATGCACTATGTGGGAGCTGGTATAATTCGTTGACCAATTTCAAAAATGTTGGCATTAAACTATGGTATATCCAACATTATACGTTGACTGAATATTGCTAAAACATATTACATATTGACCCATACATACCGTATGATCTGGATGACCGGAAATTTTTGTATTAGGTATGTAGGGGTCCCCCACATTTACCCGATTTTTCCCATTTTCGACACAAGAGCACATTATTATCATCGAAATATAATCTTAGAATTTCATTTCGATATTTCACAGATTTACAGATATTTTCGGTATAAAGTCAGCCATCGGCATTGTGGTCGTTATATTGAGTATATGGGGGCTTAAAAAGTTATTTGCACATTTCGAGTATTTTCATTCAGAGATGACACATCTGAAACGCACTATTTGTACAAAGTTTCACCCCAATATCTTAATTGCTGCTTCATTTGTATACTTTTAAGTGAAGGAAACAGATTAAATTTAAAATTGTGTTATATGACAAGTAGGCGAGGCTGTTATCCAATTTGGCCCATTTTAACAAACGACAGGAAGATGCAAATATAATTTAGTTGAAATTGGTTAAGGCGTTCTTGAGATATGGGATTTCACCTAAAAGTGGGCGGTGCCACTCCCGTCGTCCAAATTTCACACAAATTTCCAAGCAGCCTTTCTGTACCATATTTGCTGTAAGATTTAATGTTTCTGACGTGTTTCTTCAGCGAATTAACGGACTTTTAGTAGTTTTCAACATAACCTTTGTATGGGAGGTTTGCATGGTTATTACCCAACTTCACTTATTTTCCCAGTATAGGAGGACATGCTAGGAAATCTTGTTCTGAACAAGATTGAATGATATAGCTGTAACGGGTTGTTGAGATATGTAAATTAAACATATGGGGGCGGACTAAGCCCACTTCTCCGAAATTTTTTACCAACAGATGCCCCACCCTACAAGATTATATACACCAAATAATAACTTTATATACAAACTTCTTGTTGCTTGTTGCTTAGTTATAGCACATAATAAGTTTTCGATAAACGGCATTTTGTGGACGTGGCATCTATTGAAAAATCAAAATTTATTCAAGGCGAGGTTGATCCAAAAAAGTAGAAACGATAAAAAATTACCCACTACCCAAAACGTTGCGACAACTTAGAGAATTTTTAGGAATGAGAGACTAGAGAAAAGAAAGAAACTAGAAGAAAAGAAACTAGAGACCAGGGACTAGAGACTACAGAAAATTATGCAGTAATAGCTAAACCATTAACGAAACATTTAAAGGGAGAAAATGGTAATATATCTCAATATACGTCCGAGAAAACAGTTTTCAATCTTGATAAAGAAGGAGTAGCTGCTTTTGTAACTTTAAAAAATACATTGCGAGAAAAACTTTAATTTAGCTACTGATGCTCCTAATGTAACTATAGGTGCAGTTTTATTCCAAGAGGGAAGACCAATAAAATTCATTTCAAATACTTTATTAATTTTACCGAACAAAATTATGCAACAAATGTGAAAGAATTATTCGATTTGTTTGAGCATTAAAAACGTTACGTCATTACCTTTATGCAGGAAACGATTTAGAAATTCGCACGGATCATCAGCCATTAACATTTGCAATGTCTGAAAGACATCCTAATGTAAATTAAAAGATGGATAGCCAAAAATAATTTATAAACCGGGAGCAACAAATGTAGTTGCTGACGCATTTTCAAGAAAAATATATAACAAATTATTCATAATATATATAGACTATATATAATATGTAGAAATAATTTTAATTATTCTGGTGAGTAAAGTGACTCTAGTGATTTACTAATAGCAACTCAACATTCTACAGAAAGTAGCGATGAATATCAAATTCACGAAACAAAAAAGCCTTTGAAACATTTTAAACACCAGATAGTAATATATAACGGAGCAAAAATAACCCTCTTAGAGACGATTTCTTATTTTAATAATAAGATTTTTAAATTTATAAAATAAAGGATTTCTAATTGATTATGACATACCAGAAAATACAGTTGGTATTTTAAAAGAATATATACATCAAAAACTAATTACAGGAATAAGTGTTGTATGCAATAAAACACGCTTTGAAGGAGGCATTTCTTACAATAAAATTTTTACATACTAAATTATTCCCTAATATAGAAATTTGGGCTCAAATTAGGCAAATATTACTGGCCGTTAATGATTAAAAGATTTCAGCAATATGGAAAAAACTGCAGCATATGTAATAGTAATAAATACGAAAGGCACCCAAAACAAATTCCAATAAGGGAAGCGCCTAAACCGGAGAAAGAGGAAGAACAACATCTCCACATCGATATTTTTATCGCACAACAATTAAAATTTCTTACATGTTAGATTCTTATTTCAAAAATCTAATAATTAAATATATGAATATAAATCAAATTTGAATGAGAAAGTTTTATAACTTCTACAATCACTTCCAAAAAAATATAGTTATTGATAATGAACCAGGATTAAGTACGACATAGTTCAAGTCTTTAACGGAACGTTTAAATATACAAATTTGTTATCGGACACCACGTCACATTACTAGTAATGGACAAATAGAAAGAGTTCATTCAACATTGATAGAAATTTCAAGATGTTTGAAGCATGTTTGAATATAGTTCAATAATTCTGAATAAATTATTAGGGTGGTTCAACAATATAATAAAACAACACATTAAGGAACGGGTAAAAAGCCCGTTTTTATTTAATAAACAAACCCACGTAAATTTGAAACACATATTAAGAAGTGTTCAGAAAAAAATGCTACAATATCATAACAAGAAAAAGTTTCAAAAAAGTTATCGTAAAGGGGAAAACATATATGAAACAAGTAAGAAAGGGCTGAGCTCGGGTGTAATTAAGATATCTGAATTTTTTGTCAAGATATCGCTCGGAATTCAACTTGTCTCGTCATCCTGATAATTTTTATATATATAATTCTATGCCTATCCCCATTAGTTTTAAGTGTTACAAACAACCGATATGTGAACGAAAACTATTATACTCTGTTGCAGCAGGTTGCGAGAGTATAAAAAAGTTGCAAATGGATTCAGCATTTGTTATTCGACACAATTGGAAATGTGGACAAATGAATGGACTGCAATCATATTTGGCATCTTATTAACTTTTAAGTTAGGTTATATTCTCATAAAGTCAATTTAGCTAAGACAAATCATCTAAATTCATAATATTATTGATGTGGGAAATTACAACAAAAATAATTTTTATTACCGAATGACATACAATAATATTAAAACTATAATTATGTAATTTTGTTTAGACATCTTCTATCGAGATATTTGTGATATAAACTCAACCAAAGAAACGAAATTTAATATGTGTATATGAGTAAAAGTCAACCAGAGGAACGTAAATCATAATATTAGAAATATGGCGTTTAGACCAAGGTCTAGACCAATTTTATTAATATTCAGCACTTAACCATATTATGGGTAAGAAAATACTTAATTCCTTTAAAATACCACATATATTGACTTACATAAACAGTTTAAAGACAGCTGGAAAGTCGGAAATCACTATATCGGGTACATTGGGGTAGGGAAAGGTCTGAGCAGATAACATTTACTTTTGGCATTAAACTAAGGTTTGTTTGAGAACACATTTCCATTAATGTTGATTAATTCAAAATTAGACAGACATATTCGGCACAGAGTCCACTAGAATAACGATAATCATTATTTGTAATATCGAAAGCTGGGCTACTTCCAAACTAATGTATATTCAGGATTATACGTTAACTAACTTTATTTTTATAAGATGTCTTAGATATTGACCACTATACACAGAATTTTGATAATTCTCATATTATTGGAGAAGTATTGATTAGCTCTTATCAAAAATTGGCATCAGGACACATTATTACCAGGAAAAAGCGTTAGGTGAGTACTACCTACAAGTTCAAAGTCATTTGCGTGAAGCAATCCGAGAAAAACTCCAAATTTGTGGAGAAACAATTCATGGCTTTTGCTCACTTTTACTCACACTCATTCTACTCACACTTCGTTGCTTGTTCGTGAATTCTTGGCCAAAAACAAGACTGTAACGATGCCCCAGCCTCCATATTCGCCAGACATGGCTCCGAGTGACTTTTTCCTATTTCCAAAAGTAAAGAGAACCTTAAAGGGTCGTCGCTTTACAAGTATAGTTGATATTAAAATTCCGTCGCTGTAAGAGCTAAAGGCAATCCCAAAAATCGAGTGTGAGAAGTGTTTCGACGTTTGGAAGAAGCGCTGGCATAAGTGCATAATATCGAATGGAGACTATTTTTAAGGCGACAACATTAATATAGACGAATGAAAAAATATTTTTTTCTAAAAACGAAACTTCCTGTAATTTTTTGAACACGCCTCGTGTACTGTATAAAGTCAACCGGAAGTTTGGAAATCCTTGTATTAGGTATATGGGAACTAGGCGAAGTGTTTACCCGTTTTACGTATTTTTGACATCAGGACCATTATATTCAGGCAAGTATTTGTTGTGAATTTCAATAATATATCTTACAGATTGATCGATATTTTCGGTAAAAGCCAGCCATAGGCACTGAGGTCCATATTTTGAGTATCTGGGGGCTCGAAAAGTTATTTGCCGATTTCAACTATTTTTGGAAGTGAGATGGCATAACATAAAGGCACACTTGTGCAAAGTTTTATTCCGAAATCTTCATTGGTGTTTGATTTACATACATAAAAGGGAAAGAATTAAAAGGAATTTACAATTGTGATATACGGGAAGTAGGCGTGGTTGTAGTCCAAATTTTTCATTTTGATGCTGATCTGATCATCTGTAAAAGAAGCAAATATAATGCTGTGCACCTAAAAGTGGGCGGCGCTACACCCACTAAATTTTTTACACTGATTCCTATGCAGCCCTTCAGTAGTATCTTTACCTTACTTTGCTTTTTACGTGTTTCTTTAGAGAGTTAACGTCCTTTTGGTAGTTTTCAACATAACCGGTATATGGGATGTGGTTTTTCACACTGTAAGAGAACGTTTCAGAAAGACTTGTCCTGAGCAAGTTTAGTTGATATGGCTTTAGTGGTTTGGGAGATATCTACTTCAAACCTATTAGGAAGCGGGGCCATTCCCACTATCTAAAAACTTTTAAACCGCAGATGTTCCTCTATACTTCGAAGCCTTATACCAAATAGCAGTTTTCCATCTTAATTTATAGCTTAGTTATAGCATTTAAAGTTTTACATTTAACGGCATTTTTTGGGCGTGGCAATAATTCGGCTCCGCCCATCTGCAATGCCAACCTCATCAGGGTGTCAAGGAACACGTGTACCAAGTTTCATCAAAATATCTAAATTTTTCTCAAGTTTCAGCTTGCACTGACAGACGAGCGGACGGACAGATAGTCACCTGGAATTCAACTCGTCTCGTCATCGTGATCATTTTGATAAATGTAAATCTATATCTATCTGGATTAGTTTTAGGAGTAACAAACAACCGTTTTGAGTGAATGGTGAACAAAAGTATTATATTCTGCGAAACATATTGCGGGATCATAAAAATATATGAGAAAAGAAATAAAAATAACAATTAAACAATAAATGAAAAAAACAAGTAGTAATAGAAGATCTAGGAAATAAAGTTAAAATACACAATAGAAGTGGAATAATTCATAAAGATAATATTAAAGTTTAATTACTACTTTTTAGCCAAAACACAAGGGAAAAATATATATTTGTAGAGGAAGATGAAGCAAATTTTTAAATGTTATGAATCAATATATCATTTAACATTTTATTTAAACATTTTTTAACATTTATTATACCATTTAAGAAAACATTATTTGAAAATATTATTGGAAATTATCAAACTAATGAAGAAATAATATTAATTGACAATTCAAGTATGGATTTTGAAATACAAGTGATAAAAACATTGTTAAGGCTATTAAACACTTACAATAAGAGGTCAAAAGTAGGTATTAAAGAATTAAGAACTGTTTGGAAATGAATTTCAGGTACACCTGATCATGATGATTTTATGAAAATAACAAATAAAATGAATTATTAAAAAAAAGCAAGAAACCGCTAGCAAAAAATTCACAAATATTTAAAACAATTACCGAATTAATATAAATATTGAAGCAATTATTTTTAGCAGTAGTTCAATTGAAATTACTTTTTTAGGCAAAGAAACCAACTAATAATTCCTGAACTTGAAAATACAGTGCAGACCATTATATTGCCAAAGGTGGGAATTTTTAATCCTTTAATTTTAGATATAGCAGAAAAAAAAGTAAGCGAAGAACGAATTAATATAACAATACCAGATCTTATCGAAGTTTCAGAATTTAAATTGCACAAAATAAAGAATCTTCTAATTGTATACATTTCATATCCGGAATTAAAAATATTTGTAAATTATTTAAAGCAATACCTGATATTCCTACCTATCATAGAAAGATGGAAAATTGTTAATCGAAAATGAAATAAGGAAATGTGAAAGCAAATTTTATTCAGTCAAATTTTGTAAAAATGAATTAAAAATGCATTTACATATTTGTCCGATATGTCAATGTTAAATGTATGGTGGTCACTTACTACCGTAATATTAATAAGCATATTTGCATATTTGTATATTTTATTCGGAAGTTAATTACATACATTAAATTGAAAATTAAAATATACAAGTAAGAAAGGGCTAAGTTCGGGTGTAACCGAACATTTTATTCTCAAGCAATGTGCAAGGATCAGAGGCGGGGAAATGTTTTCAGGTGCTGGCATAACTTTATATTAAAAAATGTTGCGGAAGAATTCAACATTCATTATTCGAAGAAATTGTCAATAGATTACAATTATATTTGGTATCTTATTAACTTATATTACAGGTCATAGACTCATGTACTTTCCTTGCTATATTCTGCTTCGTGTCAGAGATATTTATATTAAAATCTACTAAATTAACTCAAAAGTGATATATGCGATATAAACTCAACCAAGGTAGTTTAATAAATATATTAGATACTTGAGGAAAAAGTCAACCAGAGAAAAGGAAATCATTATATTAGGAATTCCGATTCTTTCACATTTAGTGCGAAATCACATTGTGTTTAAGAAAACATATCCACTTAATTTCTCTAAATTAAATATTACATATATTGACGAACATAAACCTTTTAAAGTCATCTGGAAAGTCGAGAATTCTTATATTTTTGCATTTTGAGATAGAGGAAGATCTGCACTGATCACATTAACTCTTTTCATTATTCAAGTATATTAGGGAATATGTTTTCACGCAATTTTTCGAATGTAACTCACACAGTGACCGACATATTCGGCACAAAGTCTGCTAGAATAGCGAAAATCATTATATGTAGTATATGGGAGCTGGGATAATTCGTATACCGATTTCACAGATTTTCGGCAGTAAACTATGGTATACCAAATATTACACGTTCACTTAATTTTGCTAAGATATTTTATATATTGACCGAAATATATGGTATAAAGTCTACCCAGAGGTTGAAAATCCGTATATTAGGTACATGGGGGCTAGGGGAAGTGCTTATCCGTCTGTATTCTGTTATCAGAAAGAGACCCTCTCTAAATTACAACTCATATATTGACCGTTACATATGGTATAAAGTCTAAAGGAAGGTTTAAAATCCTTATAATAGGTATATGGGCGCTGGGGAAGAATTTTCCCGATTTTTCCCATTTTTGACACCAGACCAAATAATTATCACAGAAAGATAATCCTAGAATTTCATTACGATATTTTACAGATTTACCGTTATAAATGGTATAAAGTCTCCCAGAAGGTTGAAAATCCGCATATTAGGTATATGGGGGCCAGGGGTAGTATCTACCCGATTTTAACCATTATTGATACCAGAGTACACTATTATCATGGAAAGATAATCCTCCAAGCTCATTACAATATCTCTCAGATTCCCCGATATTTTTGATAAAAATTCAGATAGAGGCATTGATGTTCTAATATTGGGCATTTTTACGCATGAGATGGCATATGATGGCATGAGATGACACACTATTTGAACAAAGTTTGATTTTCATATCTTAATTGCTGTTCGATTTATCTACTTTAAAGTGAAAGGATCAGATGAAACTTAAAATTCTGTTATATGAGAAGTAGGCGTGGTTGTTTTCTGATCTCACTCATATTTCCAGCGTATGAAGAGATGTAGGAAGACCTTACTACGAGTTAGTTTGATTGATATAGCTTCAACGGTTTCCGAGATATATATATTAAACCTATTGAGGGCCCTGCCCACTTTTACAAACATTTTTTCCCACATATGCCCCGCCCTGCTAGGATCTTCTATACCAAATAACACGTTTATATCTTAATTTTCTGCTTAGTTATAGACACTATCTGTTTTCGCTTAATGGCATTTTGTGAGCGTGGCAGGTGTCCAATTACGC
The DNA here is from genome assembly GCA_021498325.1 of Bactrocera minax. Classification (NCBI taxonomy): domain Eukaryota; kingdom Metazoa; phylum Arthropoda; class Insecta; order Diptera; family Tephritidae; genus Bactrocera; species Bactrocera minax. The sequence goes on along the minus strand of JAKEEE010000055.1, from coordinate 530,109 downwards.
TCATCTACAATACCAACCGTCTTATGGTGACATAGAAGTGGCAACATGATATACTACATGCACATAATATACTCTGTGGCAACATGTTGCGAGAGTATACAAAATGAAACAAATAAGGAAGGCCTAAGGTTGGATGGAATTGAACATTTTTTAATCTCACAATATGCATGGGTCAAAGGAGGGGAAAATCTTTTAGGTGCTGGCAAAACTTTATATTAAACATGTAAGGAGGGGTTAAGTTCGGATATAACCGAACATCTTATACTCTCGCAATACGCAAGGATTAAAGACGGGCATATTTTCAGGTGCTGGCAAAACTTTATTTTAAAATGTTTCGGAAGAATTCAACATTCATTATTTGACGAAACCGTTAATGGATTACAATTATATTTCGTATTTTGTTAACTTATATAACAGGTCATGGACTAACATACTTCCATTACTATGCTTTGTTGCCCGAGATATTTGTGTTAAACTCAACCAAATTCACTCAAGTGAGATATATGCGATATATTAAGATTTGAAGATTTGTAAGATAAAATTTTTAACATAACATCAAACTGAGATATATGCGATATATATATATATATATATATTTAGCCACAAATTGGTTAAATTAAATAGATTGTTTATTCATGAAAAAAGTCGACCAGAGAAATGAAATCATTATATTAGGAATAAGGGGATTAGACCACAGTCTGGACCGGTTTAATTTCATTACGATATCTATACGTTTAGCGTTATATATGGTATAAAATCTGCCATTGGAAGGTTTGGAAATCCGGACATTAGGTATATGGGCGTTAGGAGAAATATTTACCCGATTTTCCCCATTTTTGACACAGAAGCGCATTATTATCATGGAAAGATAAACCTCTAATTTTATTACGATATCTTATGCATTTACCCTTATATATGGTATAAAGTCTACCGCAAGGCTGAAAATCCGGATATTAGGTACACGAGGGGAAGTATTTACCCGATTTGATCGATTTTAGAGGGGATTTCACAGGGATCAGTCATCAGTCAGGCATCAGTCATATATCGAAATATATTGTATAAAATCTACCGGGGGGTTGAAAATTCTTAGTATTTGCGCGCGTATCCTAAGTATTTGCCTGATTTCCCCCATTTTTGACACAAAAGCGCATTATTATCATGGAAAGATAAACCTCGAATTTCATTACGATATCTCGCAGATGTAGCGATATTTTTCATAGTTTTCTATGTATTGGGTATCTGGGGCTAGAAAAGTTAGTTGCCGATTTACGATTTACTATTTTACGCATGAGATGGCATATCTTGAGCATACTATTTTGGAAAAACTTTATTCCAATATCTTAATTGATGCTTGATGCATCTACTTTATAGTGAAAAGATCAGAAGAATTTTAAAATTTTGTTATATGAGAAGTATGCGTGGTTTTATCCAATTTCACCCATTTTCACAATGTGAAGGAAAAATGCAAATGTAATGTTATGTATCAAATTTGGTTGAAATTGGTAAAAGCTGTCTTGAGTTATGAGATTTCACCTAAAAAAAGGGCGATCCCACTCCCATCGTCCAAATTTTACGCGGATTTGTGTGCAACCCTTTCGTAACATATTTTCTGTAAGAATTAATCCTTCTGACGTGTTCCTTCCGCGAGTTAACGCACTTTTAGTAGTTTTCCACATAACCTTTGTATGAATGGTCGGCGTGGTTATTATCCGATTTCACTAATTTTCGCAGTATATGAGGACACGCTAGAATAACTTGTTCTTGATATAGCTGTAACGGTTTGTGAGATATGTATATGAAACCTATTGGGGGCGGAGCCATGCCCACTCTTACAAAATTTTTTACCCACAGACTGAGTATAAAAATTATGAAAATATAAAAACAAGTAAAAGAATAATTTATTGTCTAAATATAGTCAATTACATAAAAATGCCATTCTCATAAATTTATATGAGAATTAAAAGAAGTGTAATTCATTATCCGCTTGATCCTCGCACATGTTTACACATTGAAGAACGAACGAAAAAGAATCTTTATATCGAATGTGCCAAAAGGATTTCATACCGATCGAAAAACACAAGAGTGTCGAATACGGCTACATTTAGTCAGATACCTTAAAATAGATATTTCAGATACTGAAAACATACAAACAGGGATATTTATTGATATTGAAAAATTTATAATTCTCTTTTCATATGCCATTTCATGGTCTTATTTTTTAAAAAACCTTTAAACATTTTATTCTTACGTTAACATGTACAGCTTTTGGTCGTACAAAATTAAATGATCAACTTATAATTGCAACACAACACTTATGCATACTCATACATATGTACATATGTATGTATATATTTCAATATATTTTTGTCAATATATTTCATTTAATTGGGTTGCATTTACTCAATATGAACTTGGAAAACATCAGCAATTCCACGAATGGTGAGACCGAAGGAGATTACTTTTTTGTTCGTAAATAAGACTTTTTGACCGTTTTTGTTTATTTTAATTTATTTGGTGAACTAATTTGTATTTATTGTTTCAGTATATTGTGTTGGATTCAATAAACCAATTGTAAGGTTCGGTACCAAAGAAGAAAACCAAATCGTACAGAAAATCAAAAGCAATCGTATTTCTTCGTCATATTTCACTTAAAAATTACATATAGAATTTAGTTTATACAACGCAGTCATTAAAACAAAATTCCTCATTCTTATAAATTTTTATATGTTAAGGAAACAGTTGCTGTGTTTTTATTGGAAAAACGTGGGAATAAAAATTTACGCAAATATACACACTTGATCTATATGAATAGACCTATAAAAGGTGCCACAAGTGGAATTTTCGCGATTATATCACAATTCCAAAAAGTAAGAAAGCAACGACAATAGAATAAGCATGGGCATTCCTGATATTCGAATGCTTATTTCCGTGGAGTTTGAAGTATTTGGCCACGTCCAAGGTAAGCATTGAATAATTTGATGTATCAATTAGTAAGTGAAAAAGAGTTAAAATAATTTCAAGACATTTTCGGAATTTTAAAATTTACTCGTATTCACAATCTATTTTTAGAATTCACAAATACTTTTTTTCGTTCTCTTAATGCTTAGATGAATTGCAGTAAATTAAACACAAATAAAAACCTGATGAAAAAGTTTATATTATAAGAAATGATTGTGTAGTGTCCATAATTTTCCACTCAAAAGCAATCTTGGTTTATACCTCTACAAAAATTATATATATTCGCTTCGAAGGAGAAAACTAAATTAAATATGAAAAAGAGTAATTACTAGAGTTACGGTTTTTGTTATCTACGAACCAATTTTATTTAATGTATTTAATGTATTGTATGTATTTTATTTAAATATTTGTGGGAGTAATTTCCCACAAGTTTCGATTGATATGAAATACTGGTTTCCTAGACTTAACTACTTATACTGAAATTTGTATCGTTCCAATTGGGAACTTTCTTTTTTCCGTACCAAATGAATGTAAAATTTAGAAAATTGAAAAGCAAATCAAGCGGTTACGCGATGGTTCATGTTTTCACCTTTTTTTTAAAGTTGATTTGCAGAAAAATTGCCAAAATGCTTTGAAAATACTTTCCATTGCCCTTATATTTATACATGCCGTGGCAATATTAAAGAATTCGAAATTCAGTTCAGAATTTAATGTTCGAAAAGAGTTTTAAGCAACGCAAGAGGCGTTAGAAAATACTTTCATGGGAACGACTTACTCAAATTATTATATTTAATTTTGTAGCAATATACGTGTAGCGTTTTGATGATGGGTGTGGCACCGCCCACTTTAGGAGAAATCCCATATCTCAAGAACTCCTCAACCGATTTCAACGAAATGTGATATTATATTCGTATTCTTATGTCGCGCAGGGAAAATGAACCAAAACGGATAAAAACAACGCCTATTTCTCATATAACACAATTTTAAGTTTCATTTGATCCTTTCACTTTAAAGTAGATAAATCGAGCAGCAATTAAGATATGAAAATCAAACTTTGTACAAATAGTGGTTTCAAGATATGCCATCTTATGCGTAAAAATATACGAAATCGGATAGTAACTTTTCAAGCCACCAGATACCCAATATTAGGACCTCAGTGTCTCTATCTGACTTTTTATCGAAAATATTGGGAAATACGTAAGATATTGCAATGAAATTGGAGGACTATCTTTCCATAATAATAGTGCAGTCTGGTATCAATAATGGTTAAAATCGGGTAGATACTACCCCTGGCCCCCATATACCTAATATGCGGAATTTCAACCTTCTGGTAGACTTTATACCATATAATTCGGTAAATCTGTGAAATATCGTAATGAAATTGGAGGATTATCTTTCCATGATAATAGTGTGCTTTTGTGTCAAAAATGGGAAAAATTGGGTAAATACTTCCCATAGTCCCCATGTACCTAATATAAGGATTTTCAACCACCGGGTAGACTTTATACCATATATTTCGGTCAATATGTAAAACATCTTAGCATAATTAAGTGAACGTGTAATAGTTGGAATACCATAGTTTATTGCCGAAAATGTTTGAAATCGATCTACGAATTATCCCACCTCACATATACTATATATAATGATTTTCGCTAATCTAGCAGATTTTATGCCGAATATGTCGGTCGCTGTGTGAGCTACCTTCACAAAATTGCGTGAAAACATGTTCCCTAATATACTTGAATAATGAAAAGAGTTAAAGTGATCAGTGCAGATCTTCCTCTATCCCAAAAATGCCCGATATAAGAATTCCCGACTTCCCATCTGACTTTAAACCGTTTATGTCGGTCAAAGTGTGTGATATTATAATGAAATTAACTTGATATGTTTTCTTACACACAATGTGATTTCGCGCTAATTATGAAAGAAATCGGTCTAGATCATGGTCTAAGCCGCTTATTAATAATGTAATGATTTCCTTTTCTCTGGTTCCCTTTTTCCTGATGTATCTAATATTTTCAATTAAGCTACTTTATTTGAGTTTATATCGCATATATCACTTTTGAGTTAATTTGGTAGATTTTAATGTAAATATCTCTGACACGGTGCAAAATAGAACAATGAACTGGTCTCTATAGGACATAGATAATAATATATTTGTAATATATGTAATGTGTAATATGTGTAATATACGTAATATATGTTAATAAGATACCAAATATGATTGCAATCCATTGACAATTTCTTCGAATAATGAATGTTGAATTCTTCCGTAATATTTTTTAATATAAAGTTATGCCAGCACCTGAAAACATTTCCCCGCCTCTGATCCTTGCACATTGCGAGAGTATAAAATATTCGGTTACGCCCGAACTTAGCCCTTTGTTTTATTTAAATTTGCAGTAAAACCATGAACAAATTTCTCTTATCTATCAATTCTCATGTTTAACATCGACATTCATCTGATATATTAAAATCCGTGTATTTTTCATTCTTATTTGTTTCGTACAGAAAATATACTTCAAGATAACTGTCAACTTTACAAAAATTATTGGGAGAACCTGTGGAATACTTTCTTTACTGTAAACTTCTTAATACCATACCGCTTTTTCCGCAGTTGAAGCATTTAACCACGCCATCATATTTCTTACGTGTTTCCAGAAATTTCTCGAAGATTTTATCCACCTTTTCAAGTAACCGATTCCCCCAAGTGGGTTCTTCTATTTCTACTTGATGCTTCAAATATGCGATTACTAAGCAGAGAAGCCGTTTCGTCTGTTAGAGGATTCGAGACGGTTTCTGCAAACGTCAATTTAGGACATGCTAACGCAGCATAGCGTGTAGCAACATTTCGTTTTATATGAACGAAGCTCTAATTTTTTATGTCCCCGATGTATTCCATGGATTTGTGTGCATGAACCAAATGAGCGAATCTCTCAATCTCCGTAGCAAATTTCTGCGGAGTCTCATTGGCTTTCTGGTGGGGAATTTGTAACTCGATGTGGAGTATCTGCCTCCTGTGCTCATTACCATAACGTCTTTCTATTGCTCCCATTAAAGTTTCATAACTACTTGTTTCGCAATTGGGAATGGTTTGTATAATTTCTGCCGAAGAGCATGTTAGTGCAACCAATAATTCAGGCACTTTATCTTCAGCGTTCCAATTATTTGCAGCTGCGGCCTTTTGAAACTGAAGTGTAAAAATCTAGAACGGAATAGTGCCGTCAAAGAATAGTGTTTTTAATTTTGCAGAGCTTGTTCATATAATTGGACGATTTAATTGTAGCTCGTGGAAACGATTTTTTAACTCATCCTCTTCAGCCTTAATTTAATCCTGCTCTTCCGAAATCTGCATTGACACCTCTGCTATTTGTGAGGACACTTGTGCTGATGTACTTGTCTTCTGCTCTTTCAATTGCGATGATACTCTGCTATCTGTGAGGACACCTGTGTTGAAATCTGCGTTTATATACGCCCCTCCTGCTCGCTCAACTGCGACAACAATTGGGATTGTTGTGCCAGCATTTGTGATGACATCTGCGACATTGCAGCCAAAATCGTGTTCCCGTCCATAACCTTTGATAAGCATTGAGCATCTTCACTTTCCTCTATCTTCGTTGTCGATTCCTCTAGTTCCGATTGAAAGACGTATTCGTCAACATTAATGTTATCTGCTTCCATGGCCTCTCGCAACCGTGATTGCAATTCGGATTTTATTCCATTTGTTGGCAAAACACGTTGCTCCAGCTCCTTTTTAGTTGTTGAATGTTCGGTTCATTAAACTTTGCCATTTTTAAAATAATCTGTTATGGGACTTATTGGAAAATCCCACTTCTGACACCAATTGTAACGGATTTTCTAAATTACTCGTTCACGTTGAAACTCTACCTTGATGTCGATTACTGAATTGTTCAATTAAAGTCACAATTTAATGGCTATACACTTTTCTTTATTTCTTATTCAGTAACTCAACACTTTGTTACTCGTTATTCGAACTTACTTATAATTTACTTGCTCTTTACTTGGCAACACTCTTATTCGATCGATTCTGGTCGTTACCAACAGATCGTCACTCGAACATTCTGGCAACTAATCGCCGATTCTGGAATTCGTGTTCGCCACAATACAAGAGCCGTCGATACCTCATTAATTTGGCACAACTGCTTACTACAGAGAATGTTAAATTTAGGGAAGGTTAATGTTGTGCCGATTGTCAAACTTTCGCAGAGCCACTGAAAGCAATGAGCGTGTTTCACCACAGGAAATAATTAGGGTCTTTCACCAAAATTTAACCCCAACGGACTCGAAAATAACAATTTTGAGCGCTTTCAGTGTTAAACAATGATAAAGAGATACCCAACTTATTCCAGTGTGAGAGCGCCTCAAAATCAGCGTTTTTTATAACATTTTACATTGTTGTCAGATCATACAAAATACTCATTTTTGAGCATTTAAATGTAAACGCTCAACATTTATTACAATTAAAAATTTTTATATATTGACCTTTTAATGTATAAAGTAAATATTTAAATATATTTTCTGTGATTTCATAAAATATTAGAACGTGTATTTAAGCTTTCAATAATAAATTAAGTGAACTAAACTTGTCTACTGCCAATTAATACATGGTTCGTGTCATTTTCAATTCCAAATTAATATCCCTAAGTTGCAAATCACAAAAGATTGCTTTAATTACATTTAAATTTCGCGTTTCTTTTCTTTTTACTTTAACATTTTTATTTGTGTCTTTCTAGTTGATAAATGTCATACCTACCCGATCCAGTCAACTGTCAAAGTCGGGTAGGTGATTTACTCTCTCAATTTTATTTGACAGCAGAGTTGTATATCCCATTATCACTGTTGTTAAATGTGCAGTGTAAAATGAAAGTCTACGCTTTTCTAATCTACAAAAGGCTGTCATGAGGCTGTAAACGCAAAATATATTTCTGAACATATTTTTCATTTAATGTTTAGCCCTGTTAACGCGGCACTGTTAATATTTCTCCATCCGAACTGGCTTTGGTGAAATACACTCATCAAATTTTGTTAGATTTTGCCAATTCACACCCTGGTCCGCAATTGAACCTCTATATACCATGTTCTCTGATCATAGTAATTCATTCCGTGTCTAGGAGAAATTGTTTATTGTATATTATATATTATGTTTATTATGTATTATTATCTGACTTAACGTGTTAAATAATTATAGGATTTTGCGTATTGTGTCAATGTTTCAATAATAATTATATTTTTTCGAAGTGTTTTAATGTGAAATCGAAATAAATAAAAACGTAATATTTGAAATCTGTCAGCGCTGAGCGTCTTGGTTTCTTTTTGATAGCTAAACCGATAAAATTTTCAATGCAGCATTGTAGCAACTTTAAATGAAGTGCTAATTTGAAAAAACAACAAGTAAGAGCTAAGTTCGGGTGTTACCGAACCTGTTACCTTTTTTACTTTATACTCATTACCATTATATACCTTTACCATTTTATACTCTCAAAAGTTTTCAAAGAACAAAGGCGAAGAAATAATTTCGGTTGTAGCAAAACTTTATATTAAAAATGTTTGGGTAAAAATTCAACATTCATTATTCGATGATATTGTAATAATATTATAATCACATTTGGCATTTTACTAACTTATATTTATAGGTCATAGACTCACATATTTTCATTAGTACATTTTAGTTCGTGTCCGAAATATTTATATTAAAATCAACCCAATTAACTCAAATGGTACATGTAATATAAACTCAAACAGAAGGGCTAATCTTAATATTATACGTCCAAAGAAGGATTGTGGACCTAGACTGAATGCAGTAACTTATGGCATTACATAAGCATATTCGAGAATATATTATCACACAATTTTGTGAAGATAACTCGCACGTTATTATTATTAACTAAAATCATTACATGTAGTAAATGAAAGCTGATGTAATTCGTCTACCGATTTCGTATTGACCAATGCATACTGTATAAATCCAACCGGAAGTTTGAAATTCTTATATTAGGTATATTGGGGCTAGAGGTAGTATTGATCCGATTTTATTCATTTTTTGCATCACGAGGTATTATCACTACGAAAATATACTGCCTAACTTTCATTAAGATACCTCATGGATTAACCGACATATGAATATAAAGTCAACCGGAAGTTTAAAAACCCTTAAATGAAGTAAATGGGCGCTAGGGGAAGAATTGACTCGATTTTTCCCAAAGATTTAAAAAGATGATGAATCTTAATAATATGTCTCACAGATTGACCGATATTTTCGGTAAAAAGGTCATCGGTGTGGTCTGATTTTACCAATTTTTACAATCTATCAGAAAAATATCTGGATAATGTTATATATCAAATTTAGTTGAAATTGGTTGAGTAGTTCCTGAGATAGATGATTTCACCTAAATATAGGTGGTGCCACGCCCATTGCCAATTTTTTATATCGATTTCTATGAAGCCATTAGATACCGCCTTGACCATGAAATTTAATGCTTCTGAAGTATTTATTTAGTGAATTATCGTACTTTTAGTAGTTTTCAATATAATATTTATTATTAATAACTCCATAATTTGTCTTCCCTTTTATAACAGGCTGTTACTTCACAAAATATACCCGAGATCTTTGTACTAAAGCTGGAATAAATGGATGGGTTAAAAACTCTAAACAAGGGACCATAATAGGAAAAATGCAGGGACCAAAAGACGAGGTCGATAAGATGTAAATATTAACATTAACATAATGGCAAAATGTTATTTTTTTTTGTTTTTAGGTTACATTGGCTCTCAAAGGAAGGATCGCCTGGTTGTCAAATTGAGAAATGCGTTTTGCAAAATACTACAACTCTCAATCGAATGGATTACAAGGATTTTGCAATTAGATTTTAATATATATAAGTACCTATGTACCATCAATTGATAACTTCCAAAATAAATAGCTATAATTTGTTCTAATTATTTGTATTGAAAAAATAAAATTCAAAAGCAAATTCTGCTAATTTGTGAATTACTTTATTTCACCCAAATTCCATAGATATACCTTTCAGCTTATTTGTAACAATTTCACATTTGTAATATCCCGCTTATCTAACAACCTTGGAAACGGCCGTTCGTCCTCATACGTTCAAAAGACTTTTGCGCATTGTAGTTCCTTAAAAAAAAAGTCTTTGTATATTTATATGAGGTATATCTAAAATCAAATGAAAAACGATTTTTTACTTGTAAAATTCAGCATAAGCCTCCTTTTTAGGTTTGTTGATCAGAAAACTCCAACCGATTGTTACCACTGCAGTTAAAGCAATTGCAACAGTCAAATTCTTTTTAATGGTAGCATTATGTAGGCCACGTAGAACAGGTTTAGTTGCACTTACAGCAGCAGGGGCATTGGCCATGGTAATTTCTGAAAGAAAAATGTTACATAACGTTAATTAAACAAATACCACCGTGAACACACTCAAGTAATTCAATTCATTATTTTTAGCATGAATTTGAAATCTCAAATACATTTACACCCAGAAAGTAAAACCCCTAATATTTTCTAAAACCAATTACGGAATACTATCACCTTAAGAAATTTAAATTGCAATGTAATGTCAGGTACAATTTAACCAACAATAGTGAACTAGAGATGGTTAAATGGATTCGTGTTCAATAAAATATCGATTCTTCAATTGAAAATGTCGATTGATAGAGGATTCAACCCACGGAGCTTGTTCAAATAGGGAAACCAGACTTGGCTAGTTGTTAGTATGGCAAGCCAATTCCGATTTTGAATGGTGACACATAGACACACTTAGACTCTCGAATAACTTGTAAGTTACTTTCTATAAAGAGCGAGACAACAAACAGGAAAGAAATGGAAAATTCATTTTCGAATCAGACAACAATATTTTTCTATATAAGTTTTATTTTTTAAATAATAGTAAACATTAATTAATATATTATATGTATATTATGTTATATATTATATTATATATTATATTTATATACATATTTATATATAATATATATATTATATATTATATTATATATATATTATATTACATATATATTATATTTTATAATATATATATATTAATTAAATTTTTTTTTATAAATAAGAGTACTAAAGCAGCTTTTATTTTATTGAAGGAAAAAGTAGCGAGAAATTAAAAGTTAAGATTTTCATTTTCTTCGTTCATTTTCATTTCATTTCGTCATACTAATCCGATTGATGTCCAGGAGGTTATATAAATTTTATTTCGTTTTATGTAAAAATGTACGTATACAATCTGACTTAACGTGTTTATTAATAATGACATTTTGGGTATTGTTCCTATGTTTTAATAATAATTATATTTTTTCAAAGTGTTTTAAAGTCAAATCGAACTTTTGTTCTAATAACTCGTAGTTTATGGGGAAGGGGTGGCGATGAATGGTGAAGGACACCGAGCTTCTCGTGCTGCTGTTGTAGCGATTATCCAGACCCAGATTGGGGGCAAGCCTAAAATTAATTCTCATCGAGATCACTTAACGGTAGGTCTAGGAAACGAGCTGTTTCGACGCAGTCGGACCACAGAGAAAGGGGTGTTAAGTGAGTTGGTTCAAATGGCATGCAAAGAGGGGGTTAGAGTCCTCGGAAGACTCATTGTATGCTGGACATAAGTTAGGTATGTCGGGGTCAATTCTGGATAAGTAGGAGTTTAACCTGATACAGCATTCAGAACGAAGTTGCACAAGGGTCACTAGTTTCACGCAGCATCACGATCTCTTGCTCTGCTCTGGGTAGTGGTTGGACTCCAAGGACCCCATTCACTGGGAGGGAGTCAGTGAAGGTGTTAATAGCTCCACTGTGAATGGCGTTCAGTGCTTTTCGGAAGTTAGTCGCGTCCGGAGCTTGGTATGTAAAATGTTGTACTTCGTCGACGTATTGCAGGAATGTCCTCTTGGCGTTCCTATGAGATGGTTCCGCTCCGAGCAGGTGACTGCAGGGGTGATTTCGGCGAAAGTAATCCAGCAGGAACTAGTTCATGGTTCCAGTGGCGTTGTGTGATTGACTGTGTCAAGTCCAACCCTAATAGAATGCTCCTCTCACAGGGTGATTTTTAATTAAGACCGCGAGTTATACAGAGACGGTGTTGGTGTTCTCTTAGGTCTCTAAGAGTCTCTTGATAACGATTTACTATATAAGGACTGCCATAATGGCAGCAGACACAGTTCTAATTAAAGTGTTACGAGTAAAGTAAGTATTACCTAGTAAGTTATAACCAAGAAGTTGCAAACTCGAATAACTTGTAATAAAGTGTTATGTTATTTGAATTAGAAATAAAGAAGTGTATAGTGTATAAATGTGTAATGTAGTAGTTGAGATGGGTGCAGTAGAAAGTCGATATGGCAGTGAGCACCGGAAGCAGATCTTCCACATCGGGTTGCTAAATCGCCACCAGAAAGTCAATGAGTCTCTGCAGCAATTTGCTACAGAGATTGAAAGGTTAGCTCATTTGGCTCATGCACACAAATCCGTGGAAATAAAAATTCAGAATTTTGGTAATGGAATACTAAGTGAGATTACGCGCTATGCTGTGTCAGCATGTCCGAAATTGACGTTTGTAGATACCTTCTTTTATCATCTAACTAATGAAACCGCATCTCCATCAATCGAACATTTAAAGCTCATCGAAAAATATAGAAGAACACACTTGAGTGAATCAATTACTTGAAAAGATGGCTATAGTACTGGAGAACTTTACCGAAACGCGTAAGAAAAATGATGGCGTAGCTAAATGCTTCACTGCAGAAAAAGTGGTCATATTGCACGCAACTGTAATACTTAATCTAACAGGTCCAATAATCAAATCATTGCAAAACTGAAGCGAGCCAGCCGGAAAGGGCACGGGTTGGATGCCACAAGTGAATGACCTGTAATCTCCATCTCACAAGTAAGCAGGAATACGAGTACTGTTGACGTTAGTGGATGTGTGGACAGCAAAAAGCGCATACTGAATGTAGATACGGCGGCGTCGCATTCCATAATTCGATCTGATCCGGTTAATAAAAAAAATAAGACCATTAGCTGGGCCAAAGTTACGTACTGCAACTGGAGAATATACTCAAGTTGTCGGAGAAGTAACGTGTGAGATCACTATTGGAAAGATAGCGGTAAGGTTAAGGTAAGGTGTTACACAATTTTATAGTGGCAGATATTGTCTATGAAATAATAGGAGTAGACTTTTTAGCTAATCAAGGGATCAAAATCGATATGGAAAACAGGATAATAACTTATAGCCATATAAAAGTGCCATTTATGCTCGGTTATGATAATAACCACAACATTAGACGAGTATTATTAACAAAAGCTGATTGCACCAAAATCAGAAGCAGTGATTTTTGGATAGAAATAGATGTAGACTATGAAGCAAACAAATTTACTTATAGGAAGATAAGCACTTATACAGAAGATTGGGACCCGAAGGAACTACGAAAATGTTAACAGGAAGATCGCGTTTCTAAACTTGTAATGCGTGGAGTGTAACTGAACAAATATCCAACGTGGGAAGAAATTGCTGCAGAAAGCCCAGTCGCAAAGGCATATTGGGCACAGTAGAACAGTTCAAAGTTGGTGTTTGGCTGCTTGTATCGAGTATGGGAAAGCGAAGAGCCCCGAGCTCTTATGATTATTCCGAAAGTAAGAATTCCCGAAATTCTCAGCGGGCTACACAACAGTCCATGAGGGGGGCACATGGGATTCACGAAAACCTTGGAGAAATTGAACCAAAGGTTTTATTGGGTTGGTTGTCGTCAATCAGTTAAAGGGCCGAAATCCAGTTGTCATCCCCAGATGAAGCAGTACATTTCGGGAGCCCCCCTTGAGCGAATTGTCGTGGAAGTGGCTGGTCCATTTCCCACCAGTAAATCAGGAAAAAATATATATTTTGGTACTAATATATTATTTTAGTAAATGCCCAGAGGAAAACCTAATCCCTAATCAAGAAGCTGAAACAGTTGCGACATATTCATTAACAATTTGATAACGAGATATGATGTTCTAATAGAATTACATTCTGACCAAGTAATTAATTTCGAATCAGCGCTAAAAAACGTGGAAAACACGTTTAACTGCATTATATCCCGGATGTAAAAGTTTATGGCCCTTAAATAGTGACTGTTATTTAACAATCCAGTAATCGAACCTTGAGTAGAGTTTGAACGTAAACGATTAATTTATTAAACCCGTTACAAAAAGATGTTTTTCAATGCTTCTGAAAAATTTGCCATTTTTGAGAGTTTTCATTTCTCCGGTTCGGAATTATTTATGGGGTTAAATACAAGCACACTATGTAGTTGTCAGTTTTTAATTTCAGTAGCATATTCCTTTAGTAATTGTGGCTGTTTAATTTAAATATCTTAAATATGAAGAAATGCTTTTAGGTCAACAGCTTCATATCGGTTTGCGACAGAAAACTTATCCATACACAGGTGCTTTATGTACTACTTTTCAAATAAACATATTCGCTAATGATTTGTGTTATTTGTTAATTGTGAATTAACCACCACTTTTTATATCAGAGTTCGCAATTTAATGAATATTTGCAAGGTCGGCGGAGTAAAATCCTGCAATATATTATCTAAAATTTTAATTAAATTTGAAGTTATGTGGCATCACCATATTAGTTCCAGGGTAGGGAAATCTGCAATGGAATTGTTTCCAATACAATTTTCATTTTCCAATATCGTTTGGAAGGTTAATGCAAATGGCGGTTGTTATTGTGATCGAAAATTTTCGTCGACAAATATTTTTATAAAGCCGTGTGCGAATGCAGTAATTAACTAAACACTTATAGTTAAATCGCATAAATAGTGTGACAATTATAAGGAAATGAATATAGTGAGAAGATATGAATATCGTATAAACAATTCGTCATTTAGCAAAGTGGTGCTCGTCCATTCACTCGTTAATACGTCGGTTCTGCGTGCATTTGTGTCTAAATGTTGGTACAAATTTATGAGGATGTCAAATATCAGACATTGCTCAGAGACAAACGGTAACCTAGGTCTTTATATAAACTATTACCTTATTAAAATTACAATTACTTAGAGTCACAGTGCTGCATATATAAATTTGTAAGCCATAAGTTGGTTCCAAAATTTATTAAGCGAGAACGCTTCATAGTAAAATCCCATGAAAGGCGGCGCCATTGATAAGTGGTGGTGTGGCAATTCCTTAATATCTGGGAAGACTTAAATCGACGTGGAGGATGTCAAAAAAACATTATAAAAAGTGATAGTCATATAGAAGAATATTATTCACGTCCGTTTCACCTATTGGTGTCAATACTAAAATATTATCGCATATACTTCGGCATAGAAAATAATATATGCATACTTACAAACGTGGTATAAAAACTTTTAGCTGATATGTGCAAGTGTGTGTAATGCAATACACTGCTCCGGTTTCCCTACATGGGATATTCTTTCATTTTGTTCAAAAGAAAATGACACTGCTGTTTATATATATTTTGGTTAATTGACGATGAAAATTAATATAAATAATGAAAAATAACATAGTAAACTATTGTAAAATAAAAAACGCAAATGCCTAGAAAAAAATTTGTGAAGTGCAGACATGCATCAAGAAAGGCGGAAACCTTATGTTATTCGTTGCAAAGTTTTGTTCAAAACACCATCAACAAATAATTTTTAAAGTGCTACTCATATGTGAAAGATTTCAGAATACATAAAAAATACACGTACTTTCTACACTTAATATAATAGATGTTAAATTGCAATTATTAGTCAATCTTAATTTTTAAACCTCTGCCTAGTGTGATTGTCGTGTGATGATATGCAACTTAAACAGGTGAGAATATATTTTGGAGAACTTGTTACATTATATATCGTCTTGTATATATTAATGATAATAACAATTAGCATATGATTATAGTTGAAAAATATAGGCATCTAAAAGTTATACAAATGGCAGCACTTCATAATTGCATTCACCTATTTTGTGCTTTATTGGGTCTTCTCTTTTCTGTAATATTTGTTACATATGGTAACTTGAGTACGTATGGTTTCTTTCTTCTGCCGCTTATTTTACGAACAAAATCTGTCAAAGAACCTTAACTAAAATGGCGGATGTAGTAATAGTAAACGAAAACGCTTATTTTCCAATGCTTCAACTTTCCAACGAAATAAAACGATTGATGTTTATATCAAAGCCAGTTCTTTTTATTTCTTCTCCATTATAAATTTCATCTCCATTATATGTTTATATTTGTGATCTTATAATTTCATTAAAATGTTTTTCTTTGCTTTTAAAATTCTCGAATACCACTTCTAGTATCGCTGTGTGGAACAATTGGAATATTGGAAATTACAAAGTGGATACTAGAATGAGCAAACAAAAAAAATCAAATGTCAAACTAGTATTTTCATCTCTTCTTATTTTAGTAGTTCGTTTTGCATGCATTTATGAAAATATTGCTCGACAAATTAGGTTTATATTTTGTCAGAAAGTTATAAAGTAGGTGAGGCACTTAAAATGTTCAGTAAAGATTTATATGTAATCACATTATAAATATGTTTTACCTCTATACGTACATATATTCCTACAATCATGATCTTTATTTTTTAAATGTATGTATTTTCGCGTACATTAGTTGAAAAATAAATGATATTATTCCCAATATGGGATAAGTTTAAAAAGATCCGAATAAATTTTTATGTTTAAAAATTGCTTTCATATACAAAATCAAAAACATTTTTGATCACCCATATATACAGCTACGCACATAATTAGCTAAAATGTTGAACTTATTACGTAAAAATAAAAAAATTTGGTATATTTTGGAATTTTGTTAATAAAATAAATCGCTGGGCTTAAAAATAGCATCCTCCGAATTCGGGGTTAAAATGAGTATGGGCTGAGAGAAGGTTCTCCAGATTAAGAATATATATATATATAGCCGCCCCAAACTTCTACTTTTTGTGATATTTGTATTTCAAGTTAAAAATTTAACAATTTTAAGTTTGTAATTTTTGATTTATAATGATTGTAATATTGTTTCTACATATTTATATTTTATTAATTATTGTAAAAATAGCTCAAATAAATTATTTAAATTATTAAATTAAATTAATTAATTAAAATTAAATATTTAAATTTAAATTAATTAATAAAATTAATAAATAAAAATATTGCATACATTTATACAATAAATTTGATTTATTCGCACATCCGCACGCAGAAAATGAATATACCGTGCACTTTTCGCACACTAACACTTCACTAAATTGTTTCGACATATATATTTTTTATTAATTATTGCACAAATAGCTTTAATTCAACATTTTAATTCTTATTCATTTTGATTTATTCGATGGGATGGTATCTAAAGCCCACCCGATAGTATTACTGTTTTGAATCAAGAATTATGTATAATCTTTCTTTTTTATTTATATGGGTTCGTTTGCAAAATATGTAGATATGGTAACACTTATTACTTGTTGGTATGCAACTCTTGGTTTTGTACGAATAAATCAAACAAAAAGTGAAATGTTGAATTAAATATAATAAATAAATATGTGAAACATTTTAGTTAAGTGATAGCAAATGAAAAGTGCTTAGTATAAGTGTAAAATTCATAATAAATCGAAAAATTGCATACTTAAAATTGTTAAATTTTTAACTTAAGTGCTATTCTAAACCAAAAAAATATTTAACAACTTCTTAATGAGTCTAACTTTGTAAACTACTTAACAAAGAAAAAAAAATATAAATTATATATGTATATTCAGTATTGTCTATATATATATTATGTCCATATATTTTGGATTTTAGAAAAAAACAATTGAAACTAAATTGAAGAGTAACAAATTAAACAGATTAGATTCGTATTTTTCTGATGTAAGCCTAGTTGTAACAAATTATACATACATACATATATACTTACAATCTTTACTTAAAATATATAAACAATAATAAATACATAATGGCGCTGGCTAAAACTTCAACCAATATGTCTAACATCCATGGACCAAATCATTGTATAGGCATACAACTAATAGACATTTGGCTGTGAATACTTTCACACAGCTGAGATCACTTGACTGTGAATACTACTCCTGCACAGAACCCTAAATAAAAGGACTGTAAAAGAACTTTACTTATGAAAATGATTTTTAATGGAAATTTTAATGACAAATGAAAACTAATAATATTGTAAAGGCTTCTTCTACTTAAAAAATTCTATTTCTTTCATTCTAAAATTATTCCCCTGTGAATGTATGGGTGAAAAATTTGGAATTTGTTACTTGTAGGTTTGTACCGTTCTCCAAATCGACAGTTTGTTACAGGTCCTATAGTTGAATGACTATTAAAATGCTTAAACTTCCTCTTTAATAGGGTTTGAATAACCGTGATAAGAGATGTATATATTTTATGTGGTTCAGAAAAATGAGAATCGTGATTTGATTTACATTTGCTGCAACAGTATTTTTTTTAAATAAGTAAAGAAATTAGAATTGAAATACGGCAACTAGTTATCAATTATCATAAAAACAGCAAGTAGGAATTATAATGTAGCGAAAAATATACAAGGCAAGCCTAGGGAGTGGTCGACCACTGACTGACTGACTTTCATCATGGGCAAAGCGTAAAATTTTGGCAAAAATTCAGGAAAATCCTCTGGTTTCGGCTATATAGAAATAACAAAAGGTTTGGAAAACTTGAAAATTACATCAATGCATCCAGAAACTGTAAGAAAGTGTTTGAGAGATACCGGGTTTCATAGCCGTGCACCCAGTAATAAACCGTTTACTAAAACAATTACACTAATAATAATAATTATATAATGTAATTTTAAATGTAATTATTAATGTAATTGTTACTAAAACATGTTGATTTCGCTACAAAATATGTTGATACAGATGAATATTTTTGAGCCAACGTCTTATTTAGTGATGAAAACAAGTTCAACTGTGATGGAAAACAAAAGTATGGCGCTAAAACCAATAAGCGTTTTAGTCAAAAAACTTGCTTCCTACAGTCAAACACGGGGGCCGTTCCGTAATGGTGTGGGGTTGTACGTCAGCACCTGGCGTGGGGAATTTCGTATTTATCAAATTTACTGTAATTTAATGTATTTGAATTTACTAAAAGACAATCGGAGGCAATCGGCAGATAAAATGGTTCTTGCAGAGGGTTGGTACTTCCAATAAGACAATGACCCAAGGCATACTGCACGTGTTGTTAGGGAATGGCTGCTATATAACATGCCTTATCAACTTCATTCTCCTCCCCAGTCTTCTGATTTGAACCCAATAGAGTATTTATGGGATGAACTCGATCGTCGTATCAGAAAAAAGACGATAAAAAATAAGCAGAACCTTAAAAATGCACTATTCCTGGAATGAGGTCGTATTTCAAGGATTATACAAAAAAAAAAAGTTTTTTTCAATGAAAAACAAATTGAACACTGTTCTTCAGAGCCAATGGGGTACCACTAATGATTTAATATTAATTGATTAATTGATTTAAATATTATTATTTTTTTTTTTTGAAAATACGTTTTTGTTTGGAGTATGTAGACTTTTTTGTGTTTTGAAAATAATTTTTATAAAATATCCTTAATAAATATTTGTTTTCTCTTGTTTGCAATTCGTTTGGTATATATCTTATTGATCCATTGCGCATAGATGGGTTAGAGCTTCACTTTTCAGGGATGTATGTAGATTTTATTAGGCCACTGTATATTAGTAAAGAAAATTTCTTATGTCAGTCATGGAAGAGTTATTTTAGGAAATTTTGGTTTTAATTTTAAACTAAATTGTTCAAATAAAAAGGTTTATTTGGAAGGTAAACATAAATACTAATATATTATATATATGAAAGTGAACACATATCTTCACGACCTTTCTTTCTTCTTCACTGCACACACTAATACTCCGCAACTATTGGATGTTACGTTTGATAGTCTGCACTCCACATACGACCGCGATCATTACCAAGATACAGAGCCGCATCTAGATAATCAAATTGCTAGCCGGCAGCACCTGGGACAAGGACAAAGACTACGCAGCCCCAATATGGTCGCCTGGATGCAGCTGGGGAAGATCCAGACTTGCAATAACACCGCACTCCGGACAATCACAGGATATATCTTGATGTCGTCTATCGAACATCTGCACAGTGGGGCCCATATAATCCCGATTAAGGAGCACAACTCACTCCTCTCCTATCAGTTCCTACTAGAATATTTCGCAGAAATCATCCCTGCAGTCTCCTGCTCGGAGCGGAATCGCCCCCTGAGAACATCAAGAGAACATTCCTGCAATACGTCGTCGAGATCTTTGCCGACCAAACTTCTGACGAGACTACCTTCAGACGAGTGCTGGACGACATTCACAGTAGAGCTGTTAACACCCTCACTGACTACCTCCGAGTGAATGACGTCCTTGGAGTCCCATCAGCACCCATCGCAGAACAAGAGCTACAGTTGCCACCTGAAACCAGAATGACCCTTGAAACTAACTCACCTAACACCCCTTTCCTTAAATTATTAACAACATATAAAATTCTAAATGTGTTGTTTTTTTCAAACCTTATTAAATTTTTAAATACGTATATACATACATATAAATATATACACTACAAAATTCCCATTCCGCTTCACTGGCACATATGCATGTGTATTACTTAAAGATTTAATTTTTTAAAACGAAACCTTTATTATCTTAAAGGCTCCATTGACATTATTTCGTTGCATTGAGAAATTTCGATAGAAGTACTAAATTAAAATAATTCGTCGTGAAGATACATATGTAGAAATGACAAAAGATGCATTCGGAAATTGTTATATCGTAAAAAGGTGACGTAAAACAGTTATTTCGATGCATTATGCTTCAAATTACAATACCTCGTATTGAAGTATTTGCCCTTTAAGCAATTGACATTCATTATTTGTTTGCTTCAAATTACGTCGTATATGCCCTCCAACTGTGCGAGTCGATTTCAGTTGTATCTGTTGATTCATAACCTTAATTGATCCGTATATTGTAATCCAATGAGCGAATCTTAGCGGAAAAAATAGTAAATGTACCGGAAACTTCGACGAAAAGTGGTCAGTTAATAAAAATTTTAAAATTTGAATCGTGCCTGCCTACTTCTACATTGCCTTTAAAAGATGATTCAATAAATTTAAAATATTGATACTTTAGAAAATAAAATTTTTTGGCACATAATTAGAAGCACACAATTCGAATCTTGAGGTAACTAACAGTATAATTAGTGCTTCGTCTTCTCTGACAATATAAGTATATCCCAAATTTAAAACAAATTGTACCATTGGATCTCTTAATTCGACTTACGACCGCTCTCATGACATTGAATTCTACGTAACAGTAACCCCGATTATTATTCATCTAAGGACTATCAATTCGGTAACATTCTTCAAGATAATGTCCCGAAGATTTTCTTTTTCTACAAAAGAATTACGACTTTGTTATGATTTGATATTTATAAAAAAGAAGTTTAATATGTTTTAATTTTCCAGAGTGATTTCTAAAACCGTGCATTCCAATGCACTTCTATATGTATAT
The DNA here is from genome assembly GCA_021498325.1 of Bactrocera minax. Lineage (NCBI taxonomy): Eukaryota > Metazoa > Arthropoda > Insecta > Diptera > Tephritidae > Bactrocera > Bactrocera minax. The sequence continues at coordinate 508,572 of JAKEEE010000055.1, read as the reverse complement.
ATACATATGTATAATCATTATATATTGCATTTGGCGATAGTATTATATTCACAATATTCACAAAACATATTTACATTTTTCACTTTTAATGGATCAATTCGGTAATATAGCAAAAGTAAAGTCAAGTCAATTTTAAAATTTGGTAAGCCAAAAAAAAAAGGTTTTCTGAAATTTTGGCTGTTAAAAAACTAATACATTGCAAAAATCAAAGCCAATATTTTAGTCGAGATCTATCACAAATGTGTGCGAAGTTGAATTAATTGTTGATATGCCTGCATTAACTCAAAAGTAAATGTTTTGAGATAGCCAATATGTGTGCGTAATAAAGGCGCGATAGCGGATAAAAAATTTTTGTTTTAATCTTTAAAAATGTTTGTGTTGGTTTTGGATTTCCTTTACTGCATTTGATTGTAAGACATTCAAGTAAAAAAAATATGTATAAAGAAAAAATTGTGCCGTCAGATCCAATGTTCCAGAATAAATATTTCTGTTACGAATTATGAGCAAAATTTTGTATTTGTTATTTTAGATAATTATTATGTAATAATTAGTTGAACGTTTTATTTTATAGCAGATTGAATCGTGCGTGCGGATAACAGTGCAAATCCCGAAGGATGCGGCGCAACGTTTACGCCAGATGGCAACGGAGGGCAACCCAGCCCTCCATGCTCTCGGTATTATGTCTGTGCAGTTGGATGGCGACTCTGTGATAACCATAAAATTACCAGGGCAGGAGATCAATTTAAAAACTATAGGTATTTGTAATTATTTACATTTCACGAGGGTTTGAAACATGTCTTAAATATCGTTTAGATAATGTGGTGGAAGGTTCATCGAACGGAACGGGACAGGCGTTGGGCGATTTTACACAACTGTTGAATACTGGTGGAAGTGCGATCGGTTGTCTTAGCGACCAGTTAACAAGTGGAACATTTTCACAAATGCAATGTCGCATCCCGTCACAAAACACCAACCTTGCCAACAAACAAGTACTTCAATCATCACATTTGCAGAAACATCAGCTAGTACAGGAAAGGCGTAATATGCTGCTTGGGGGGCCAAGTACAAGTAGTGCAGCTCAAGCTCTTCTGCAAAAACAACAACATCAAAACCCTAACCAGCAACAATTAGTTCAAGGTCAATCACTGTTCAAGCCACCAAACACAGTTTGTCCTATGGATGGAAAAGTTCCAGTACCACCAATACCATCAAGTTTAAATAGCGGCTCCAATAAAAGGGATTATCCATTTGTTAGTATGAGACAAGCTCGTGTTTTACAAGGTCGGGAAAATGCAATGAATAGTGGTCTAGTAAATTCTAACCGAGCGTTTTCAACAAGTGTTTCTCAGTCTTTACAAATGTTGCAAAATGGACAAATAGAACTTACAAGTGCTTTGCCATCGTCTGCTAATCTACCACTAAAAGTTATAAAAAATTCTCCCAATATGGATCGTTTGCCTTCAACATCTGCTTTAGCCGGGAATAACTCCCAGTTTTTGCAACCTCCACCACCCCCGTATCCGGGTATGGGGACAGCAACAGCAAATGTTGTAAACAAACCGGTCTCCCAAATAAACAAAACCGTTCAAAATTATTTGCAAGAAGGAGGCCCACCAGTCGCGGCTTTTCCGACAACTAATTCTACGTCGCTTATTAACAATAATATTGCAATTTCTTCACCCCTGCTTGTGAATTTATTACAAAATGATGTAAACTCGAGTACAAATCAAGTAAAATTGTCGCCACAAGCTTCTTTGAAGCAACAGCTATCATTGCCGTTACAATCGACGAACCAGCAACAGCCAAAACAAAACCAACATCAACAGTTATTGAGTTCACCAATACGAACGCAATCAACACCCAATGACACAATGATAGACCACAAACACGCTCAGCAACAACAGCAGGCACAATTGTTACATTCGGAAAACACTTTGATGGGTACATCTGCAATAGGCATGCCTTTATCGCCCGGTGTTAATACGAGCATGCGGAACTTACATCAGCAGCAACCACAACAGATTATAACAAGTCCTGGAAGCAATATATTTGGACATCACCAAATGCAATCTAACTTTCAGCCCCAACATGTTGGATCCCAGCAAAATCATTTTTTGCGACAACAAAGTCAGCAACAGTTGCAGGCGGCTGTTGTTTCGATTCCGGGTACTCCTTCACAACGTTTCATGCATCAACAACAATCCTTCCAGCAATCTCAAATAATACATAATAATCAGGCATCTCAACAGAATGGTGTTGGTGGAATCATATTGGCTAATTTGCATCAACAGCAATCATCAAATGTACGGCAAGCTCGTCCCTTAGGCGTAATGACAGGACACGTGGCTGTGCAGCAACAACCGCAACAAGCTCATCAGTTTCTCTCCTCAGGTGGCATGTCACCTGCGGCGTCGCATTCACCTGCCTCTAGCCACCATTCGATGCATAGTCCATTAATGGGCACACACCAACAGCAAATACTGTCGCCTTCCACAACACCAGATAAATCGCCACACTCTCATACGCCACAACAGCAATCACATCAGTTACTACTGCAGCAGCAACATAATCAATTACAACAACAGCAGACAGCGATAATTTTACCCCCAGCAGCATCGCCGTCGTCCAGCAATGTTAATATTAATCACAACTCACAAGTACCTTCAGCGTCATCTTTATCCGGAGCGAGATCCACTACATGTAGCGGTGCCTCTTTGATAAATACAATACCTCCACCACCCGATTATAATCAAACACCTAACCTAACAACACGCTGGCCTGTAATTAATAAACCGATGGATTCTGAAACTAAAAGTAGTTTCCAGGAGTTTGCTCGTTACCAAATGCAATACAACTTGCAACAGCAACAAATTAATAATACTCATCAATCGCAGCCAATGAAAGAAGATTTGCAAAAACAGCAATCCAGCAACAATTTTTCTAGTGCCGTAGGGAATACAATTGGGAGAATGGTGGGAGTATCTTCAATGGATAATGCGCCAAATGTATTATCAGATCCTTTAATAACTTTGTCAGATTTTGAAGCTTTAACAACAAATGATCTTGACGCTTTGCTACCAACACTAAACTGTGATTTGGATTCAACTCTTAGTTTGGATGACAAAAATGAATTGGAATCACTTTTGCAGGATGCAAAAGATCTAGACTTGGACCTAATTGAGGAAAATTTATCTGCTGTTGGCGTAGATATTGATGAGACAGCAGCTGCAGCATCATCACTTTTAGATGCAGAATCCGCACATTTGCCACCAAATGTCACACTTGGTCTTAATCCAATTCAGTTTGAACAAAATGGACAAATATCACAAAACATACAAAATGAATCTTCTTTTATGGGTGACGACACCATAGTGGCCACTCAACAAAATCAGTTACAACTGCAGCTAAATATTGAATCACGGGATCTGGTTATGCCAAACCGATATAAACCGGAAGATAATGTTTTTATGTTAAATAATCAATCTAAACAGAAATTGCAGTTACCTCAAGTCATATCCCATTCTATACAACCAATGCAACATTCAAATCAGCATTTGCAAGAGGAGTCTGCGCTTCATCGAAGTAAAGTAGGCGGAAGAGCGGAGGACCTATCTACTCAGAAGCAATTTCTAATAAATCCTCTAACCGGTGAAATGGAACCAATGCAGAGCGATGATAGCGAAACAGAGGCAGAACAGGAAACTCAGCAAATGAATTCTATGTCGAAAAAACCGCGTACAGTGTCGACATTAATTAACAGCTTTAGTTGTAATCAACCAATCGAAAGTTTACCTAACTCTCTGTTTTTAGAAGATGATTCAAATTCGTGTGGTACCTCTGTGTCAAAAATTTCTGCCAATGAACAAAATAACGGAATCATACCCGGAGCAGGAAGTGATACAGAACGCTCACGTGATTCCTTAGTTTCCAACAAATCCCATCCAAAACGAGATGGCACTCATGTGCTAAACAAATCAGTTAATTCTCTTATCAATATTACTGAATTTGGTACTATTAAATCGCCGAATGCGAATTTTACCTCAGGAACAACATCTTCGGCTACTAGTGTTCTTCAAAAAAAGTCAAAATCAACTACGATACGGGAAAAACAACAGAATTACTTAAGAGAGAAAAAGCAATGTGCAAACATCACTTCTGGATCGACAAAGCCTAGAAGAACAAAAGCTAATGTAAAATCGAAGTCGGCTGCTTGCATGAATACAATACCATCTTCTACGTTATCGGAATCTACATCCGTAGTAGCAACTCCACGAACATCTGAAATGTGTAATAATAATGAAAAAATTAAATTGCGTTTAAAGTTGGAAAAGAAGGAACCGGTGTCTCCTGCCTATAAAGTAGATATTTCTTTTGTAGCTTCTCCAAAACTTCCAGTATCGGAAACGCCGGCGATGAGCACGTTAAACATGCCAACTCAAAGTAATAATAGTTTTCTACATAACAAGAATTTAAATCAAAATACAACAGTTTTATCGATTTCTTCACAGCAGCTACAAAATCCATTAGAAAATTCTTCTGCTGTACAACACCAATCGATTGCTTTCACAAATTTTACGGCACCGCAAATTGCCGCAAGTGCTAGTCCTAATTGCTCAACTGACGAACCACGAGTACCCCCATTACACATCAGTCTAAGAGGTGGGAAAAATTCGATTGTGATTAAAAGTAGTCGAAAAGATCGTAAGAAACCACAGAGTTTGCCAAACGCGTCTTCAGTTGTATTGAGTGGAGATAGTGAAGAACTTGGTTTTAAACATATAACTAATAGACAGTCACAAATGCAAACATTGCAAATATCGGATGTATGTACAGAGATTATGACTCAAGAAAAAACACAGCAATTGTACATTTCCCCAAATCCTACATCGTCAGTCTTTAGCTGTAGTGGAAGCGGTAACAATTCCGTGACATTAATAACATCAACACGTCTGCCAACATTGCCGATTTCCAGTGGTGATCTTTCATCGTCGGCAACGTCAATGACAATGTCTTCAGTGACAACGCCTTCCTTCTTGGGTAACAAAAATGGACTCACAATAAGTGCAATTAAATCGCTTGACGCAAAGAGCGGGAGTAGCTTAAATGATAATAAAAATAAAATAATTGGTTCGACCAATATAGGTACATTACCGTTTCCACCACAATTAATGCATCAATCAAAATATCAGAAGCATACGTCCCATCAACTGTCACAAACTTCTAAAGTTCCATCAAGCTTACCTGGGAGCATAACTTTATCCAATACATTATCCAACAATAATATAATAGCTTGTTCCGGTGAAAACTCTGTAAATATATCAAATCGTGGTGTAATAAATACAATCAATTTAAAGACAGCGGCGACAATTACAGCTATTGGTATTGGTGGAGGCAAACCACTGACAAAAAATCAAAAACCACCATCTTACATAACAGCTGTTCAGCAACTTCAACTTCAAAAGCATCAGCAAAAACAGTTGCTGAAACAAACACAATTTGGAGCTCTTAGTGAAAGTCAATCAGCTCAGGAAACACTTGTAGCAGTGACGACTATGCTGCCAAGTGCAACAACGCTAAAAAGAGTTACAGTACCAAAATCGTCCGCAGAACAAGATGATCTTGTTGTCAAATCAGAAAGTGTTACTTCAACAGCAGAAAGTATTGTAAATACGGAAGTCAAAATATCTACTTCAAATTTACCTACAGCATTGGCGAGTGCAGTTGTCGGTTTTAATAACCAATCACATGAAAATGTGCAACGTGAATCTATGCCAGCCATTCCAAATCCTGCAACCAATGGAATCGTAAGCGTAAATAACGTCGGTTCGAGTATTCAAGGAAATGTAGTTAGTACTTCATCACCTGCTCTAATTAATGTAACGCTCCGCAACTCGCCAGCAAGTAACGGAAGTGGCACGCCTGGTCATGGTAATGGAAATGGAATGGGTGAAGATAGTGGTATTGAGTCAATGGATGCGTTATCTGAAAAAAGTCCCCATCAACAATCCTCTAGTAGTCCAACTCAACAACAAATAAATAGCGCTAGTGGAAGTACAAGCAACGAAAAGTCTGCAGCAACATCTAGTGACGTAAAAAAGTCTTTGAAAAACGACATAAAGAAAGAAAAACTAGATCTTACCAATAATATAAATGAGAAAAATAAAACCGAATTAAACTTAAAACCACAACGAAAAGATAATTTGATGGATTATGCAGATGACGAAATTGAAAAGGCTTTGGCCAGAATGGAAGGATTTAAAGAAGATTACTTGGAAATTGACCCAAACACATCAACTATTGCCAGCACTGTTAAACGATCGCCTTCTATATCAATTGCAAACACGAAAAGTGCGATATCTCCTTCCAAAATCGAACCAACTATAAATAAAGCGTTATCAGAACATATTGGCGAAATTTCAACAGATAATACTGTTATAATAAATAAATTATCGGAACAAATAATTGAATCCATTACCGCTAAGGAAAAGAACACTTCACAATATACAGATGAAAATATTGTAATAGATAATAAATATAAAGAGGGTAGTGTAGAAAATCTAATTTGTTCTAGAAATCTTGATATCAAGACAATTGAAAAGCTAGTAACAGATGGAGGAGGTAGGATGAATTTTGAAAATAAAAAACAAGGTGATGAATCTAATATGGAATACCCAATTTCCATTGAAATTCCAACGCAAAGTGAAGCGGAATGTAACCGAATTCGCACTCGTGCTAGTAGTCGATTAGAAAGTCCCTTGGATGTAAATAAATCAAGTCCAACATCGAATGAATCAAATGCAAATTATTCTGTTATCACTAGCAACAAGCAAGTCATCACGACGCGAGCACCTTCAATTGGTAGTGTTACCCCACAATTAAACGTGACATGTGCTGGTACTGAGGCTCAGCTTGGTGTAGGAAATAAGCGTAAGCGTCAGGAATCTGATACTAGTGCTAATAACCCTCAACACAATGAATGTACTGAGGAAAAACGTTTACGGTCAGGCAGTATAAGCAGTGCTACAAGCAATGTTCCAACTGGTGATAATGATAGGAATGTAAACGATTTGTCTTCAGGAAATGATGTGCAGGATGCTTCAAAAATCAACTGTAGCAGAAATTGTGAAGAATCTTCTGACTCTGATGAACCATTAATCGAAGTGGCTGAAAAAGTAAGAAATTCAAAGGCCGGCAATGTTGGAAGCTTTAACACTACGGAAACAACTCTTCAGGCAACGCGGGTAAATTTAGCAGCATCAGGAAAATCGGAGTTTTGCAATACATCCAGTTTGGAAAAATCTCGCAATAGTCGAACAATAATACATCCAAATAGTAAGTAATTTTCCAATGTTTGCAATTTACAAAATAATATTTGCGCTTTTAAACTGGAAAATATAATATCATTTCATTCAATGATAAATTTTGAAAGTAAAGTTAAAAACATTTCAATAGTGGTTTAACAGCTAATATGAAGTCGAATAGCCATTTCTGAGCGTCCTACATTGCATAAAGCGTTTTCATTAGTCTGTATTTTTCGAAAACACATTTCTTCATACCTCTTCTTACATTTCCAATGAAATTTAAGTCAAGAGGTTGAGCTGGCCACTCTCTCGTCTCCCATGCTCCCTCGTCAATATTATTATCTCTAAAAAAAACTATTTGACTTGTTGAAAGGCTCATTTATGCACCCTTTCTTCCTCTGTATACATAGGCTTAATCTCTTCTGTTATTTCGATAACTTTGAGCTGTCCCATAATGGCTAGAATTTTTTGTATGGGCCATTATATGGCATTGTATAAAGCAGCGACATACTTTCATAAAATATTTCGTCTTTTTAACTTTTTACTACTTTATGGGGTTATGGTCAAACTGCAATCTCTTTTTCTAGTGTCGCATAGTTAAAAGTGGTAATTTATGTGGACGTTTAGATGTAACCAATTTTTAACGTTCTGAAACCTAATATTTGGGTGCCTTCATAAAAATTAAATAATTTTCCCATCAGTTTATTCCTTTGTTCATTCTTTTAGGCCACATGTTTCTAGTTTGCATAATTTTCGCGAAAGTCCAATTATTCTTTGAATTAATTTTTTCAAACCTTCACCTAATGGTTGTTTCTAACACCCAAAAATAAAATGAAGATGGATATATCCTGTTATATAAATGATTATATATACAAAATGGTCAGGATGGCGACGAGTTGAATTCCGGATGTCTGTCGTCCGTTCGTCTGTTCGTGTGTCGGTGCAAGTGATAATTTAAGTAAAAATTAAGATATTCAGATGAAACTTGGTACATATTTCCCTTGACACTCTAAGGAGGTTGGTATTACAAATAGGCACAATCGGACCATTGCTATGCCCACAAAACACCTTTAATCGGAAAACTATAAAGGGCTATAACTAAGTCGCAAATTATGATACGAAATTATAATTTAGTGCGTGGCATCGAAATAGGTAGGGGCATCTGATCATCATGGTCCCGCCTTCTAATGGGTTTAATTTAAATATCTCACAAACCACTGAAGCTATATCAACTAAACTCGCTGAGAACAAGTCTTTCCAACACCTCCTCAAACATTGTGAAAACTGATAAAATCACATATTAACTACTCCAACCCCCCACACAACGGTTATGTTGAAAACTACTTAAAGTGTGATAACTCACTAAAGAAACACTCCAGAAGCGTAAAATGTTATAGTAAAGTAAGAATAAGAGGGCTAATAAATATGATATAAAATATGTAGGAGTCGGTGTAAAAATTGGACAATGGGCATTGCACCGTTCACTTTAGGTGAAATTCTATATCTCATAAACGACTTAACCTTTTTCAACCTGACATCCTTATATTACATTGTATGGGCGAAATCGGACTACGTGGTGTGTTCAAAAAAGAATAAAAATGTCCTTCGACTTTAATGGTATAGTGCATCATGAATTTGAAAGCAATTCGAAAAAAACTTTTGCTCAGTTCTGCTCACATTTCGTTGCTTTTCGTGAATTCTTGGCCAAAAACAAAACTGTAACGATGCGCCAGCCTCCATGTTCGCCAGACATGACTCCGTGTAACTTTTTCCTATTTCCAAAAATAAAGGGAACCTTAAAGGGCAGTCGTTTTACAAGTATAGATTATATTAAAAGCGCATCACTGAAAGAGCTAAAGGGTTATCCCAAAAATCGAGCTTGAGAAGCGTTTCGACCATCAGAAGAAGCGCTGGCATAAGTGCATAATATCGAATGGAGACTTTTGATGGCGACAACATTAATGTAGACGAATCAATAAATATTTTTTTCAAAAAACGAAAATTCCCGTTATATTTTGAACACATCACGACAACCTCTCCTATTTCCTATATAACAATTTTAAATTTCATCAAATTTTTTCACTGCAATACATAAATCAGACAATAAAAATGGTTTAAATCGGACCATAACTTCTCAAGATCCTAGATACCGATTATGTGGACCTCAGTGTCTATGGCTGAATTTGTACCGAAAATATCGAACAATATGTGAGACATATTGATATTCAGAGATATTCTTTTCCAGATAAAAATGTGCCCTTGTGTCAAAAAGTGGTAAAATCGGGCAAATACGGGCCCTCGCCCCCATATAACTTGTATGAGAATTTTTAAAATTTCGGCTCATACCGTGTCAATATGTCAATATGTAAGATATCTCAACAATATTAAATGAATGTATAATCTTGAATTTCCTATAGTTTGGCGGCAAAAATAAGTGAAATGGATATACGAATAACCCCACCATCCATATACTATATATAATGATTATCGTTATTCTAGTGAACTCTCTGCCAAACATGTCCGTCATATTTTGAGTATGTCATATTTTGAGTATGACCTGAAAGTATTTCCCTGCCTTGGATCCTTAAAAATTGCGAGAGTATAAAATGTTCGGCTGCATCCGAACTTCATCCTTCCATACTTGTTTTATTTATTTGTGAACGTTTCCAATTGAATAAGTTACGACATTGATCTGCAAAAAATTTTTGGTTTAAAATATTTTGTGAAGACGTATTTTTCAAAAGATTTACTTCGTGTGGGAGTTTTTTTTGTTGTGAAGTACTTTCAAGCAATTATGAAGTCTTTTGATGTATTAACATGATGTATTAATTTATTCTTTTAACAAATTGTGTATATCGTTTCTGTTGACAATTTAAATTAGATGTTAGTCAATTGCATTAAATTTTAATTAAATAAATGCTTTTAATTTGTTTCTGTAGAAAGTGCTTCTCAAAAATATAAACTTGGGTATCTCTGCGTATGGTACTCTGCGTATTTCAGAGTACTGAGATCAGTAGGCAATACAAAATACTCTTATGGTAGCCGTGGCTAGTACATTCATAACTAATTAAAAATTACTTTAAATAAAAAGAATAAAATTAATTAAATAATTAATAAAAATACGACACCAAAAACTAAGGCAATCGGTTAATAATAAATTTTGTTATCAACGAATATCTAATTCAATGCAACATTTTTTTAATGAAGTTTGTAAAGATTTGGAAATATTTCACACAACTTTATGACAATAAGTGTTATTGAATTTGTTCCACAGAGTTGAAAATTTAATTAGAAAATGATTAGCGATGAAAATTTCAGAACCAAGCACTTCATGCTCCGTTTCTCATTTACAAAAGTTAATCAGTTTCTGTCCCTCCTGAAAAATAGAAAACTGAACTTAGCCTTAATTAAAAATAATGGAACAATAATTATTTTATTGGTTTTTTTTATTCTATATAATTATTTTTGTTACAATTGATGATTACCATAAGTAATTATATTAATCATTATATTTACCGAACTCAAGTAATCCTTAGATTACTTATCGTAATATAAATATAATATGGCTGGAATGCTCTACAATGATATAAAACTACGTTTATAATTACATTGTGATTATATCAGTATGAAATTTCTTTAGAAACCTCTTTTGCTGTCAATACAATTGGAGGTGTGCCAAGCGAGTCTTCCCCTACTAGTCAAATAAAATCTGCGACATCTACGTTAACAATTGGAGCAATAAAAAATAGCAATGGTAAACATGGTTAATGTATTATAATAATAATCATCAAAGCAACTGTCACTTGTTTTTTATTTCTAGGTACAACTAGCACCTCAGCTTCAGGAGATTCAAATTCAACTACCAACAATGCTTCCGTTTTTATCTCGGCCATGTCTAATGTGCATTGTACTCGTGGCAATGCAAATTCCAGCTCTGGATTTGCTGGGGGAGGCGGAATAAACAACAACAATAACATTAGTGAGGAGAAAATTGGAACACGACGTAGTGTTCGCACAAACGCGGGTGTACATAAAAATGTATACGGACGCTTGAACAGTTCTGGAGTGCCAACAACGACGTTGTCTGCCCAAAACACAGATCAAACGAAAGCTTCCATATTGTCGAAAACTGTCGGTGTACATGGAAATGAAAATATGAGTGTCGTTGAAGTCCGGAGGAAAACCAGGAGCGCAGGTTAGTTTCATATTATAGTATATATTAAAAATTTGTTTAAGATTCTAATATAAAAAGACTTATATTTTCAATATAATTAATGAGTTCATCGGTTTCACTCACAATGTTTATAAAAATCAGTTTAAAGTTCGGATATTATATCTTTGTTTAGATCCGAGCGTTCGTAACTATAAGTAATAAAAACATCAATTTCCCTTTAGTAGTTGATTATACAGAAGTTAAAATAAGCGGTATGGTTTTCTTGATGTTTTATATGCTTTTAACCAGATTTTTATTGTTTTTACACTAATAACTACGAATATATGTTTCACAATTTTTAAATCAATTAATTTTTCACTAATTTACATTTCCTACAAATAAAATGCAAGCAGGAATACGTAGCCTTCTATCACCACAACCATGATCTCGATATTGGCTTCTGAATTCAATTCTTATTCGTCTGAAATGTAATAATGGATTTAGTTTTGGTTTTGTGTAAGTCTTGCTTATTAAATTTCATAAAACTCAGAGTAACTTCTTTGAATTTGGGGAAACATCCCGATTTTCAAAGAAATACCTTCAAGAAAAATGTACAGAGTAAAGATATGTAATTTTTGGCTACAAACAAACATTTCATTTGTCTGTTTTCCTCATGAAGCTGCCAGTATTTACAGAACCGTTTATTTTAAGTCATCTTTACGCCCCAGTAAAATATGAATCAATATATACATACAGTTTGTCAATTAATTGTTTGCAAAATGAAAAACAACCTTAAAATTCAGTTTTAGGCTTAGTTTTTAATAACAGAGATAAATGTTTTGAGTTTTCTTTTTTCATAATATTATAGGTGAAATGAATGTATTTTAAATCTATTTAAGGTACAAAAATTTCAAAGTCAAAACATAAACTTAAAAAACAACAAAATGTATATCAACTCAAATATTTTGCTATTAATTAATTCTTTGAAAAATGCTAACACAAGTCGGAAAGCCAAACGAGAAGACCAAATGGATTTTTTTCGGCGACATAATCAAACTTGCGTGTTTTTCTTATGATTGGATAAGTTGTTTGTGTTGTTGTTGTTGTTGTTGTTGTGTAATACATAGGGAAAATCTCATTAAGTTGGTTTATTTTAACCACCACAAAAGAACATGACCTAAAAATTGTCTGAAATGTATTCAATTAAACTTAGAATAATTTTTAATATAATTAATCCTGATGAAACTTATTGAATTAAACTACTCAGAAGGCAGATCTTCGAAGCTCAATAATATAGATGCGGCCGGGTATGATTCCGTTATTTTGTTCATTGGCAGAAATTTTTGACACAGAGGTACCACATGAATTTGAATCATCTTCTAAAAACAGAGAGGTAAACTTTCGATTGGTTGATTACAACTAAAGCTGTTAATTAATGTCGACACTGTACGCGGTTTTTTCGACATAGAATTCATTTGCTGAGTTTCCTGTTCTGCCTCTGTTTCGCTATCATCGCTCTGCATTGGTTCCATGTCACCGGTTAGAGGATTTATTAGAAATTGCTTCTGAGTAGATAAGTCCTCCGCTCTTCCGCCTACTTTACTCCGATGAAGCGCAGACTCCTCTTGCAAATGCTGATTTGAATGTTGATTGGTTGTATAGAATGGGATATGACTTGAGGTAACTGCAATTTCTGTTTAGATTGATTATTTAACATAAAAACATTATCTTCCGGTTTATATCGGTTTGGCATAACCAGATCCCGTGATTCAATATTTAGCTGCAGTTGTAACTGATTTTGTTGAGTGGCCACTATGGTGTCGTCACCCACAAAAGAAGATTCATTTTGTATGTTTTGTGATATTTGTCCATTTTGTTCAAACTGAATTGGATTAAGACCAAGTGTGACATTTGGTGGCAAATGTGCGGATTCTGCATCTAAAAGTGATGATGCTGCAGCTGCTGTCTCATCAATATCTACGCCAACAGCAGATAAATTTTCCTCAATTAGGTCCAAGTCTAGATCTTTTGCATCCTGCAAAAGTGATTCCAATTCATTTTTGAGTTGAATCCAAATCACAGTTTAGTGTTGGTAGCAAAGCGTCAAGATCATTTGTTGTTAAAGCTTCAAAATCTGACAAAGTTATTAAAGGATCTGATAATACATTAGGCGCATTATCCATCGAAGATACTCCCACCATTCTCCCAATTGTATTCCCTACGGCACTAGAAAAATGGTTGCTGGATTGCTGTTTTTGCAAATCTTCCTTCATTGGCTGCGATTGATGAGTATTATTAATTTTTGTGCTTCCCTATTATTTTTGTTCAACTTTTAATTTTTACTATTAAGGCAAACATATAGGGTTTTTGAACGAGTTCCCTATTATGTTTAAATGACTTATAACACAAAATGGATTTCATGTCACCAAAAAAATTCATAATTGTGAAATTTTTCGCGATGGGAATATTTGCCCAGCGGCATGACCACACACGATGTTATTTTGTCGCTGTCTCGACAACGACTGAACGATAGGGCTTAAGTGTACGTGTGAATACTCACAATGGTAATATTTCTATAAAAAATTAGAAAGAAGAAAAATTTTTTCTCAAATATACTTATGTTAGGAAAAAATTGGAACGTTACTATTTTATGTTATATAATTATCTATATAATCTTTTCTCTCCTTAAACTGTAAATTATCGGCGCTACTATAAAAAGGAATCATGTTAGCGACTAAATTACTAAGGCTCCCTTTTTAAGAAACATTTCAAAACTTCCTTTTGTTTACAATGGAATCGAAACTCACATCTCGATCTTTGTAAACATAAAAATAAGATTTTAAAATATAATACAGTGAAGATATAATAAGTTGTTGTATACAAGGACCAAGTTTAAAGCAATATTAGAATTTTTAGTTCAAATAATAATGTAAACATTCTATCCTAATTATGCTACATAAAAATATTATTTTATTGAATCAATTTTTTGTTCTCATTTTTACGATAATCCGATCCTTTTTATACTCCCCCAACATGTTGCAACTGAGTACAGTTGTTTTGTTCACCTAACCGTTGTTTGTAACATCTGAAACTAATGGAGATAGATATGGAGTCATATACAGCTGTTGACAGCTAATTAGAAACGCTCCCTTTTTCTAGGTGGTTGATGAGTATAATAATAAAATGTTTTGATATACCGTTATTTATTCTTCTAAAAGTCTTGCATTGTTTGTGTTACTCAATTTACTACTAAATTCTCTCGGTTTTGTAGTTGTGCAGTTGAAGTACTGTTAATTTTTTCCCACATAGTACATGCGTTACGTTATAGAAGGTAAGTAAAGTGCGACAGTTAATTAGAAACAGTTGTTTAAAGAAACAAAACTCCTCATGGTATTAATTTTTAATAATAATATTACTGATTTCTGGTAAGTATTTGTTTGAAAGTTCTTGTTTAAAATATAATAAAATGTTTTATTCAAGATTTGTTGTGGGGAAAAGCAGCAGCTCTACATCTGCCCTACGCAGCTCCATTTTTGACCTTCGTCAGCCTACAAAGAAATTGCGAATCAGGTCAAATGCTAAAAATAATTGTTTCCAATGCCCTTAAGCAGCATATACAGAAATTCGAAACTATTTCCAATGTTGCATGCAAAAAAAGATCCCGGAAAACTTCAACAGAAATAGAACAGAAGAACTTCACTGACATTCTACGTCAAATTCAAGACGAATATAATGTTCAAATATCCAAGAGAACAATTCCCCGGCGTTTGGCGAAATCTGGACTTCACGGCAGCGCAGCACACAAATAAACCACTTCTGACTAAAATTCAAAGGAAACGACGCGTAGACTTTGCCAACTCTCATTGGGCTTGGTCTACAACTCAATGAAAGTACGTCATTTGGAGCGATGAAACAAAAATTAATCGTATAAGTCCCGATGGTCGAAGGTATGTTCGCCGACCAATCAATCAAGGATTTGATACTCGCTATATTTCACGAGTAGTTAAACATGGTGGAGGATCAATCATGGTGTGGGATGTTTTCCCTGGAACAGGAATATTAAAAAATGTCACGTTGTCGTGGGCTGAGGAAAATTTGTCTGTTATATGGAAATTCCAACAAGATAACGATTCAAAGCACACGGCAAAGCTGAAAATTCGATCAATGTTTTGGAGTGGCCAGCCCAAACTTGAACCATATAGAACATCTCTGGGGTGACGCTAAAAGGGCCGTCAATACCAAAAATATCCCAAATGTGGGTGTCCTTTTTGAAGAAAATAGGACAATATGGCAAGCAATGCCAGTAGTGCGATGTCTGAGTCTTATAACGTCAATGCGCAATCGACGCGAAGCAGTAATAAAACAAAAGTGTTATGTAACAAAATACTAACTGAAAGTAAGCAAATTTTTGTAATATTATTTTTTGCTCATAAAATATTTTCGTTAGTAGTTGTTGCTAATTACTAATTAGTTGCCGCACTCAAATCGTTGATTCCACATGTTTTAGTAAAAACCTTAAAAAAAAAAACGAATTTAAGTAGGCATTTTTCTATTAGAGTTTAAGTTTATTGCATGGTTCAATAAAATGAGTGAGAAAATTGTAAAAATACGTAATTTATTGGAAAATAACATCATTTACTTCAAAATAAGTGGCCTTTGTAATTTGCTGTCAACAGCTGTATATAAAAATGATCAGAATGACGAGACGAGATGAATTTCGAGTGACTGTATGTCCGTCGGTCTGTGGAAGCGAGAACTTGACTAAAAATTAAGATATCTTCATAAAGCTTGGTACATATGATACTGTATGAAGTTATGAAGTTTGGTATTTCAGATGGAGGTATTCGGACTACTGCCACGCCCGCAAAATCGCGTTAAACGAAACTATAAAGTGCTGTAACCAAGCAACAAATTAAGATACAAACCTGTAATTTGGAACAGGGAGTCGCAGTAGTGATGGGCATCTGTTTAAAAATTTTGGGCTCTACTCCCGAATAAGTAATGTATATATATCTCACAAATCATTGAACCTATATCGACCAAACTTGCTCAGAACAAGTCTTTTTAGCACCTCATCATACACTAAGAAAATGAATAAAATCGGATGATAACCACGCACACCTATACAAAGGTTATGATGAAAAGTACTAAAAGTGAGTTAATCGCTAAGAAACACGTCAGAAAGATTAAATCTTACAGTAAATATGGAAGGAATCCTTGTCGAAATTGGAAAATGGGCGTTGCAGCGCCCACTCATAGAACGACTTAACATATCTCAAGAACGACTTAACTTATTTGAAGCAAGTTTGGTGTATAGAATTACTTTGATGTTTTTATGTTACAGTGTGAAAATGATACCGAATATGGGGACCTCAGTGCTTGTATCTGATTTTTTATCTGCAAGATAATAAAATTTAAAGATCATTATTATCTAGTAATAGTGTCAAAAATGGGTCAAATCGGGTCAAGCTTCCATACACTTAATGTAAACATTTTCGAACTTCCGGTTGACTTTATACTGTGTATATCGGTCAATATGTAAGATATCTTAAGAAAATTAAATGAATGTACAATCTAGAATATACTATAGTTTGGTGGTAAAAATTAGTAAAATCGAACTACGAATTACCCCAGCCTCCATATTCTACATATGATAACTATTGTTATTCTAGAGAACTCTATGCCAAACATGTCCGTAATATTTTGAGTTATCTTAATTCTCGAGCATATTTTAGTTTAATTCCAAAAGTAAATGTTATCTGTTCAGACCTTCCCCTATCCCCAATAAGTGATTTCCGACTGTTTAAATCATTTGTATAGGTAAATATGTGACATTTTAAAGGAAGTAAATGTTTTCTTAACATTTTGGTTTGGTTTGGTTTGGAGCATAATTTCGTTTGGTGCTGAATGTGAATAAAATCGGACTAAACCTTGGTCTAAACCCCATTCTTTTATTGTAATGATTTACGTCCTTATTTACTATTATGACTGTTGTATCTTCCGACAGCACTATTATCATGCATATATATGATTTGTGTTAGTTAGATTGACTTTATGAATACATAACCTAAAGTAAAAGTTAATATAATATAATGCCGAATATGATTGCAATCCACTTAAATTCGAATAAAAAATGTTGAATTCTTATGCAACAACAGCTGAAAGTATTTCCCCGCCTTTGAGCTTTGCAAATTGCAAGTATAAAATGTTCGGTTACGATGTTCAAGTTATATGAAGATACATTCTTGCTCTCTTACTCTCCGTAAAAATATTTAAACCTGCCAGAACGGTTTAAATATGCTTTGTCTGTTGTCTATGCACCGAAAATGCATTGTTTCTTACCAACCTCTCAAATTGGTCTCGCAGCCGCGATGAATGGGCTTAACTAATAACAAGGCATTATTATCTTCTTATGTTTGAATAAACTGTGGAGGAGATATCCGCCCAAGCACCACTGTGCGCTGAGGTGTGGAGGCACCCATGTCGGGGAATGAATTGTCAAAAGATAGCAATTTAATTGCTCTCCGCGAGTGGGACTGCACCGATAGTTCGGGGAACTAAGTTTTTTCTCCGCACTTTTGGTGATTTGTCGGCGTTGATGTACCTTTGGTGGACATCTATGGTATGGCAACTGAAGAACTAAAAGTTTAGTTTTGATACAGCTTTTGTAAAATTTGTGAAAACAACCTCTTACAAAATACTTATGGTTTTTGCATAATGTTCCTAATGTGTTACATATTTTTAATTAAAAAATGTTATTACAATTTTAAAGTAATTATATATATTTTATAAAATTTATTTAAAAACTAAAAATTTTTCAGTTATTGGTGAGGCGCAGTTAACTGAAGGACGAAGAAGACGAAACTCTCGCGATTATAAGTGACCATTGTCTTGCGCCTCGGCTACTAATTTAAATATATGCGACGATCGCGATATGAAACTAAGCGAATTTGGAGTTGAAGAACTCGAAAGCAAAAATTGCTTTTTATTAGCAGAGGCGCAGGATGAATGCTCAATGTATGCTTTAGCTGATGACAGTAAGAAAAATATTGACTACGAAGATGCAAGTGAGCGTAAAAATTCGTTGGTTGCTGTAAGTGCAGATACAAATGAGTACTTAAGCGTTTTTAGTGTTAATAAGGAAATTAGCTGTAACAATATACCAAACTCAACCTCGAGTACAGAGGTTATTGCAGAAATAGAAGATTTAGATTCGATGGGACGTCAGCATATAATGTTTTATAATAGCAGATTGGGATCAGAAGTTGAAAATAATTTGCTATCCGAAATTTCCCCTGTGAATCCATTAGATTGTAGTAGCTTTTCAGGTTACAATGAATTTAATTTGTGCCTGAACAATATACTAAGCTATGATGGTGAAGAAGTTATCCATGAACCTTTATCACCAAGAGCAATAATCTCGACAGAAAACATTGTCCGCCCAGGCGGAGTAGATTGTTCATCAAGTACGAAACCTCTAAGAAATATCCATGATTCTATGAAGGATTGGGGTCAGCATCTTATTCCAAGAAGTCAGGACCAGTTACATAATATTTTTGACATAGTTCATTTGAGTGAAGACATGGACTTACAGCCATACCAAGCAGACCCTCAAATAGAACCACACACAGTTAGGATTGAAAGTGGACTACATATTGTGACATCAGGGTTAGGAAAAGGTGAAGCTGATCAAGAACGACCAGTTACATAAGATGGATTTGATAATTACATGTGTCATCCATTAGCATGGGAGCAAACATCGATGTGGCAATAAACTCTATTAGAAG
Source organism: Bactrocera minax (assembly GCA_021498325.1). Classification (NCBI taxonomy): domain Eukaryota; kingdom Metazoa; phylum Arthropoda; class Insecta; order Diptera; family Tephritidae; genus Bactrocera; species Bactrocera minax. The sequence continues at coordinate 489,331 of JAKEEE010000055.1, read as the reverse complement.
TCATATGTAAATATGTTTATATTTTTTATTACAATGTATCTTCATTTATAACGTGAATACTATTTGGAGCTAGTAAACTCGACTGTATGTATGCACGGAAAATTAGATATATTATATAATTACAATTGTACTAATAAATAAAAAAAAACAACACATTTAATTAATTTATTAATACAATACTTAAAATAAACGATCGTTATAGAGATAAATGGCAGTCAGTTTTAGAAATATTAAAATAGAGCCTTCTCATAATACAATACATTTAAATTAATCAATTTGAATATTTTTGGTTATTGCATGTAGTATTTCTAGTCAAGAGGTTTAGAGAAAATAAAATCAAATAAACTGTAGTTATATAATATAAATTGAAATTAACAGAACATCATAATTTTCTTTCTAGAATTGTGAACGTTAATTTTTTGATGCATTGATTAAAGTTATTATATTTCAATATAGTTGTCGACATCATTAGCAAATGAACAACTATAAATTTCCTTTATTATTTATTTTTTGCCTTGTACTTTTTTGTTGCCTGGGAACAATATGGGTACAACGTAAATGACATATTTTTTGAGGAAAAAAATCCGGGCTCCATTATTTCATTTATGACATTCTCAAAATAGTGCTTCCTTTGTTGTTAAATTTGTTCCTTCTAAAATTATCGTTTAATTTGATTATATTTACTGATATTTACTGAAGGAATGCTTTTAATAACAATGGTTTATCAACGATTGTTCAATGTGATGATTTCGTAACACATCTGCTAAACATGCATTCTTTTTTACATAGCATTTGTATATTTGGGGTATACCTTAATTAATTTTCAGGGTCGATTAAATATTTTGTTATATAAATGTAAAATAATTGGACAATAATAGTCACTCATACAATAGATGTCCGTTCTTAGAAAATTATAAAATTAAATTGATTTTTATTTGTTGGAACGCAAATATTGAATACTTCTGCAGGCCTCGAATATTTTATTAAAGCTTGAATTAAATAATCCCTACGCAGAAATTTTTTATAAAGTAAATGACATTATAGCACAAACATCTAAGCAAAACATTTCCTTCTATCAAATGTGTTTAATAAAATGTTTGCAATATATTATAAAACTTTGAAAAACTGTAATATACGCAGAATATACACGCATGTACATAAGTTATTTTAAATACTTACTATATTATTTTCATGATTAAAAGTATTCTTAATGTATATTAAATTTATTCCTAAAATTATGAATAATGTATCATTATGGAAACGTTTTAATTTAACAAGCGACAATTTGTAATGATTATTGAAAGGGTAAATTGTCAAACCAACCCAAAAAAAAAAGAAAATATAAAATATGTATAAACATAAAGAATTTCGAAATGCAATATTACTAAAGAGAGAATTATTATTTAGTAAATAGGCCTTCGTAACTGAGACTTAAATTTAATTCAAATTATTGTAAGAATGCTATACATTTATGCCTACTTCTGTAAATATTGTAAATAAACAGAATGATGAAAGCAGATAATAGTTTATATGTATTTTTAAGTATTATTGTAAGTGTCACTATTTCCATTGAGGCGGACAGAGATTGTGTTGTAGATTATATTAATAATATGTGTATATATGTATCGGCTAGATACAGGCATAAGCGGTTGATATGTGCATTAATGATAAGTTTTTGCTTGAAAATTTAATTATATTTATTATCGTAATAGTTACGAAAAAATAATTGAAATGATTATTTAAGCACATAACAAATAAATAAAAACAAAGTGTCTTAAAAGAAATTTTAGAATTAAGTCCTATACACCATCTAATGAAATGTGAAAATTTAATATTTTATGGTAATTACAATATCATCTATAATGTTTACAAATTTAAAACAAAGATTAATATAGTTAATATAAAATTTACATTTACTTATATAAATGTATAATAGTAAGTATGCGAAGCGAATAATTTCATTTATAAGTGCATACCTACACTTTTTATTAATAACTCGAGAAAAAGTCAAAATAAATATATAAAAAGTAATTTGTTTTAATATTCAAGATCGAAAATGGAGAAGTTATTAACATAAACAGTTTAAAACATCTTATGATTATAATTATGACAATAATGTAACGACGCCCCAGTCTCCATATTCGCCAGACATAGCTCCGTGTGACTTCCTATTCCCAAAAATAAAGAGGACTTTAAAGGGGCGTCGTTTTATAAGTATAGATGACATTAAAAGCATATCGCTGAAGGAGCTAAAGGCTATCCCAAAAATCGAGTTTGAGAAGTGTTTCGACGATTGGAAAAAGCGCTGTCATAAGTGCAAAATATCGAGTGATACTATCTTGAAGGCGACAGCATTAATGTAGACAATGAATAAATTTTTTTTGTTCAAAAAACGAAAATTCCCGTTATATTTTGAACACACCACACCACCTATTGTTAGTGTAGTGTAAAAAGGACAAATGACTTCTATTTTAAGTTCATTTCTAAAAATAAATGAAAATATTCTTGTCAATCCGACCACGCCCAACTATACCCTCCATGTTAGAACACATGTTACGGTAATTTGAGCATAGAAGCGGCTGGGTAACCGTAGACCACAATTTCCATTCAATCCTACGATACCGGAGTTGACCGGGAAATTTTTATCCAGCCAAGGGCTGTTACTTCGAGAATCTAACCCTGTTTGGATCGGTAAGTAAAAAAAAAAAATTGTCATCATCAGAACAACTAGCAGAAGGGCTGCTCTAGATCCTTCTGATCCTTGCTGGCATTGAGTCCAACCCGGGCTTGGAGGAATTCTTCTGCCGCATATGCACTAAAAGGCTCCATCCAAACTCAACTTCGGTTAGGTGCAATACATGCAATGGATAAGGCAGTCTTAAGACCTGTTCAGGCCTTAAGTCACGCGGGGTGTGGACCACAAGTTATGTGGCCCCATGCTGCCAACGCACCACAGCGACACTTGCCTCTTCGCCAGTGCTAATAGCACCTAATTAGCGCAATGCACCGCCACTCCAGCCGAGTGGCCATCAAGGGACTTCAACGGTCCCCTGGAGCTCTAGTAGGGAGCATGACCCCCATTTTGACCAACCCCGCCCCCAACCTTTTCCCTGCTCGCATTGTGTGTGTGTCGGACCACAATACGTCGGAACATCACATCGGTCAGATGCAATTCCTGCTCTGATTGGTGTCCTTTCCCGACGTGTACCGGTTTGTGGCCCACAAATGACCGGGTACTACAGCTGCAACAAAGACCACCTGTACATCACTCCCTCACTCTCGGGATCACGACAGCTTTACTGCGCCGCGCGATTGCAACTTAACTGCTACGGACTCTCGCGGGAAGCCGGGAAGGCATGTCGATAACTGCGGTCCAATAAATCAAGTTAAACAGCCGCTCAGATCTTCTGAGATGTGCAGGTTTCAACGTTATACGTAAAGATCGCGAGCGAGATAATGGTGGTGATCTAGGTTTCATTTTACGCAACACAGTGCAATATCGTCTCATCGGTAGAGACATCGACCGCAGGGGTACTACTCTAGAATGTCAGCGCATAGCTATTCACCCAAGCGATATCAAGTTCGAAATATTTAATACCTTCATCCCCCAGTTACATGTTGCCCAACAGGATATCACCCGAACATAGATGCGCTATTTCGTGGTGAGAGTCGTTTAGTACTTGGCGACTTTAACACACACCACGATCTTTGGTATTTCAGCACAAATTCACCAAGAACACCTTCATCCACCTTCACTACTTATTCCAGCGAACGCAACCGCTGGCGATGGTCGATTCCGCAAGGTGATTGCTGCTGAACCGTGTCCCCACTGGAAAAATTGCGGAAATCCGCCCAAATTTCCCAGCCGAGTCGGCAATTTTAACAAACGAGCGCGACACCTTACACCAGGTCGATCCATGTGATCCTCGCATAAGGAATCTCGATTTGGAAATTCGATAACTGGCAAATCAGCATAAGCAGACGAAATGGGTAGAGAACCTGAAGTGTTGTAATCTCTCCGCCGGTTGACAAACCGGAAGGATGACAATTCGTCCAAATCCATTAGCCCAGACGCCATAAGCATGTTGATGGTAAAACACTTGGACTCAATGGGAGTTGTACCTTACCAAGATTCTCAACCTGTCGCTGTTCACTCTTCACATACCCGATATGTGGAAAGTGGGAAGAGTGGTCCCACTGCTGAAACCTGGGAAACCGACCAACCTAGCGGAGTCTTATCGTCCGATAACTCTCCTTCGGCCAGTAGTGAAGAAACTTGAAGCCTTGCAATTTCCGACTCATTCATCATCTGAGCCTAGCAGAACACCAACACTTGTGGTACAAAAAACTTGTGGTCTTAATCAAAAACCACCCTGTGAGAGGACAAAAGAAGGGTCAAAAGCTTTAACACAGTCAATCACACATCGCTACTGGAAGACATTGAACAAACTACTCTCCCTCCAGGGCTGAAGAGATACAATTTCGAGTCCGTACTACTTCGAGGCCAATATTATAAACTAAGAAGAATTAAACAGGGGGTTCCGCAGGGTGGTGTCCTCTCTCAACTACTGTTTAATTATTATATCTCGAAACTTCCTCAACCGAAAGAGGGAATCTCCGTTACCTCGTACGCTGACGATTGCACAACTTTGACGTTAATAATTAATAGTTGATCCTATATATACCTATCCAACTAATCAAGATGACGAGACGAGTTGAAATCTGGATGGCTATATCTCCAGCCGTCTGTCCGTGCAAATGACAACTTGAGTCCCTATTATGTATCTATAATGTTGCGAGTACAGTAGCCATAAGACAACAATATACAAAAAATTACATTACGACTACTAGCGCTGGCAAATGACTCGACTGTAGCCATTTTGTGGAAATTGTTATAGTAGGTACAAATGTTAAAATTAGGAAACTGCTAAAGAGCAGTTTACGAAAATTTGTTTTCAAAAAAGATTGCTGCTTTCTAAACACCATGAATATTTCAAGTTTTTATTTTCATACTTATTGTTGTGAAATAACAATTTCACGACGAATATACAAAACAATTCAAATCCACTAAATGAATTTAACTTCTAATAAACGTCATTGTTTTCCATTCCTTTATGTTTCATTTTACGATTTCTGTAAAAAATTTGAAGAATGATGGCAAATACTTTGATTGCGCAAAGTATACTTAGGATTAGGCAATTATACAATAGCATCCAACACAAATGTACCGGCAACTATAATCCAGCAGCCTTTCGCAATAGTGGTGTAAGACAGTGGCACCCTGAGGAGGTTGGTATAGCAGATGGGCAGAAGCAGACCTTTGCCACGCCCACCAAATACCGTCATTCGGAAAACTATGAAAGCTACAACTAGGCCACAAATTAAAATACGAAACTAATTTGGTACAGAGCATCGAAGAAGGGGGCATCAGCAGTTTAAATTTTGTTACTGTATATATCTCACAAACTACTAAAGCTAAATCGAACATAACGGTTACGCTGAAAATTAGTTTAGGTGCGCTAACTCGTGGAAGATAAACGTCAGAATCATTAAATTCTGCGGTACAGGTGATACCGAGAGGCTGCGTGGGAATCGGTGAAATATTGGATAACTGACACCGCGGACTTTTACGTCAAACCATTCAACTCAAACAATTTTAACCAAATTTGGTGAATGACACTATCCTAACATCTTTATATTACAATGTGAAAACGGACGGATTATGTTTACAACCACGTCCACCCTTTTAACACAATTTTATATTTCATCTAATTTTTTCATTTTACAGTATATATTGTAAAACAAGCATCAATGAAGATATTGGAATGAAACTTTGCACAAATAGTTCTTCCGGGTATGCCGCCCCATGTCTAAAAATGGTCATAATAGAAGTATATCTTTTCAAGCCCCCAATCACCTTAGTGCCTATGATTGCCTTTTTACCGAAAATATATCGGTAAATCTGAGAGATATCTTAATAAAATTTAGAAAGTATCCTTTCCTGATAATAATGTACCGTCATGCGAAAAATTAATAAAATTGTGTAAATACTTGTCACCCATTAAGTGGGGCGAATTTAACGCATTTAATATTTGTGGTTTATTTCTAGAACAAATTGGGTAAAGTAGACAAAAAATACGATCGACTATCACTTACCGCAGTGTATTTCTCCATTTTCTTGGCTGATCGATGACAAAGCTCAATTATAATTTGTACTGGTTCATATGCACAAAGGATTTGCATTTACCGTATAAGCTGGAGCAGCCAGAATAGGGGAACGATACACTGCAGTTAACAAACAATAAGTACATAGATAAACCGAGATAACTAATTGCCGTTTGCGCGTACCGGTTTATGAGAAGGGAAACAACAAACATAAAAATCGCACAAGCAAGTACGAGAAACTGTACAGTTGGAGGTATATGTATGTACATAAATGAGATTCGAGACAATTTAAGAATATATAAAAAAAGTAGCGTGCAGCATAGTACACGTGTTAGAAGTGAAAGTGAGAGTGAGAGAGAGAAAGTACATATTACAGGGATAATAGAAATAATAAGATGTGGTATACAAATTTAATATTTTATTTATTTCTTCAATTTGTACATTATCTACAATCGGAGGTATAGGTGCAGCGGATATTATGGCTTTATGGTAACTGAAGTATGAAACATACGTTCGTGATTCACGTGTAGATTTCTGGAGAATATAGCATCAATCGTTGTTCCTGATTTAGTCGTGGCATTTTTCCGATTGTTATTCATATCTAAACCGATTTTTTCACGCGAAATTGAAGTAGTGGGAAGGACGCATCCCCTGCAAAATTTACATTAAAGTCACCACGAGAATCAATGGTATGTGGTCATCACCCCTGCAAGGAGAGCAGCACCGCCATGAGTGTACATAAGCAACCAACTCTGTATGAAATACACGATGTCTTCAAGTTTTTGATTAGGAGATATGTAGATCGCTGCGATGACAATTTCTTTTCCATTTGATAATTTACATTTACTCAAGCTGATATCGCCAATTTCAGTCAAACTCACTGTATGTACAGTGGAATTTATTACACTCATATGAAAATGTGGAGTGTCAATGTTTAGTGTATCGCATTCATTATAATAGATCGCAACACCTCCTGCTCGAATGTTCGGTGGTTTATATTTGACGACAAAAGTGAAGTTTGATATGCTGACGTTCTCATCATTGTCTAACCAAGTTTCGGTTAACAGAACAATGTTTGATTTTCGCATCACTGCATCTGTGAGATCCTGAGAATGAGCTCGAAGACTTTAGAAATTAAGGGTGTATATTGATAATTCTTTCCTTTGGCGCATGAAATCAAGTATTTGTTTATCAACAGTTTCCAAACAATTCAACGAAAGTCTTCGGAATTCATCTTGTAAATATGTCATTGCTGTTACTGTTCTCCGACCATGCTAAAAACGTAAATCGTCTCTTGTTGTAGTTATCCATAATCCTTCGATAATAGTTACACGTGACAGAGCGACATATACTAAGGATTGGGACTGTTTTTTATCATACTCATACATAATTTCAGAATAAAGACTTCTTTGAGGTTTATGTATAGTGGTGGCACAAGCACAAGCTAATGGTATATCTCATCGTTTCGCATAGAATGTTTTGTTATTATTGAGAGGTATTGTAGCTGCTCTTCTACAGATTGGTACCGCTGTTTTACTAATTTGATTTGCGTTTACATACTCAGCAACTCTTTTTCTAATTTTTTCACCAAATTTTGATGAATCCGGAAACTCTAACCATACGATCGTGGCTTCATCCGTAGCATCGCAATCAATATGCACTAGTTTTCCCATTGCAGCGTTTGCTAAACCATCTGTTACATCAATATTTGTTGTTATCATATAAAACACACCTTTGACAAACACAGTTTCATATGGTAATCCGGCAGCATCAATGAGTGACATTTTATGGAGTTTCTGACGTACAAGGGCTTCTTGCTCCACAGATGTGCATCCAATATAAATATCTTTGGCTATGGAGAAAATGGAGCAGAATTAAAATTTTTTTTGTTATATTCCGCAACAGATTGGTTCGTGTTGAACAAGCATTTCCATGCTGACAGCGAGTGTTTGCTTCTTCAACTGTGAAAAATCTCGATTCTATCAATTCCAATTCGTCATTTTCAAGTCATTCACCGTTGCCAATTTTCGTTAAAATTGATAAAAATTGTTGATTGGCCTGCCTCATCGGAAACGCGATCGATGCGATTAGTTTCGATGCAGTTGTTGATGTATTGATCAGCTTCGATTTGTTTTTGCTTGAAAAATTAATTATATTTATTATCGTAATAATTACGAAAAAATAATTGAAATGATTATTTAAGCACATAACAAATAAATAAAAACAAAGTGTCTTAAAAGAAATTTTAGAATTAAGTCCTATACACCATCTAATGAAATGTGAAAATTTAATATTTTATGGTAATTACAATATCATCTATAATGTTTACAAATTTAAAACAAAGATTAATATAGTTAATATAAAATTTACATTTACTTATATAAATGTATAATAGTATGTATGCGAAGCGAATAATTTCATTTATAAGTGCATACCTACACTTTTTATTAATAACTCGAGAAAAAGTCAAAATAAATATATAAAAAGTAATTTGTTTTAATATTCAAGATCGAAAATGGAGAAGTTATTAACATAAACAGTTTAAAACATCTTATGATTATAATTATGACAATAATGTAACGACGCCCCAGTCTCCATATTCGCCAGACATAGCTCCGTGTGACTTCCTATTTCCAAAAATAAAGAGGACTTTAAAGGGGCGTCGTTTTATAAGTATAGATGACATTAAAAGCATATCGCTGAAGGAGCTAAAGGCTATCCCAAAAATCGAGTTTGAGAAGTGTTTCGACGATTGGAAAAAGCGCTGTCATAAGTGCAAAATATCGAGTGATACTATCTTGAAGGCGACAGCATTAATGTAGACAATGAATAAATTTTTTTTGTTCAAAAAACGAAAATTCCCGTTATATTTTGAACACACCACACCACCTATTGTTAGTGTAGTGTAAAAAGGACAAATGACTTCTATTTTAAGTTCATTTCTAAAAATAAATGAAAATATTCTTGTCAATCCGACCACGCCCAACTATACCCTCCATGTTAGAACACATGTTACGGTAATTAGAGCATAGAAGCGGCTGGGTAACCGTAGACCACAATTTGCATTCAATCCTACGATACCGGAGTTGACCGGGAGATTTTTATCCAGCCAAGGGCTGTTACTTCGAGAATCCACAAGTTATGTGGCCCCATGCTGCCAACGCACCACAGCGACACTTGCCTCTTCGCCAGTGCTAATAGCACCTAATTAGCGCAATGCACCGCCACTCCAGCCGAGTGGCCATCAAGGGACTTCAACGGTCCCCTGGAGCTCTAGTAGGGAGCATGACCCCCATTTTGACCAACCCCGCCCCCAACCTTTTCCCTGCTCGCATTGTGTGTGTGTCGGACCACAATACGTCGGAACATCACATCGGTCAGATGCAATTCCTGCTCTGATTGGTGTCCTTTCCCGACGTGTACCGGTTTGTGGCCCACAAATGACCGGGTACTACTACAGCTGCAACAAAGACCACCTGTACATCACTCCCTCACTCTCGGGATCACGACAGCTTTACTGCGCCGCGCGATTGCAACTTAACTGCTACGGACTCTCGCGGGAAGCCGGGAAGGCATGTCGATAACTGCGGTCCAATAAATCAAGTTAAACAGCCGCTCAGATCTTCTGAGATGTGCAGGTTTCAACGTTATACGTAAAGATCGCGAGCGAGATAATGGTGGTGATCTAGGTTTCATTTTACGCAACACAGTGCAATATCGTCTCATCGGTAGAGACATCGACGCAGGGGTACTACTCTAGAATGTCAGCGCATAGCTATTCACCCAGGCGATATCAAGTTCGAAATATTTAATACCTTCATCCCCCAGTTACATGTTGCCCAACAGGATATCACCCGAACATAGATGCGCTATTTCGTGGTGAGAGTCGTTTAGTACTTGGCGACTTTAACACACACCACGATCTTTGGTATTTCAGCACAAATTCACCAAGAACACCTTCATCCACCTTCACTACTTATTCCAGGGAACGCAACCGCTGGCGATGGTCGATTCCGCAAGGTGATTGCTGCTGAACCGTGTCCCCACTGGAAAAATTGCGGAAATCCGCCCAAATTTCCCAGCCGAGTCGGCAATTTTAACAAACGAGCGCGACACCTTACACCAGGTCGATCCATGTGATCCTCGCATAAGGAATCTCGATTTGGAAATTCGATAACTGGCAAATCAGCATAAGCAGACGAAATGGGTAGAGAACCTGAAGTGTTGTAATCTCTCCGCCGGTTGACAAACCGGAAGGATGACAATTCGTCCAAATCCATTAGCCCAGACGCCATAAGCATGTTGATGGTAAAACACTTGGACTCAATGGGAGTTGTACCTTACCAAGATTCTCAACCTGTCGCTGTTCACTCTTCACATACCCGATATGTGGAAAGTGGGAAGAGTGGTCCCACTGCTGAAACCTGGGAAACCGACCAACCTAGCGGAGTCTTATCGTCCGATAACTCTCCTTCGGCCAGTAGTGAAGAAACTTGAAGCCTTGCAATTTCCGACTCATTCATCATCTGAGCCTAGCAGAACACCAACACTTGTGGTACAAAAAACTTGTGGTCTTAATCAAAAACCACCCTGTGAGAGGACAAAAGAAGGGTCAAAAGCTTTAACACAGTCAATCACACATCGCTACTGGAAGACATTGAACAAACTACTCTCCCTCCAGGGCTGAAGAGATACAATTTCGAGTCCGTACTACTTCGAGGCCAATATTATAAACTAAGAAGAATTAAACAGGGGGTTCCGCAGGGTGGTGTCCTCTCTCAACTACTGTTTAATTATTATATCTCGAAACTTCCTCAACCGAAAGAGGGAATCTCCGTTACCTCGTACGCTGACGATTGCACAACTTTGACGTTAATAATTAATAGTTGATCCTATATATACCTATCCAACTAATCAAGATGACGAGACGAGTTGAAATCTGGATGGCTATATCTCCAGCCGTCTGTCCGTGCAAATGACAACTTGAGTCCCTATTATGTATCTATAATGTTGCGAGTACAGTAGCCATAAGACAACAATATACAAAAAATTACATTACGACTACTAGCGCTGGCAAATGACTCGACTGTAGCCATTTTGTGGAAATTGTTATAGTAGGTACAAATGTTAAAATTAGGAAACTGCTAAAGAGCAGTTTACGAAAATTTGTTTTCAAAAAAGATTGCTGCTTTCTAAACACCATGAATATTTCAAGTTTTTATTTTCATACTTATTGTTGTGAAATAACAATTTCACGACGAATATACAAAACAATTCAAATCCACTAAATGAATTTAACTTCTAATAAACGTCATTGTTTTCCATTCCTTTATGTTTCATTTTACGATTTCTGTAAAAAATTTGAAGAATGATGGCAAATACTTTGATTGCGCAAAGTATACTTAGGATTAGGCAATTATACAATAGCATCCAACACAAATGTACCGGCAACTATAATCCAGCAGCCTTTCGCAATAGTGGTGTAAGACAGTGGCACCCTGAGGAGGTTGGTATAGCAGATGGGCAGAAGCAGACCTTTGCCACGCCCACCAAATACCGTCATTCGGAAAACTATGAAAGCTACAACTAGGCCACAAATTAAAATACGAAACTAATTTGGTACAGAGCATCGAAGAAGGGGGCATCAGCAGTTTAAATTTTGTTACTGTATATATCTCACAAACTACTAAAGCTAAATCGAACATAACGGTTACGCTGAAAATTAGTTTAGGTGCGCTAACTCGTGGAAGATAAACGTCAGAATCATTAAATTCTGCGGTACAGGTGATACCGAGAGGCTGCGTGGGAATCGGTGAAATATTGGATAACTGACACCGCGGACTTTTACGTCAAACCATTCAACTCAAACAATTTTAACCAAATTTGGTGAATGACACTATCCTAACATCTTTATATTACAATGTGAAAACGGACGGATTATGTTTACAACCACGTCCACCCTTTTAACACAATTTTATATTTCATCTAATTTTTTCATTTTACAGTATATATTGTAAAACAAGCATCAATGAAGATATTGGAATGAAACTTTGCACAAATAGTTCTTCCGGGTATGCCGCCCCATGTCTAAAAATGGTCATAATAGAAGTATATCTTTTCAAGCCCCCAATCACCTTAGTGCCTATGATTGCCTTTTTACCGAAAATATATCGGTAAATCTGAGAGATATCTTAATAAAATTTAGAAAGTATCCTTTCCTGATAATAATGTACCGTCATGCGAAAAATTAATAAAATTGTGTAAATACTTGTCACCCATTAAGTGGGGCGAATTTAACGCATTTAATATTTGTGGTTTATTTCTAGAACAAATTGGGTAAAGTAGACAAAAAATACGATCGACTATCACTTACCGCAGTGTATTTCTCCATTTTCTTGGCTGATCGATGACAAAGCTCAATTATAATTTGTACTGGTTCATATGCACAAAGGATTTGCATTTACCGTATAAGCTGGAGCAGCCAGAATAGGGGAACGATACACTGCAGTTAACAAACAATAAGTACATAGATAAACCGAGATAACTAATTGCCGTTTGCGCGTACCGGTTTATGAGAAGGGAAACAACAAACATAAAAATCGCACAAGCAAGTACGAGAAACTGTACAGTTGGAGGTATATGTATGTACATAAATGAGATTCGAGACAATTTAAGAATATATAAAAAAAGTAGCGTGCAGCATAGTACACGTGTTAGAAGTGAAAGTGAGAGTGAGAGAGAGAAAGTACATATTACAGGGATAATAGAAATAATAAGATGTGGTATACAAATTTAATATTTTATTTATTTCTTCAATTTGTACATTATCTACAATCGGAGGTATAGGTGCAGCGGATATTATGGCTTTATGGTAACTGAAGTATGAAACATACGTTCGTGATTCACGTGTAGATTTCTGGAGAATATAGCATCAATCGTTGTTCCTGATTTAGTCGTGGCATTTTTCCGATTGTTATTCATATCTAAACCGATTTTTTCACGCGAAATTGAAGTAGTGGGAAGGACGCATCCCCTGCAAAATTTACATTAAAGTCACCACGAGAATCAATGGTATGTGGTCATCACCCCTGCAAGGAGAGCAGCACCGCCATGAGTGTACATAAGCAACCAACTCTGTATGAAATACACGATGTCTTCAAGTTTTTGATTAGGAGATATGTAGATCGCTGCGATGACAATTTCTTTTCCATTTGATAATTTACATTTACTCAAGCTGATATCGCCAATTTCAGTCAAACTCACTGTATGTACAGTGGAATTTATTACACTCATATGAAAATGTGGAGTGTCAATGTTTAGTGTATCGCATTCATTATAATAGATCGCAACACCTCCTGCTCGAATGTTCGGTGGTTTATATTTGACGACAAAAGTGAAGTTTGATATGCTGACGTTCTCATCATTGTCTAACCAAGTTTCGGTTAACAGAACAATGTTTGATTTTCGCATCACTGCATCTGTGAGATCCTGAGAATGAGCTCGAAGACTTTAGAAATTAAGGGTGTATATTGATAATTCTTTCCTTTGGCGCATGAAATCAAGTATTTGTTTATCAACAGTTTCCAAACAATTCAACGAAAGTCTTCGGAATTCATCTTGTAAATATGTCATTGCTGTTACTGTTCTCCGACCATGCTAAAAACGTAAATCGTCTCTTGTTGTAGTTATCCATAATCCTTCGATAATAGTTACACGTGACAGAGCGACATATACTAAGGATTGGGACTGTTTTTTATCATACTCATACATAATTTCAGAATAAAGACTTCTTTGAGGTTTATGTATAGTGGTGGCACAAGCACAAGCTAATGGTATATCTCATCGTTTCGCATAGAATGTTTTGTTATTATTGAGAGGTATTGTAGCTGCTCTTCTACAGATTGGTACCGCTGTTTTACTAATTTGATTTGCGTTTACATACTCAGCAACTCTTTTTCTAATTTTTTCACCAAATTTTGATGAATCCGGAAACTCTAACCATACGATCGTGGCTTCATCCGTAGCATCGCAATCAATATGCACTAGTTTTCCCATTGCAGCGTTTGCTAAACCATCTGTTACATCAATATTTGTTGTTATCATATAAAACACACCTTTGACAAACACAGTTTCATATGGTAATCCGGCAGCATCAATGAGTGACATTTTATGGAGTTTCTGACGTACAAGGGCTTCTTGCTCCACAGATGTGCATCCAATATAAATATCTTTGGCTATGGAGAAAATGGAGCAGAATTAAAATTTTTTTTGTTATATTCCGCAACAGATTGGTTCGTGTTGAACAAGCATTTCCATGCTGACAGCGAGTGTTTGCTTCTTCAACTGTGAAAAATCTCGATTCTATCAATTCCAATTCGTCATTTTCAAGTCATTCACCGTTGCCAATTTTCGTTAAAATTGATAAAAATTGTTGATTGGCCTGCCTCATCGGAAACGCGATCGATGCGATTATTTTCGATGCAGTTGTTGATGTATTGATCAGCTTCGATTTGTTTTTGCTTGAAAAATTAATTATATTTATTATCGTAATAATTACGAAAAAATAATTGAAATGATTATTTAAGCACATAACAAATAAATAAAAACAAAGTGTCTTAAAAGAAATTTTAGAATTAAGTCCTATACACCATCTAATGAAATGTGAAAATTTAATATTTTATGGTAATTACAATATCATCTATAATGTTTACAAATTTAAAACAAAGATTAATATAGTTAATATAAAATTTACATTTACTTATATAAATGTATAATAGTATGTATGCGAAGCGAATAATTTCATTTATAAGTGCATACCTACACTTTTTATTAATAACTCGAGAAAAAGTCAAAATAAATATATAAAAAGTAATTTGTTTTAATATTCAAGATCGAAAATGGAGAAGTTATTAACATAAACAGTTTAAAACATCTTATGATTATAATTATGACAATAATGTAACGACGCCCCAGTCTCCATATTCGCCAGACATAGCTCCGTGTGACTTCCTATTTCCAAAAATAAAGAGGACTTTAAAGGGGCGTCGTTTTATAAGTATAGATGACATTAAAAGCATATCGCTGAAGGAGCTAAAGGCTATCCCAAAAATCGAGTTTGAGAAGTGTTTCGACGATTGGAAAAAGCGCTGTCATAAGTGCAAAATATCGAGTGATACTATCTTGAAGGCGACAGCATTAATGTAGACAATGAATAAATTTTTTTTGTTCAAAAAACGAAAATTCCCGTTATATTTTGAACACACCACACCACCTATTGTTAGTGTAGTGTAAAAAGGACAAATGACTTCTATTTTAAGTTCATTTCTAAAAATAAATGAAAATATTCTTGTCAATCCGACCACGCCCAACTATACCCTCCATGTTAGAACACATGTTACGGTAATTAGAGCATAGAAGCGGCTGGGTAACCGTAGACCACAATTTGCATTCAATCCTACGATACCGGAGTTGACCGGGAGATTTTTATCCAGCCAAGGGCTGTTACTTCGAGAATCCACAAGTTATGTGGCCCCATGCTGCCAACGCACCACAGCGACACTTGCCTCTTCGCCAGTGCTAATAGCACCTAATTAGCGCAATGCACCGCCACTCCAGCCGAGTGGCCATCAAGGGACTTCAACGGTCCCCTGGAGCTCTAGTAGGGAGCATGACCCCCATTTTGACCAACCCCGCCCCCAACCTTTTCCCTGCTCGCATTGTGTGTGTGTCGGACCACAATACGTCGGAACATCACATCGGTCAGATGCAATTCCTGCTCTGATTGGTGTCCTTTCCCGACGTGTACCGGTTTGTGGCCCACAAATGACCGGGTACTACAGCTGCAACAAAGACCACCTGTACATCACTCCCTCACTCTCGGGATCACGACAGCTTTACTGCGCCGCGCGATTGCAACTTAACTGCTACGGACTCTCGCGGGAAGCCGGGAAGGCATGTCGATAACTGCGGTCCAATAAATCAAGTTAAACAGCCGCTCAGATCTTCTGAGATGTGCAGGTTTCAACGTTATACGTAAAGATCGCGAGCGAGATAATGGTGGTGATCTAGGTTTCATTTTACGCAACACAGTGCAATATCGTCTCATCGGTAGAGACATCGACGCAGGGGTACTACTCTAGAATGTCAGCGCATAGCTATTCACCCAGGCGATATCAAGTTCGAAATATTTAATACCTTCATCCCCCAGTTACATGTTGCCCAACAGGATATCACCCGAACATAGATGCGCTATTTCGTGGTGAGAGTCGTTTAGTACTTGGCGACTTTAACACACACCACGATCTTTGGTATTTCAGCACAAATTCACCAAGAACACCTTCATCCACCTTCACTACTTATTCCAGCGAACGCAACCGCTGGCGATGGTCGATTCCGCAAGGTGATTGCTGCTGAACCGTGTCCCCACTGGAAAAATTGCGGAAATCCGCCCAAATTTCCCAGCCGAGTCGGCAATTTTAACAAACGAGCGCGACACCTTACACCAGGTCGATCCATGTGATCCTCGCATAAGGAATCTCGATTTGGAAATTCGATAACTGGCAAATCAGCATAAGCAGACGAAATGGGTAGAGAACCTGAAGTGTTGTAATCTCTCCGCCGGTTGACAAACCGGAAGGATGACAATTCGTCCAAATCCATTAGCCCAGACGCCATAAGCATGTTGATGGTAAAACACTTGGACTCAATGGGAGTTGTACCTTACCAAGATTCTCAACCTGTCGCTGTTCACTCTTCACATACCCGATATGTGGAAAGTGGGAAGAGTGGTCCCACTGCTGAAACCTGGGAAACCGACCAACCTAGCGGAGTCTTATCGTCCGATAACTCTCCTTCGGCCAGTAGTGAAGAAACTTGAAGCCTTGCAATTTCCGACTCATTCATCATCTGAGCCTAGCAGAACACCAACACTTGTGGTACAAAAAACTTGTGGTCTTAATCAAAAACCACCCTGTGAGAGGACAAAAGAAGGGTCAAAAGCTTTAACACAGTCAATCACACATCGCTACTGGAAGACATTGAACAAACTACTCTCCCTCCAGGGCTGAAGAGATACAATTTCGAGTCCGTACTACTTCGAGGCCAATATTATAAACTAAGAAGAATTAAACAGGGGGTTCCGCAGGGTGGTGTCCTCTCTCAACTACTGTTTAATTATTATATCTCGAAACTTCCTCAACCAAAAGAGGGAATCTCCGTTACCTCGTACGCTGACGATTGCACAACTTTGACGTTAATAATTAATAGTTGATCCTATATATACCTATCCAACTAATCAAGATGACGAGACGAGTTGAAATCTGGATGGCTATATCTCCAGCCGTCTGTCCGTGCAAATGACAACTTGAGTCCCTATTATGTATCTATAATGTTGCGAGTACAGTAGCCATAAGACAACAATATACAAAAAATTACATTACGACTACTAGCGCTGGCAAATGACTCGACTGTAGCCATTTTGTGGAAATTGTTATAGTAGGTACAAATGTTAAAATTAGGAAACTGCTAAAGAGCAATTTACGAAAATTTGTTTTCAAAAAAGATTGCTGCTTTCTAAACACCATGAATATTTCAAGTTTTTATTTTCATACTTATTGTTGTGAAATAACAATTTCACGACGAACATACAAAACAATTCAAATCCACTAAATGAATTTAACTTCTAATAAACGTCATTGTTTTCCATTCCTTTATGTTTCATTTTACGATTTCTGTAAAAAATTTGAAGAATGATGGCAAATACTTTGATTGCGCAAAGTATACTTAGGATTAGGCAATTATACAATAGCATCCAACACAAATGTACCGGCAACTATAATCCAGCAGCCTTTCGCAATAGTGGTGTAAGACAGTGGCACCCTGAGGAGGTTGGTATAGCAGATGGGCAGAAGCAGACCTTTGCCACGCCCACCAAATACCGTCATTCGGAAAACTATGAAAGCTACAACTAGGCCACAAATTAAAATACGAAACTAATTTGGTACAGAGCATCGAAGAAGGGGGCATCAGCAGTTTAAATTTTGTTACTGTATATATCTCACAAACTACTAAAGCTAAATCGAACATAACGGTTACGCTGAAAATTAGTTTAGGTGCGCTAACTCGTGGAAGATAAACGTCAGAATCATTAAATTCTGCGGTACAGGTGATACCGAGAGGCTGCGTGGGAATCGGTGAAATATTGGATAATTGACACCGCGGACTTTTACGTCAAACCATTCAACTCAAACAATTTTAACCAAATTTGGTGAATGACACTATCCTAACATCTTTATATTACAATGTGAAAACGGACGGATTATGTTTACAACCACGTCCACCCTTTTAACACAATTTTATATTTCATCTAATTTTTTCATTTTACAGTATATATTGTAAAACAAGCATCAATGAAGATATTGGAATGAAACTTTGCACAAATAGTTCTTCCGGGTATGCCGCCCCATGTCTAAAAATGGTCATAATAGAAGTATATCTTTTCAAGCCCCCAATCACCTTAGTGCCTATGATTGCCTTTTTACCGAAAATATATCGGTAAATCTGAGAGATATCTTAATAAAATTTAGAAAGTATCCTTTCCTGATAATAATGTACCGTCATGCGAAAAATTAATAAAATTGTGTAAATACTTGTCACCCATTAAGTGGGGCGAATTTAACGCATTTAATATTTGTGGTTTATTTCTAGAACAAATTGGGTAAAGTAGACAAAAAATACGATCGACTATCACTTACCGCAGTGTATTTCTCCATTTTCTTGGCTGATCGATGACAAAGCTCAATTATAATTTGTACTGGTTCATATGCACAAAGGATTTGCATTTACCGTATAAGCTGGAGCAGCCAGAATAGGGGAACGATACACTGCAGTTTACAAACAATAAGTACATAGATAAACCGAGATAACTAATTGCCGTTTGCGCGTACCGGTTTATGAGAAGGGAAACAACAAACATAAAAATCGCACAAGCAAGTACGAGAAACTGTACAGTTGGAGGTATATGTATGTACATAAATGAGATTCGAGACAATTTAAGAATATATAAAAAAAGTAGCGTGCAGCATAGTACACGTGTTAGAAGTGAAAGTGAGAGTGAGAGAGAGAAAGTACATATTACAGGGATAATAGAAATAATAAGATGTGGTATACAAATTTAATATTTTATTTATTTCTTCAATTTGTACATTATCTACAATCGGAGGTATAGGTGTAGCGGATATTATGGCTTTATGGTAACTGAAGTATGAAACATACGTTCGTGATTCACGTGTAGATTTCTGGAGAATATAGCATCAATCGTTGTTCCTGATTTAGTCGTGGCATTTTTCCGATTGTTATTCATATCTAAACCGATTTTTTCACGCGAAATTGAAGTAGTGGGAAGGACGCATCCCCTGCAAAATTTACATTAAAGTCACCACGAGAATCAATGGTATGTGGTCATCACCCCTGCAAGGAGAGCAGCACCGCCATGAGTGTACATAAGCAACCAACTCTGTATGAAATACACGATGTCTTCAAGTTTTTGATTAGGAGATATGTAGATCGCTGCGATGACAATTTCTTTTCCATTTGATAAATTACATTTACTCAAGCTGATATCGCCAATTTCAGTCAAACTCACTGTATGTACAGTGGAATTTATTACACTCATATGAAAATGTGGAGTGTCAATGTTTAGTGTATCGCATTCATTATAATAGATCGCAACACCTCCTGCTCGAATGTTCGGTGGTTTATATTTGACGACACAAGTGAAGTTTGATATGCTGACGTTCTCATCATTGTCTAACCAAGTTTCGGTTAACAGAACAATGTTTGATTTTCGCATCACTGCATCTGTGAGATCCTGAGAATGAGCTCGAAGACTTTGGAAATTAAGGGTGTATATTGATAATTCTTTCCTTTGGCGCATGAAATCAAGTATTTGTTTATCAACAGTTTCCAAACAATTCAACGAAAGTCTTCGGAATTCATCTTGTAAATATGTCATTGCTGTTACTGTTCTCCGACCATGCTAAAAACGTAAATCGTCTCTTGTTGTAGTTATCCATAATCCTTCGATAATAGTTACACGTGACAGAGCGACATATACTAAGGATTGGGACTGTTTTTTATCATACTCATACATAATTTCAGAATAAAGACTTCTTTGAGGTTTATGTATAGTGGTGGCACAAGCACAAGCTAATGGTATATCTCATCGTTTCGCATAGAATGTTTTGTTATTATTGAGAGGTATTGTAGCTGCTCTTCTACAGATTGGTACCGCTGTTTTACTAATTTGATTTGCGTTTACATACTCAGCAACTCTTTTTCTAATTTTTTCACCAAATTTTGATGAATCCGGAAACTCTAACCATACGATCGTGGCTTCATCCGTAGCATCGCAATCAATATGCACTAGTTTTCCCATTGCAGCGTTTGCTAAACCATCTGTTACATCAATATTTGTTGTTATCATATAAAACACACCTTTGACAAACACAGTTTCATATGTTAATCCGGCAGCATCAATGAGTGACATTTTATGGAGTTTCTGACGTACAAGGGCTTCTTGCTCCACAGATGTGCATCCAATATAAATATCTTTGGCTATGGAGAAAATGGAGCAGAATTAAAATTTTTTTTGTTATATTCCGCAACAGATTGGTTCGTGTTGAACAAGCATTTCCATGCTGACAGCGAGTGTTTGCTTCTTCAACTGTGAAAAATCTCGATTCTATCAATTCCAATTCGTCATTTTCAAGTCATTCACCGTTGCCAATTTTCGTTAAAATTGATAAAAATTGTTGATTGGCCTGCCTCATCGGAAACGCGATCGATGCGATTATTTTCGATGCAGTTGTTGATGTATTGATCAGCTTCGATTTGTTTTGGCTTGAAAAATTAATTATATTTATTATCGTAATAATTACGAAAAAATAATTGAAATGATTATTTAAGCACATAACAAATAAATAAAAACAAAGTGTCTTAAAAGAAATTTTAGAATTAAGTCCTATACACCATCTAATGAAATGTGAAAATTTAATATTTTATGGTAATTACAATATCATCTATAATGTTTACAAATTTAAAACAAAGATTAATATAGTTAATATAAAATTTACATTTACTTATATAAATGTATAATAGTATGTATGCGAAGCGAATAATTTCATTTATAAGTGCATACCTACACTTTTTATTAATAACTCAAGAAAAAGTCAAAATAAATATATAAAAAGTAATTTGTTTTAATATTCAAGATCGAAAATGGAGAAGTTATTAACATAAACAGTTTAAAACATCTTATGATTATAATTATGACAATAATGTAACGACGCCCCAGTCTCCATATTCGCCAGACATAGCTCCGTGTGACTTCCTATTTCCAAAAATAAAGAGGACTTTAAAGGGGCGTCGTTTTATAAGTATAGATGACATTAAAAGCATATCGCTGAAGGAGCTAAAGGCTATCCCAAAAATCGAGTTTGAGAAGTGTTTCGACGATTGGAAAAAGCGCTGTCATAAGTGCAAAATATCGAGTGATACTATCTTGAAGGCGACAGCATTAATGTAGACAATGAATAAATTTTTTTTGTTCAAAAAACGAAAATTCCCGTTATATTTTGAACACACCACACCACCTATTGTTAGTGTAGTGTAAAAAGGACAAATGACTTCTATTTTAAGTTCATTTCTAAAAATAAATGAAAATATTCTTGTCAATCCGACCACGCCCAACTATACCCTCCATGTTAGAACACATGTTACGGTAATTAGAGCATAGAAGCGGCTGGGTAACCGTAGACCACAATTTGCATTCAATCCTACGATACCGGAGTTGACCGGGAGATTTTTATCCAGCCAAGGGCTGTTACTTCGAGAATCCAACCCTGTTTGGATCGGTAAGTAAAAAAAAAAATTGTCATCATCAGAACAACTAGCAGAAGGGCTGCTCTAGATCCTTCTGATCCTTGCTGGCATTGAGTCCAACCCGGGCTTGGAGGAATTCTTCTGCCGCATATGCGCTAAAAGGCTCCATCCAAACTCAACTTCGGTTAGGTGCAATACATGCAATGGATAAGGCAGTCTTAAGACCTGTTCAGGCCTTAAGTCACGCGGGGTGTGGACCACAAGTTATGTGGCCCCATGCTGCCAACGCACCACAGCGACACTTGCCTCTTCGCCAGTGCTAATAGCACCTAATTAGCGCAATGCACCGCCACTCCAGCCGAGTGGCCATCAAGGGACTTCAACGGTCCCCTGGAGCTCTAGTAGGGAGCATGACCCCCATTTTGACCAACCCCGCCCCCAACCTTTTCCCTGCTCGCATTGTGTGTGTGTCGGACCACAATACGTCGGAACATCACATCGGTCAGATGCAATTCCTGCTCTGATTGGTGTCCTTTCCCGACGTGTACCGGTTTGTGGCCCACAAATGACCGGGTACTACAGCTGCAACAAAGACCACCTGTACATCACTCCCTCACTCTCGGGATCACGACAGCTTTACTGCGCCGCGCGATTGCAACTTAACTGCTACGGACTCTCGCGGGAAGCCGGGAAGGCATGTCGATAACTGCGGTCCAATAAATCAAGTTAAACAGCCGCTCAGATCTTCTGAGATGTGCAGGTTTCAACGTTATACGTAAAGATCGCGAGCGAGATAATGGTGGTGATCTAGGTTTCATTTTACGCAACACAGTGCAATATCGTCTCATCGGTAGAGACATCGACGCAGGGGTACTACTCTAGAATGTCAGCGCATAGCTATTCACCCAGGCGATATCAAGTTCGAAATATTTAATACCTTCATCCCCCAGTTACATGTTGCCCAACAGGATATCACCCGAACATAGATGCGCTATTTCGTGGTGAGAGTCGTTTAGTACTTGGCGACTTTAACACACACCACGATCTTTGGTATTTCAGCACAAATTCACCAAGAACACCTTCATCCACCTTCACTACTTATTCCAGCGAACGCAACCGCTGGCGATGGTCGATTCCGCAAGGTGATTGCTGCTGAACCGTGTCCCCACTGGAAAAATTGCGGAAATCCGCCCAAATTTCCCAGCCGAGTCGGCAATTTTAACAAACGAGCGCGACACCTTACACCAGGTCGATCCATGTGATCCTCGCATAAGGAATCTCGATTTGGAAATTCGATAACTGGCAAATCAGCATAAGCAGACGAAATGGGTAGAGAACCTGAAGTGTTGTAATCTCTCCGCCGGTTGACAAACCGGAAGGATGACAATTCGTCCAAATCCATTAGCCCAGACGCCATAAGCATGTTGATGGTAAAACACTTGGACTCAATGGGAGTTGTACCTTACCAAGATTCTCAACCTGTCGATGTCCACTCTTCACATACCCGATATGTGGAAAGTGGGAAGAGTGGTCCCACTGCTGAAACCTGGGAAACCGACCAACCTAGCGGAGTCTTATCGTCCGATAACTCTCCTTCGGCCAGTAGTGAAGAAACTTGAAGCCTTGCAATTTCCGACTCACTCATCATCTGAGCCTAGCAGAACACCAACACTTGCGGTACAAATAACTTGTGGTCTTAATCAAAAACCACCCTGTGAGAGGACAAAAGAAGGGTCAAAAGCTTTAACACAGTCAATCACACATCGCTACTGGAAGACATTGAACAAACTACTCTCCCTCCAGGGCTGAAGAGATACAATTTCGAGTCCGTACTACTTCGAGGCCAATATTATAAACTAAGAAGAATTAAACAGGGGGTTCCGCAGGGTGGTGTCCTCTCTCAACTACTGTTTAATTATTATATCTCGAAACTTCCTCAACCAAAAGAGGGAATCTCCGTTACCTCGTACGCTGACGATTGCACAACTTTGACGTTAATAATTAATAGTTGATCCTATATATACCTATCCAACTAATCAAGATGACGAGACGAGTTGAAATCTGGATGGCTATATCTCCAGCCGTCTGTCCGTGCAAATGACAACTTGAGTCCCTATTATGTATCTATAATGTTGCGAGTACAGTAGCCATAAGACAACAATATACAAAAAATTACATTACGACTACTAGCGCTGGCAAATGACTCGACTGTAGCCATTTTGTGGAAATTGTTATAGTAGGTACAAATGTTAAAATTAGGAAACTGCTAAAGAGCAGTTTACGAAAATTTGTTTTCAAAAAAGATTGCTGCTTTCTAAACACCATGAATATTTCAAGTTTTTATTTTCATACTTATTGTTGTGAAATAACAATTTCACGACGAATATACAAAACAATTCAAATCCACTAAATGAATTTAACTTCTAATAAACGTCATTGTTTTCCATTCCTTTATGTTTCATTTTACGATTTCTGTAAAAAGTTTGAAGAATGATGGCAAATACTTTGATTGCGCAAAGTATACTTAGGATTAGGCAATTATACAATAGCATCCAACACAAATGTACCGGCAACTATAATCCAGCAGCCTTTCGCAATAGTGGTGTAAGACAGTGGCACCCTGAGGAGGTTGGTATAGCAGATGGGCAGAAGCAGACCTTTGCCACGCCCACCAAATACCGTCATTCGGAAAACTATGAAAGCTACAACTAGGCCACAAATTAAAATACGAAACTAATTTGGTACAGAGCATCGAAGAAGGGGGCATCAGCAGTTTAAATTTTGTTACTGTATATATCTCACAAACTACTAAAGCTAAATCGAACATAACGGTTACGCTGAAAATTAGTTTAGGTGCGCTAACTCGTGGAAGATAAACGTCAGAATCATTAAATTCTGCGGTACAGGTGATACCGAGAGGCTGCGTGGGAATCGGTGAAATATTGGATAATTGACACCGCGGACTTTTACGTCAAACCATTCAACTCAAACAATTTTAACCAAATTTGGTGAATGACACTATCCTAACATCTTTATATTACAATGTGAAAACGGACGGATTATGTTTACAACCACGTCCACCCTTTTAACACAATTTTATATTTCATCTAATTTTTTCATTTTACAGTATATATTGTAAAACAAGCATCAATGAAGATATTGGAATGAAACTTTGCACAAATAGTTCTTCCGGGTATGCCGCCCCATGTCTAAAAATGGTCATAATAGAAGTATATCTTTTCAAGCCCCCAATCACCTTAGTGCCTATGATTGCCTTTTTACCGAAAATATATCGGTAAATCTGAGAGATATCTTAATAAAATTTAGAAAGTATCCTTTCCTGATAATAATGTACCGTCATGCGAAAAATTAATAAAATTGTGTAAATACTTGTCACCCATTAAGTGGGGCGAATTTAACGCATTTAATATTTGTGGTTTATTTCTAGAACAAATTGGGTAAAGTAGACAAAAAATACGATCGACTATCACTTACCGCAGTGTATTTCTCCATTTTCTTGGCTGATCGATGACAAAGCTCAATTATAATTTGTACTGGTTCATATGCACAAAGGATTTGCATTTACCGTATAAGCTGGAGCAGCCAGAATAGGGGAACGATACACTGCAGTTTACAAACAATAAGTACATAGATAAACCGAGATAACTAATTGCCGTTTGCGCGTACCGGTTTATGAGAAGGGAAACAACAAACATAAAAATCGCACAAGCAAGTACGAGAAACTGTACAGTTGGAGGTATATGTATGTACATAAATGAGATTCGAGACAATTTAAGAATATATAAAAAAAGTAGCGTGCAGCATAGTACACGTGTTAGAAGTGAAAGTGAGAGTGAGAGAGAGAAAGTACATATTACAGGGATAATAGAAATAATAAGATGTGGTATACAAATTTAATATTTTATTTATTTCTTCAATTTGTACATTATCTACAATCGGAGGTATAGGTGTAGCGGATATTATGGCTTTATGGTAACTGAAGTATGAAACATACGTTCGTGATTCACGTGTAGATTTCTGGAGAATATAGCATCAATCGTTGTTCCTGATTTAGTCGTGGCATTTTTCCGATTGTTATTCATATCTAAACCGATTTTTTCACGCGAAATTGAAGTAGTGGGAAGGACGCATCCCCTGCAAAATTTACATTAAAGTCACCACGAGAATCAATGGTATGTGGTCATCACCCCTGCAAGGAGAGCAGCACCGCCATGAGTGTACATAAGCAACCAACTCTGTATGAAATACATGATATCCTCAAGTTTTTGAATCGGAGATATGTAGATCGCTGCGATGAGAATTTCTTTTCCATTTGATAATTTACATATACATTTACCAAGCTGTTATCGCCAATTTCAGTCAAACTCACTGTATGTGCAGTGGAATTTATTGCACTCATATGAGAATGTGGAGTGGCAATGTTTAATGTATCGCATTCTTTATAATAGATCGCAACACCTCCTGCTCGAATGTTCGGTCGTTTATATTTGACGACACAAGTGAAGTTTGATTCATCATTGTCTAACAAAGTTTCGGTTAACAGCACAATGTTTGATTTTCGTATCACTGCATCTGAGAGATCCTGCGAATGAGCTCGCAGACTTTGGCAATTAAGGGTGTATATTGATAATCCTTTCCTTTGGCGAATGAAATCAGGCATTTGTTTATAAACAGTTTCCAAACAATTCAACGAAAGTCTTCCAAATTCATCTAGTAAATATATCATTGCTGTTGCAGCTCTCCGACCATGATACAAACGTAAATCGTCTCTTGTTGTAGTTATCCATAATCCTTCGATAATAGTTACACGTGACAGAGCGACATATACTAAGGATTGGGACTGTTTTTTATCATACTCATACATAATTTCAGAATAAAGACTTCTTTGAGGTTTATGTATAGTGGTGGCACAAGCACAAGCTAATGGTATATCTCATCGTTTCGCATAGAATGTTTTGTTATTATTGAGAGGTATTGTAGCTGCTCTTCTACAGATTGGTACCGCTGTTTTACTAATTTGATTTGCGTTTACATACTCAGCAACTCTTTTTCTAATTTTTTCACCAAATTTTGATGAATCCGGAAACTCTAACCATACGATCGTGGCTTCATCCGTAGCATCGCAATCAATATGCACTAGTTTTCCCATTGCAGCGTTTGCTAAACCATCTGTTACATCAATATTTGTTGTTATCATATAAAACACACCTTTGACAAACACAGTTTCATATGGTAATCCGGCAGCATCAATGAGTGACATTTTATGGAGTTTCTGACGTACAAGGGCTTCTTGCTCCACAGATGTGCATCCAATATAAATACCTTTGGCTATGGAGAAAATGGAGCAGAATTAAAATTTTTTTTGTTATATTCCGCAACAGATTGGTTCGTGTTGAACAAGCATTTCCATGCTGACAGCGAGTGTTTGCTTCTTCAACTGTGAAAAATCTCGATTCTATCAATTCCAATTCGTCATTTTCAAGTCATTCACCGTTGCCAATTTTCGTTAAAATTGATAAAAATTGTTGATTGGCCTGCCTCATCGGAAACGCGATCGATGCGATTAGTTTCGATGCAGTTGTTGATGTATTGATCATCTTCGATTTGTTGAAGTGTGATTAATGTATTTTTACCAATATGTTTGAATGCTACTGGAAGAGAATTCCGAACTCTAAGTCGCATGATTTTCATAGCCATGTACAACAAGTGATATGGCGTTACGGCGCATCGATCCAATTTTCGAAGCTCAATTGATGCGATCATAAATGGTGTCACTCTTACGTCTTCTTTGAAGATTCGAAATTGACCTAAATATATCGATGGAAAGAAAGTCCTTCCGCATGTTCATCGAACAATAAACTTTGCGGAATATTATGTTCTCCTGGTGCAATGCGTAAGTATTGCTCTTCGTTCCATAACTGTGTTTGCTGTTGAGCAGTAAGACTCTCTTCAATAGAAATATGTTCACCGATATCCTCTTGAGAAGTAGCAGGGAGAATTGTATCGTTAGTGAAAAATGACTGATCTACGGTAATATCATACATTGTATACAATGGTATGATACAATGGTACAATATACAATTGTACTTTTGTTTATGATGCCATATTAATAACTCGATTTGTGGATCTTCCTACGTTTTATATGTATATTTGTACAGTGATCATCATCGATGTTTCTTGGCAGATGTTTTATTATTGTGTATACTGAAACATTTATGACTTGTGATGTTTTTATTCATGACTTAGATACCGTATTGACCGTTAACGTGTCGTAATCCCCCAATTTCCATGAATCGAATACGTGGTGAAATAAGTCTCTCAGTAACCAAATCTAACTGTGGTAAATGAGCAGGAATTTCAGGAAATTTTAATCCATAGTAGACAGACATAACTGGTATTTTTTTTTTTCATTTTCAACGATAACGAGTATGTACTACAAATCATTATATTATTCATAGATATATTGGGTAAAATTATTAGTAAAATTTTTTCATGCTCAGGCGACGGAGATTTCAGATCACCTTTAAACCACAACCTGCCATAAACTGTGCAGCTGTGTCCAAATGAATTGTTTCTAAATTCCATTTGAGCTTTTTTTGACGATTATAATCACTATAAGGCACGTGAGATGCCTCAGTTCGTGTTTCATTTATATCATCACTAATTCTCAAAGAGACTGGTCGGTGATATAATGTACTCAAAGCGACAAATGTCAAATGTCCGACCGGATAGTTAAAATTTTTGATTTGTGAAATGAACGGAGTAGAATCGTTAACAACGTGTATGTCATTTAACGTATTACTAATTGACGGCTCACTATTTGGTATTGTTGCAATCACGTTCCCTAAATATTTCCCTCGTGCTCTATACACTCGACTTCTGTGTGCAGGTGTTTTTGCTGTACTTTCTCGATTGGATGAATCATTATGCACAATAGATACCTCATCATGTAGCAAAGTTCTAATTGAAGCTTCAGTTCCAATTTGATGTTGTATTTTAGCCTTCTTTCGCATTCTATATTCCCGCCAACGGGTTTTGTCAACGTGGGTGGTTAACAACGATTCGGCTAGTGCTTTTGCATGTTTCGGTTGCACTTGCTCGTTTGCATTATCACTATAGTCAGCAAATTGTTCGTGTGCTGTATTTTCAGCGAGATGTTGTGAGGGCAAATATGATTCTTGCTAATGGATGTCAGTTTGCACAATAATCAATCGATGATTATCATCTTTTTGTAAATTTTGAGTACAATCTTGACTATGAAAATATTCACGAAACTGAGAACGATTATTGCCACTTGAAATATCTTCATCGACGATTTTGCTGCGATGATTCGTCATTCATGATACATACTTGAAGAGCTACATGCAATCGAGTGTTGGTTTAGAGCAGATTTCTGAGCCTTTTTTCGTGCTCTGTATTCTCGATTAAGCTCCGCTCTTTATTTAGCCGTTTTACTAGCCCGTGGCACATTTTCGCGTGCTTGTATCTCTGGAGTTTTCTTTGTTGAGATTTTAGGCATTGGGAAATCTCTAGAATAAAAGTTTAATCAATGAGAGTTAGTTACGAATCGTATGTAACGCGTGTTTGTATGTTTCGTTCACGTAGTGTGTCTGTCACCCTCACGTATTCCAATTATGACGATTACACTGAGGACACATTACACTGAGGACGTATTAGGACGTATAGATTGATATAGATTGAGGACGTATAGATAATTATATGAAGATACTTACGGCATTATTTATTTAAATGATTTTATAAAAGTAGAACTATCACTTGACACAAAATATTACACCACAAATTTAGTTTACACTTTTACCGAAATATACATCCATTCAAAACTCGAAATCTCCTTGTGCGACTCTAATTTATCGCCATCTGTTTGTCAGTAAGGAAATCTATTAAATTATCGCAGTAGACCAGAGGTCGCCATTTCATAGCACTATTGTGCAAGCTGACTTCATACGTACACATACGCTCTATCGTTCAGTCGCTGTCGAGACAGTGACGAAATAACATTACGTATGGTATTGCCGCTGAAGCAAATGTGCCCTGCACGAAATTTTTTATGATTATAAATGCATTTGGGAGTTATAAAAAACATGTTGTGTTTTGAGTTATTTAAAGGCAATGAAGTTAAGGCCTTTAGGGTCCAACATAATTCGTTTAATCGTAATATATATCAAATTAATAAAAAAAATCATGCACTTGCTTGTTTCACGAAAGAATAAAAATATTCTCAAAATGTAAAGTTACATAGTTCTCATTAGGTGTCTTTATTTTCGTGCTCACTCACGCAGTCGCAGTTCATGTCATGTCGACCACTCCTCCGAAGTGATGTATGTATGTGCCAATGTGCAACTAGAAGCCTGTGAAATGAATCGAATTCGGCAAAAGCGAGACGGAAATTGGAAAAAGGTTCGTGACGCGACCTTGAAAAATCACTCTACCATTCTCTCCCATGCACCACCTTTCGATGGGTTAAATGGTGAATTAAATACCCAATGGATGTTGATAATTCACTTTGCAGGCGAACGCAGTTAAACACTTCGGTGAATCGCTTGGCTTCTCGGTCAGCACCAACGAAATTCTTTCCATTGTCCGACCTAATTCTTATGGATACATCTCGTCAATTTACAAAATTACGTATAGCAATGATACCGTTACTACTTTATTTAATAGGGTAGCTTTACTTAAATGACATACAGCATAATTGGCAACAACGCTGTGCAACAAACTTCGACAAAACTGCCACGAATGTCTGCAATGGTAGCTTCTAAGTTGTCGGCACAAACGTTGTGATAATGTAACACCAACAGCCTTGTAACGGTATGATCAGGTGGTAGAATAATGGAACATCGTGTGTTTATCGGAAACCTGCTGCAGCGTCAATGCGATTTTGCACTCGGAGCATGTCTTCTTTTCCATATGAGACCCGTTTTGAAACGTCTACCGAAGCGACATGTGGTGCAATTCAGGACAGCTTAAATGCGGATGTCCGCTTCACTTTCTATAGGTGGTGCAGCCCTGACACCAAAACTTTTAATGTCATCGTCACCCACCCCATGCTGATTTACCTTCGTAATTGTCGATGCTAATCCCAAATGGCAATGGTCAAGGCCAATCAACAGCTTGGGCCAGATCTTGGCGTGAGGTTGTACCGGAATTTGGCCTACGTGTTTGAAGTCGTGATCCAAGTCATCTTTGCTTAAACTCTGTAAGAAACTTCAGCCTCGACACAGCATACAAATTGCGAAGTTTGTGTTGTTTCTGCATACCGGCGTTACTGATGAGCAAATGCACTTTAAACGTTGACTCCTGCGCTGCACGTCTTCCAAACCCCTGAACATTCAATTGCTGCTCACATCCACACTTCACCAAATCCCGAATAAGACCACTGTCAATCACCGCGACGGATGAAATTTGGTACAGGAGTGCGAACTCGTCGACTTTCTGTCGTTTGGTTTCCGTATAGGGTGAAGTACAGAATACGGAACAGAAGTAAGCTATTGTTGGAACTGCAACTTAAGACTACTGGCCCCACTTCTTGTGATGCCTGCTGGCTGTTGAGCAGATGCAGTGTTGACGTAACCCTCCGATGAGCTTATCCGTACGATGTGCGAATAAAGGCATGGTGTTTGCATTAGGTGGTGTCGACTGTTGTCGACAATTGAAAATAGCTTGCTCCGTTGCCAATTGCGTGTACGGAGACCTAAATTGGGAAAAGTGAAACACAAGCGATGTCGTTTCGCCTCTGCCCATCTACTCGGCAATGAATACTTTAATAAACGCACAAAATCTGTTGACTTATGCTGTCACTGACCTCCCAGACTGACTGTCCCTGACTGACAAATTAAACATCTTGTTGATCGTTGTTGCTGAATTGTTTGTAGAACCGTGCGGTACTTGCATCCCCTGGATGAAGCATAAAAGCAAACCGTTCAAATTATGTTAACTAATTTCGATAAATTTCGATAAAATCGAACGCAACACATTCGCTAATGAACAGCTTTAATACAAGTTCCTCGAGTAATTAAGGGTTTAGCCATTAGCAGATTGTAAAACACCTAAGTGTTACAAATGGTATGATTTTCGTCATTGCATTCTCCGAAATAAGTATTGGCTGGGAATCAACTGCTCCGGACGCCCAAACCTAAAGTTTAATAACTCGGTTATATGACCGGCATTGTTCGGGTGTATTAGCAGTGACTTGATCGCTTCACGCGCCTAACCTTTCAGGCATTTCAATAACCGTTGGTTTTTCTCGTAGTTGCTGTACGCATAAATCGCAGTTTACTCTATGAAAGTCGTATAAAATATTAACCAATATTATGGCTTTCCGCAAAAATTTGGTAAATTTTGCAATTACCTGGGCAAAATCGATGACTGTGTGACTGTAGATCTTTTATTGGGGAATGTAGGTATTTTCGTTAAATTAAATGACCCTGAAATAGTTGAACTGCACATGTTGTTCGTAGCAGCTGTGCTTGCTTCAAAGAGTGGCGGCGTGTAACGGATATCGGCAGGATCTGACAACGGCACTGTGCAGTTAACTATTGCTGGTAACTGCGATTCTGTCAATTGAACAGTTCACACTTCTGTTATTATCCTTGATGTTTGTGATACTGCAACCTCGGCGGAAACACTGTTGTTTGGTGTATCCACGAAAATCACGAAAAATCATCCCCAATACTATTTTATCCATCATTAAACTCGACCATATAAGCACCTAGAACTCGATGCAATAGCACCACGTCCACCATATGATCCCGTAGCACAACCCACAGCATTACCCCAACATCATAATACGAAGCACTGTCTCGGTGTATTTGGCGATTCTAGACAAACCTACCCAATATCCGTGAGGAAAAGGAAAGTGATGATCTCCACTAAAGGAACAAAAACCATTGAACAACGAACAACCAATAAGCATCGTCATACAGCATGCATATTATGTAAAAGGGCTCACCGTTTAGCGATTTATCCTTCGAAACCGAAGGATGCATAAGGAATTGATGTTCCAACTGCACCATTCTTCTTTATATGGCCACCCCAGGCTATATCCAGCCAATGAGATGAAAGTTGTAAAGAAACCGAAATTCCAAAGACTTGCTGAAGAGATCCGACTACCATCCTTACTGGCTAAGCAATCCTAATGCCCACAACGGTTGCCCGTTTAAAACACGATAGCGTGTGGCATAAAGTCCAATCACTCTTAAACCCGACCCGATATATATAGCGGCCGAACTAGTGAAAAAGTTTAAACTTCCGATCATACATCTTTACATCGTATCGTATCGTATTTGTACCATACAATTTGGTTTACTTAATGATGACAAGTTTCGATTGGAATTTAACTCGAGCATCACACAAGAGGTAACCGAAAAATCCTATGAGCGGGACTTAAGTTGTATTGTTCAAACGTGCTTTGACCACTTAGTCCTCACTGTCAATTAATTTCACAACAGCGGATAATTAATGTTGGAGATTGGAGCAGATACATACCCACACATAATCAGAATTGGATTGTTTAATTCAGACACTGACACAGTGGTAGCGCAGAATGTAGCACTCATTTTCGTTCGCACCATACCAGGGTCAACAACCTTAAGTATAATTCTGAAATTTACTCAAATCGCCCACACTGAAATTTATGAATTATAAATAATTTGAGTTATTTTTAAAGTCTGGCCTGCCCACTGAGGAATGGAAAGGTAGCATAATCATTAGTCTTTTAATTGGAGGCTGGTATAAACGGCTGGACGTTAATAATAAGGAATAAGCTTTTTCATATAAATTTATAATAGAATTTTATATTTTAGTTAAAAAGCTAAAATGCTGTTAAAAGACGAGAAGACCCCATAAAATTTAAATAAAATAAATTATAAAGATTTACCCCACTAATACAAATTTATTTCGCAGATACTGCAAGGCGGCTGAAATGTTTAATCCCAACAAACACTCTGCATTACCCTCCGAAAAGTAATAGAGGCGTAACGCAGAGAAAAACAATCGCCGCAATTTCGCTTATCATATACTATTTTTAAAGATAACAAAAGTGAATAATCAAACAAACACATCAAACTTCTAAAATCAAAGTAAAAGATAGGAGAAAATCTCCCCACAACACAATAATCAACACAACATATAAACATCAGAAGTTTACATACAGAGAATTCCTCAACAAAACAACAGGTTAATATAATTGCGATTTCGCTAACATAGAATTGTGCAATACAATACAAAACAATTTATAAATATTGTTTACACACACTTACACATAAATCCAAATGTGCATACCAATCCCACAGAGATACCCTTAACACAATCTTAAATTTACAACGTTAAAGCTGAACCGAATTGTTTTTCTTTCGCCCGGAATCGCCCCCCATTCGTCGACTTACGCCGACAATAGTAAAAGAATGTTTGTTAATTATTTTAATTTTAAAATTTATTAAAAGTTTTGTTTAACTATCTATTAACTTTAACTATCATAAAGTATATAAAAATCTAACCTTTCTGTGCATTGCGATGACGAGTGCTCTAAAAATAAAAAATTTGCACTCCTGATGGAGCACTACGCCTGTCACTTGCAAATTGTGATTGTTAACAAACGACATTGTCAGATTCCTGATGGGAACGAAGTTTTATGCGTTTCCCAAATGTCGCATGGGAGTCTAAATATAGTAACACAAATGAAATGAACAATTGTAGCTTTAATATCTTGTTTGTATACTTATCGAAGACCACGCAGAATAATTAGAATATCGCATAAACAATTTGCAGTCGTCATATGTTTATCAGCAGCAATCGACCGCTTTTTTTCATAAGCATCGAAAAGCTACTTTGGAAAGTATCTGCAGTGAGGTTCGGAGTTACTGAGACGTATAGTAATATCGATATGACGAGTTTGCCTACGTAATGCATTTGGTTGCGTATTTTGGAGTTGATATTATAAGGATATTCTGATCATCGGTCAATATTAAGTGTACGCTTAAGGTGTTTTATGTTTCCAGCTTTATTCTCGAATCTTTCGTTAACAAATACAATGTAATTCGCTTGTGACAAGCTTTGTTGGTATTGGTGATTCGAGGAAAAGCTAATTAGTACTAAATTTTTCCTAACAGCGTCAGCGATTTCAGCGGATATGGAAGCTAATTTTTCCAATAACATCAATGGCTTACCCTTGTTGACTCTAGTGATTGCGGAGCGTGCTGTACAGGTATTTCTCAGCCAAAAAATTTTAAATAGATTTTTAACCAGGTAGATTTCGTTTCTCTGCAGCTGAGACAACATGAGCGATTTGTGAAAAAGCTATTAGTGTTGCCTCATCTAAATAAATAATAATAAACCCAACGAGTACCCTCTTCCAGCCCAACCGACGAGAGAAGAGCAATTCGCATAAATGCGGAACTAGCCGAGTTATAAAACGTAAGAGAGTTTTTAAGGGTAGAGAACTAAAACTGCTCTGATACAGAAGCAAAAATTTTAAAAGCTGAGATTTAGAATTACGTTATATTTTTTTATTTTTCCTAATTAAAAGAATATAAAATATATTATTAGTTTTAAAAAGTGAATCTGATAAATGAAATGTGCAGGTTTTCATTCCCTAAAATCATGACATATAGGGCGGAATGGTTCGTTTAGTTCAGAATTTGTTCGAGATTATTTTAAAAGCAACCTTATTTTAACCTTTCTCGTTAATTTCAAGTGAACCACCGCGGGCCATACGGCGCCAGCGCAAGCCAACTTGTTTGTTGTAATCATTTTACATATTGTTCTTAAAAAATGCTGAGTTGTAAATGATGTTATGGAAGCCAATTTTGCATCGTCTTACACATTTTAAGACTCAGACACTGTGCCAAACGATAACTCTTTTCTCTTTGTTAATGCAAAAACAAAGATTTGTAGACAAATTTTGCATTTTGCTGAGCCAAATAAAATGTAAAATTTTGAACTTGGTTTGAAATTCAAAACAAACGCTCATCTGAAGTTAAAATTTTTGTATTGTTATTTAAATTACAAAATACAATCTCAAAATGAATAAATACTTTCTCTAATAATGAGAAAATACTTTCTTGTAATCCTAATGGAGTTGGATAAAATACATTCATTTAAGGATTTACTTTTAATGCGAAATTTTAGTCAGTTTGCTTCAGTTTTCAGGTATAATTGTATTCCAACTACGTATATCTTTATATTAATTTTATACGTATCGTTATAGGTTATTGTTTATCTTCATCTGAGAATTATATCTGAGAATATCAATAACATTATATCGAACGAAAAATTCGAACTTCCAGATTTCTTTCCGAATTTCTAGCACGTCTAAAAAAAAAAAACAAATAAACAATACAAAAAACACCATGGTTGGTCATGAAAATATGGAGCTATTTGCTTTTTATTTTAGATGGCTTGTGGTTGCAGTTACCAATTTGCAGCTATGTTTATGTGTTTCACCTGTTCTCACCGAAGAATATTAAACATAAAATTTTAGACGAATTTATGAAGCTTTGATTTGACATTTGATAAACCGTGACTATGACTTGGTTTAAACTTTTACAAAAAAGCAAAAAATAAGGCTTTTATAAAATTCATTGGAGCCATCGACAGTACACACGTAAGAATTAAATGTCCTGTTGACAATCATGGTGAATAATTAACCATGAGAAGTTTTATTCTATTCAAGTGCAAGCAATTGTGGATGCAAAATTTACGGACTTTTTTTTGTACCGTTTCTTGGATCGATGCATGACGCTCTTGTTTTACTTAACTCTTATAAGTCCTCTATATGACAATGGATTCCCTTATCAAATTTCATCGGTACTTCTAATCATGTCGTTTAAAGAACCATTAACTCCAAGTTTGGGCTTAATAGTGCTCACAGTGGAGGAAGAATTATTGAGATCAAAGTTTTGGATTTTTAAAGACTATACGAAAAAATATTTTCAACAGAGATTAAGAAGTAAACATGAAGACTATATGAAATCCGTTTTTAGTTAGTCCGCTTTCGTGTTATATACATTTTTGCAAAGCAGGAATACTTTGATACTCCAGCTGCTGTAATCGAAGAGGAAATTAATTTTCGATTGAATGGAATGAATGCCCTTCACATGGACCGTTGCGCAGCTCGTTGGGATGCTCGGGAATAATTATTTTCAGAATAATCATAAGAGCTCATTATTGCCATCTTCGCTTTCCCATACCCGATACAAGCAGCCAGACACCAACTTTAAACACTTCTATTGTGCCCGATATGCATTACGAATGTTACACGATCAAGAAATTGCTTTCAAGTGCAATACATTCGTATATCACTTTCCGAACTTGAACGTGTCACGTGGCAACCTGATAATCACATCCAAATAGCTGATCACATAGTTTTGCAAACAAAAGCCGTGCAATGCTACGGAATAAGAATCTTTTGTCGTATCGATGGGATGATATCAATATAAAATCATATCAATAAATTTCTGCAGAAGTGTAAATGGCTGTGTCCTTTACTTCGTTTATCGTTTAATACCCTCAAACTGATAAATGGGCATTATGCAAAATTATTTAAGTCTTAAACAGTATGCAGTAGATTTTCTACTTTTTCCATTCTCATAAATTTTTGTCATTGTCATACCTGTCCGACGCCATTTCACAAATGATTTTGTCAAGATAACAAATGCCCACACAAAGATTTTGCCAACCTTAAACGATAATAGATTTAAGAGTTGGTTGACAATAGCTGTTGTCTGTGGAGATCAGTGATAAAGGGATTACCAATTTATTCCAGTGTGAAAGCGCCTCAAAATTCGGGTTTTTTATAACATTTTGCATTGTTGCCAGATCATACAAAATACTCATTTTTGGGCTTTTAAATTAAAACACCCAACATTTATTACGATTAAAAATTGTTATATATTGACCTTTTAATGTATAAAGTAAATATTTAAATATATTTTTTAATGATTTCGTGGTATATTAAAACAACATGTCTTTAAGCTTTCAATAATAAATTAAGTGAACTAAACTTTTCTACCACAAATTAATATATGGTTCGTATCATTTTCAACGGCAAATTAATACTCCTCAGCTGCAGATTACTTGTCTGTTAATGCCTCTGAAATTTGTTTTGCAGGATTCTGATCTGGTCGTTCCAGTCTTTCTAGTTGATAAATGTCATACCTACTTGATGCAGTCAGCTGTCAAAGTCAAAAGAACCATATGGTTGTTAATATTTTCCCACAGCTGAGATCACCTGATCGATATAATGAGTTTTTCCGGCACAACACTTTACATAAAAGAAGAACTTTTCTTGTGAAAATGTATTTTTATTGGAAAATATTAAAAAAGGTTAAAATTAATGTAACTTGAAATTTTAGAAAGCTTCTCTACTTACAAAATTCGTCTTTTTAAATGACTATTTAAATGACCGGGTTGCATGAAACACGTGGTATATGCAAACCGTTACATAGATGTTTTTAAAATATTTTTGATAAAATAACAAACTTTTAATTATGATTTGATACAATAAATAAAATTTTTATTAATACTTGGTAAATGTAATCTTTATAAATTTAATATTAATTTTAATTATCGAAAAATAATTAAAATTTTATCAAAAACATACTTAAAATAATAAAGTGTATGACATAACACGACAACACACAATACCACATATGAGCCTTTTTTGAGGCATTTGGCTGTTTTATTAGTAGCTATATATTATAGACGCAAACCGCGTAAATGCTTAGTTTTTCGCCCTTCGTTCCCCTCATTCTATTACACTCTTATTACAATTTTTATCATTCTAAAAGCATTCTTCTGCGCATGTATAGGTGAAAAATATTTGATTTCTTACTTGTAGTTTTATACAATGATTTTACGTACATATGTATCAAATTACATTGACATTACATCATTTGAGTGTAATTGTGCAGATATGAGATTTCGACAAAAATTGGGCAGTACCACCATTATTGTCAAATTTTTATGCCGGTTCACATGCAAACTGTTGTACTATCTTTACGGTTAAATTTAATGCCTCTGCCGACTTTCGTTACAGAATATTCGCACTTTTATTAATTTTAGCATTTTATTTTATTCAGCATAATATTTTTTGATTAATTATACACCTTCCTGGTATGACAACAAGCGCGAGTATACAAGCACTAATAACGGCATACCAAATTTGCTTAATGATACTGATCTTAGTCAACTGAAACAAATCGTTGTTCATTAAACACTTTTTGAAAACGTACTTTACGGATAACGTTTGATTCTCCTTTTAAAGCACCTAAATTAAACTACTTTAAATTTTAATGAAATTCATTGTTATCCATTATTTATGTTTCGTTTTACGAATTCTTACTCTCGTGGGATGAATGATGAGAAAAACAATGTCGATGCAAAGCAATGGCTTGATAAGTGTTACGGCAAATTTGTCTCAGCCTCCTTACGATAACTTGAGTAAAAATTAAAATATTTTTATGAACCTTGGAGCACATGTTCAAAGTGCCATTAAACGAAAATCTATATGTAGTACAGAAAATTGCAGTGGAAGGAAGAACTGCCTTTAAAGAAAGATTTTTAAGTGTGTGTGACCCCGCCCCTAGTAGGTTTAATGTACATATCTAACAAACCAGTAAAGCTATATCAACCAAACTTGCTGAGGATAAATTCTCAGGTACCTCTCCAAACAGTGTGGAAATTGGTGAAATCGAATAACGCCTGATCCCCATATAACGGTTATATTGCAAACTACTGAAAGTATATGAATAATTCACTAAATAAATACGCCAGAAGCGTTAAATTTCACAGTCAAAAATCACTATATCAGGCCGCAATCACCGACATCAGCCGGAACGTCGGTCATCGAGTATATAGGGGCTAGGAGAAGGTCTGGACTGATTGCATTAACTTTTGACATTATTTAAGTATGCGCAAGATGTTTCCACTCAATTGTATGAAAGTAACTCAAACATTGAGCTATATACTCAGCTATATAAAGTATGGTAGAATAATTAGAAGTTGCTCAGTGTTTCATTTACCCCAAATATTGTCCGATAAATATGGTACAAAGTCAACCGGAGGTAGAAATGAAAATTGACTTTTTGCTTCTGCTAGAGGTTAAGAGAAAAATAGAAAATATTATATATCTGCAATTTGAAAATTCAACCTGAAATTTTCAGTATGTTTATTGATTTCAAGTATTTTTAATCATGATATGTAATCTTACTACTATAAGTAAAAGTAAAAGAAAACCAAAGCTATATTCATAAAAAATATATATTATACATATTAATATATATAAAATATATATTATATAATATATATAATAATATTCGCTCAAAATATCACTTCGGTTTTCTTACAATTAAAAGAAACATATCATTTTAGTCTTTCTAATCCAAATTCAAAATTTCACTCCGTTGATTCTTAAATATGGGCACGAATACAAGTCTCATTTTAAC
This sequence comes from Bactrocera minax, assembly GCA_021498325.1. NCBI lineage: Eukaryota > Metazoa > Arthropoda > Insecta > Diptera > Tephritidae > Bactrocera > Bactrocera minax. The sequence goes on along the minus strand of JAKEEE010000055.1, from coordinate 448,805 downwards.
CGGATTCAAACTAAACTATACAGATCTCAAACCATAGTTTGAATTTTTGGAGAAGTTTTGAAAATTTCATCGTTGAATTTGAAATGACTATCGTAGTCATATATTATAATATATATAGTCAGTCATATATTATAATTCATATTATTTTTAACGCATATAAAGTCATATATTATATATAATATATTATATCCATGATGAAATCACAGCTACTTTTGGTAGAGTGATCACATTTTCATAACTTCCGCAATTTCCGAAGATAGAATTAGTTTAGTCTTAATCCAATTTAGATATTCACATATACATATAAATGTGGATAGTTCGCTTTTACCATCTGGCAAAAAAACAGCAAGCAATGACCCAAATCTTTGTATTATGACGTTTTTTTTTATATATTCACGTGGATGTAAGCTTGTTTTTATATATGTTGGTAACCGATTGCGTCGGGCTCGATTTTGACCCACTTTTAACTGACAGTTTTGATTTGAAGATAAACTTTATACACATATCAAGAACATGTGACAATACAATAATTCGATAAGTTTACCACATTATCCTAATTAAGAATATAATTTAAAAAACTAAAAAATACATTTTCATACCACATCAAGCTAAAAAGTGAAAAATAAATAGAATTTAAAAAAACACGCTTTTATGAATCATGTTTCACATTTTAGTTTGATGTAATTTATTCATTCAATTCGCTGCCACATCTAATATGTCATGTTCCAACTTATATAGTCATTGGTCCTTGTTGGGCAGTTGTGCTGTACGCGATCGTAGTTGAGACGAAAATCGGCAAAGTTTCGAAGTGGCAGTTGTATATCTGGTAGACGTAGGTAATTCCATCCTAAAGATACTGCACCGTCACCACTGTCTTGTAAATCACCTCGAAATACTCCCAGTCATTCGCTTCTTCTGCAACCGCCTTCGCCACCAATTTTCAATGAATTCACCATGAATTCACCAATCGGTTCGGCTAGTGAAAGAGAAAGTAATTTATGAAACATTTAATAATAAAGCTGTTCCATAGCGCACTAAGCGTTTGTATTTTTTCGGCAAGGTATTCCATTCTCATTTGCAGCATATCGAATTTTCGTTTCGGAAAATATTGCTGTAATTTTTCTACAAAAATATGCGCTATGATCTGTAAATTAATTGTATAAATATTATTTTTACTTACGAGGGCGGGTCAATAAGTCCGTGACTTTTTGAATTTCTGACCTCTTTACTGAAAAAACAACACTACTCCCGTCAACAGGCATCTGTCAGTTGACTCCTGTCAAAATTTGAACTTGCTGCGTCAGTTAGTTTGTGTTTGACAGCTATCTTTATCAGACTACCCACTAATTTGAGGAGAAAATGGAAAAAAGTGAATTTCGTGTGCTTATTAAGCATTATTTTTTGCGAAAAAAAACCATTATCGAGACCAAGGCTAAGCTTGATAAATACTATGGGGACTCTGCATCATCGATATCTATGGTAAAAAAGTGGTTTACTGAATTTCGTTGTGGCCGTACAAGCACTGAAGATGCCGAACGTCCTGGACGCCCAGTTGAGGTCTCTACACCCGAAACAATCGAAAAAATTCACGATATGGTGTTGGACGACCGAAGATTCAAAGTGCGAGAGATTGTGGAAGCCGTAGGGATCTCGCATGGCTCAGTGGTTTTTGAATGATCACTTGGGCATGAGAAAGCTTTCCGCAAGATGGGTGCCGCGTTTGCTCACAGTCGACCACAAACGCAATCGTGTAACAACTTCACAGGAAGGTTTGGTGTTGTTTAATCGCAATATGGAGGAGTTTTTGCGCCGTTTTGTAACCGTGGACGAAACATGGATCCATCACAACACACCAGAGACCAAACAACAGTCAAAACAGTGGGTTTCTAAGGGTGAATCGGCGCCAAAGAAGGCCAAGGTGGGTTTGTCAGCCAATAAAGTTATGGCGACTGTTTTTTGGGATGCACACGGGATAATCCACATTGACTACCTTCAAAAGGGAAGAACAATCAATGGACAATATTATGCCAACTTATTGGACCGATTTAATGACGATTTGAAGAAAAACCGACCTCATTTGGCCAAGAAAAAAGTTCTTTTCCACCAAGACAATGCAAGGGTGCACACATGTGCAGTTGCCATGGCAAAAATCCATGAATTGGGCTATGAATTGCTCCCTCATCCGCCCTATTCTCCAGATTTGGCTCCGAGTGACTACTTCTTGTTCCCAAACCTGAAGAAATGGCTTGGTGGAAAAAGATTTGTCTCCAATGATGAAGTCATCTCGCAAACAAAGGCCTATTTTGAGGACCTCGACAAAACATATTTTTTGGAAGGGATAAAAAAATTGGAGAAGCGTTGGACAAAGTGTATAGAGCTCAAGGGAGACTATGTTGAAAAATAAAATAATTTATTTATCAAAAAATCTGCGTTTTATTCCAAAACGCACGTACGTACTTATCACGTCACGTACTTATTGACCCGCCCTCGTATTTCCACCCTTTTTTGGAGTTTGCATTCCTCCCGCTGATTAAGATATCCTCTTAAATTCTGAATTAAGATTATTTTAAGATGTCTTAGGCGAACATGTAATCTTGGATATACTAAACTTTCGTGCCGAAAATGGATGAAATCTCTCAATGAATTATCTCAACCCCAATATCTTATATATAATTACTATCGTAATTTTAATGGACTTTATAACAAATTTGTCGGTCACTGTGTTTGTTATCTCAATAAAATTGCTTGCGTTTATAATTTGAGTTATCTCAATAAACTAACTTGACCTTCCCCTAGCTACACCATCTCCAATATAGTTATTAAATCGGTCTAGATTTTGGTCTAACCGCCAAACCCCTATCGTAATGGATTCCGGGACTCTGGTTGACTTTTACCTCATATACCCAATATATTAAATTTTGTCTGTTTGATTGAGTTTATATCGCATAAATCTCAATACTATAAGATTCAATAAAATTAAATGGGAATATTTCGATCAGCATTATGTAGTAAAATTTACGGCTTTTAGTATGTAATAAGACGAATAGAGTGATTTGTGTTAGTTAGATTGATTTTGATATACAGTGAGCCACACTCAAAACTGGACACTTCACACTGGGAATTTTAACGTAAATACGAAAGTAAAATTTTTTTATTCCAAATTATTTTTATATATTTTTGCATATTGATATGTAAGAAGCACAGAAGCAAATGAACAGAAAACAAAAGCAACAAAAGGAATTAAAATTTTTATGAATCAAGTCCACATGAGCTGGTCACATTCAAAATGGGACACTAAGTAAATACTTCACAAAAATAACAAATACGTTAAAGCTAATATTTTTTCGCCTTTCCCTTGTATTTTATTACCTCCTGTAAGCGCCGTGGCATACTTTCTATACATTTTTGGCAACAGCTAGTCTCCATTTTCCCCCATTCCTCTAATACTACTTGTTTTAACTCTGACTTACTCCTTACGTCTCTTGAAGTAAGTCTTGTTTTGAGTTCTCCCCATAAATGCTCAATTGGGTTTATGTCAGGAGACTGAGCGGGCGTAGCCAGAACTTTTGGGCAGTTGTATAGCAACCAATTCCGAGCATTTCACGACGTGTGCTTGCGGTCATTGTCTTGGTAGAACATAAAATTATTACGAATACCAAGTTTTTCTGCACTGCTGTGAACATTTTGTTTTAAAATATCAATGTACCCCTTACCATCCAAAATCCTATCAATTACGTGTACTTTCCTCGTGCCATCCAGACATACAACCTCATATTATTATTGAACCGCCACCGCACTTCACCGTCTTTTTAAGTTCTTTTCCAGGCATTCTCCACATAAAACGCCAAAAATATTTATTTTAGCTCAATCAGTAAACAAAACCTAGAATTCAGATAAATTCTGAAGATTTACAGTTCAAACTTTGGACCAAAAATAGACGTTTTCATGTTTGTTTTTTTTTTTTTTTGGTAAACTCCAACCTAGAATTTAAATTTTTTTTCGAAATAAGTGGTTTTCAAGTCTGTAGCAGATAACTTAGGGTTTTGTTTTATTAAACGAAGTATAAATCTACAATTGCGATATGGACTTCATTCATACAATACATACTTAATTCATACAAATTTGTATTCCTTTTGTTGTTTTTGTTTTCAATGCCGTTAATTGTTATAACTGTTCTTCTTATATCCCAATAAGCATAAACAAACGAAACCAATTTGGAGTAAAATTAGATTCACCTTCTTATTTAAGTTAAAAGTTCCCAGTGTGAAGTGTCCAATTTTGAGTGTGGCTCACTGTATGTAAATATCTCGAATGCCTATTTAAAGGCATAGAGAAGCTTGTCGGCAATAACAACTAGGTGTGACATGTGATGTGACGTGACAATAACAACAGGACAACTGTCCTGTAAAAAAAATACCGCATCGAAGCCAATATCCTTACAGAGCTGGTAGATCTTTGAACACTGCTCTGTACAGTTTGGTTACGGAAATCGAGGATGCTTTTGTGAACCGGGAAGTGGTACAATGCATCTTCCTAGATATAGAAGGAAGAAGCGTTTGACAATATCAATTGGAGAATTCCTGAAACTAATATAGGCTCATGCAGCATTCAACTAGGAACAACAATGGGATGCTCTCAGGGTGTAGTGTTATCACTTTTACTATGAAGCCAAGTTGGAGATGATTTTTTAGAATTGCTACCGTCTAAAAGCTTCCGCTGCCAAGGTTATGCGGTTGACTTTGTTCTAATAGCAAGAGGCAAATTTGAGAGCACGTTCTGACTTAATTCTGAGAGTGCTCACCCTAGCAAAAAGATGGTGTGGTAAAGTTGGATTTAACATTAACCCATCTAAATCGGCCATCATCCCTTTTAGGAGAAGGAGATCACTTCCGGCCCTGCGCTCCATGACATTTAATGGCGTGGAAGTAGCTAGGCCAGAGGAAATAAAATATCTAGGACTAATACTAGACTCTAAGCTTATGTTAACAAAATATGTGGATTGTGTTGTGAAAGCCACCATAGCGTTGATGGTATGTAAAGTTAACTGATAAAACCTGGAGCTAAACACCAGGAATACTACGTTGAATGTACACCATGATAGTTAAACCAATAGTCACTTATGGTATCTTGGGCTTTAGGGGTTTACCTTGCAACAGTTGAAGGGCAAAAAAGCTACCCATGGTACAACTTCCTAGATAAGATATTACCAAGAAAGAATAATTTGAAAAAAGCTTCAAAATATCTCTGGGTAATAAAAGTGACTGAGGCGATTACGCTCTCGTCGAGGACCTGAGAAGGAGCATCATGCAATTGTATATAGACAGTTCGAAAACAGCAGATGGAATTTATGCTGTGATATTAGGACCACGTACCAAGCTGTCGGTGGCCATGGGAAATTTTCCAAGCATTTTTCAAACTGAGGTCTATGCCATTAGTAGGTGTGCAGAGATCATATTAGAGAAAAACTATCAATGAGAACGAATTGTCATTTCCATCTCGTCTTTTGAAATGAAATCAGCAATGGTACTAGAGTGTAGTAAGAGGCTTAACAGGGTTGCGATGAATAATCACATATCAATGGCATGGTTCCCTGGGCACAAAGGCATTAAAGTTAATGAACTGTGAGCCCACATATATTAAGGGAAGTGCTACGGAGGGCATGTAGGAATCGCAACTTTCAGCAAACTCCTGAACTTTGATATGCAAAGCTATCTGTGGGAGAGTATAACACAAAAAGATTCAAGAAACTAATAGTCCTCTCCTGAGTTAAATTAAAGCTAGCAGGGATTTATACGGTCAGCCTATTGGGGCAATTCATCCGTTGAGAGAGCATATCACATTTCTCAGCCCAGGAGCGCTGCTAAACGAATGGATAAGCACAATAGACCTCTACCTCACAATAGACTGGTCGCAATGCAAACAATATTACTCTGTATTATTGGATCAACCGGACGTCGAGATCAAAGCTAGGCCGAAGACTTTTCAGTCCATATAATACTCAGATACTACATAAAATAATGATATAGTAGCCATGGCTACTAGATGTGCGAAGATTATGAAAAAGCGGTTTTAAAAATCTGAAAGTGACGGAATAGGTGCTTAATAAATGCTAATTTCCTATACACCTTATAAAATCTTTGTTTGATAAAGATAAATTTTTTTTAATCGTAATTTAACGGAAAGCTTTTATTAATATTTCACTGAGATACTCCACTTTTTAGTCCAATGGGTCGTTTTATATTTTAGCGCATTACGAATTAATTTGATTAAAAAAGGGTGAAAAAATTTTATTTAATTTTTATAATTAAAAATGTTTAGCTAGACAGAAGTTTTTGTATGCTATATAATTATTCGTGAGTCAAAAATGTATGAATCTTTCAAATGTATGAATAAATTTAAGTAGTGAATATGAATTGTATCTGGAATATTCAAATGCAAAGAGAGTTTTTTAGTTGAAGATATTCAAAATCATAATTATGAAATTTTCAAAACCGCAGAATCTCTACCTTCAAAAAAATTCTCAAATGTACAACTTGTTTGGTCAGATTCTTCCATTAACAAATAATTAGAGCAAATAGTATTATGAAAAAATAAAACTGAAAACATTTATTTCTGTTACTAAAAACTAAGGTTAAAACTGAACTTTCGTGTCGTTTTTCGTTTCGCAAAGAATTAATGGCAAACTGTAGATAGAATGCAGATGGCGTAGTAGTGGTACGTTGCATAAAGTTCTCAACTAGTAATAAATCCTAAAATTTATGCATTTATTTTAGTTTCATTAATATTGCATATAATGTATAATATTGTATGAAAGACGAGTCTTTTCTCTAAACGTTACTAATTTTAGGAATGTATTTAATAACTTATTTAAATAACAAGACAAAAACCTAAACGTCGCAATTGTGTTTGGTTTGAATTTCATTTGTTAAAATTTTATATTACATTTGCACAGCAAAATGTAGAATTTGTTTACACCATAACAAATCACATATAAAAAGTTGCATATTGGCACACAGCCTATATGTCTTTTCACATCCAACTTTGGCTTCGCTTTGCTTCAGATTTTTGCGTTTGTATGAATACATTCACATAAAAAGTTTTCGAGGCGATGCAAAGCAAAGCGAAGCAAAATTTTGGGCAACTCTCATCTTGTTAAGCTTTGATAACCAACAGTTATTATTTATATTACTTATTTGTTAATTTATTAAGATAAAAATAACAAAATGAAATATTAAACATCAGATATCAGATAAAAGCACGGAAATTCAAATCGCTCATTCTGGCTTACCCTACGCTTGCCTCTTTTCGATATCAAAGTTTGAATTAATATCAGAAACATTTACTTTAAAGACAACCAAAACAACAGAGCCAATGTATTCATATTAGTGCTGGTGGCATAGATGACATGATCCAAAACTCTTACATTTCTCATATTTTATTATATTTATTATTGTTTTGTTTCTTTGTTATAGAGAGATTTTATGTAAATATATAATATTATTACATTTTGTTATATGAATTTTGCAAATTTTGAGTTATTTATCTGCGTACTTATACTGTAATTATTTATATATATGTATATGTATATATATACATGTCTATTTAAAGTTATTATTAAAATGTACCATTTAATTTTTTCGACAGTGGCACCATTAGCAAATTTTATAAAATTTTTGCATTTTTGCATCTGATTTCGACCATTTTTGAATGGGAGTTGTCACATATCAGCAGGACTATTTGTATGAAATTGTGTTTCGTTGTTTTCATTGATTCTTCAGTTATCTAAATGGACGATATATGAGAATTAGACATGCATGTTACGAACCAAATTGGTCAAGGAGTTTTTGACATGAAATCTCTACTTAAAATCGGGCTTTCGTATAAGAGATATGATACAATGACTCAGCTATTTGGGAGGTGGTATAATTCCTTGACTGATTTATGTTTTATTAGGTATTTATTACTCCCCTAGGAGGCTAAGGGAAGTATTTACCCAATTTTGACATAAGAGCACAATATTTCCAACAATGAACAACAAATTTCAGAACAAAATATTTGTTGCGAATTTCAACAATATATCTCAGAGATTGACCGATATTTTCGGTAAAAAGTCTGCCATAGGCAGATTTAGGAATACGATTTTACCCATTTTCCATTTTCACATTGTAATATTAGAATGCAAATATGTCATGCACATATCAATAGAGTAATTTCCGAGATATAGGATTTCACCTAAAAGTGAAAAAAAAGAATAAATGCAGACTATGGCTTAAGGAGGTAGAAAACAATTAAAATATGAGACAAATCAGACCATTTTTCTTATTATTTGGTACCCAACCATTCCAACCATGGATCCACCAACTTTTGTATATTATAAGAGGTAGTAGTATAAGAAGTATAAGAAATAGCGGCACATCGACATGTGAAAAACATTTCAAGAGAAACACAGCACTCTACGCCGTTAATCACATCGAAAAAACAGGCACATCAGTCTATTTAGAAAAAATTTATAGTGCAGCTCCAATAACAACGAGATAAAAGGACGAAGTGATAAACGATTGATACTCTTCGTAACTTTACTCTTACATTTAAAAAAAATTACATACTTATTGATTCCATTATGTAATGGATTTCGAATCAATTTTTGTAGACTCAATGATTGGGATAAATAATGATGTTTTCATTGGAGGTGTGGTTCTAAAATAAACATAATTAGATATTAATTGCAGATATATGCATATTTCAAGACAATGTACTATATACAGTGGCATAACATAAGGTGTTAAAAAAATTTGTGTCTTGGATACACCCTGCATAATTATGCTTGTCAAAAGGTGCTTAAAGATTTTACATGTGTTTAGACGGCTTCGCAATGTTTGAATCAGAGTTGGAGTAACCATTCACTCGAATATCTTTGAAGTCGTCCTCGGATTCCGAATATGAACCAACAGACCGGCTGATTCTAAAAGTAATAAAAATAAAAAAATTCAAACAGTATATATTTTATATTCCAATCCAAAATAAGTTAAAAGCTCCTCAAACTGACAAAAGCGGGTGTTCACTCTACACTACTTTTTTATAAACAACTATAATATGTCTTTTAATCTATATAGTCTTCAGTTTTGAAAGTCAATAAAAAAAAAATTTTTTTATATTCATTTTTGAGAGTAATTTGTCATATGAGCCACTCACAATGGTAAAACTAGTTCAAAAAACAAAACTTGGTAGCATTGAAGATAAAACATATCGCGTTCATAACTATCAGTATGGGCAATTATCTCCACACTAATAACAAAAAATAAAAATCTTTCTTAAGGTACTCTATATGTGATTATATACCAAATTGAAGGTATATAAAAACATTGCAGTTCCACGTACTATTACTTTTACACTTTTATAATAAAATATTTCGTTTGAGAAAGTTAGAAAACTACCTTTGATCACACAGCATCTATAATAAAAAAAATTGCACCAAACAGTTAACACCTTCAAAAAAATATAATAAAAATAAGTATTCTGCATCTATATGGTATGAATGATATAAAATTAAGGTACTTAAATTAAATTTTTGTCAGAACATGAATTAAGACGAATATTAAATACTCCTTCAATTTGTGCGAATTGAAAGCGTGTGAAATGTTTTAGATGTCTATATATTATAATAAATGTGGGTGAATTAAACTCGAAACTTTATTGCCAAATTAAGTTATATACCTTATACCTATGACCGCCGGTCATATACCTTACTTAATATGAGAAATGTGTACTTTAAAGTCAATAAAGTCATAAATTTGTATTTTCAGCGTATAAGTACTGGCGAAAGGTATAGCCCGACTTCACTCAATTCGTTACTGAATGAAATTGTATTAAGCAATATAATAAAGGAGATAAGAGAACGAACGTACCATTCAATTTGAACTCCAACGACATTATGGAAAGTTTCACATTCTCATCAAGAGATATCTAGTTCCTTAACCCTAAAAACTAGCCGAAGAAAGCAGAAGTTCAAAGCGTAAGAAGCTGAGAGAGTTGCTCTTTTCTGCTAGTGAAATTTTTACTAGATGAAATTAGGTGCTGCCAAATGCAGAAACAGCTACGGGTGTTGCATTGAGTTCGTTTTAATATTTTAGAATTATTAAGATTCATTGATATTATTATTCAATAAATGTGAGCGTTATATATTAATTAATATGCTAGTTTTTGTATTATAAGAAAAATTAATTTGTTATTTTTATGGGTTTACATTAGCATAAAAGATCTCGACGAATAATTTGTTTAATATCTATTGATTCTTTTCAAGTGCTAATATGAGATTCCCAAAAGCAGTACTCAGATGTTTCCTTGGAAATTTTTGCTAGTTTTCCGTTTCCTTTACACATTAACCGTTTGGTAAAGGGGGTAAAATCATTAAATTTGCTATATGGGAGCTAGAAGGTCTAGGCCAATGTCCACTTTTATTTCTCACATATTGGCCGATACATAAGACAAACGAACGTTCAGATATCCTCATGTTCGGTATACACAGATGGTATCATTTTTGGATAAGAGTTGAGGCATGCTATTAACGCTACTTTTGCTAAGTTTCAATGCGATATCTGAATATGTTGACTGAATTATCTATTGTAAAAGGAAATAAGCTAATGGTATTGAAAATGCGAAATGCACTTGGTGCTTTAAGGTGAAAATGTAATGTTCCTACATATTTCGGTTGCCTTAGTTTTAATAGTTTATAAGATATATACATAAACTTATTAGAAAGTGAGGCCACACTTATTATATACAATTGCAACATGTTGTATAGAGTAATAAACTTTTGCTCACCTAACGGTTTTTTGTAAGACTTAAAACTAATCGAGAGAGATACAGTTTTATATGAGACGAATAATTAAGATATGTTGATGAAACTTGGTACAAATGTTACTCGGTACTCTAAGGTGGTCGGTGTTGCAGATGGGCGGATTTGGACAATTACCACGCCCACGAAATACCGTTAATCGAAACTATAAAAAGAAACTACAAAACTATAAAAAGCTACAACTAAGCCACATATTTAGATACGAAACCGTAATTCGGTACAGGGTATAGAAGGAAGGATGGGCATCTGCGGTTTACAATTTTTTTTTAACTAGGTGCGGAGTACTCTCGTACATTCAGGGTATTCCGTCTTACGTCTAAACATTGTCGAAATCGGACTTTTCAAGTTCGCGAAAAATCGGTTAATATGTGAGATATATTATTGAAATACAGAAACTTTTTTCCTGATAATAAATGGCCTGGTGTGGAAAATGGATAAAATCGGTTCAATGTCCGATATACATTATATAAGGATTTCCAAAAATTGCTATAATATACTATAACTTAGTACCGAAAATGTGTGAAATCGATCGACGAATTACCTCATCTCCAATATACTACATATAATGATATATGTTATTCTAGCAGACTTTACGCCGAATATATCGAACAATGTGTTATTATCTTTATAAAATTGGGTGGACACATGTTCTCGAGTATATTTGAGTAATGCCAAAAGTTAATGGAATGAGTCCAGAGCTTCCCCTAGCCCCAATATACTTGATATAGTGATTTCCGAATTAAAGCTGACTTGAAACCGTTTATGACAATATGTGTGCTATTTTAATGAAATTAGGCAGACATGCTTTACATAATGTGGTTTAGCGCTGAATATGAATGAAATCGATCCAGACCTTGATCTAAACCTCATATCCCTAATATAATGATTTCCAATTTTCTGCTTGACTTTTTCCCAATATACCCAATATATTCAACTAGGCCCTTTGGTTGAGTTTACAAAATGTAGTAATGAAACTAAGTGGATTTCTGACCAATAATATAATTTAATAAGATACCAAATATAATTGCAATCCATTCACGGTTTCGTCGCAAAATGAACTCTGAACTTAAACTCTGAAATTAAACTTCATTTAAATAATTTTGTTCATAAAGTTTTATCAATACCTGAAAATACCACCACCTCACAAATTGCGAGAAAATAAAATGTTCGGTTACATCTGAACTTAGCTCTTCCTTACTTGTTTTCAAATTATTTTAAATCACATAGTAGTCAATGTTAAATTTTAGTTTTGTTGCTTAAATAAAAACTAACTAACAATTTTTTGAACAAAGCTGTTTTTGTTGTAATGATTTCACTTCACCCATATACAAAGGTATTTACATTTTTACACAAGAGAGACAAACATCTAAAATTCAATTCGTCCGTCTTACTGATCACTTTTATATATACCTTATTGTCCGATTTTACTTTAAAAGTTTTGGTTACTAGGCTTTCGTTATTAGTTTTAATTTAAAATTTTAGTTTAATTTTTTTTATAAATATTTCAATGCATATAAGCGATATCTAAATTTTTACGCGTATTATCACTTCCACTGTCAAATAAATAAACGGACGGACTGATAAACAGACAACCGGGGATATATTCATCTTGTCATTCGAATCATCCATTAATTTTAGTTGGTACAAAAAACTTACAGGTGAACTAAATAATTATTTTGTGTGCAACATGTTAGAAATTTTGTTTATAACAATTCGATTGGAAACCATTATGAGCAAATAATAACATTTTTATAAGTTTTGCAAGAAACTTTGCAAAATATCAGTGAATCTATCGCATATCAACTATAATGCAACTAAATCTGCACATACTGGATTTTCAAATATACCATAAGAAATAATATTTTTAGGTACAAACCTTCGTTTGATATTAATGCCACCTTCAATTGACAATGGCCTGCTACTTGTCAATTGTAACAAGGAAATTTCTGGTGTTGCAGTCACCAAAGGACCGGACAAGTTATTTATATCGATCGATGAATATGAATTTGAAAGCAAATTATTATCCATATTTATACAACCGTTGTAGCTAAAGGCGAGCCTCTTACTATGATGAATTATTTTCTCATCCAAGCTTTGAACTTCACTTAAATAAACAAATAACTGATGTATATTTTCCAGCGTCAAACTCATATTACAGCGCAGTCCTATAATGTCGTAGCATAGCTGAGCGATATTTTGGTTGAGCAGGAATATTCCGTATTTTACTGTCTTCGAAGCTATAGTAGAGCGACTATAAAGAGGAAATCTACGAAAGAAAAGTAAATGAGATATGTAAGAAGGTTATATAAGTTACTACCTACTCTGAACATGAAAACGGAATCTCTTTTACGATATCAATTATTCGGGAACGGGAACCTTGATGTATTATTGCATTTCTAAAATCAAAATATTAAAATTTAAAGTTTATTGAAAGAGTAACAAAATTAAAAAAAATAAAAAAGTGTGAAACATTAATGAAAACAATTTAATTCCCAACTACAATTTTTTGAGCGAACACTCGGTTTCTGGGTGTTTTAGAAGTTCGAAAATTGCGAAATATCTAAAAAATTTTGCTAAAAATCCATATAGGAAGACAATGTTGTGGTATTTCACAGAAATTTTTTATAATTTTTATTAAAAAAAAAAAAACAAATGAACAATTAGAGTAAAGAAAGGTATATTTGTTTTGTTCGTTTGGTCCCTCGGTTAAGAGTAATAAAAGAAAGCAATGATCATTAAATTACCTTAGAGGGCGGTTAAATATAAAAGCAATCATTTGCACTAAATGAGCGATATATCCCAGTGAAACACTCAAAGTAATAGGTAATATATTATCCAAGCTGCTTGTATTATGTGATTTTGTATCACTAATTAATGCATTCATACTTGGAAATGGTACATTGTTGATAGTATTGAAACCATTTGTTTTTGTGTCTACTGGGTAAATTTCACATAATCCCACACACAATACAGACATTCTTCGTTCCATATTTCGTATGATATGGACCTTTTTTTGTGTAAGCAAATATATCTCCTGGTATTGCTCTACCAAAACTTTTTTCTCGTCCTGTAGTTGTAGATTTCGAGAACGAATAGATAATTGCTGCTGGTGTCGGATTTCAATTAAAGAACTTAAACGATTTGTTTCTCGTGCTAAGCGAAGAGAAAATGTTCTATGCTCAGATTGGAGGAGACGTTGTTTCAATCGCAACGTTTCTAATTGCTTCTTAAACTTTTGAGCAGAATATATTGTTTGTGGACTTATTTGGCGTTGTTCTGAAAATAACTCACTTAATGTTCGACCCATGGTGGTTCTTCGAGAGTTCCGACTGAATGTGTTAGTAAATGAAGTTAATGGAATGGAAAGTTGGTTCTTTGTTATGCATTGCATACATCTCCGTTGAATTTCATTGCTAAGACTTTTGCTTTCCCGTAATTTTTGTAAACATGTTCGTTGTATTTCCTGTAGTTTTAAAAGCTGATGCAAATTATATCCGTTACGTATCTCATCTCTTTTAAAGTACATAGCTATATAAAGTGCAGTCACACCGTTTCTGCAAAAATTTCCATTTTCTTCTTTAATACAATTTGTTGTTGATGAATTTAATCGACTTTCAATATAATGTTGATGTTGAAACACTTCATTGAGAAGTTTAAAATTATCAGTTATGGCAATGTCCGACATAACATGCTTTGCTGACGTAAAACATCCTCCGTTTATATAGAAAAATAAAGAATTCTCCTTTAACTTTAAACAGTTTTGTTCAATTAATGGCGTCAGACCCGAAAAATATATTCCCCAACTAAAAAGAAGTTTATGTTGCGACATTGTTGGCTTATCTTGGCGGGCACACAAAAGGTCATTTGTGAAGGCACTGCAGATTCAGATACATATTATATTATATTTAGATACGTAGATATACCTTACCTTAGTGGATCCTTTTCAGGATCGGTAATTTGTTGAACGTAATCGTTATCCAGTAAGCCAGTTTTAAAGTGTGCCCAAACTTTGACACAAACACTTTGATCATTAGCTTTAAATTTCTTAGGGCATATAATTTCTGCCCAATTTTGATCTTGTCGATGGGGCAAACATTCACTTCTATAAAAAGCATCCGTTTCGAAAGTTTCATGCAGTGTATAATATATTAAAGCACCTGATTCCTGGCATTTAATATTTTTACCTTCAATTCTAATAAGATTTCGCAAACGAAGCTGCTGAGTAGATAATGGCAGCCAAGTACGGCATCGAGGTCGAGTCCTCATATTATTATCTTCAATTTCTCCTCCGAATTTTGTTTTTAATGCTACACAACAATTGCATTTGTAAAACAACGTTCATGAACTTTTTAACCCATATCTTAAAAATATATCAAACTAGTCAAAAGTCGATGTACTAACAACAAATATTTCTACACTAAGGGCACTGCTATACGTTAAATTTTCACTCATGCGATCCAGGATCGCGATATTTACTGAACGTATAGCATACTATATAGATGGGTCGCGATTTAGATCACAAAATATTTTAATTTTGGAAACCTGTGGTACGCTTTAGCATAGCATCTCCCGAATCCGGGTTAAAATGGGCACTATATATAAATATAGCAGCCGCAAATTCATAGTGGGTAAACTTTAGAATACCATCCCCCGAATTCGTGGTAAAATGTTTATGGGCGGAATAAGAAATAAAGAAAAGTGTATAGCCATTAATTTGTGACTTTAATTGAACAATCCAGTGATCGAACTCGGGGTAGAGTTTCAACGTGAACGATTAATTTAGAAAATGCAATACAATTGGTGTCAGAAGCGGGATAGTCAAATAAAGTAAAGATATAATTAAAACAACAAAAAAAAAACAACGGCAAAGTTTAATAAACTGAAGATTTAGCAACTAAAAAAGGAGCTGGAGCAACGTGGTTTCCAACAAATGGACTAAAATCCGAGTTGGAATCACGGTTGCGAGAGGCCATGAAAGCAGACAACATTTAAGTTGACGAGTACGTCTTTCTATTGGAACTAGAGGAATCGACAACGAAGATGGAGGAATGGGAAGAGGCTCAATGTTCATCAAAGGTTATGGACATGAACATGATTTTGGCTGCAATATCACAGGTGTCATCGCAGGTGTCCTCACAGACGAAAGAGCAGGAGACACCTATGTCATCACAGATGTTGGCACAACAATCGCAATTGACCTCGCAGTTAAAAGAGCAGTTGACCTCACAAATAGCAGTGGTGCCATCGCAATTGAATTGAGAGTAGGAGACACGTATGTCGACGCAGGTGACCTCACAAATAAAAGAGGCGTCGACGTAGATTTCAGAAGAGCAGGATAAAATTAAGGCTGAAAATCGTCTCCACGAGGTACAATTAAATCCAAATAGTCCAATTATGTCAACAGACTCTGCCAAAGTAAAAGCTCCATCCAATGACGGCACGATTGTGTTCCAGATGTTTAAACTTCAATTAACACACTAACTGGTGCCATACGCTGCAAGCCGTTCTAACTGAGCTACCTTCATTTTATTCCTTGGTCTTCTAATGGTCTGTATGCGACATACCATATCGTTGAGTCGCTTGACAACTTGTTATGGTCCTTCCCAACTACACTGAAATTTAGGAGATAAGACTTTCTTCCGCTGTGGGTTTTATAACAACACCCAACTTCATTCAGAAAACCCTTCAAACTTCATTGCCTTGTCGTATTTTGCCTCCATTTTATCACTCATGATTTGCGTGCTCTGTCTCACCATAACATGTATTTCTTTCATCTCGTCTTCTAGGGTACTGTTGGTTTCTTTGGCATTCCTTCCACAATTGGGGTTAATTCCGAACTTCAAATTAATCGGTAACCGAAGGTCTTTCCCAAAAATTATCCTCGCTGGAGTCTGGCCAGTTGTTTCGAGTATAGCAGACCGATCAAGAGGCTATTGTTTCAGCCTCTTGATTAGGAATTGGGTATACTTCTGGCCATTTACTGAAATAATGACTATGACTACCAAGATATATTTTTTTCCTAATTTATTGGTGGGAAATGGACCAGGTATATCCATGGCAATTCGCTCGATTGGCGCCCCCGAATTATACTGCTTCACCTGGCCATGACTCCTGGATCTCGGCCCTTTGGCTGCAATGGACTCAGCACAATTGGCAATCCACTCTGTAACTAATTGACGACAACCAACCCAATGAAATAACCTTAAGTTCCCTTATTGCTGTTTTTTTCGCCTTCTCTGCTTTGTACTTTTTAATTACTTTCTTCTTCGTCTCTAATTTCCCCAAAGTTTTCGTGATTCCCATGTGCCCTCCTCATGGACCGTTATACAGCTCGTTGAGAATTTCCGGAATTCTTACTTTTGGAATAATCATAAGAGCTCGGGAGCTTTGCCCATCTCCGCTTTCCCATACTCGATGCAAGCAGTCGGACACCAACTTTTGACTGTCCCACTGTGCCAATATGCTTTTGCGATTGGACTTCCCGCAGCTATTTCTTCTCTCGTTGGATGTTTGTTCAGTTCCATTCCACGCATTACAAGTTTCAGATGTTTGATGATCCTTACCAACGTCAGTAATTCCCTCCGGGTTACAAAATAATTCTTCTCTGGCTTTTCAGATCAAGTGTTGAGAGCCAATTCGTGCTTGATAAAGAGTCCAGGGTGTCATCGCTTCTAAGTAGTGGATAACTGTCTTTCTTCGTTACATAATTCAACCTTCTATAATCCACACAGAGCTTCATGTCTCCCTCTCTCTTCTTCACCAGTACTACAAAAGAACTCCACGGACTCTCTGATGATTCAATTACGCCACTTTGGCTCATTTCACGTATGGTCTGGCTCTCGCATCTCCTGTGTTAATAAAGAGTTTCACAACTTTGATTCTGCCTGGTTTAGAATCATCTTTATCAAATATGTTGGAGTATCTAAGAAGAAGTTGTATAGCCTTATTTTGATGATCTGCCTGTAGTTCTTTGGTCTATGAGTTAATTTCACTCGAGATGTAGTTTTCACCCATGGAATTTTCTTCGAGACATATTTCGCACTTCATCACAGCCTCAATATCCTGACACTGTCCTAATATAGCTCCATTGGAAAGTTGGATTGGTGATTTGAACTCATTAAGTACTCTTACTGGAACACGTTTGTCTTGTCTTGTTTTGTCATGGGCAGGGTTTTTCCTATAATTAAATTTGGTGTAGATTCTTGTGCTCCCTCGACAATCCACAACTTATTTGCTCCGTAGTCTCCATCTATTTCTGCCCAAATAACTGCTTCTGATTTTAATGGAATCAGCTGTCCTTGTGTTATTAGTACTCGTCTAATACTGTAGTTGTTATTATAACTTTGTAAGATGGAGATTACAGGGCATTCACTTGTGGTAGCCAGTCCGCGCCCTTTTTGGCTGGCTCGCTTTAGTTTAACGGCTTTTCTGACTTGAAAGCTGTTTGATCCTCCTCAGCTTTGCGTTTGCGTCCAGTTGGATTATTGAATCGGATGGATTCGATATTAAAATTGCATGCAATATGACCGCTTTTTCCGCAGTTGAAGCATTTAACCACGCCATCATATTTCTTACGTGTTTCGGGCAATTTCTCGAAGATTTTATCCACCTTTTCAAGTAACCGATTCCCCCAAGTGGGTTCTTCTATTTCTACTTAATGCTTTAAATATGCGATTACTAAGCAGAGAAGCCGTTTCGTCTCTTAGAGGATTCGAGACGGTTTCTGCAAACGTCAATTTAGGACATGCTAACGCAGAATAGCGTGTAGCCTCATTTCGTTTTATATTAACGAAGCTCTAATTTTTTATGTCCTCGATGTATTCGTTGGATTTGTGTGCATGAACCAAATGAGCTAATCTCTCAATCTCCGTAGCAAATTTCTGCAGAGTCTCATTGGCTTTCTGGTGGCGAATTTGTAACTCGATGTGGAATATCTGCAATTTCGTTTCGTTTCGCAATTGGGAATGGTTTGTATAATTTCCGCCGAAGAGCATGTTAGTGCAACCAATAATTCAGCGACTTTATCTTCAGCGCTCCAATTATTTGCAGCTGCGGTCTTTTGAAACTGAAGTGTAAAAATCTAGAACGGAATAGTGCCGTCAAAGAATAGTGTTTTTAATTTGGCAGAGCTTGTTCATATAATTGGACGATTTAATTGTAGCTCGTGGAGACGATTTTTTAACTCATCCTCTTCAGCCTTAATTTAATCCTGGTCTTCCGAAATCTGCATTGACACCTCTGCTATTTGTGAGGACACCTGTGCTGATGTACTTGTCTTCTGCTCTTTCAATTGCGATGATACTCTGCTATCTGTGAGGACACCTGTGTTGAAATCTGCGTTTATATACGCCCCTCCTGCTCGCTCAACTGCGACAACAATTGGGATTGTTGTGCCAGCATTTGTGATGACATCTGCGACATTGCAGCCAAAATCGTGTTCCCGTCCATAACCTTTGATAAGCATTGAGCATCTTCACTTTCCTCTATCTTCGTTGTCGATTCCTCTAGTTCCGATTGAAAGACGTATTCGTCAACATTAATGTTATCTGCTTCTATGGCCTCTCGCAACCGTGATTGCAATTCGGATTTTATTCCATTTGTTGGCAAAACACGTTGCTCCAGCTCCTTTTTAGTTGTTGAATGTTCGGTTCATTAAACTTTGCCATTTTTAAATAATCTCTTATGGGACTTTATTTGACAATACCACTTCTGACCCCAATTGTAAAGGATTTTCTGTATTAATCGTTTACGTTGAAACTCCACCCAGAGTTCGATTACTCGATTGTTCAATTAAAGTCACAATTTAATGGCAACTACTCGTTTCGATGTCTGGTAGATTCTGGCGGCTTATCGCCGATTCTGTTTTGTTCTGATATTCGAGTTCGCTACAATATCGCTATTCGAACATTCTGGCAGCCACTAATTTTGAGGTCAGGTAGATTCTGGCAAGTTGTCGTCAATTCTGGAATTCGTATTCGCCCCAATATATAGATATGGTAACACTTATTACGTGTTCGCATGCAACCCTTCCGTCTTCGTGTGAATAAATCAAACTGAATAAAAATTAAAATGTGGATTTAAATCTATTTTTACAATAATGAGAAATAAATATGCAGAAATAACTTGGTGATGTGTTAGTGTATGAAAAATACCTTGCATAAGTTTGAAATTTATTATAATTCGAGAAATTGCTCTTTTCAAATTGATAGATTTTTGACTTAAAATGCAAATATCTCAAAAACTATAAGTTATTTTTTTTATAAGTTATATATGCAGCTGCTATATTTATATATATTCGTGACTTGGAGGACCTCCTCTATCCGCCCAGACCCATTTTAACCCCGAATTAGGATGATGTTAATCTAAAGTTTACCCGAAATCTTGATGCGTGATAAATATTGAATGTTTAGAACATTTTGTGATATGAATTCGCGATCCGAAGGAATAAAGTATTGAAATACTTTTCATTAAAAATGTTTTATTTGTTTATATTCAAATACAAAAATTCTAATTAAACAAATATTGAAGCAAACCCTTTTTTCCACTTTTCTTTCGTAAACACCATTTCGCGTACGAACGTGTAACGGTGGTACTAAAGGTGTACCCAATTTAACTGCGCCAAAGGGTTTCAAATTTATAAAAAATATATATATGTAATCCTTCTTTTTTATTTATTTGGATTCGTTTACAAAATATGTAGATATGTTAACACTGATTATTTGTTACAACCCTTTTGTTTTTTGTGTGAATAAATCGAATTGAACAAAAAATTAAATGTTGAATTAAAGCTTTTTTAAAATAAATAATGCAGAATTATGCAGAAACAACTTAGTGAAGCGATAAAGTATGAAAAGTGTAAGTGTAAGTGTACGAATGTAGAATTGATAAATTTGTTAACTTTAAATACAAATTTCCTAAAACCGTAAGTCTGTAGCGGCTCTATATATGTATGGTCTTAATCTGGAGAACCTCGTCTATCAGCCCATATTCTTTTCAACCCCGAATTGGGGGAGTGCTATTCCATAGTTTTTCCCAAAAGCTTATTTGGCTTTAAACAAAATAATTTAGAGTTAGAAATTTTTTAGATAAGTATAATTAACTTTTAATAAAAATCTCGTAATTTTTAATCTTTTCAATAATGTGTTCTGATAGCTAATTTTTTGCACAAAATGTGATAAACGAAAATATTTAAATATCTTCCGATTTGGTTCCGAGCCATCAATATTGCATACTAAATGTTCAATAAATATCGCAATACTAAATTGTGGACAATCTATTTTAGCTAAATCATTTGCTTAATGTCTTTGGGCAGGTATGTTCGAGCTATAAAGCACATCATTAAGCTCCTGAATAATTTAGGAATTTCATCAGGATGACAAAATTTATGAGATTGTCTTTGAGCTGATGTATATATGCTAAAATAAAAATTCATATATAACATGGTTTAATACAATTTTTGCATAATGTACATTCATCATTTTGAGTTCCATATTAGTTTAAGTTTGAGTCCATTTACTAGTTATGTACTATGTTATGATAATTTATGTTTTGAATTTCTTTTTGCTAAATTGTCATATACCCAACAAAATATAAAATAACAGATACAGCGTTTTATTTTTGGTGGTATAATGCAACGGAAACGATGTATGCCGCTCAAAAATTTTGTAAAAATGAAAACAGTGCTGTTAAACCACTAAAATGTCAATTTATTGGCGGGGATAGTTGTCGTGAAAATTATTTAGAAAACTATTGTCGAACATAATTACTATGCCGTTTCTTTAGCGATAAAGTATTCGAGACAATGTCTATTGCCTTTCTAGATGCCTCGTTTGTTCGATGTATGCTTCTGTATGGGTACGATCAGTCAAAAGTTTTCGAGGCAAAGCAAGATATAGTGAAACAAAGTGGTGGACGACTCATCTCAACATCTTTTTATGCTTTGACAACCAGATTTCTATTTGTTACTTATTTCTCTAATTTCTATTATTCTTCAATGCAATCAAAATACATTTTTGAAATATACATAAAAGCTTATTTTAAAGAATATATGAAGATGAAAATAACAAAATACATATATACATAAAAGAAAAGAAATATACATAAAAGCTTATTTTATCGAATATATGAAGATGAAAATAACAAAATACGAAATTTTAAGTATCAGAGAAAGCACGGAGAGTAAGGCGTTCATTCTGACATACCCCATGTTTTCTACTCTTCAATTAAAATTCTTGCTTCAATTTCAAAGTATGAACTGTCGCACGAAGCGAGGAAAGTTGTACATAAGTCAGCCATTATGCTTTACGTCCGTTGGGCTAACGCATTAAACTGCCCCGATTTTTCTCTTGAACATTTTAGTTTAGTAATTCCCAGATCTTTTTTTAAAAGCTGTTATCTAGAGTATACAGTTATTAGTAGCGAAACCTTGTACTTTCTTAAAATTATATAATAAAATTTATCAATTCGTTATAATAACACACTACCACGAATTAGTGAAGTTTGTAAGTATTTTTCGAATATAACCGCAATTTTTATGGCTGTTGTGAACATCCTATTGGATGACTTCAATAACAATTACTCTGCTAAAACAACAACATTCTATTGGTACTGGCATCATATCCAATCTTTGGTCAATAGAAATATTTCTGTGACTTTCCAGAAAAATATATGCATATTAAGATCTACTATTCATATACGTGAGTATTATTTTAACCTACTACCAATCTTAGTATTAGTTTACACCCTTTCCACTAAAAAAAACCTTCTGTATTTATTATACGATTATTTTAAAATAGTTTCTTCGTAAATGCATACCTGTATTCACATTTACAAATTGTCAAATATCTAGCTCAAAAGCTAGGTAATAAATATGTGTTTTTTATGAATTATTATAAAGAAATTATTAGACTGTCACACAAACGAAAAAAATGCTCGTCACATTCCCAATATCATCAATATCCAATATTTCGCCGCCGACCCGGGAAAACACCGGCAGCCTTCAGTAGACTTGGTAACTACGGGTGATCTATTGGTAACTACGGAACCCCGACATCTCAGAGGCTCTTCCTTTACGCAATAACAAATTTGTGCCTACACCACTTCGTCTTTATGATTTTACCGTAACGTTGGCAAGATCTACGGCGAATAATCTGTTAAACAAAATTGTGGAATCCATCGATTTATTTCGTCATCGAATTGGATATTTTGCATAGTAAAAGTGGCGTATGCGATTATAATAATACAATTGTTTGTCAAATAAAACTTGAATTCAGCGCGAAATAGGAAATGTAACTAATGGAAACCAGTATACGAGATAGAAGATCGTTTCCATAGTCTCTTAAGTCACGGGAAGGCTAATCTGTAAATTGGAGCTGAAGAACCATACCATACCATACCATTACCATAAACCCAAAGAAACATTGGAGGAATTTGCCTCAGAAACTGAGCAGTTGACCCCTTTTAACTGGTGGAGAGTCACATGGGCAGAACATCGAAAAGATAAAAATCTAAACATTTGAGAACATAATTCGGGCCACTGATGCGGAGGGAATGACTTATGATAATTTAAGTGCAAAATTTGTAACAAACTGATGTGTTATTCAGTAAACGAGCATAAAGGTTGTCGAAGTGAAGTGCAAACCCTTGATGTTATAAACGAAATCCTAAAAATCTACAATTTAAAACTAGAAGATATTGTGGTAAAATGGATTTCGATTGTGGAAAGCCAGCCTATTATTTCTAATTAGCTAAGTAATTTGAGTCAACACTCTCTCAGTTGCTACACTATATCGAACTTGTTTGAGCATTTTCTATGATCCAGGTTTTAGAAGAGATAACAAGCTGAGGTGTTACTCTGTCAACAAATTTCTTTTTTAGAGAATTATCGTTTAAGTCATTATCATAGTGGATTTTTTCCTTTGCCCAGACATAAAAATTTGAACGAACAATATCATGAGGTGTACCAACGTAAAGTACAACTTAGTTTTGATAATGATCCTCTGTACAGTAGCCATCGAGTTCTCCTATAAGAAAACCAGCATAAAACCACCATACATAAAAATAATCACTATAAATAAAATCACTATACATAAAACTTTTGAAGAACAGATAAGAACGGAGAATAGTGACGCTGGTCTAAAATTAAGTCACATAGAGTGCTCTTTATTTCAAAAGGAGTGAATTACTTAGAATGCGAAGTAACGACTGAGATCATCCGAATTGCAGAAGAAAAGATAAAAACTGTTAAGGATTGATCAGAACCTGGGGATTTGCATTAACTTAGAAGCTTCTCTGGACTATGTACTTAAAGTGTCTTTGAACGCACGAAGAAAAATAGAAACTTTAAGTGGAACAAAGTAAAATATATTCTGATTGACCTGTTATGTTCTGCATCCATGTTGGTGTATACAGCTCTAGTTACTCTAGTTGTCTTTCAATTTGGAAACGGATGCCAGTGGTTATGCACCTTATGGTATGTATTTAAGAGGAGGAGGTAGATACATAATAATGAGGAAAACATATTTGGCTATTATATAGCATTGCAGACATATAGTATATATATAGTATGATATGTAAACCACATGTGTATTAGCCGTATTCTGAATTTTTGTTCGAAGGCATATGGAATTCCGTGCTACAACACCTACAAGAAACCATTGATAATCAGTGGTGTTGTGAAATTTACTACGATGGATCACAATGAACACATCCAAAGCTCAAAACAAATAATTTTAAATTCAAAATAAACGTGAAAACCACAACCCAGAAATGGAAAATTTTTAAATTTATGAGAAGAAATTAAGAAAAAAATATGTTGAAAAGCGGCAATAAATAAAAGTAATAACGCAGTTCACTCCACAGTTGTTCGGAATACACAGAAATGGCCATATTTATTCTAAAATGTTCTTGCAGCTTGCATATGAGCACAGAGTTTCGCTACATGTACAACATACATAAGTAATCAATAGCGGAATATTGTACCATTTGGTTTAATGGAAATATATTACACAGGAAAGGAAAACTATTGAGCCAAGTGGAGGTGCTCCATCTAATCGAGAGTACTTTGAATACATCCGCAAAATAATTGGCGGATTGATTATGTTAAAAAAATATTTCATAATTGCTTGTCTAATGGCGATTCCACTACTGATTTCATATCTGTCTGTATGTCTCCTATGAGGCTGCCTTGCGCTATTTTCAGTGTTTACTTTTTGAATCCATTGTTAATTAAGCATCATTTCTGCTAATTGGAAATATTGGAATCGTGGGACTTCCTTCGATCAATGCGCTTGAAGCGAACCTTAAAGTGTTTAAAGGCGTTTTCGGCCACTCGTCTATCAGTCTAACGATTATATTTTGGACAACAAATACGTTTGTTGTATTTTTTTTTCACTTTCTGTTTATGCAATAGAAAATGGTTTCATAATTTAATTGGATAGTTTGAATGCTGAATCTCCAATGAGGAGTATTGCCATCTCAATACTATACGTATACAATACAAATATTGTAAAGTCATTGCTTTGCCTTGGTATCCTAACATCAATATAAGCGAATATACACCTATAGTCAACCGATGCAAATAAAACTGTTGAGTATCACCCTTTAAAATTGCAGCTTCGTTCTTTGGAGGCCTCATTTCTATGTGGCAACCATCTGTTACACCATAACAATAAGGGGACTCTCGTGTCACTTCGAGGATATGCATCGAACACTGCGGAAGAGGCTAATTTGTACAAAGCTACAGCGTTACGCCCGCAGATGTTATTTTTGGGTAAATTTTTTAGTCGATCCACTAAATAGAAGAACGTCTAATATAGACGAGAGAAATATATTTTTGAAGTCTTCTTTTGTAAAAGCTTTAATCACTTTCTCAAAATTCAGAGTGTTTAACCTATGAATTTAAAAATACCTTATATGTTAAAAACAAGCTGCTGTGTACTTACCAAAGACCAGCCGGTTCGATGTCGTTTCAAACCCCTTTGCTTTTAAGTAATCTTTTTAGATTATTTGCTCATTTTTAATGCCCATAGAACTGGTGTATGATATTTGTTTTTTTCAGGTAAAATAATATTTTTTTTGAGATTTCATTCTAGTACACACTGTACTGCGGAATTCATATGTCAGTCTACGGTAAATACCGTACGATAAGGTTTTGTCGAGTACATTAAGCGTTTTGAAAAGTTCATATTGTAGCGGATTTATCAAATTAATCGTTTACGTGAAACTCTATACTGAGTTCGATCACTGGATTGTTTAATAACAGTCTCAATTTAATGGCTATAAACACCTCTGTGGTGTTTGAAACAACAACGAGGACAATTGGTATTGTTGTGCCAAAAGTTGTGATGACACTTCTGCTATCTGTGCTGAAATCTGCGTTGATATACTTGCCTCCTGATCTTTCAACTGCAAAGACACCTGTGCTGAAACTTGTGATGACATCAGCGACATTACAGCCAAAGTCGTGTTCATGTCCATAACCTTTGATGAACATTTAGCCCCTTCCCTTTTACCCTCTTTTCCGATTGAAAGACATATCCGTCAACATTAGTGTTACCTGCTACCATGGCCACTTGCGATCGAGATTGTAATTCGGATTTTATTCCTTTTGTTGCCAAGCCACGTTGCTCCAGCTCCTTTTTTAATTGTTGAATCTTCAGTTCATTAAACTTTGCCATTTTTTTTAAATAATCTCTTATGGGATTTATTTGGCAATCCCATTTCTGACACAAATTGTAGCGGATTTACCAAAATAATCGTTCAGGTTGAAACTCTCCCCTGAGTTCGATCACTGGATTGTTCAATAAAACTTACAATTTAATGGCTACACATTTTTATTTATATCTAATTCAATTACTTAACACTTCGTTACTCGTTATTCGAACTTACTTATAATTCACTTGCACTTTACTTGCTAACACCTGCTGCCACCCGATAGCCCTTATATAGTAGATCGTTACCAACAGATCGCCAATCGAACATTCTGGCAACTATGAATTTCGACGTCTGGCAGATTCTGGTAAGTGATCGTCGATTCTGGCATTCGTGGCAATGGAACTCTGACCAATGAGCAAATTTAAAATAAAAGTTGAATTAAGCCATCTTAAATAACAGAGAATGTTGAATTTAGAGAAGGTGTGCCGATTGTCAAACTGGTACACTTTTCGCAGGGGTACTGAAAACGATGACCGTGTTTCACCACATAAAACGGTTAGCGTGTTTTACAGTTTACACAGTTTATCATCAGCGGACTTGAAAATAGCAGATTTGAGCAAATTCAATACTAAGTATGTGCATATTAAAATGTTGCAAATCAGTATCAACACTGATATATGACATATTAGTGAAGCAACGAGTGACCTATTGCTTTAGCTTTGATATCATATACAGCAATGTAAGTGGTGAATTTCAAAAGCACGAAGACAAAAACAACACTTGTTTGTTTCTCTCAACAAAGCAGACAGCACTTACAGCACATCAAAGGCAGTGCAATGTAAAACAGTGATAAAGGGATATACATCTCTCCTGTCAAATAAAATTGAGAGAGTAAACCACCTACCCGACTTTGAGAGTTCACTGGATCGGGTAGGTATGACATTTACCAACTAGAAAGACTGGAACAACCAGATTGTAATCCTGAAAAAAAATTTTCAACAGAGACATTTGTAATCGCCGTGCAAGATCACAAATATAAATGTTAAATAGTAAAAAAAGGAAACGCGAAATTTAAATGTAATTGAAGCAATCTTCTGTGATTTGCAGCTTGGGGATATTAATTTGCAATTGAAAATGACAGGAACCATGTATTAATTGGCAGTAGACAAGTTTGGTTCACTTAATTTATTATTGAAAGCTTAAATACACGTTTTAATATTTTATGAAATCACAAAAAAATATTTAAATATTTACTTTATACATTAAAAGGTCAATATATAACAATTTTTAATCGTAATAAATGTTGGGTGTTTTAATTTAAATTTAATAATTTAAATAAGTATTATATATGATCTGGCAGCAATACAAAATCTAATAAAAAATGTTAATTTTGAGGCGCTCTGACACTGGTATAAGTTGGGTATCCCTTTAAAACTGATGTAAAATGTGCCTAGCTATAAAGCAATGAGAGCAGCATGTACTTAATGTTAAAAGCATACATATACCGTATGCACAGAAAATAGGAAAAGAAAAGGAACAAATTTGTTTTATTTTAAATTTTAATTGATGACAAAACATTAATTAAATATAAAATAATAAATATAATATAAAATAATTACAATATTTTTATTTTATATATAAAAATATATATATGTTTATAAATATATATAAAATAAATAATATAAAATAAAAAAATATAATATAAAATAAATAAACAAATATAATATAAAATATATATATATTTATAAATATATATAAAATAAATAATATAAAATAAAAAATATAATATAAAATAAATAAATAAATATAATATAAAATTATATATTATTTATAATAATATATAAAATTTAATAATAATGGTAATAATAATACTAGTAAAATATCCATACATATACATATTATTTCAAGACTAAGGAAGTAGATAATATAATTTATGCTATGTAGTATTTTGTTGAATCTTATATATGTAAATAACAACATAAACATTCAACGTATTTTCAATATTTTATGACTAGTCAAATGATCCATTCACAACGAGTGAATCTGTAAGCACTCTTATTAAAGAAAATAAATAACAATAATCGTGCGCACAAATATGTAATAGGAATATGGAAAATGTTTTATTGCACGCATAGTCATTGACTTGATTTTCATCCTTTATTCCTTCTCCTGCAATATTCTTTAGTAACAACTTTTAAAAAGAAAAATGTCTTTTAAAAAAAAAAAACTCGTGTTATGCAAGCTAGGTGTAAGTCTACTTGTGCAGCTGTTTAGTACATATGTAATTATGTGTGCATGTAAACAAATATGAAGGTGCCATATGCACGATGTTTATAAATTTGTCTACATACAATATATATTATATGTATATGTAAATATGTACCCCAATGGCTTCATATAAAACCTCAGTTACCACAGCCAACGAATAGTCGAATTTTTATGATTTTTGTTTTCATGTAAAAGAGTTAGAATGAATGTAGTTTTGAGGCAAACAGGCCGAGGTGTCCATACATATTTTCGTCAATTTTTATGTCTCAATTCTTACAAAAATCAATTGATTTTAATTTAAAAATAGTGTAATATGTGGGTATAATGTTTATAATTAAATATGTTAAATATACATATATACCACTAATACGTCAATATTTGACAATGCACAGCCACAATGTTGTTGGAAAGAAATCCGAGCTGTGCCGAAACAAACAAAATAAGCAAACGACCACTGATTGCCACCACTTCCTTTGCCCCTAACAGTTTTTCTTACAAATCGTCATAAATATGTTTGTTTATGTATAAGCATGAATACATATCACCGGAGATTTTCGCGAGCCACGGAAATATATTTTAGAATTTAAAAGTATTATGAATCGACAAGAGCTATGTTGCCACTTCTGTCATTGTATTTTGCGGAGTTGTCACTTTTCCCTTCAGGAGTGAACATCAAAAAGATATTCAATTTATAATTTTTAGCTTTTGCCATCGTGGCGGAAAGGCGTTTACAGACAAGCGCATGCGCGGAGAGACGTGTGTGGCTTTTGCTTGATAGCTAAAGGCTATCCCAAAAATCGACTTTGAGAAGTATTTCGACGATTGGAAGAAGCGCATAAGCCCATAAGCGCATAAGCGCATAATATCGACCTTAGACTATTTTGAAGGGGACAACATTAATGTAGACAAATGATTCCCTTTATTTTTTGAACACACTTTGTACATACAATTGTCAATTAATTCTTCGCAAAACTAAAATCAACTGAAAAAATTCAGTTTTATGCTCTGTTTCCAATAACAGAAATAAGTGTTTTCGGTTTTATTTTTAAATCATCAAAGAGAACTTCCCGATTACGAGCAACAAAAGTTTCCGTGTATAAACCCAGACATACTAAAAGGCGTATAAACTTTTCGATGCCCATGTCAACAAGCCACCAGAACATTGGAATGATGTTATACTTTGCGGCGAAATTAACAGCGTTTTCTGTTCTCGATGACAGTGTTGTTTCAGTGTATTCTTTTTATTAATTATTCTTTTATTTCTATTATTAAATAATTTAAATAAAAATAAAAAATAAATAAATATACAAAAAAATATTTTTTTCTTTTTACATGAGAAAAGAACAAAAAATGCCACTCTGACTGTTTTTGTTCGTATAGGAAAATTATTTCAATAGAGCTGATGAACAGAAAATTACTAGCAAAAATTAAATTGAAAATATTTAAACGGAGGGTAATTCTGTTGTAAGCCGCTGCTTCAAACGAATGCAAAGTAACTATAAAAACTAACAAGTAGCCAATGTGCAATGAACAGGCATTTAATGCACACTATCAGTGAGACCAGTATTTTACTGGATAGATACGCCATCTACTTTCCAGAAATTTATCAAATTAAACCTATAAGAAACAAAAAATAAATGTGGGAAAAAATATCAACGGAAGGAAGATCGGCTAAGATGTGAGAGGAGAGATACAAAGCAGTGCTTAAAAGAAAGAAATTAGATGTGAATCTACCAACTCATACGCAATTTCCAGTATTGAGCTTAACAAAACTAACCGATTCATTACATTTAGTAGAAAAACTTGTTTTTAAAAAATAGCGATCAAAAACGACGAATAAACATACAGGGCAACGCTTAGAGGTAGAAAAAAGTTTTACTTTTTTCTAGCTAGAATGCAATATTTTGAGAAAAGAACAAAAGAACCAAAAAAAATATTTAGAAAAGAACACACAAATTTGACAGCCCCAACAAAGGGGAGAATAAGTGTCACATTTTTATGAGAAAAGGAAATGTTAAAAAATGATGACATACAACCACGAAGGTTTCGGAGAAAGCTCAATACACCTCTACAACAATAAAATGTAGTACCCACTCGTTTTCTAAAGGTATTGATGATCAGCGTTTCTTTAATGATGTGGTCACGAAGAAGTATTACATAGATATTAAAAAAAAGAAATTAAATTGACTATAAGCGCTGCTAAGTTTGGGTTTGTGGATCCCAATGACAAGAAAACTTAATAAATACAGCTTGTATTCAGAGTGGAACCTCTCTGAAGAAGAGTGGATACCTCTAGTTTATAACCTGGAGAACTTACTCAATCAACTCACTCAATGACATATCATCTAGCTGATTAGATGAAAGCAAATGGCGTATATTAATCCGTTTGTACATTTTAAAATTGCATAATTTTATTTCCAAGCATATTTTCCCATATCCATAGTCCATATATATCCAATTTCATCGTATTGTAACAGATTTACTAGATTAATGGCCTAAGTTGAAACTCTACTGTGAGTCCCATTAATGAATTCTTAAATAAAAGTCACAATTTAATGGCCTTTACTTCTAATTCAACTAACTTAGCACTTTGCACGGCAACATTCTTATTAGAACTGTGTCTGCTGCCACTCCGGCAGCTGTTATATAGCAGATGGTTACCAACACATCGCCACTCGGACATTCTGGCAACTACGAAATTCGCTGTTTAGTTGATTCTGGCAAGTTATTGTCGATTCTGTTTTGTTATGGCATCCGTGTTCGCCACAGTACTTTGTTAGATTTTAACAATTCACAATCTGGTCCGCATTGAAGCTTCTTTAGGGTCAACGTTATCTGTCAATAAGAACTTTCTGGGATATTAGTTGACAATACTGAGGTTAGATAACTTTAAAGTTGCAGACTGCGGGGAGTAAATAGACTTAGGACTTTGATTTGCTTACAACTCTTACTTCGATATCGAAACGAAGCAAACGTAAGGCACGTCAGAAAGACGCTTTCTTTTAGTGTCTTCTCTGATATTTAATATTTGGTGTTTTGTAATTTTCATTTTGACAGATTCGATACACCAAGTTTACATACATATTTCTAAAATATATTTTGATCCTTTAATTTTATTTAAGTAATAAAAATAAT
This sequence comes from Bactrocera minax, assembly GCA_021498325.1. Taxonomy (NCBI): domain Eukaryota; kingdom Metazoa; phylum Arthropoda; class Insecta; order Diptera; family Tephritidae; genus Bactrocera; species Bactrocera minax. The sequence goes on along the minus strand of JAKEEE010000055.1, from coordinate 416,893 downwards.
TTAAGTGAGTTTGATTTAAGTAATAAAAATGGCGATAATAATTTTGTAAAAGCCTAAAAAGATGAGATATGCCTAACAGTATGCTATGCTTCGCCTCGAAACAATATTTGTGGTAACGTACTGATAGAAAAGCACATGACGAACTTATCTGTCACCACAAAAGTGTGAAACAAAACGAAACAAAAGATTTGGTTTTTTATAAACTTTTTCACGTGTAAATAGTCGAGTAAGATATGTTAAACTGAAGGAGTAATCGATAACTAATTAGCTCGCCTATTTGTTTGTGCCTTGTTCTGTTTTCATACAATTTACATATTTTGTCGTATATTTTAGTCTCGTGTTTGTGTCTGTTCACGTGAGAGTCGATTTTAGTTTGGTTGTTCGATTTAAAGAGCCATTTTAATATAAATATTGGACAATTTGATATCGAAATGGGTAATCAGCATGGAAAGAAAGAACAAAAATTACCTTTCACGGCCGATCAGATTAAAATACTGGAAGCCTCCTTTCGAGCTTGTGGAATACATTCTGAAAAATTACAAAAAGAGAAGTTATTGGTAAATAAATATATAAATACGAATTTTTTTCATTAATTGATTAAGGAATTTATGTATATATAAAAACGAAGCTCCTAAACAGTAACAAGAGTATAAATGTTCCAACAAAATTATCAAATTATCTATAAACAGCCTAAAAAATGGGTTAAGGTTACAGAAACCACGATTGCTCTGTTAAAAAAAAACCAAAATTTCGGACTCAAAAATTCTGAAAATTGACATCGTACCCGAATATTAAATATTGGTGACAATTAAGTCTTTGAATTTTAAATTTGGGGGAAAAACTGGATAAAATTTTCGAATATAATGGAAAATCATAATTTTCGAAAAATTAAAAGCATGTATTTATCAAACAAATTTTTTAAAATTTGTATTACTGTACAATATAAACGAGATTCTGAACGTACTTTACCTATCCGGAATCCCTGATTGACTCTAACCACCTCTTTACATGACCCATGGAACCAACTCATTAACACCCCTTTCCCTATGGTCCGACCTCTTTGAAACAGCTCGTTTCCTGGACCTACTGTTAAGTGACTTCGACGACTTAATTTTGCGCTTTCCCTCCAAACGGTCTAGATATTCGCTAAAACAACAACTACTATTTAGCCGGATAATACAAGGATTGGCGTTTTACTTGGTCTCAACATTAGATTTCTATTTAGAATTCCAATATATATTAATTTAGAATTATTACAACATATAAGTGACATTTTTAGTGGACTATGGATATAATGAACCCATATAATCTATATCTTTTTTCCTCAGTGTGTTCCTACAGTAGATATGCCAATTATATTAGCCAATAATACACCAAATAGACGAAGATAATACTTTTTTGATATTAATTTTGATTAGCAGTCATAAGACAACGATGTATATTTATGTTAGATATGCTGTTGTTGATTATACATATACCTACTTATTTTAAGATAAACGGTGCTTACTTTAACACACTTACATTTTTGGGGATTAATTATAAATTTAAAATTATATTTGATGAAATATATGAATATATTTTGGGCTTTTAACGTTCTCATATATAAATAAGTATAAATATATGAGTAAGATAGAGTACATTTTCCATCCCTCAGTAAAATTCAGCGAAAATTCTGAAATATTAAGTAATAATTCAGTGGTAACAAACATTAACAAATTTTTTGTTCTTTTTAATATGCTTTTTGTTAAGAGCACATTACAAGGTCTTAAAAAGGGGAAAAAATGGTGGCATAAAGGTTGAGTTCACGTAACAGTAAAATATGGGCCTTACAACATAATTTTAGACTATCCAAAATTTCTACACGCATCATTATTGTTCGAGACTGCAAATATTTTATAAACGGGCGTTAGGTTGTTTGTTTTATTACAAATATAGTCAACAAAAAAATAAAACTTATTAAATTTTCCATTTAAATATTGTCACATAATATAGTTTTTTTTGGCCTAATTTGCTATTAACCACCATATCACCACTTGTACAAAGTGGCATTCACCTTTAAGTCGAAGAATTCAAAGATTTTAATGGAAAAATTAAAGATATTGATAATTTGATTATGTGATTGTGTGTGAAGTGTGATGTGATGTGACTAGTAATTATTTGAACAAAAAATAAAATTGAAATAAATATCGTGTAGGATGAAAAATAAAATTAATTTTTCATATAGGAAAGAAGCTTCTTTTTCAATGCTCTAACTGTACGTATAGATAATCATTGTACAAACCTACAAGTAACAAATCCCAAATTTTTTACCCATACTTACGCAGACCAATGCTTTTGGAATGAAAGAAATTGAAATAAGAATGCAATAGAATCAGGCGAACGAAGGGCAAAAAACCAGGTACTTTGTACTTTACGACTTTGTGTAACGGCTTGCTATACATACGGTACTATACATGCCGTGCAACCAGGTCATTTACACATTCATTCAAACGAACGAATTTAGGAAGAAGAAGCCTTTTAAACTTTCAAATTACATTCATTTTACGCTTTCATTAATATTTTCCATTAAAAATAAATTTTTACAAGAAAAGTAATTTTTTACGTTCATTTATATACGTACATTTTATGATATCAGCTGTGTGAAAATATTGACAACCATATGATTCCTTTGTTACTTGTATGCCTATACAATGTACATAATTGCGAGTATTTGCGTTTAGGTAGATTGATGTATATAAAACAGTGGTCGGCATGAGGGAACTACGACTGTGTGAGTGGGCACGAAAGAAAAAACACTCAGTTAGAAATATGTAACCTTACATTTTGAGTGAATTTTTGAATTTTTTGCATAATCTCGTAAAACAAGCATTTTTTACCGATTTAAAAATATGTACATATAGTATTGGCCAGAACTAAAGCACCCCCTAAAGTGTTTTTTGAAATTACTATTTTTCTTAAAACAGAGATATCATAAATAACTGCATATATTGTATTAATATATATATTCACTTATAACAAAAAATCATTAATGTTATTCTTTTCTTATGATTTTAAAAGATTCGCGTAAAATAATTCATTGTGGTCAAAAGTTAAATGGTCAAAACTAAAACACTCTCTTAATATTTTTTTATAAAACAAATTTAACTTCAAATAAATATCAATGAATTATTTGCAAACATATTGACACACTTAATGGGACATATCCCAAACAGATCTGAACAAAGTGTTGCAAAAAATTTTAGTTAGTCAAGTCTCACATTATCTCACATTATTAGTATTAAAATAGTAAAAATGACAAATACTAATGACAAATGACAAATGACAATACTGAATATTTAAAGGCACAATACTAATTGATTGGAAATTTTGTTTTTCTCGACATAAAATTAGTGCAAAGTAATAGGTCTAGTAAAAAGAAATCCATTATTTTTTTTAATAGACGGGTTTAGTAATATGTATCTCGCGATGTATAAGTGCGATCTTTATGAGAGGTTACGCTATTTGGCGTTAGCAAGACAATATTTTGATCTGGAATTTTTTCAAACAGTTTTGTGATTGCTTGATTCAGTATTGTTTGAGCAAAAGATGGATGGACAAATATAGACACCAGCAATGAGAAAATACGCCATATTTTACATTTTTTCTTCGACAAAGTCGAAAACGGAAATCAGGCGCTCAATTGATGTTTGAAATGAAAAAATGTTTCGTTGATTCCGTTCCGGTAATTTTGATGTCAAAAATGTACCACTCTCTGGAAGCCACTCTCTTGTTGAAAATGTTGATAAAATAATGGAAATCGTCAAGTCCGATTGTCATGTAAGGACTATTTCCATTGCCCTGGAGCTAAACGTTTCACAAAGAACCATTCGGAACAATTTGAATAAGGCTGGGTACAAAAAGAAGCTCGATGTGTGGGTGCCACAAGAGTGCAAAAAACTTTTGAAACCTTATGAAACCAGAAAATCGATACCTTTCTGAAGCGGATGGTTACTGGTGATTAAAACCTGGTAAAAATTAGTTACTTACGGCAACGTCAAGCGAAAACGGTTGTGGTAGAATCGCGGTGACCCGGCCCAAACGGTGGCCAAGCCAGGATTGAGGGTCAGGAATGGTTTGCTACGTGTTTGGTCGAATTGGCAGAGAATCATCTACTATGAGCTGCTCCCCTAAAGTCAAACTCGTAAACTCGGATCTTTACTGTCAATAATTGGACCGTCTAAAGGAAGCAATGACCCAAAAGCTGCCAGCTTTAGTCAATAGGAGAGGAATTGTGTTTCATCAGGTTAACGCTAGGCCACATACATCAACAATGTTTAGCCAGAAATTCTGGGAGCTTGGTTGAAAGGTTCTTATACATCCACTTTATAATCGGGACCTGCCACCAAGTGATTACTACATGTTCCTGTCTATGGCGAATGATCTGATCTGATCTGAAAATAATGGATTACTTTTTTTACTATACCTAATATTCCAACAACAGACCCGAGCTTATAAGAAAATATCGAGAAATATCAATAAACTGGCAATGTGACAATTGTATATACTGTAAGAAGACAGTGAAAATCTGCTGGACGGAATGACCTTTGATCAAACAACACATTTGGAATCCGCCAATAATTTCTTTCAACCAAATTAAGACAAATTAATGTGTGTCGGTCAATGAATGAACATTTGGCAGACGACCCATGACAGCAGTGTTGTTCATTCGACTGCCGACCAAGTAATCATTCGCTTTAGCAAACAACTTAAATATCAGAGAAGAATTTACAAAAGCTAAAATTGATTGAACGGTCCAGAAATTGAAAATTGTTTTATTTCCGAATAATTCAATGGACACTATAAAAGATATCTTTGCAACTATGAAATACGATGGCGGTAATATATTGCTGTGTAATTTTTTTTCTAGGCAAACGTTTTCATAAAACGTAATGCGGCTATAAATAATAGAGATAAAGTCCTTTATATGTAGCTACCAGCGCGATAATGATCATTAACACATCTACCACCACAGTAAAACCTACAAACCTACTTTCAAGGTAATGAATGGCATAGTGTTTTAAAATGTCTAGCTCAACTACGTGATCTTAACCAACTTGTAGTCTACCACTATATTTGTGCGGTTTGCCAAGAGATGGTGTAACTTGATTTCACTGTTCCAGTATTCCGAACTTACGTTGGAAAGCTTGTCCTTGTGCGGCTTTTGCAGTATATGTTATTCATTTGAAGCGTTAACAGCAATTAAATTATATCACAGGTCATAGATTCCCGGCTTCCATTACTTAATTTTATATCTTTTTGCCCGACGGTCAACCAGAGAATTGGAAATCATTATATTAGGGGTATGATGTGTAGAGGCTCATGAGGTTTAGACCGATTTCATTTATATTTAGTGCGAAACCACATTATGTTTAAGAAAACGTATCCACTTCATTTCATTACAATATCACACACATTAACCAACATAAACGGTTTAAAGTGAGCTGGAATGTTGGAAATCATTATATCGTGTATATTTGGGCTAGGGAAAGGTCGGGACTGATAGCATTAACTTTTGTGATTACTTAAATACACTAGAGAACATGTTTCAAGGAAATTTTATAAAGATGACTCACGTACTTACCGACATATACGGCATAAGGTCTGCTAGAATAACGAAAATTATTATATATATAGTATATGGGAGATGGTGCAATTGGTTGATTGGTTTCACGCATTTTCGGAATTAAACTTTGCTATATCCAATATTATACGTTCAATTAGTGTTGCTGAGATATCCTACATACTAATCGATATATACCGTGTAAAGCCAACCGGAAATTTGAAATTCTTATATTAGGTATACGTGGGCTAGAAGTGGCATTGATCCGACTTTATTCGTTTTTGGGATTACGATATACTATTACCAGGAAAGGATGCTGTCTGACTTTCATTAAGGTACCTCACAGATTGATCGGAATATACAACATATACGGTAGAAAGTCAACAGGAAGCTTGAAAATCTTTTGCTATGTATATCCGGGATAGGGAAACTATTTACCCCATTGTATTCATTTTAGGCACATGGCGTTATCAGAAACAGACGCTCTCAGAATTTCTCAGGGACAACACATATATTAACCGATATATATGGTATCCTGGAAAATCCTTATATTCATTATATGGGACCTAGGGGAATTATTTACCTGATTTTCCCTATTTTGACATAATTTCACACTTCACACTTATAATGAAAAGCTACTCCTAGAACTTTATTACGATATCTTACAGATTGACCAATATTTTCGACATAAAATCAGTCATAGATATTGATCTGGGGATCTGAGGGCTTGAAAAATTATTTGCCAATTTCGACCATTTTTCCACACGAAGTGGCATGTCTTGAAGGCACTATTTGTGCAAAGTTTTATTACAATATCTTAATTGGTGCTTTATTTATATACTCTTAAAGTGAAAGAATCAGATGAAATTTAAATTTGTGTTATATGAGAAGTAGGCATATTTGTAATCCGATTTCGCACATTTTCCCAATCCGATATAAGGATGTACATGTATAATGTCATGCAATAAATTTGGTTAAAATTGTTTAACACCTAAAAGTGGGCGGTGCCACGCCATATTGTCTAATTTTTACACCAATACCTTTGCAGCACTTAAGCACCATCTTGATTGTGAAATTTAATGCTTCTGACTAGTTTCTTCAGCGAGTTACCGTACTTTTAGTAGTTTTCAACATAATCTTTGTATGGGAGTTGTGCGTGGCTATAGTCCAATTTCACTAAATTTTTACTCCAGTGTATAAGGAGGTGCTGGAAGGACTTGTTCTGAACAAGTTGGGTTGATATAGCTTTAGCGGTTTGTGAGATATCTACATTAAACCTATTAGGGTGGCGGAGAACATGTGTACCAAGTTTCATCGTTATCCTGATTTTACTCAAATTATGAAGACAGACCTTATGAGTCATGATTATATTAATATATATAACTCTATATTTATCTCGATTAGTTTTAGGTGTTACTAACAACCGTTAGGTGAATACAACTAATATACTCTGTTGTAACATGTTGCGAGCGATAAAAAGACACTAATGACAAATGTCTACACGCAGATGATCTCCGAATTCTGTCTACAAAGTCAAATATTTTTAGGCGACTCTGTTGTGGAAAAACGACTGATTACCACTAAAACGTCTAAAACAAAAACTTTAAGCGTTTAATTTTTTTTAATTACTGCTGAAAAAAGCATTGTTTAGCCTAAAATATTGCAGGAGTTGACCTAATAACACTGTAACTACATAAGATGAACGACTATACATTCTTAAATATTTAACTAGGTATTTAGTATATTGTAGTGTTTACCTAAAAATTTCTTGCAGAAACTGTTATCTTTTGAGATACCTACTAATGTCCTCAGCTATTTCTAACACCTTTCTTCTTCATTTAATTTCAATGTTGAATATTCATATAATTATAGTTCCTTATAATAAATTATTAAAACAAATATTTGCTATATACTATGAGTTCACTTAAAATCAGCATTCATTTAACTTAACATCACACAGCATCAATTTTTATACGCTGTTAATCGAAAAAACGAAGTTCTATAACTCAGTTACCACTTAAGCTACTAAATGAATTTTGGTTCCAATAAAAATATAAGAGAATGATTCATTTATGCCCCTACTTTGGTACAACTCAACCTCTTCAATTTGAATTTTACAATTTAGTATTATCATTAACCTCAACCTCGCAACATGTTTCAACAGAGTATAAAAGGTTTGTTCACCAAAAGGTTGCCTGTAACGTCTAAAACTAATCGAGATAGCTATGTAGTCATATATATCAATATGATCAGGATGACGAGACGAGTTGAATTCCGGGTGACTGTCTGTCCGTCTATCTGTGCAAGCGATAACTTGAGTAAAAATGAGGATATTTTGAAACTGGTTCTCGTATTCCTTGGCACTATAAGATGGTTGGTATTGTAGATGGGTTGGTATTGTAGATGGGCGTAATCGGACCACTGCCACGCCCACAAAATGCCGTTAAACGTAAACTCATAAAATCTTATAGCTAAGAAACAACTTAAAATACGAAGATCTAATTTCGTCCAGGAAATCGCAGTAGTGGGGGGCATCTGTAGTTAAAAAATTTTTTAAAACTGGCAATCGTCCCGCCCCCTAATAGGTTTAATGTACATATATCACAAACCATCAAACCTATATCAACCAAACTTGCTCGGAACAAGTCTTTTTAGCACCTCCTCATACACTGGGGAAATTAGTGAAATCGAATGATAATCACGCCCACTTCCTATACAAAGGTTATTTTGAAAACTACTGAAAGTGCGATAATTATCTACATATTTATGCTAGAACCATTAAATTTCATAATCAAGAGGGTCCCTAAGGACTTCATAGAAATCGGTGTAAAAATTAGACAATGGGCGTGCCATCTCCTACCTAAAGGTGAAATCCTCTAACTCCAAAACTACTACACCAATTTCAAAATTAGGTGCATTACATTACCCTGGTATTTTTATGCTACATTGTGAAAATGAGTGAAATCGGATCATAATAACGTCTGCTTCCCATAATTCACAATTTTAAATTAAATAGAAAATTTACAGAATGCAAATCAAGCTCCAATTAAGACGACGGAATAAACTTTGCTCAAGTAGGGCCTTCAAGGAATTCCGTCTCACGTCTTAAAATTGTTGACATCGGACCATAACTTCAAGTCCCGAGATACCGATTATGTGGATCTCAGTGCCAGTGAGTAACTTTTTACCGAAAATATCCGTCAATCTGTCAGATGTATTATTCAAATTCAAAGAAAATCATTTCCTGATGATAATGTGCCCTTGTGTTAAAAGTAGGTAAAGTCGGGTCAATAATTTCCATAACCCCCATATACCTAACATAAAGATTTTCGAACTTCCGGTTGACTATACCATGTATGTCAATCTGTGAGGTATCTTAATGAAATTCAGAGAGCTGCTTTTACTGGTAACAATGAGTTCTTGTTTAATATGGTTTTGCCAACACCTGGAAATGTTTCTCAAAGGTGGGGTCTTTGCAAATTTCGAGAACGTAAAATGTTCGGTTACAACCGAACTTAGCCCTTCCTTAATTGTTCTGTACTCGTATACAAAAGACTAATTGTGTAGTAAATATAATAAATCCAACCTTTTCAAATATAATCACATTAGTCCAAATTTGTTATACTAAATTGATCAATTGAAGTCGAATAATACATATATATCTTAAATATTTTATTCAGTAATAACACAATTGTATAGATAATGAGATCTTCCGAACTGTCAGTCAAAAAACTTCTTTTGTTATGGGTAATGAACCAATTAAAGCTAATTAGCGTAAATTGCATAATACAAAAATACATATACGCATATTGTGACAGCTACGGTCTAATACTCTCTTAGTTCAATATTGTATTTTAAAAGTATAGAAGGAACACGTAAAAGCGAACAGCGTTGAAAATTAATACAAATTCTAAATATAAAAATTCTAATAATATTGTATAAATTAAAATTTGCCAAATTAACTCAAATGAGATATATGCGATATAAACTCAACCAAAATGGCTTAATTAAGTATACTAGGCATATGAGGAAAAATTCAACCAGAGAAACGAAAATTTTTATATTACGAAAAGGGGCTTGAACTACGGTCTGGACCGATTTCATTCATACTTAGCTCTAAACAACATTATGTTTAAGAAAACATATTCACTTAATTTAATTAAAATATTACACACATTGACCAAGATAAATGGTTTAAAGTCATCTGGAAAGTAAATCATCTGGAAGGTCTGGACTGATTGCCTTAACTTTTGGCATTAGAGAATAAGCTCCCACGCAATTGACATATTCGGCATAAAGGGTTCTAGAATAACGAAAATCGTTACATATAGTATATGGGAGCTGGGGTAATTCGTTCACGGATTTCACACATTTTCGGCATTAAACCATGGTATATCCAATATTATTGGTTCACTTAATTTTGCTGAGATATCTTACATATTGACCGATGTATACCATATAAAGCCAACCGGTGGCTTTATAATCTAACTTATGTTAGGTTTATGGGGCTAGGGGTGCTATTTATCCGATTGTATTAAGTTTTTTGATAAAGACATATTGTTACCAGGAAAATATGTTGTATTACTGTTATTAAGATACCTCACAGATTTACCGATAAACGAGGTGTTTTCAAAAAATAACAGGAATTTTAATTTTTCAAAAAAAAATATTTATTCATTTGTCTACATTAATGTTATGGCCTTCAAAATAGTCTCCATTCAATATTATGCACTTATGCCAGCGCTTCTTCCAATCGTCGAAACACTTTTCAAACCCGATTTTTGGGATAGTCTTTAGCTCTTTCAGCAATGCGATTTTAATGTCATCTATACTTGTAAAACGTCGCCCCTTTAAGATTCTCTTTATTTTTGGAAATAGGAAAAAGTCGCGAATTCACGAACAAGCAACGAAGTGTGAGCAGGTGCATTATCGTCGTGCAAAAATCATTTCGGAATGCTTCACGCAAATGGCGTTGAACTTGTAGGTAGTACTCCCTATCGATCGTTTGACCTTAATGTAAGATTTCACGATGCACTATGTCACTAAAGTCGAAGAACACAGTGGAATAACATTCCCGTCATTTTCTGAACACACCTCGTATTCGATAAAATAGTTTCGGCAAAAAGTCAGATATAGACACTGAAGTCCTTATATTGGGTATATGGGGCTTGAAAAGAAATATGCCGGTTTCGGCTGTTTTTACGCATGAGATGGCATATCTGGAAGGCACTATTTGTACAAAGTTTCATTCCAATATCTTAATTGCTGCTTGATTTATATATTTTAAAGTGAAAGAATTGGATTAAATTTAAAATTGTGTCACATGAGAAGTAGGGGTGGTTGTTATCCGATTTTGCCCATTCACAATGTGACATAAAGATGCAAATATAATTTTATGTACCAAATTTGGTGGATGTCGAAATAGCCGTTCCTGAGATATAGAAATTCACCTAAAGGTGAGCGGTGCCACTCATTGTCCAAAATTTGCACGAATTCCTAAGCATTGCTTCCATACAATCTTCACTGTAAGATTTAATGTTTCTGATGTGTTTCTTCAGCGAGTTAATGCACTTTTGAGGTTTTCAACATAACCTTTGTATGGGGGTGGACGTGGTTATTGTCTACTTTCACTCATTTTCCCACTGTATAATGTGAGAGAGTAGTAGTAAGACCTGCCCTGAGAAAGTTTGTTTGATATAACTTTAACGGTTGGTGAGATATATACATTAAACCTATTAAGGTGGCAGAGAACACGTGTTCTAATTTTCATCAAGATATTCCAATTTTACTGAAATTATAAAAGTGCCTTAACTCGCTGAAGAAATACGTCAGAAACATTAAATCTTACAGTAAATAAGGCACATAAGATTCGCAAAGAGATCTTTGGAATTGGACAATGGGCGTGCCATCTCCTACCTAAAGGTGAACTCCCATATTTCAAGAATGATTATATCTATAAATGTGATTATATAAATCATAGCATATATTTATGTTACAGTTACAGTGTGAAAATGAGCGAGATTGGATGATAACAACGCCTGCTTCCCATGTAACATAATTTTGAAATCAATCTGATCCTTTCACTTTCTAGTATATAACTAGAACCAAATAAGACAACGGAATAGAACTTTGTACATATAGTGACTATATTTTTTCAAGCCCTCCGGTACCGAATGTGTGACCTCGGTGCCCGTATCTGACTCTTTACCGAAAATATCGGTTAATCTGTGAGATATATTAATGAAATTCAAAGAGCATCTTTCTCTGGCAATAATGTGCCCTTGTATCAAAAATCGGTAAAATTTGGTCAAATACCTTCCATAGCTTCCATACACTTAATATGAAAATTTTCTAAGTTCCGGTTGGCTATATGCCGTGTATAGCGGTTAATATGTTAGATATCTCAGCAAAATTAAATTAGCGTGTAATCTTTAATAGTTTGTTGGTAAAAATTAGAGAAATGGATCTGCGAATTACCCCAGCCCCATATACTACATATAATGATAACCGTTATTCTCGTGTACTCTCTGCCTAATATGTCAGTCGTATTTGGGAGTATCTTAATAAAATTGAGTAAATATGTTCTCGAACATACTTTAGTTTTATGCCAAAAATATTTTATCTACTTCCCCAAGCCTGATTGTAAACCGTTTATGTAGGTCAATATGTGTGATATTTTAATAAAATGAAGTGTTTTCTTAACCACAACATGGTTTAGCACTGAATATGAATGAAATCGGTCTAGACCTTGGTCTAAACCCATATACCTAATACAATGATTTCCGATTCTCTGGTTGACCTCTTCCTAGTATGCCCAATATATTAAGTTTAGCCCTTTTGGTTGAGTTAATATCACATATATCATTTGAGTTAATTGGGTTGATTTAATATAAATATTTCGGACACGAAGCAAACTGTAGTAGTGAAACTAAGAGTTTATGAGCTATTACACAAGTAAGTAAGATACAAAATATGATTATAATCTAATCATAACTTTGTCGAATAATGAATGTTGAATTCTTGCGTAACAGTTTTTAATATAAAATGTAGTCAACTCCGGAAAATATGCTCCCGGCTTTGATCTTTAGGAATTCCGAGTATAAAATGTTCGGTCCCACTCGAATTTAGCAATTGTTATACTCTCGTAACATGTTGCAGCAGAGTATAATAGTTTTGTTCCTCTAATGGTTGTTTGTAGCACCTAAAATTAATCGAGATAGACATGGATTTATTTATATATAAATGATCAGGATGACGAGGCGATTTGAATTTCGAGTCTGTCTTGACCACTTAAGTAAAAATTAAGATATTTTGATGAAATTTGGTACACGTGTTCTCTGTGACCATAAAAAGGTTGGTATTGTAGATGGGCGTAATCGGACAAGCGTCATGCCCACAAAATGCCGTTAAGCGAAAACCTGTAAAATGCTATAGCTAAGCCACAAAATAAGATACAAAACTATCATATTTAGTACATAAAATTGCAGAAGGAGCAGAAAGGGACGTCTGCCGCTGAATATTTTTTATAAGGTGGGTGTGGCCTCTCCCCTTAATAGGTTTAATGTACATATCTCACAAGCCACTGAAGCTTAATCGAACGAGCTTAGACAAGTTATTGTGAAAGTAGGTGAAATCGGATAATAACCACGACCACTCGCCATATAAAGGTTGTATTAAAAACTACTAAAAGTGCGATAATTACCTACATAAATTTCATAATCAAGAGGGTACCTGAGAACTTAATAGAAATCGGTATAAAAATTGTACAAAGGGCGTGCCATCTCCTACCTAAAGGTGAAATCCTCTAACTCAAAAGCTACTACACCAATTTAAAAATTAGGTACATTACATTATCCTGGTACTTTTATGCCACATTGTGAAAATGGGTGAACTCGGATCATAACAACACCTGCTTCCCATAATTCACAATTTTAAATTCAATAGAAAATTTACAGAATGTAAATCAAGCTCCAATTAAGACGACGGAATAAACTTTGCACAAGTGGGCCTTGAAGGAATTCCGTCTCACGTTCTAAAATTGTTGACATCGGACCATAACTTTTCAAGCCCCCAGTTAAACTTAAATATATATATAAATGATCAAGATGACGAGACGAGTTGAGTTCCGAGTGACTGTCCGTCCGTCTGTCCGTGCAAGTAAAAACTTGAGTAAAAATGGGCGCAATCGGAATAATCCCACGCCCACAAAATGCCGTTAAACAAAAAAAAAATGCTATGACTATATCAGGTAAGGAGGGGTATCTGTAGAAAACTAATAAAAGTACGTAAAATCGTTGAAGAAACACGTCTGAAGCATTGAATTTCATAGTCAAGATGGTACTTAAGGGCTTCAAAGTAATAATTGTAAAAATTGGATAATGGGTATGGCACCGCCCATTTTTGACGAAATCCTATACCTTAGGAGCTACTATACCAATTTCAAAAAAATTTTGTGCCTCGTACTATATTATAATATGTATGTTACAGTGTGAAAATTGTCTAATTTGGAATACAACCACGCCTACTTCCCATATATCACAATTTTAAATTCCATATGATTCTTTCACTTTACAGTATATAAATCAATTACCATTTGAGATATCGGAATAAAACTTTGCAAAAATAGTGCCCTCATGGTATGTTTATCCTGCTCAAAAATGGTGTAAATCGAAAAAAATTTTTCAAGCGCGCCGGGTGTCAAATGTGTGAGATATCTTAATGAAATTTAAGGAGTATCTTTTCATGATAAGGCAACACTCTTGTGCCTAAAATGGATAAAAACGGACAAGCACTTCTCCTAGTTCCCATATACCTCTCCGGTAGACTTCATACCATATATTTCAGTAAATATATTAGATACCGCAATGAGTTCATGGAGTATTATTCGAGGATAATAATGTGCCCTTTTGTCTAAAATGGAAATATCGGGTAAATTCCCCTAGTATCGGTCAATCTGTGCGGTATATTAACGAATCTTTTATAAAATCGGATCAATACCACCCCCAGCCCCCATATTACTAATACACAATTTTTAAACCTGCGGTTGGCTTTATACGGTAAATATCGGTCAAAATGCCAGATTTCCTAAGAAAATTAAGTGAACGTGTAATATTGGATATACCATAGTTTAATGCCGAAAATGTTTGAAATCGGTCAGCGCTCCCGTACATTACATATAATGATTTTCGTTATTCTATCAGACTATGCGAAATATGTCGGTCGGTGTGAGAGTTACCTTTACAGAATTGCGTGGAAACATGTTCTCTAGAGTAGTTAAGTAATGCCAAGAGTTTGTAATCAGTCCAGACCTTCCCCTAGCCGAAGTGTACCCGATATAATGATTCCCGACTTTCCAGCTGGCTTAAAACCGTTTATGTTGATCAATATGTGTGATATTTTAATGAAATTAAGTGGGTATGTTTTTTTTTAAACAAAATGTAGTGTAGCGCTCAATATGAATGACATCGGTCTAGACCGTGGTCTAACGACCTCATTCTTAATATAATGATTTCGGTTTCTCTGGTTGACTATTTCCTCATAAATCTAATATATTTAATTAAGCTACTTTGTGTGTGTATATATTATTTATTTCATTTCAGTTAATTTGGTGGCTTTTAATGTAAATATCGTAGAGAGGAAGCAAAATATAATAATGAAAGTGAGTCTATGACCTGTAATATAAGTTAATAGGATACCAAATTTGACTGCAATCCAATCACAATTTCGTCGTATAATGAATGTTGAATTCTTACGCAAATTTTTTTGATATAAGGTTTTGCCAGCGGCTGAAAGTATTTCCCCTCCTTTAATCCTGTTCCAATGTTTTTTCCTGTAAATTTTTATTTAATAAATTTAAATATACGAGTACATTTCTAAACATCGACATATAAAATTTGTGAATTAACACTTAATGTTAATGCATTGCCAGATGGATTGTGCAAGGTGGTTGTTAGAAAGTTTCAAAAGGTGCATTAATTATACCATCTCTACTTCCTACGGGCGATGTTTTCTTCTAAGTTAAAGGAGCAGAGAAATAAAAAAAAAACAGCCCAATCATATAACCAATCATTATTACATATTTATAGGTCATTTGCATGTAATCAATAAGCGTCATATTCAAAATGGCTTGTGTTTTTTAAACTGTACTATAATTACCTTATTTTCTTTACCTTTAATCCAATAATTCAATAAATGAAATAATTACCTTATTTCGTTGTGAATATTTGTTGAATGCTATTTTTTATAGACTATCGAAATATAGTTTTGTTCATGCATATTACAATTTCCTAATTCCTAGGAGTCTTGGTCAAACATTATAGATTGTCATTTGGCTCAATGTACTGCCAATTTTCTTTTCAAAAGGATACAGCAAACGACACCCACAGTTACACTTGGTCGGTATACCGAACCATATTATATTGTGGAGAGTGGAACAATCGATGATAAAGTAAATTTTCTAGCCTCGTCTCTGGAGCAAACAGATACAAATCAGTACACAATAAAGGAATTGGAACATGTAAGATTCAGAAGTTTTATGCAAGTTAATTTCAATATTTCGGCTACCAGTATATTGCAGCTGTTCTAAAAAGTTATTTAAAAATCGAATCCTATCATTGCACGGAAGCATTTGTAAGTTGGAAGCAACATGGGTACCAGTCTGCGGACCGAACAATATTTGCATTTTCAAAAGGACTTATTCGCAGTATGTGTCAAGCTCACGACCATTATCTTAATTTAAGTCAGCTTGAAGAATGGCTGCAGATAAATCCAACATTTCTCATTATGTGGAGGGAAGTATTTAATGGCTTATATAGCAGAAATTCAATAAAGTCTCTGAAATCAAGCTGTGTTCCTTCTTCGAACATCTTACCAGTGTTAGAAGGTAAATTCTAAATTATAATTTCAAAATATTTTAATTACTCTTTTCCTTAGGTTTAGCCCTTGGCACAAATTATACTCCAATCTTAGACATTCCCCATGTGATATTTGTGAATAGTAATTTTCCAAATGAGTATCGTAATAAATGGCGCTTCTTATTCTCATCAAAAATAATGGGCGAAAGTTTTTCGACAATGTTAGGAAAGATTTTGAATCGAGGACCTACGCTTTTGGTTATTGAAGACGAAGATCGGTATCTGTTTGCCGGTTACAGCCCTGAGTCTTGGGCGTTAAAATCACATTTTTTTGGTATGATATAGATAATTTGTATTCATTTCTAATAACTTACACATTTTGTTTTTAAGGTAATGAAAGTTCACTTCTTTATACCTTGAGTCCAGCGATGCGATGTTTTAACAGTACGGGATATAATAACCATTACCAGTATTTGAATTTAAATCAGCAAACTATGCCCAATGGATTAGTAAGTAATATTGTTCATAAAATATAAATATTATATAGCGAAATATTATCATACCCCTTGTCGGGGTGATAATCTAATATATTTTTTAAAATTTTAAATTTACATAAGTGAAAGATTTGCACGTTATCATTATAGTACACGTTACTCAATAGTTCAAATCAAAGTACCAAATTTCTCCGCATAAATTATTCAGAGCAAATAGCAACAGTACTAGTTGTCTGCTCTCTTCATTAGTACTTTGTACCATAAAACTCAACATGTTTGTCCACAGAAGGGATTTAGTATATTACGGATTATATCTACATATATATCTGCCAAAGTCGAATTTATTTCTGGGAGGACCGTCTGTTTGTGAGTAAAAATTTAAATATACACACAACAACACGAATACTGATTTCTGAATATTTGTTATACTATTTTTTACATACATTTTGTTATCTTTTACACGTATTTAAAATTCAGGCCTTCCTCCTTACGTGCTTTATTTTTTTTTATAAGTATGAATTTGGTTCCTTAAATTATATTTCTTTTGTCGTTTTATTTATTTGTTTACGGTATCTCATTACAAAACATTGAAAATTTATTCATCATAAATTGTGTTGTGTATACTCATGTTTTTCTACGTTTTATAAAATTTTCCAAAGCCTTGTTGGAAAAATATAAATAAGCACACATAACAATATACATATGTAACTTCAAATAATGAAATATTAACAAGACGGCAAGAGCCTGATGGACATGGGTTTGTGTTGTGCGAAGATCATCAAACGTTCAATAAGGCAAATTTTACTAGAGAATAAAGACCGGATTTAATTATTAAAGAACGTTATTTATTAAAGAATGGTTCCTATATTGCACTGGAAAAGTGCTGATCTACTCCTAAAGTCCCGATAATCTTATTAACATTGGACGGGAATGTGGATCAAGTTGGGAGAAAGTCGGGTAATTAGTAGACATGAGATCAATGCCGTTCTTCTATATACACAAATTTCTATAAATACACTATTTCACTTAAAACTTAGTACGTTCAATAAAAAGCGAAAGTTGCAAAAAGAATTTTGGTCGCCTAACGGTTATTTGTAATATCTAAAACTAGTCTAGACCGATATAAAGTTATATATATCAAATTGATCAGGATGATGAGACAAATTGAATTCCGGATGTCTGTCCGTACAAGCGATAACTTGTACCGCTTAAACCGCTATTGTATATGTATATTTGCGCGAGTATCGTAGACGATAGGTAACCGTGTACCAAAATACTCATTATAATCGGCTATCGGATACCAATCAGGCGACTGAGTCGTAAGTCGCCATTTATTTTTATTATCGATTACTATCGTTCCTTATTATAGTATAGAAATGTTTGAATACATTGAAAATATATAAGCAGTCCTTTTTACACTGTTTCTATTACATGCTTTTCTTATACATGGTTATGTTGTTACTTCACCCGACCTTAATCTTTTACACGATTGTACTTTTTTATACGAGTGTTTTCACTATTTTTTTTTACTACTACTACTATTTTTTACTGTACTAAATTACCTAAGATAAGAGTAGAAGGCTTTAACTTTTTCAACATTCTATATCGATTCTGTTTTGCTTTTAGTGTTGACAACTTTCAAGCCTTAGATGGAAATAATAATGATGAAAACGAACCAGTAAGAAAGGATTACAGTAGAACGGGTTCTTTTACCGCAAGTCTTAATCGTCTAGGTTTCCTAGGCCTATTCGTAAAAAAGGCCGCTGGTTCAGAAAATCATTTTCTAAACCAAAATCGAAATGAAGAACGCTCAGCAAAATTTCAGCGAGATGTTATGAATGTGACAACAATTTATATAACGAATCTATCGTTTTGTCACAAAGTCTTGTGATCGATTTTTTTTTTAACCTCTCGCAACATGTTGCACAGGGTATACTAGTTTTGTTTACCTGACGGTTGTTTGTAACACATAAAGTAAATAGAGATAGATATAGAGGTATAAATATCAAAATAATGATAACGAGACGAGTTAAATTGACGGCTGCATAAACGAGACAATGGGCGCGGCACCACCCACCATTAGGTGAAATCCTATATCTCAGGAACTACTCAACCAATTTCAATCAAATTTTGTGCGTAACATTATCCTGACGCTATATTACAGTGTGTATCATAAACCAATCAAACACCATTCACACGAAAATGGTCGAAAGAGGACAATAACTTTTCAAGACCCCAAGTATCGAATGTGTGGACCTCAGTAGCTGTGGCTGAGTTTTTACCGAAAATATCGGTCCATTTGTGAGATGTATGAATGAAATTCTAAGAGCAAGTTTTTGACCCTTGTTTTAAAATTTGGTAACACCTTAATAAAGATTTTCATACTTCCTGTTGACTTTATCCCGCATATATCGGTCAATATGGGAGTTATCTCAATGAAATTCAGAGAGCATTTCTTCATGAAAACAATGTGTCTTCGTAACTGTAATGGATAAATCGGGTCAATACTTCTACCAGCTCTCATATACCTAATATAAGGATTTTTAGACTTCCGAATGACTGTATACACATATATCGGTCAATATGTAAGTTATTTTAGTAAAATTTAGTGAACGCTTAATATTGGATGTATTATGGTTTAATTCCGAAAATGTGTGAAATCCGTTCACGATATTCCCCAGCTCACATGCACTATACATAATGATTTTCGCTATTCTTGCAGACTTTATGCAGAGAATATCGGTTAATGTATGAGTTATTTTTATTAAATTGCGTGGAGATATGTTCTCGAATATACTTGGTATAGATCTTCCTCTAGCCCCAATATACCCGATATGGTGATTCCCCTCTTTCCTGCTGATTTTAATCCATTTATGTTGGGCAATATGTGTGGTAGTGTAATGAAATTAAGTGTTTTATTGATTAACCATAATGTGGTTTAGCGCTGAGTCTGAGTGAAATCGGACCTTGGTTTAAACCCCACATCCGTAGTATAATGATTTCCGATTCTCTGGTTGATTTTTCCTATTATGCCCAATATATTAAACTTATCCCTTTTGGTTGAGTTTATTTCACATACAGTTTGTCAGTAATTATTTGCAAAACGAAAAACAGCATGAACATTCTGTTTTAGGGTTAGTTTTTAATAGTAGAAATAAATGTTTTTAGCTTTATTTTTCCATAACATTGTAGGTGAATATATCTTAAATTTATTAAAGGTACAAAAATTTCAGAAGTCAAAACACAAACTTAAAAAAACAACAAGAATCAACATCAACATCAACATCAATTCAAATTCTTATGAATGAAAAAATGTTCTCATCCTGTGCCCTGCACACCATCAAGAACCTATATTTTTTAAAATGCTTGGGAATCGAATTGGGGGAAATCTCTTTCAGTTGGTTTATTTTAATTATCACAAAAGAACGTCACCAAAAAAATTATCTGGAATGTTCTCAATTAAACTTTATAAAAATTTATAATTTAATTAACGGTGCTGGAAATGAATTGCTTAGAATTAAAATACTAAGGAGTCAGACCATCGAAGCATAATCGATGCGATCAATCAAAAATACTTAAAAAGATTAACAATAATCCCAAAATAAGTCTGAAGCAGTTAGTATTTGCCTTGGAAGTTGGTTGTAGGAAGACATTGTGCCACGAATCTCTGCAGTGAAATTTGAAAGGAGTATAAACTTTTCAATTGCCCATGCCAACAAACCAGCAGGGTATTGATATGATATATTTTGTGACGAAATTAAATTTTGATGTACTACTAGGATGGACCAAACAAGGTTTGGAGAAAACCCGTTACAGCTCCACAACTAAATAATATTACAGCCAATACCCTTCTGAAGGTGTTGCTAAGCTACATTTTTTCATGATGTGATGGCAAAGGCGTATTATATAGACATTTTAAAAAACGAATTGACCAAAAGCGCGAGTTTGAGTTTGTTGATACCAATGACTCAAGAAAATTTAAATACAAGCTGTATCAGGACAATGACCCAAAACACAAATCTTACTTGTGCAAGTCCTGAGTTCTTATACAATTGCAGTAAAGTTATCGACATGCTTGCCCGGAGCGCCGACTTTAACCCCATTGAAAATTTGGGGGCGTTTTTGAAAAAAAGAGTGGATTAAAGGTAGTAGCCAAATAAATAAAACAACTTTAATCAATGCTATTCAAGAGGCGTGAAATAGAATACCTTAGTTTATAACCTGGGAAACTTAATTCACTCAACGACACATAACCTACGTGATTGCATCAAAGAAAATGATCGATATTCTAAATATTAAGTTAAAATTAGCTTTTTGTACATAATTATATCTATAATTGACAACACAATATTTGAGTTAATACACATATTGTTGTTTTTTAAGTTTATGTTTCGACTTTTGAAATGTTTGTGCGTTAAACAGCTTTAAGATACATTCACCCATAGTATTATGAAAAAAGGAGACTGAAAACATTTATTTTTGTTACTACAAACTGAGCATAAAACTGAAGTATCTTGCTTTTGTTGTTGCATACAATTAATTGACAAACCGTGTATCTCAATTTTGATGGCTGACTTAAACATCTGTTTGGTTGATTTTGATTTAAATATCTCGGGGACCAAGAAAAACACTGTAATGAAACTAAGTGAGTTTAAGACCTGTAGATTTAAGTTAATAAGATACTAAATATGATTGTAATCCTTTCACGGTTTCGTCAAATAATGAAAAATTTTAAATTTATTTGCAACATTTTTATTCTCTTGCAACATGTTGCAGCAGCATGTTGTAACAACTATATTTTAAACTTATTTTTAACTATATATTTATAAATGACCAGGATGACGAGACGGGTGGAATTCCGAGTGAATGTCTGCCCCTGCAAGCGATAACTTGAGTAAAAATTGAGATATTTTGATAAAATTAGGTACACGTGTTGATTGGCACTCTGAGGAGGTTGGTTGTAGATGGGCGTGATCGGACCACTGCTACGCCCACAAAATGCCATTAAACGATAACCTCTAAAATGCTATAACGAATTTGGTACAGGGAATCACAGTGGGGAGGGCCCTCTGGGGGTTGAAGATTTATGAAAAGTGGGTGTGGACCTGCCCTTTGATAAGTTTAATGTACAAATCTCACAAAACACTAAGGCCATATCAACCAGATCAAACAGATCTCTCCGGTACCTCCTTAGACAGAATGAAAAAGGGTGAGATCCGAACCAAGTCTACTCATATAACAGTTATATTGAAAACTACTAAAACTGCGTTAAGTCGCTGAAGAAACATGTCAGAAAAACTACCATTTCTCGGCAACTACTCACAACCACAACCCACTGTTATATAAGACACTTTTAAATTCTATCAGATCCTTTCACTTTACAGTATAAATTAAGCACTAATGAAGATGTTAGAATAAAACTTTCCGCAAACAGTGCCCTAAAGCTGAGGAGCTCATCTAAAAATGGTCGAAATCGGACCATAAGTTCAAAACTCCCAGATACCGAATATGAGAACTTCATTGCCTATGATTGACTTTATACCGAATAAATCTGTCATTCTCTGAGATATGCTGATGAAATTTTTAAGGTATTTTTTCCTCATAATAATGCGGGTTGGTGATAAGAATGAACAAAATCAGTTCAGTACTTCTTGTAGCGCCTATATACCTAATATAATGATTTTGGAACTTCCAGTTGATTTTATACCGAATTGAGTAAGATTTTTGGTCCCGAAAATATGCGAAATCGGTTCATCAATTACCCCAGGCACATATCGGTCAATGCGTGACTTATCTTAATAAATTTGGGTGTAAATTAAGTAAAACTAGTTTAGTCCACATCTAACTTCAATATACCTAAAATAGTAATTTTCGACTTTCCGGTCACGATGTTTGTTTTTGGAAAGGAAATCGCGCAGTGAAATTAAAGAAGGCTTAGATACCATATACTATACTATATAACGACCGCCGATTGAAGATGCGCGAGATAGCAAGGACATTAAACATTTTAAAGCACTAGGTGGGTCGTGCATGACAAATTGGGCATGAGAAAGCTGTAGGCATGATGGCTGCCGCGTTTGCTCACTAAGGTCAACAAGTGCAATCATGAGATCGCTCCACAGCAGTGTTTGATGTTTTTTAATCCGAAAGTGTTACTTAACCGTCGACGAAATGTGGATCCACTGACGCACACCAGAGTTCAAGGGACCGGTGAATCTGCCTCGAATTAGGCAAAGATGGTCCGACTCGAAAGGTCACGGTTTTTTGGTATTCACAAGGTTTGATCTACATTAACTACCTGGAGAATACAATTAGCCACAGGGCTCTACTATGCAGAATTGTTGGGCTATTTCGATGTGGTGGTGCTCTTCTACCGTGAAAATACTTCGGCTCACATCTCCGCCTTCGAAGGCCAAATTATTCGATTCGGCTATGAATTGCTGCTTATTCACCGTATTCTCCAGATTTGGCCCCTTTTGAAAAAGTCACACTTGAAAAAGTCACTCGCCTAGCAGAAATTTTAGTCGAATGAGAAGGTTATCTCGGCCACTGAGGCCTCCACTGAGGCCTCCACTGAGGTTGGAGCATCGCTGGATTATGTATATCGATCAAAAGGATACTGTGCTTTGCGAAGTCTTTAAAAGGACCTCATTCTTTAAAGGTAAGCTCAGGGAGTTGTCTGCGTTTTTCTGAACACGGGAATCAGTAGTCATACGCAATTCAAAATTCTAATATAGTAGACTGGCAGCTGTACACTATATATAATAGGGGTGTATTCACTTTATGTTGCCTAGTATATGTTATGAATACATAAACGTAATTTTTTGTAGCGGAACACATTATGCTATAATATTCTTGCATTCCATTGAGATATCCAATATTGACCGAGATATAATAGATTAATATAAGCATATAAGGTACACGTATTCCTTGGTACTATAAGAGTATAAGTATGCATTGCTGATGGGCGTAATCGGACCACTTCCCCGCCCACAAAATGCCGTTAAGCGAAAACCAATAAAGTGCTATAACTAAGCAACAAATGAAGATATAAACTCGTAATTGTGGTACTCTCGTAACTCGTAAAAGTGGGCATGACCCTGTTCACTAATAGGTTTAATGTACATACCTCATAAACTGCTAGAGCTATATCGACCAAGCTCAGAACAAGTTCTCCTAGCTCCTTCTCATACATTGAGAAAATGAGTGAAATCGGAAAACTACTAAAAGTGCGTTAAATCGCTGAAGAAATACGTTAAATCTTTCAGTAAATACGGTACGGAAGGGTCGCATCAGAATCCGTGTAAAAATTGGACGTTGGACGTGGCATCGCTCTTTTTCCGGTGAAATCCCATATTTCAAGAACGATTATATCTATAAATTTGGTGCGTAGCACTACTTTGATATATTCATGTTACATTGTGAAAAAGGGCAAAATCGGACAATAACCACTTCTACTTCTCATATAACACCTTTTTAATTTCAATCTGATCCTTTCAGTATATTTTTTTCCAGTATATAACACACACAGTAATTCAGATATCGGAATAGAATTTTGCGGAATCCTGCCCAAAAATGATGGAAATCGGACTATAAATTTTCAAGTAGACCTCGGTGTCTATATCTAATTTTTTGCCGAAATTATCGGTCAATCAGTGAAACATATTAGTAAATTTCAAAGAGCATCTATCTCTGGTAATAATGTGCTATTGTGTCAAAAAAGGGTCAAATACTTCCCTTAGCTTACATACACTTAGTGTGAAAATTTCCGGACTTCCGGTTAACTTTATGCCGTGTACATCGGTCAATAAGTAAGGTATCTTAGCAAAGTTAAATTAACGTAAAATCTTGAATATGCTATAGTTTGTTTGCAAAGATTAGTGAAAACGATCTATGAATTACCCAATATACTACAAAAATATTCTACTAAATATATACCTATATACTACTAAAACCCCCATATACTACATATAATGATTATCGTTATTCTTGTGGACTCTATGCCGAATATGTCAGTGGAATTTTGAGGTATATTAATAAAATTGAGTAGAAATAATAAATTTTAAATAAAAATAAAAAATAAATTTTATCTGACTCCTCAAGCCTGCTTGTAAAGCACTTATTTGGGTTAATATGTGTTTTATTTTAATGTAATTAAATGCTTTTCTCCAAAATATGGTTTAATACTGAATACTGAAACTCTGGTTGACTTTCGTAATATACACAATATATCAAATTTCGTGTCTTTGGTTAAGTTTACATTGCATACATATCCATAAATGATGTCTCAACAAAATTAAATGAGGATATTTTGATTAGTATTACGTCATTCGGTAATAAAAATTATGGTTATTGTACTTTCCCACAGCACTAATATCATGAATATAGATGATTTGTCTTAGTTAGATTGACTTTATGAGTATGTGACCTCAAGTAAAAGTTAAAATGGTGCCAAATATAATTGTAATTCATTAAAAATTTTGTCGAATAATATATGTTGAATTCTTATAAAAACATTTTTTAATATGGAGTATTTCCAACACCTGAAAGTATTTCGCCACTTTGATCCTTGCAAATTGCGAAAGTATAAAATATTCGGTTATACCAGAACTTAGCCATTTTTTACTTATTTATTTAATTCTTTGTCTGCAGGGAATCGGCGGTCAGTTTAACTATTGGGGATTGTGGATTGATAGTGACTATGGAATAGGACAAAGTAGCGAATCCTGTACAACATTTCGTGACTACGTGCAGCTTAGCAAGCGTAAAGATTTTAAAATACGTAATATTGAAGTTTGGGGAATTGGCAACGAACCTAAAGGTGAAGACTCTGAGGAAGGGGAAGTAAGTATTTGAGTATTTGTCATTGATTTACTATTTACTCTCTCTCTATATATTATATATGACTATATTCCTAAAATATTCTTAGATGGTGCATTTATTTGTTATAAGGCTGTTTCTACTTAGTGATTTTATTATTCCAGGGCGGTTTGAAAATTTCAATCTTGGATAAAAATTTAGAGGATAAAGTTATGCTTCAGTTGGCTGGAAAAGAAATTCATTCAGAGGGTTTGCGTGAACCGGACATGGATTTGTGAATATATATTGATTAAAGATTAAGCGAAAGCCAAATTTATTTATTTGCCATTATAATCGGAAATTTTATACTACACTGTGAATAAGTTTTGAATTCATATACTAGCACATGCGTACATAAAATGTAATGTAGCAGTGAAACAGAAATAGTATACCCTTAAACGTACGAATTAACTTATTAATTAATATTTTGATAACATTTCATTACAACTATTTTTAAGAGTTCTACATCTATTAATATTGCCGCTAAAAATCTGTTAGGGTAGATTGAATTCTACGTAGGCAAACTACCAATTGAATGTTGCGCTGATGATATGAGTTATTAATATTGAAAAATTGGTGACGAAACTTAAAATCTAGGACTGTTTGAAAATATGCGCAATTAAAGCAAATAAAAAAGTGCATCCAATTTGTGATGTTCTTTATTCGTAAATTGAATAAAAATACGTATGTACGTTGTAAATTTGTATTTCTTAATTTTTTCAACTAGTTTAGATTTTATTATATTATAATATATTTTAATGTAATAATTAAACAATGTTCTTTTTGATAAAACAGTGAATGGTGTTTATGCAGGTTATGGGGCTATTATAGCTGCCGCGAAATTTACATCCACTAAGTAACCGTATATTAAATTTTGCAGTAAGCGTGACAATCAGCTACTGGGTCTAGTTTGTTGTATTTTTAACAACATATTTTATAAGAATTTGGGCTAGTTTTGATGAAAATTTTTTATATTCCTTAATATAATTCAAGTTGTACATTTTTACACTCCCACTGCGGATGGATACTGTTACATTATAGTTGTCGGTATATTTGCGTTGGATATAAAAAGACTTTACTTTACGGATAGCTACTGAAGCCAATATACTTGAAATCGCAGATAACAACCCTGAGCTTACATTTTTGGGAAGCATCAAATTTGTGACATAAATCGTAAATTGAAACATAATGAAATGATAACAATAACGTTCATTAGAATTTTAAATCGCTTAGTAGGTTTGAATTAATTTGAACGTTCGTCGTGAAATTACTAAATTTCTGTGTTATGAATGAATGAACGAAAGAAA
Organism: Bactrocera minax; assembly: GCA_021498325.1. Taxonomy (NCBI): domain Eukaryota; kingdom Metazoa; phylum Arthropoda; class Insecta; order Diptera; family Tephritidae; genus Bactrocera; species Bactrocera minax. The sequence continues at coordinate 389,781 of JAKEEE010000055.1, read as the reverse complement.
TGAAGAATCTGAAAAATTATTTACTATCAATTTATAAAATTATTTACAAACTATCAATTAATAAGGATGCAGCGTTTGGGCACAATTATTACAATTAAAATTTTAGCTTATCATATCAAAGCATCAAAGGCAATGTAAATTCTCAAAAAGTAATTCATAGCTAGTGTGCAAGTAAATATTACATGAAAAATTCATTGTGTTTAAAAGCAACGAATTTTTGAAGATAATTTTTGTAAATTATTCAGTTAGAGACCTTCATAAATAAATAAAAAATAAAGAAGACATATTTTATTAAAGATATTTAATGAATTCGATCTTCGTAAAATAGTGTAGGCAACTGCGCAAGAGATATGACAAAAGATTTTTTTTTTAAATAAATAAAAAATTTTTTTGAAAAATTTTAATTACGTTCTTTCTTGAGGGAACAGGAGAGGTGCAATTTTGATGGGAGATGGTGGTGGAGAAGTACGTAAAGGTTCTGGCTGTGATCAGGAAGGAGGGTATTGATGATGACGTAGATTATGAAGGTATTATTTCCAATCAGTACACTGTCTCCAAATATCTTCCATATTTCTCATATATTGAGCAATGCTGTGAGAGGCGCCAGTTCCGTAGGAAATACTTTTAGCGGATTTATACACCGGCAACAAAGTGCGTATTGTATCCTCCAATGTTATCTCGGTCGTGGATGACGTTTAAATTTTTAATTTACCGCATATCCCTGCGTCAGGATGTCCTCCAATACATGGGCATACGCGTCGCACTTTTTCTTTGCTGGAGAATTTCTCTCTATTTTAATAACACCTTCGTTTCTGACAGCGTCTTTGCCTTAGATTTCTGTAAAAATGTAAATTTAATTCGACAATTTCTTTACTAAAATTAAAGAATTCTGTCGAGAGCTCTCTATCAACTTAAGCTTTAGGTTATCGGACCAAGTTACTTCGTTATGAGACATGTTTGGGTGCCTGGCCATAGCGGAATCACTGAAATTGCAAAGCCAATGAGCTCGCAAGAAAAGGGAATCATACCCCAATCTCATCAGATTGGCCTCTTGCATTCTACCAGTGGCTCCTTCTGGCTCAGAGTGGTACGAAAGAACGTAAGGTGTATTGGATTACTTGCTCTTAGCAAGTTCATCTCGCCGCAAATATAGGAGTTCGAACTGGACGCTGTCCTATTGATACATATGCGGTAAGGCTAAAAATTGTGGTATACGCAAATTATCAAAGTTGAATGGAGGAGAGTAAGGTGGAAACATCAAGACATTTTCTCATCCACTGTACAGATTTCGCTAGACTGAGGTTAAAGCATTTCGGTAGTCATACCTTCGGCTAACCAAGTGGATTGGCTAGAATTGGTATTAACTACTTCAACAAATTAGTGCAAATTCACAGCGCTTTGTTGATATGCGCGGGTATTTTGATCCATACTTAGGAGTTTTTAGCATTACAACGGACCTGCGTTCTTAGCTGTCTAAGTGTGATCCTTTGTGATTTCCCGAAGATCAGCCTCTTTACCTTACCTTACCTTGTTAAAATCAATAAATAAATACTACGATTTACCTCCACCTGCCATTTGAAGACTTAAATTTATCTATAGTAACAAATTCTGTATGCCACTCAGACAGTAGTTTGTATTTTCAGCCATTCCTTCCATTAAGACGAGTCTAAAATGTGTAAAGTAAAACTTAGTAGCATTCAACATAGCGGTTATACCACTTTAATGAGGTATCTGCATAGTCTCTTGAATCGAATTCAACTCGCTGCCTTTGTTGTTTTCACATGCAAATTTTTTGACAAGAGACCCAAATATAGCGAGCAAATGAATGTCGAATCGAAGACAGCTTATACAAAGGCAAGGATAATTCACGGACCGATCACACAAATTTTTGGTATCAAACTACAATTTGTTCAAGAGAACTTTCATTTCATTAAAATACTTTACATATCAGCTGCTATATAGTATAAAGGCAACCAGAATAACGGAAATTATGATATTAGGTATATGGGAAATAGGGTCCGAATAAGGTCCGTGCCGATTTTATTCAATTTTAGCACCAGATCACAGTGTGGTAGGAAACACGTTCAGTTATACCTCTATTACTGTTCACTACTATACTTAGTTGAATTGAAGTTAAAGCAATTAAATTTTTGTACAGCAAAATCTTTGTTTATTAAAACAGATAATAACAACCAATTTCAGTTGAAGTTTCATTGAAGTTACTAATCTAAAAAGTAATAATTAGTTGATGATATTTGAATACATTTGAAATGAAAAATTAAAACAATACAGTTTAGTTATTTTTTGCGAAAGAGTTAATTTATACAACTATAAAAATGCAGGGTTCAAAAATTATCTACTGCCGGTACGAAAAAGACTTCGTGGTTACTCGAATTCATTGGAACTTCCAAGCACCAAGCAAGCGAAAGAAGTTGTGACAGATGAATGGCTTTTTAATAATGTTTGTTTCAGATTCATGCGTTATTTCCGTTCAAATGTGGAATAATTTTGTTTTTTAATAAAACAGATAATGGACATTTCCACAAAGAGGAACGGTAACTTTCGGTTTCCTCAAAACTTTAACGGAAATGATTTTTACGCTGTACCGCCACAAACTACAATATCCATAATTGGAACTCCATATTTATGCGAAGTGAATTAAAGCTCAAAAGGCTGAAGAGGAACAAAACGGTTCATTAATAGCATTTTACTTATAAAGTGCACTTTTGGGAGTAGTCCTGCTTCCAAATTTCGGCTTGTCTCTTTTAGTTTCAGAATATTTTTCCTCGATTTCAACAAGTTCATACTGTTGTGTTGCAACCTTGTCTTTTCTATATATTTAATCGAATTTACTGATTTAAATTTAGTTTAAATTTGTTTATTTACCCGCTTTCCTATGTTATTAATGTTGTTGTTAAATCAACTGTACGAAAGTTCAACTGCAACCGTTAGGCAGCAGTTGTCGTTTTTTGATATTGTCATCAACCGCCCTGGTGCAGTGTTGTAAAGATAATGCCACAAAAAAATTTAAAGAAGATAATACTTTAACTGAAATTTTTTTGATGGATTGAGTTGTTATCGATAATACCGAATTCTAAAATTTAAACTGAAATGCAGTTGAGTTGTAATTCGTAATAGGGGCCATAATAGGGGCCTGTAACCCAACTACGTAGTAGTAGAAAATAGAATGCGCTACCAAAAATATCTGCAAAAGTTTCTATGAGTTCCTTAAGGCCGGAATGATAAACCTAAGTGGAACTTTTGTGTACCGATTTACCGATTATTTTCCCCTATTTTCACACTGTAACATAAGTATGTCAGGATAATATTATGCACAGAATTTGATTGAAATTAGTTTAACAAAAATGGGCGGTGCCACACCCATTGCTCAAATTTAATGCTTTTGGCGTGTTTATAGTTAGTTATCGAACCCTTAAGAAATTTAAATATGACCGCTGCGGGGAATGGGAATGGCTAAAAGCCGATTTCAACCGTTTTCACTCGGAAAGAGGAGATGCTAGGAACTTGTCTTCGCAATTTTTGTTGACTAGCTGTTATTAGTTTGTGAGATATGTACACTAAACCTATTAGGGACGGGGTCACGTCCACTTTTGAATAACTTTTGAACTACAAATGCTCCATTTACTGTGATTTCCTGTACCAACTACAGTTTTCTATCTTAATTTTTTGCTTAGTTATAGCACTTGTGCGTAGAAAGACGCATTTGTGAAAAAAAAAGAAAGAGGCCGAGACGCGTGAGTATGAAGAGCCTGAGAAGCTGGCTGACATGGGTAATGCTCCAAAATTCTATGAAAGACACATCGACTTACAGAAAGTTTCAAGACCGGAACCGGATTCATGCCGGAACCAAGGAGGTAATCTGGCTACCGATGTCTGGGAACACTTTTCCAACTTGCTGAATGTAAGTGAAAGTGCGACACCCGAAAATGGAGAACTCGAATACTTAATCGAAGATGATGGAACCGACCTTCCAATATGCGACTATGAAGAAGTTTGAATAGCAATTGCTCGCCTGAAAAACAAGATAGCGGCGGCGGCCGATGGATTGGTTGCCAAGCTATTCAAATATGGTGGCAAATGTCTGACAAGGTGCATGTATCAGCTTCTTTGCAGAATATGGACGCTCGAAGTCATTCCCCACGATTAGAACCTAATGCGCTCTGTCCAATCCACAAAAAGGGGGACCCTCAGCCAATTACCGTGAGATAAGCCTCATCTATGTCGCATAGATACGACCTTATCTAGTGTATTGTACGAAAAACTAAAGCCCACCATCAAAAAAACTGATTGAACCTTTTTAGTGTGGATTTAAACCTGAAAATCAACAATTGACCAGATATTCACCATGCTTCAAGCCTTTGAAAAGAACCGCGAATAGAGGATCGAAACACACCACTTCCTCAACGATTTTAAAGCGGCCTTCGTCAACAAATGGAGCTCCTTCTACGCCGCGATATCTGAATTTGCTCTCCCCGCTAAACTTACGGCTGTGTAAAAAGCTTCAGCCAAGGTGTCTCCTTATCATGTGACTTCTATAATATATTCCGGGAAAAAATAATAAGATCCGCAGAGCTAAATAAACAAGGTACAATATTTTAAAAAATTGTACAATTGTTGGCGTATGCCGATGATTTTGATATCATTGGTCTTAACAACTGCGCCGTTAGTTCTGCTTTCTCCAGTCTAGACGAAGAAGCGATGCGAAGGGTTCTGGTGGTGAACGAGGACAAGGCGAAATATCTCCTATCATTAGCCAAACAGTCAGCGCATTCTCGCCCTGGCTCCTACATCACTGTTGACAATCATAACAATGAAGTTATAGATATTTCCTGTCTATCTTGGAATTAGCATCAACACCATCAACAATGTCAGCCTTGAAATCCAAGAGAATCACTCTTGCCAACAGGTACTAATTTGGACTGAGTAGACAATTGAAAAGTAAAGTCTTCTCTCAACGAACCAAAACCATACTCTGCAAATCGCTCATTTTCTCTTCCCTATCTGGCTATATGGTGCAGAAGCGTGAATGATGTCGTCATCCGATGAGACGGCACTAGGAGTTTTCGAGAGAAAGGTTTTGCGAAAGATTTATGATCGTTTGAACATTGGCAACAACGAATACCGCGGACGATGGAACAATGAGCTGTACAAGTTATAGGACGACATTGACATAGTTCAGCGAATAAAAAGACAGCGGCTACGCTGGCTGGGTCATATTGCCTGAATGGATGAGAGCTCTCCAGCCTTGAAAGTGTTCGATGCAGTACCGGCTGGTGGAAGCAGAGGAAGAGGAACACCTCTACTCCGTTGTAAAGATCAGGTGGAGAGCGACTTGGTTACGCTTGGTATTTCCAATTGGCGCCAAACTGCGAGAAGAAGAAACGAATGGCGCGCTATTGTTGATTCGGCAATAATCGCGTTAGCGGTGCCTACACTAAAGTAGTAATAGCACTTTATATGTTTTCGCTTAACGAAACTACTTATTGTGTCAGGCGTATTGAGCTTCATCAAGATAATTTAATATTTACTCAAGTTATCCTTTGCACCGATGGACGGACGTGCGTGGATACAGTTTCGGTGAAATCCCATATCTCAGGAAGGACTTGACCTATTTCAACAAAATTTGGTATGTAGCGTAACTTTGATATTTTTATGTTGCAGGATGATTTTTATATTACAGACGTAGTTATGACCTATTTCCCATGTAACACAATTTTAAGTTCTATATAATTTTTATTTTACATTGTATAATTCAAATACTAATTACGATATCGGAAAAAAAATTTGGTTAATTAGTGTCGTCAAGGTATGCCATATTCTACGCAAAAATGGTGGAAATCGGATTACATTTTTTCAGCTCCCTGATACCGAATATGTGGAGCTCTGTGCCTATATCTTACTTTTTACCGAAAATATCGATCATTCTGTGAGATATATTAATGAAATTCGAAGGAGATCATTCCCTGGTGATAGTGTGCCCTGATGCCAAAAATATATAAAATCGGGCTAATACTTCCCCTCACCCCCTTATAAGGAATATGATAACTTTCAAAATTCCACTTGATTTTAACCGTTTATATCGATCAATATGTAAGATATCTTAACAAAATTAAATGAACGTATATATTAAATATACTATAGTTTGGTGGTGAAAATGAGTGAAATCAATTCACGAATTACCTCACCCCATACACTATATATAATGATTATCGTTATTCTAGCGGACTCTATACTGAATATGTCAATCGAATTATGAGTTAGTTCAATGCCAAAAGTAAATGCTGTAAGTGGTAAGTTAGTCCTATATCTCAGGAACTTTTGAACCAATTTCAACCAAATTTGATACCTAACATTATTTTTATGTCCCTATATTGCAGGGTGAAAATGTGTGAAATCGGAATCTATCTTTTTCTACTTCGCACGTACCACAATTTTAAATTCTATTTGAGTCTTTCACTTTGCAGTATATACATGAATTATCAATGAAGATATCGGAGCAAAACTTTGCACAAAGAACGTTTTTGGGGTATGCCATCCAAAAAGTGACCAAATCGGTTAACGCTTTTTAAGCCCAAGATACCAAATATGTGGACCCAGTACTTACTGCCGACTTTTTACCGAAAATATTGGTCAACATGTGAGATATATTATTGGCATTCAGAATAAATCTTTGCCTTATAATATTGAGTCCTTGTGTCAAAACTAGGTAAAATCGGGTCAATACTTCCCTAGCGCCCATATTCTTCCGGTTAACTTTATACAATATATATCGGTCAATATGTGAGTTATATCAGAAAGCATCTCTTCTTGATAACAGTATCCTGTATGCTGAAATGAATCGGTCTAGACTTGATTGACCTTTTCCTAATATACACAATATATTTAGTTTAGCCCTTTTTTTGAGTTTATATCACAAATATCATTTGAATTAAAATATTTCGGACACGAAGCGAAATGTAGTAATGAAACTACGTGAGTCCATGACCTGTAATAAAAGTTAATAAGATACCAAATATTTAATAAACTTTTGTCAACACCTGAAAATACGCACTTCCCCGATTTTTGAAAATTGCGGGAGTATAAAACGTTCGGTTACACCCTAATTTGGCCGTTCCTTATTTGTTTTTTAATTTTATCTTGGCAGATAGAAAAACTCAAAAATTTTTAGCGTCTATTCTTCGAAAGATTTTATGGTATAAATTATTTTATATATTCTGCCACACGCGCAATAGCGTTTGCCACGCGCGTAGCAAACAAAACTGACAACTGCACTAACTAAAGCTACTATTTACAAAGCAGAATCATTCAGAACGGTTACCTCATAGCAAGGAATACATCTCTAGCGAATACTGCTGAATGGAAGTTTTGAACATTCATATATTTTTCTAAATTTTCAGCGAATCTTATTCTGGCAGAATGCTAAAGCTGTTTGTTCATAAGTTGATAGTCAATAAATATTTCAACAATTATGCAGTAATTTCATGACGAAGGTGGAAATTAATTTAAATAAAAGTAATTAAAATAAAATCAACAATCAATCAATCATAAATTTCAATCAACGTAAATATTTTCTATTTATTCCGGTTTCACTTTACAAATTCTTATACAAATTTGACTTTAATAATGTTGTTTGCATTTTTCCATACGCAATAGAAATGGCCCATGCGACCATCAGCGTATCTTCAAGAACTTTTCAGCTCTTAGCGAGAATTCATAAGCATTTGGAGAGATGTAATGTTCGAAATGGCTTAATCTCATAAATTGTAAAATATTATTGTAGTTTTACGTTGACGATATTTTTCTTAGCGACCATTTTTCAAACGGCGAATAGCGTAATGAGTACTGCTAATTTGAACTTCTGCAAGTGGAATACATAAAGTGTTGGGAATAAATTCGTGTATGATTGCGGATGAACTCGACGTTGAATGGATAGAGAATGTTGTATACTTACGATCGTTAAGACATTCTTGCCCACTTTGTTGGCTGAAAAAGTTGAGGAAATCGAATCTTGAGTGTCGTCAAACTTTAGAAGCAGAATAGTTGACTAAGCGGACTGATTATAACACATTTTTCCCAATGCGAGCCTAATAGTATCTGTAGCGGTAGTAAATATGCGATGTATTTTTTTTTTGATATAAAAATAGTTACCAATTTCATTTTCTCAAAAAATGAATGTCTTCGGAGAAGAGCTCAGTAAAGAGCAAATTGATCTTAATTTCTAGTTGAAGTTAGATTGCAATAATGAAGCGACAAATATGTGTAAAATCTTATGGTGAGAGTGTACCAAATACACAGTTCGAAGAATGTACATATATGAATGATATATGAAGGAAGAAACAACGGTGCCGACTTGATTATTAAAGATATTAAAGTAAAACAGTTAACAGAATCAGTATAAGGAAGTATGGATGGAGAGTGTGGAAGTGCTAAAAGAATATACCCAAAACGTATTTACAAATCGGGGATTTCTACAGTATGAAACGTCTGTACAATATACATCCAACATTTTTCTAAGATTTTAATTTTAAATCGAATATTGGAGAACGACGCAGTGGTTCTGAAACAAAGCCGTCATAGCATCACGCAGCGTAAGAATTAGTGACGTAGTTTCGAAGTAAGTCGATAGAAACGCTCACCTTCAGTGGAAGTTTAAACTCCAGGTAGAATAGATTGGCGCATTATATATGTATGTACGCATATAAAGTCTACGAGTGCTGAAGAGGCCAATTTAGGTACTTTGTTAAATTGTGCCAATGATCTTTACTTGATTTTATCGAATTTATTTCATTCTTCTCTTAAACAAGAATATACATAGAATATGCAAATGGTGCTAATGGTACAAAATGCGGTTATTTCATTATTCACTCTCCTATTTACTCTAAGCGTCTCGGTGATATCAAGTTGTATTTTAGTCGTATACATTTTCTGGAAGAAGCTATTTCTCTATTACCTCAGAATTGTCTTGGCGAACTGTATAACTTACGGATTACATAGTACTTGGTTTTGCTATATTTATGCAATATATTTTATTGGTAAGGCGAAAACTTTCCCGGCTACCACAATATTGCAGAAAGTTACCTTATTTACTAGAAAAATCTCTAAAATATGGTATTAAATATCAACGGCATATCCAGATAATGTAACACCCGGTGCAATCTCTTCCTCGACATATGAACCAGCTTCCTCAAACGACTTGGCATCAGTGTTATCAAAACTTTTTCCTACAGCCGTCTGCTTTAGAGATGGTGCTCGGTTTACAAACTTATGTTGATCACTTGGAGTAAACATTTCATTATTAAAATCTTCGGGACGACGACCAGTGGGACGGAGTTTTGATGGGTAAAAGCTTATATTTTCGTTACTATTACTTGACATCTGACTACTAAATTCGTAAACAGTGGAATCGGGACGAGAATAATTCGTTCGACGAAGCATTGCCTTGAAATTAAACGGAGGGTCTTCAGAACTCTAACATATAGTGGCATGTAAATAAAATAAATTTTAAATTTATATAAATCAATCATAAAATATCATTTGTCCAACCTACATCCTCATCATTGGAACGACGCACAATGTCCTTTAATTCTCGTACAGGGTCTGAAGGTACAAATGAGGAGCGTTGTTGATAATTCTGATTCATACGATTCATTTGGTTTGGGTTTTGCTGAATTACACGTGCCTGCACGGGGTTATTGAGGTAAAACATATTAGCGGGCGGCATAGGAGGTGGTGGTGGTGCTGAATACGATTTTAAGGAGTTTCGACGCGAGCCTGCTCGATTGCTCAACATATTTGAAGATACATTGTTGTTGTATTGATTATAGTTGCTGTATGAATTCATATTCATTTGAACTTGATTCCTAGACAGAAAAAAAGATTTCATATTCGTACAGAATTTTAGTTACTGCTGTTACTACTGTAATATTTTTTGTTCTTGAAAGCTTTTGAAAATCATTAAAAAAAAAACAAATATCAAATGACCACTTCAAAGGAATAATATCCCATTTCCAATAGTTGTATATTTATCGTTGGAAAAAAAGTTTGATTAATTTTGATGCACGAAAAAATCGTGGTTTCAAAATTATGGTTAGACGGAGCAAATTGGGACGATACCACCGAAACAACTTCGGTTAGAAAAATAGTAATAGTTCGCATATAATATAATATTCCGCAACAAAAATTCTTTAGTGGATAAATTCCTTCTCGAATTCAAAAGTCGAACTGCACGGCTTTTCCGACGCCTCTGAAAATCTGCATTTCGCAGCTATGTATACACTTACTTAAAGCAAGAGTGCAATCACAAGCTATTTACTAGAGCAAAGGCGAAGTCATCACGTCATAATAATAAAATTTGGAGAAATCGTAATAATAAAATACTGAAACTAGAGGAATACATTAATTCAAACACCAGCCTCACATTATATACATTTGCTTACCTCAGGCACCCAAGTCCACATTAAAATTTATTCCATTCATTTATAACGAAAAGCGTCATTTTCCTATCCAGATAATTATGGCTGTCAGTGTGCCTTAACTTGGAGTTACCCTTATTGCAAAACCCCGAACTACACCTGCAGGAACCTGGGTGCTCACACTCTCTCGCGCCAATAGGTGGCTCATGAGAATAGGTTTTACAATCCTGTGATATTTCACTGAAATGGTCCATCACATCCTATTTCACTGCTTCTCTAAGCGCGGTATTGCTCGGCTATCTGCCCACCAGGAAGCGGCACAGTCAGAAGATAGAGCGGAGATGGCTAAATGAGTATATGCCGTTCTACGAAAACTCAATATACTAAGTAACACAACACGGTCATATATCAACATTCAGCACTTGACACACTCCTTCACACTAATGCCATAAAGAATAAACACAGATAGCAAATAAATAACATTCGATATATACTACTTCTACAAAATATCCCAGTTAATACTTTGATAGAATTTTTTGATATCTTATGTATTAATCGATGTACATATATAGCACAACGTTATCTAGAAGTTCGAAAATCATTATATTAGCTGTTTAGGTGTAATTGGAAGTAATGAACCGATTTTATCTACTTTTATCACCAGACCACATTATTATCATGAAAAGATGTTCATTTTATTTCTTTAAGTTTTAAACTTTGTATTTGTAATAAGCTCTCTTTCGTTATCTTCATTTATGCCTGATTTACGTATTGCGAAGAAAATGAATATGGTAGAATGTAAAATGGTCTCATATGGGAAATAGGCGTAGTTATGTTAAACTATAACTACGCTCGCTAATTTTAAAACTGTGATGGAAAGATGTCAAGAGCATATTATTTACCAATAGTTTAAAGTTAGTCTAGTTATAGCTTGAGTTAGTTTTCTTTGTCACTCTAGGAGTTTCGTGTTGTAGCCACGCCCACGAAATGCCGTTAAATGGATAAATATAAAGAGCAAAGGAATGGTTTAATGTACTTATCTTACAAATTACGAAAGTTGTTTCAAAAAACCTTAGTGGAGTTCTTTTTAGCATTTCATGATATTGTGTGAAAATGAACGAAGTCGGGCTACAGTCAAGCCAACTTCCCATATATCAAAATTGTAAATTCCAGTTGATTCTTTCAATTTAGAGTACATAAATCAAGCACAAAAGAAGATATCGGAATAAAATTTTGTACAAATAGTACTCAAGGTATGCCATTTAAGTTCTAAAAATTTTCGAAATCGGGCCATAAGTTTTCAAGTCCCTAGATACCGAATATGTGAAACTCAGTGCCTAAGGATGTGCCTTCGTGACGAAAGTGGGTAAAATCGGGTAAACACTTCTCCTAACGCCCATATAATTAATATAAGAAATTTCAAACTTTCGATGGACCCTATACCATATATATCAGTTAATCTGTGAGGTGTTTTAGCAAGCGAACATATAATCTGGGATATACTGTAGTTTCGTGGCGAAAATTGGTGAAATCGATCCACGAATTATCACAGCCCTGTTATAACACATACAACGATTATCGTTATACTAGTTGGCTGTGTGAATATATCGATCCAATTTTTGGCTATCTTAATAAAATTGTGTGGAAATTTGTTCTCGAGCATACCTTAGTTTAATGTCAAAAGCAAATGCTATCAGCTCAGACCTTCCCCTAGCCCCAATGTACTAATATAGTGATTTGCGATTTTCCAACTGACTTTAAATTGTTTGTGTAGGTCAATTTGTGCGACATTTTATAGAAATTAAGCAGACATTTCTTCGGAAGCATAATGCGTATGAGTGAAATAAGTCTAGGCTCTGCCCCTAAAATAATGATTAACGCTAATTAACGATTAATATAATAAATTTCGTTTCATTCGTTGAATTTATATCGCATATATCTTAATGCAAGATATGTTAACAAAATTAAGACAGCATATTTCAATTAGTGTGATAGATATTAGTTATGTCATTCGGTCGTAAAAATTATTGGTATGATACCTTCCCGCAATACTACTATGATGAATATAGTGATTTGTGTTAGTTATATCGCTTTTAATATAAATATTTCTGACAAGACGCAGAAAGTAGTAATGTAACTAAGCCGGTATATGACCTATAATATATGTTAACATGAGACCAAACAAAATTGTAATACACTCACACTTACAATTTTGTCTAATGTTAATAACTAATAACTAATGTTCATTTCAACGCAAAATTTCTAATATGACGTTTTGCCAAAATTTGAAAATATTTCTCAGCCTTTAATCTTTGAAAATTGCAAGGGCATCAAATGTTCAGTTACACCCGAATTTAGCCATTTTTTATTTATTTAATATGAAGCTTTTCCAACCCCTGAATATATTTCCCCAGCTTTGATCCTTTGAAATTGTGAGAGCATAAAATACTCGGCTGCACCTGAAGTATGTTTTCTCATACTTGTTTATAATAAAGTTTTATTCACGTATATTTACCGCGAGCGAATTTAATAATATTATGGCATTACTTATCTATATATCCATTTCGATTACTTTAGTATATAATTACTATACTTAGGAATGTGCTCACGGTGCGAGGCACTCTTGTTGATATTATTGCTTCATTATCAACTTAAGTCTACTATCAACAATATTGTTTTCCTAAACTATTGGGTTGTTCGGAAAGTCATTTCGTTTTTTTTGGGGAACATGAAAGACAGTTTTCGTATAATGAATAAATATTTTATTAAATTATATATTGGCCATTCTGGTCCAACACCTTTTGCCATCTTTCTGGCAGTAACATAATTCCCCTCTCATAAAAGTTTTGGTCCTTGCTGGCAAAAAACTCGTCCAGGTGGTTTTTGACATCTTCATTTGAGGTAAAGGTTTTGCCATCCAAAAAATTTTGCAGGGACCGGAACAAATAGTAGTCGGAAGGCGCCAGATCTGGAGAATATGGTGGATGTTGCAGTACGTCCCATTCAAGCTGTAAAAGTTTTTGGCGAGTGACCAAACTTGTGTGAGGTCTCGCATTATCCTGGTGGAACACTACACCCTTCCTGTTGATTAATTCGGGCCTCTTCTCTTTAAGTGAATCATTCAAATTGTCCAGCTGATGACAATAGACTTCTGAATTAATCGTTGTATTGTCCGGCAAAAGCTCAAAAAAAACGATTCCTTTGACATCCCACCAAACGGAGAGCATCACCTTTTTTTGGTGAATGTTGGCTTTTGACACGCTTTGAGCCGGTTCGTCTTTTCTGCTCCATGACCTCTTGCGTTTAACATTGTTGTATACAACCCATTTTTCGTCCCCAGTAATAATCCGCTTCAAAAATGGATCATTTTCTAGACGTTTGAGGAGCGAATCACACGCGTCAACACGACGACACAAATTTCGCTCGGTAAGGACATGGGGCACCCACACATCGAGCTTCGAGGTTAAGTCCATGCCTTTCAAATGGCCATAAACAGTTGAATTCGACAAATTTAACCTCTCACCGATCTCTCGTGTGGTGATTCGCCGATTTGCATCAACTAATGCCTTTATCGCATCTTTGTCAGCTTCGACCGGCCTTCCAGACCGTGGTGCATCTTCGACATCAAAATTGCCGGATCGAAATTTTGCAAACCAGTTCTGGCACTGGCGTACTGTTAACACGCCTTCTCCATACACATCCGTCAATTTTTTTCTCGCTTGGACAGCATTTTTACCTTTTCTGAAGTTAAAAAGTAAAATATGACGAAAATGCTGCTTATTGCTCTCCATATTTAAAAAGGCACCAACCAAAAACTACTGGGTAGAATTAATAGAACTTTTTCACACACAAGCCTTGCAATATCAGCTCTCATGACATATAATGGTTATGGGGCTTAAGTGTGAAGTTAGTTTCGAAAAAACGTAATTAAGTCCTCTGGCGGGAAAAAACGAAATGACTTCCCGAACAACCCAATACATAAATTCGACTTTGAAAACCGCTTCTTCCACTTCTAAAAACTGCTAATAACAGAATGCCTAGAGCCAAAAACGGATGCCTTTCACTCATCCAGCCATAGACTTCGAAAAAATTCACAAGTTGCGGAACTAATTTGACATATTTTGTAAATAAATAAAAATCAAAATTTTTATCGTCATATTCAAAGGGTGGACTTACTATTTCTTTAAGATGTAAACTACAATACATTTGAAAATTTACAGATTTGTATGACATTACATACCTAAGGGTGACCGCTGTAAAATAAATTTAAATTTTGGATTTTGCTTTAGTAAACGAACGGAGCCAGAAGAGGGCGAACAGAAGCTGAAAGTCATATCTTTTTTGACCCTATAAATTTTCAATTGGCGTATGCCTATAGGCAGAGGTGTCAATCATCCGAATATCACTTTTAATAAAATCAATCAGCCTTTTGTGGAAGCCTTGAAAGGAAGTACGGATTATTCTCCTATACTCTTAAATGTTAACTCTGATGTAAGTGCATAGCTTTTTTAAAAGTACGAGCATTTTTCTGTGGATTCTGCATACAACTTTAAATACATATGCATAAATAAGCAGTCAGTTAGAATGAAATATATTCTACTGTTTGGAATTAAATTCTGAGTAATTAAAATATTTCACCTTTTCGCAATTTGTGGGTCTCGATAATAGTTTTGGTTGTATATTACGTCACTCTCTCCAATGCGATCCCAATTCGTCTGACACGCTTGTTCTTTTTTATACGCATTGTAAGTTAACAAACATGAAGTCATTGAAGGGTTTCGTTGTAGCGGACTATCCCAAGCCTCTTCATCGTCATGACTGATTAAAGAATTTGAGAAATTATGTCTAGATAATGAATTAGCTGCATTAACCAAATATTGGGTATCATAGAACGGAATTTGATCCAAGCGGAATGGTAGCTTCTTTGTTGGTATAGGCAGTGGCCTTAGTTGAGAAGAGTTCACTTCGCGCATATTTATGCGATCAAACGGTACTTTACGTGTACATTTATTTATTCCAGCGAAAAATTTTTGATTATAAATGTGTACCTGAAAATAGATACTTCTATGTATAGAGATTTCTTTTAATATATTTTCCCAATGGCAACAACAAGTTGACAACAAGTTTGCATAGATTAGAAAGTAACTTTTATTATATACATTATATTACTTATAAATCAGAGTAATCAATCTTATAAATCACAATATTTAAACATACATTTATCGTTGTGTACTATGTTCAGGAAATGTTTATTTAATAATTTCATATATGCAGAGAATATCCGAAACAAAAGGAATTAAAAACGGAATTTTGGTGATTATTAGTTGATTGCAATAGTTGTTAAAATATCAGTGATCAATGTTTATGTAATATAATTTAAAACTCTTTAAGATTAAAAAGAATTGTTCTGTCGTAAATCCTTGAAGATAATATTAAAAATATTCACGACTTAGTCTTTACATGAAGACTATGACATTACTATGAAGAAGTTTGAATAGCAATTGCTCGCCTGAAAAACAAGATAGCGGCGGCGGCCGATGGATTGGTTGCCAAGCTATTCAAATATGGTGGCAAATGTCTGACAAGGTGCATGTATCAGCTTCTTTGCAGAATATGGACGCTCGAAGTCATTCCCCACGATTAGAACCTAATGCGCTCTGTCCAATCCACAAAAAGGGGGACCCTCAGCCAATTACCGTGAGATAAGCCTCATCTATGTCGCATAGATACGACCTTATCTAGTGTATTGTACGAAAAACTAAAGCCAGCCATCAAAAAAAATGATTGAACCTTTTTAGTGTGGATTTAAACCTGAAAATCAACAATTGACCAGATATTCACCATGCTTCAAGCCTTTGAAAAGAACCGCGAATAGAGGATCGAAACACACCACTTCCTCAACGATTTTAAAGCGGCCTTCGTCAACAAATGGAGCTCCTTCTACGCCGCGATATCTGAATTTGCTCTCCCCGCTAAACTTACGGCTGTGTAAAAAGCTTCAGCCAAGGTGTCTCCTTATCATGTGACTTCTATAATATATTCCGGGAAAAAATAATAAGATCCGCAGAGCTAAATAAACAAGGTACAATATTTTAAAAAATTGTACAATTGTTGGCGTATGCCGATGATTTTGATATCATTGGTCTTAACAACTGCGCCGTTAGTTCTGCTTTCTCCAGTCTAGACGAAGAAGCGATGCGAAGGGGTCTGGTGGTGAACGAGGACAAGGCGAAATATCTCCTATCATTAGCCAAACAGTCAGCGCATTCTCGCCCTGGCTCCTACATCACTGTTGACAATCATAACAATGAAGTTATAGATATTTCCTGTCTATCTTGGAATTAGCATCAACACCATCAACAATGTCAGCCTTGAAATCCAAGAGAATCACTCTTGCCAACAGGTACTAATTTGGACTGAGTAGACAATTGAAAAGTAAAGTCTTCTCTCAACGAACCAAAACCATACTCTGCAAATCGCTCATTTTCTCTTCCCTATCTGGCTATATGGTGCAGAAGCGTGAATGATGTCGTCATCCGATGAGACGGCACTAGGAGTTTTCGAGAGAAAGGTTTTGCGAAAGATTTATGATCGTTTGAACATTGGCAACAACGAATACCGCGGACGATGGAACAATGAGCTGTACAAGTTATAGGACGACATTGACATAGTTCAGCGAATAAAAAGACAGCGGCTACGCTGGCTGGGTCATATTGTCCGAATGGATGAGAGCTCTCCAGCCTTGAAAGTGTTCGATGCAGTACCGGCTGGTGGAAGCAGAGGAAGAGGAACACCTCTACTCCGTTGTAAAGATCAGGTGGAGAGCGACTTGGTTACGCTTGGTATTTCCAATTGGCGCCAAACTGCGAGAAGAAGAAACGAATGGCGCGCTATTGTTGATTCGGCAATAATCGCGTTAGCGGTGCCTACACTAAAGTAGTAATAGCACTTTATATGTTTTCGCTTAACGAAACTACTTATTGTGTCAGGCGTATTGAGCTTCATCAAGATAATTTAATATTTACTCAAGTTATCCTTTGCACCGATGGACGGACGTGCGTGGATACAGTTTCGGTGAAATCCCATATCTCAGGAAGGACTTGACCTATTTCAACAAAATTTGGTATGTAGCGTAACTTTGATATTTTTATGTTGCAGGATGATTTTTATATTACAGACGTAGTTATGACCTATTTCCCATGTAACACAATTTTAAGTTCTATATAATTTTTATTTTACATTGTATAATTCAAATACTAATTACGATATCGGAAAAAAAATTTGGTTAATTAGTGTCGTCAAGGTATGCCATATTCTACGCAAAAATGGTGGAAATCGGATTACATTTTTTCAGCTCCCTGATACCGAATATGTGGAGCTCTGTGCCTATATCTTACTTTTTACCGAAAATATCGATCATTCTGTGAGATATATTAATGAAATTCGAAGGAGATCATTCCCTGGTGATAGTGTGCCCTGATGCCAAAAATATATAAAATCGGGCTAATACTTCCCCTCACCCCCTTATAAGGAATATGATAACTTTCAAAATTCCACTTGATTTTAACCGTTTATATCGATCAATATGTAAGATATCTTAACAAAATTAAATGAACGTATATATTAAATATACTATAGTTTGGTGGTGAAAATGAGTGAAATCAATTCACGAATTACCTCACCCCATACACTATATATAATGATTATCGTTATTCTAGCGGACTCTATACTGAATATGTCAATCGAATTATGAGTTAGTTCAATGCCAAAAGTAAATGCTGTAAGTGGTAAGTTAGTCCTATATCTCAGGAACTTTTGAACCAATTTCAACCAAATTTGATACCTAACATTATTTTTATGTCCCTATATTGCAGGGTGAAAATGTGTGAAATCGGAATCTATCTTTTTCTACTTCCCACGTACCACAATTTTAAATTCTATTTGAGTCTTTCACTTTGCAGTATATACATGAATTATCAATGAAGATATCGGAGCAAAACTTTGCACAAAGAACGTTTTTGGGGTATGCCATCCAAAAAGTGACCAAATCGGTTAACGCTTTTTAAGCCCAAGATACCAAATATGTGGACCCAGTACTTACTGCCGACTTTTTACCGAAAATATCGGTCAACATGTGAGATATATTATTGGCATTCAGAATAAATCTTTGCCTTATAATATTGAGTCCTTGTGTCAAAACTAGGTAAAATCGGGTCAATACTTCCCTAGCGCCCATATTCTTCCGGTTAACTTTATACCATATATATCGGTCAATATGTGAGTTATATCAGAAAGCATCTCTTCTTGATAACAGTATCCTGTATGCTGAAATGAATCGGTCTAGACTTGATTGACCTTTTCCTAATATACACAATATATTTAGTTTAGCCCTTTTTTTGAGTTTATATCACAAATATCATTTGAATTAAAATATTTCGGACACGAAGCGAAATGTAGTAATGAAACTACGTGAGTCCATGACCTGTAATAAAAGTTAATAAGATACCAAATATTTAATAAACTTTTGTCAACACCTGAAAATACGCACTTCCCCGATTTTTGAAAATTGCGGGAGTATAAAACGTTCGGTTACACCCTAATTTGGCCGTTCCTTATTTGTTTTTTAATTTTATCTTGGCAGATAGAAAAACTCGAAAATTTTTAGCGTCTATTCTTCGAAAGATTTTATGGTATAAATTATTTTATATATTCTGCCACACGCGCAATAGCGTTTGCCACGCGCGTAGCAAACAAAACTGACAACTGCACTAACTAAAGCTACTATTTACAAAGCAGAATCATTCAGAACGGTTACCTCATAGCAAGGAATACATCTCTAGCGAATACTGCTGAATGGAAGTTTTGAACATTCATATATTTTTCTAAATTTTCAGCGAATCTTATTCTGGCAGAATGCTAAAGCTGTTTGTTCATAAGTTGATAGTCAATAAATATTTCAACAATTATGCAGTAATTTCATGACGAAGGTGGAAATTAATTTAAATAAAAGTAATTAAAATAAAATCAACAATCAATCAATCATAAATTTCAATCAACGTAAATATTTTCTATTTATTCCGGTTTCACTTTACAAATTCTTATACAAATTTGACTTTAATAATGTTGTTTGCATTTTTCCATACGCAATAGAAATGGCCCATGCGACCATCAGCGTATCTTCAAGAACTTTTCAGCTCTTAGCGAGAATTCATAAGCATTTGGAGAGATGTAATGTTCGAAATGGCTTAATCTCATAAATTGTAAAATATTATTGTAGTTTTACGTTGACGATATTTTTCTTAGCGACCATTTTTCAAACGGCGAATAGCGTAATGAGTACTGCTAATTTGAACTTCTGCAAGTGGAATACATAAAGTGTTGGGAATAAATTCGTGTATGATTGCGGATGAACTCGACGTTGAATGGATAGAGAATGTTGTATACTTACGATCGTTAAGACATTCTTGCCCACTTTGTTGGCTGAAAAAGTTGAGGAAATCGAATCTTGAGTGTCGTCAAACTTTAGAAGCAGAATAGTTGACTAAGCGGACTGATTATAACACATTTTTCCCAATGCGAGCCTAATAGTATGTGTAGCGGTAGTAAATATGCGATGTATTTTTTTTTTGATATAAAAATAGTTACCAATTTCATTTTCTCAAAAAATGAATGTCTTCGGAGAAGAGCTCAGTAAAGAGCAAATTGATCTTAATTTCTAGTTGAAGTTAGATTGCAATAATGAAGCGACAAATATGTGTAAAATCTTATGGTGAGAGTGTACCAAATACACAGTTCGAAGAATGTACATATATGAATGATATATGAAGGAAGAAACAACGGTGCCGACTTGATTATTAAAGATATTAAAGTAAAACAGTTAACAGAATCAGTATAAGGAAGTATGGATGGAGAGAGTGGAAGTGCTAAAAGAATATACCCAAAACGTATTTACAAATCGGGGATTTCTACAGTATGAAACGTCTGTACAATATACATCCAACATTTTTCTAAGATTTTAATTTTAAATCGAATATTGGAGAACGACGCACTGGTTCTGAAACAAAGCCGTCATAGCATCACGCAGCGTAAGAATTAGTGACGTAGTTTCGAAGTAAGTCGATAGAAACGCTCACCTTCAGTGGAAGTTTAAACTCCAGGTAGAATAGATTGGCGCATTATATATGTATGTACGCATATAAAGTCTACGAGTGCTGAAGAGGCCAATTTAGGTACTTTGTTAAATTGTGCCAATGATCTTTACTTGATTTTATCGAATTTATTTCATTCTTCTCTTAAACAAGAATATACATAGAATATGCAAATGGTGCTAATGGTACAAAATGCGGTTATTTCATTATTCACTCTCCTATTTACTCTAAGCGTCTCGGTGATATCAAGTTGTATTTTAGTCGTATACATTTTCTGGAAGAAGCTATTTCTCTATTACCTCAGAATTGTCTTGGCGAACTGTATAACTTACGGATTACATAGTACTTGGTTTTGCTATATTTATGCAATATATTTTATTGGTAAGGCGAAAACTTTCCCGGCTACCACAATATTGCAGAAAGTTACCTTATTTACTAGAAAAATCTCTAAAATATGGTATTAAATATCAACGGCATATCCAGATAATGTAACACCCGGTGCAATCTCTTCCTCAACATATGAACCAGCTTCCTCAAACGACTTGGCATCAGTGTTATCAAAACTTTTTCCTACAGCCGTCTGCTTTAGAGATGGTGCTCGGTTTACAAACTTATGTTGATCACTTGGAGTAAATATTTCATTATTAAAATCTTCGGGACGACGACCAGTGGGACGGAGTTTTGATGGGTAAAAGCTTATATTTTCGTTACTATTACTTGACATCTGACTACTAAATTCGTAAACAGTGGAATCGGGACGAGAATAATTCGTTCGACGAAGCATTGCCTTGAAATTAAACGGAGGGTCTTCAGAACTCTAACATATAGTGGCATGTAAATAAAATAAATTTTAAATTTATATAAATCAATCATAAAATATCATTTGTCCAACCTACATCCTCATCATTGGAACGACGCACAATGTCCTTTAATTCTCGTACAGGGTCTGAAGGTACAAATGAGGAGCGTTGTTGATAATTCTGATTCATACGATTCATTTGGTTTGGGTTTTGCTGAATTACACGTGCCTGCACGGGGTTATTGAGGTAAAACATATTAGCGGGCGGCATAGGAGGTGGTGGTGGTGCTGAATACGATTTTAAGGAGTTTCGACGCGACCCTGCTCGATTGCTCAACATATTTGAAGATACATTGTTGTTGTATTGATTATAGTTGCTGTATGAATTCATATTCATTTGAACTTGATTCCTAGACAGAAAAAAAGATTTCATATTCGTACAGAATTTTAGTTACTGCTGTTACTACTGTAATATTTTTTGTTCTTGAAAGCTTTTGAAAATCATTAAAAAAAAACAAATATCAAATGACCACTTCAAAGGAATAATATCCCATTTCCAATAGTTGTATATTTATCGTTGGAAAAAAAGTTTGATTAATTTTGATGCACGAAAAAATCGTGGTTTCAAAATTATGGTTAGACGGAGCAAATTGGGACGATACCACCGAAACAACTTCGGTTAGAAAAATAGTAATAGTTCGCATATAATATAATATTCCGCAACAAAAATTCTTTAGTGGATAAATTCCTTCTCGAATTCAAAAGTCGAACTGCACGGCTTTTCCGACGCCTCTGAAAATCTGCATTTCGCAGCTATGTATACACTTACTTAAAGCAAGAGTGCAATCACAAGCTATTTACTAGAGCAAAGGCGAAGTCATCACGTCATAATAATAAAATTTGGAGAAATCGTAATAATAAAATACTGAAACTAGAGGAATACATTAATTCAAACACCAGCCTCACATTATATAGATTTGCTTACCTCAGGCACCCAAGTCCACATTAAAATTTATTCCATTCATTTATAACGAAAAGCGTCATTTTCCTATCCAGGTAATTATGGCTGTCAGTGTGCCTTAACTTGGAGTTACCCTTATTGCAAAACCCCGAACTACACCTGCAGGAACCTGGGTGCTCACACTCTCTCGCGCCAATAGGTGGCTCATGAGAATAGGTTTTACAATCCTGTGATATTTCACTGAAATGGTCCATCACATCCTATTTCACTGCTTCTCTAAGCGCGGTATTGCTCGGCTATCTGCCCACCAGGAAGCGGCACAGTCAGAAGATAGAGCGGAGATGGCTAAATGAGTATATGCCGTTCTACGAAAACTCAATATACTAAGTAACACAACACGGTCATATATCAACATTCAGCACTTGACACACTCCTTCACACTAATGCCATAAAGAATAAACACAGATAGCAAATAAATAACATTCGATATATACTACTTCTACAAAATATCCCAGTTAATACTTTGATAGAATTTTTTGATATCTTATGTATTAATCGATGTACATATATAGCACAACGTTATCTAGAAGTTCGAAAATCATTATATTAGCTGTTTAGGTGTAATTGGAAGTAATGAACCGATTTTATCTACTTTTATCACCAGACCGCATTATTATCATGAAAAGATGTTCATTTTATTTCTTTAAGTTTTAAACTTTGTATTTGTAATAAGCTCTCTTTCGTTATCTTCATTTATGCCTGATTTACGTATTGCGAAGAAAATGAATATGGTAGAATGTAAAATGGTCTCATATGGGAAATAGGCGTAGTTATGTTAAACTATAACTACGCTCGCTAATTTTAAAACTGTGATGGAAAGATGTCAAGAGCATATTATTTACCAATAGTTTAAAGTTAGTCTAGTTATAGCTTGAGTTAGTTTTCTTTGTCACTCTAGGAGTTTCGTGTTGTAGCCACGCCCACGAAATGCCGTTAAATGGATAAATATAAAGAGCAAAGGAATGGTTTAATGTACTTATCTTACAAATTACGAAAGTTGTTTCAAAAAACCTTAGTGGAGTTCTTTTTAGCATTTCATGATATTGTGTGAAAATGAACGAAGTCGGGCTACAGTCAAGCCAACTTCCCATATATCAAAATTGTAAATTCCAGTTGATTCTTTCAATTTAGAGTACATAAATCAAGCACAAAAGAAGATATCGGAATAAAATTTTGTACAAATAGTACTCAAGGTATGCCATTTAAGTTCTAAAAATTTTCGAAATCGGGCCATAAGTTTTCAAGTCCCTAGATACCGAATATGTGAAACTCAGTGCCTAAGGATGTGCCTTCGTGACGAAAGTGGGTAAAATCGGGTAAACACTTCTCCTAACGCCCATATAATTAATATAAGAAATTTCAAACTTTCGATGGACCCTATACCATATATATCAGTTAATCTGTGAGGTGTTTTAGCAAGCGAACATATAATCTGGGATATACTGTAGTTTCGTGGCGAAAATTGGTGAAATCGATCCACGAATTATCACAGCCCTGTTATAACACATACAACGATTATCGTTATACTAGTTGGCTGTGTGAATATATCGATCCAATTTTTGGCTATCTTAATAAAATTGTGTGGAAATTTGTTCTCGAGCATACCTTAGTTTAATGTCAAAAGCAAATGCTATCAGCTCAGACCTTCCCCTAGCCCCAATGTACTAATATAGTGATTTGCGATTTTCCAACTGACTTTAAATTGTTTGTGTAGGTCAATTTGTGCGACATTTTATTGAAATTAAGCAGACATTTCTTCGGAAGCATAATGCGTATGAGTGAAATAAGTCTAGGCTCTGCCCCTAAAATAATGATTAACGCTAATTAACGATTAATATAATAAATTTCGTTTCATTCGTTGAATTTATATCGCATATATCTTAATGCAAGATATGTTAACAAAATTAAGAGAGCATATTTCAATTAGTGTGATAGATATTAGTTATGTCATTCGGTCGTAAAAATTATTGGTATGATACCTTCCCGCAATACTACTATGATGAATATAGTGATTTGTGTTAGTTATATCGCTTTTAATATAAATATTTCTGACAAGACGCAGAAAGTAGTAATGTAACTAAGCCGGTATATGACCTATAATATATGTTAACATGAGACCAAACAAAATTGTAATACACTCACACTTACAATTTTGTCTAATGTTAATAACTAATAACTAATGTTCATTTCAACGCAAAATTTCTAATATGACGTTTTGCCAAAATTTGAAAATATTTCTCAGCCTTTAATCTTTGAAAATTGCAAGGGCATCAAATGTTCAGTTACACCCGAATTTAGCCATTTTTTATTTATTTAATATGAAGCTTTTCCAACCCCTGAATATATTTCCCCAGCTTTGATCCTTTGAAATTGTGAGAGCATAAAATACTCGGCTGCACCTGAAGTATGTTTTCTCATACTTGTTTATAATAAAGTTTTATTCACGTATATTTACCGCGAGCGAATTTAATAATATTATGGCATTACTTATCTATATATCCATTTCGATTACTTTAGTATATAATTACTATACTTAGGAATGTGCTCACGGTGCGAGGCACTCTTGTTGATATTATTGCTTCATTATCAACTTAAGTCTACTATCAACAATATTGTTTTCCTAAACTACAATACTAAATTTGATGCAAGACCAATTTTTTAAGAACATATTGAAAATAAAACAGGAGACATAAATAAGGCATAATAAAATTTCGGTCTCATTAGAACTAGTTTTACACACTCACTACTTATTCCCAAATTTTAATAGTTTTTGAATTAATATTAGAAATTGTTTTTTTTATTTTGCTGAATCTACGCTACGTTCTACGTAAATGTTTGAAATGTTCGATTTCAGCTGTCGATATTTCCAATACCGTATACATGAAGTCCCGCTTGAAACAGTTTGAAAACCGAAATGCCTATCATTAAATGCCTAAGGTTAATGTAGCAATTCAAAATTTAATTTATCGTATTCTCAACCCTTGAACTGCCATTTAAACGAATTTATAGATGTACATAAATTCGACTTTGAAAACCGCTTCTTCCACTTCTAAAAACTGCTAATAACAGAATGCCTAGAGCCAAAAACGGATGCCTTTCACTCATCCAGCCATAGACTTCGAAAAAATTCACAAGTTGCGGAACTAATTTGACATATTTTGTAAATAAATAAAAATCAAAATTTTTATCGTCATATTCAAAGGGTGGACTTACTATTTCTTTAAGATGTAAACTACAATACATTTGAAAATTTACAGATTTGTATGACATTACATACCTAAGGGTGACCGCTGTAAAATAAATTTAAATTTTGGATTTTGCTTTAGTAAACGAACGGAGCCAGAAGAGGGCGAACAGAAGCTGAAAGTCATATCTTTTTTGACCCTATAAATTTTCAATTGGCGTATGCCTATAGGCAGAGGTGTCAATCATCCGAATATCACTTTTAATAAAATCAATCAGCCTTTTGTGGAAGCCTTGAAAGGAAGTACGGATTATTCTCCTATACTCTTAAATGTTAACTCTGATGTAAGTGCATAGCTTTTTTAAAAGTACGAGCATTTTTCTGTGGATTCTGCATACAACTTTAAATACATATGCATAAATAAGCAGTCAGTTAGAATGAAATATATTCTACTGTTTGGAATTAAATTCTGAGTAATTAAAATATTTCACCTTTTCGCAATTTGTGGGTCTCGATAATAGTTTTGGTTGTATATTACGTCACTCTCTCCAATGCGATCCCAATTCGTCTGACACGCTTGTTCTTTTTTATACGCATTGTAAGTTAACAAACATGAAGTCATTGAAGGGTTTCGTTGTAGCGGACTATCCCAAGCCTCTTCATCGTCATGACTGATTAAAGAATTTGAGAAATTATGTCTAGATAATGAATTAGCTGCATTAACCAAATATTGGGTATCATAGAACGGAATTTGATCCAAGCGGAATGGTAGCTTCTTTGTTGGTATAGGCAGTGGCCTTAGTTGAGAAGAGTTCACTTCGCGCATATTTATGCGATCAAACGGTACTTTACGTGTACATTTATTTATTCCAGCGAAAAATTTTTGATTATAAATGTGTACCTGAAAATAGATACTTCTATGTATAGAGATTTCTTTTAATATATTTTCCCAATGGCAACAACAAGTTGACAACAAGTTTGCATAGATTAGAAAGTAACTTTTATTATATACATTATATTACTTATAAATCAGAGTAATCAATCTTATAAATCACAATATTTAAACATACATTTATCGTTGTGTACTATGTTCAGGAAATGTTTATTTAATAATTTCATATATGCAGAGAATATCCGAAACAAAAGGAATTAAAAACGGAATTTTGGTGATTATTAGTTGATTGCAATAGTTGTTAAAATATCAGTGATCAATGTTTATGTAATATAATTTAAAACTCTTTAAGATTAAAAAGAATTGTTCTGCCGTAAATCCTTGAAGATAATATTAAAAATATTCACGACTTAGTCTTTACAGTTTTAATAGCTGTGCATTCTGAATGTACGCAAAGGCAACAACAATTGCTGCAGGTATTCGGATACTAATACAACTAACTCATTGTTTATCCTTTGGGAGTAATCATATTCAATCCTTTGGGAGTAATGACATTTTCGGAACCACTAATAGTATATTATATCTACTTAGTTATAAATTTAGAAAAACAATATAAGTTACCTGTTGTGCTAAATTAACGAAATCCTGAAATCTTGCTGCACGGTAGTGCAACAAGACTTGAAACAGAGATTTTTCGCGCCATTTTTTAGCATACACTCGTATAAATGTCGCTGTTTCTTCATTCAATTGACCAGTTTGTTCATTGACCAATGGCTGAAAACGTTGTCTTTCATGATAGCCACGAAAAGCTGTAAATACAGATAATATATATACATAGTATAACGCAAATACTTAATATATGGTTTTATTCATAATTTTAAAAATGGTTACAAACTCAATACACTTTTTGAATTATTTATCGCAAATCCGAGGGTGTAATATGTAGTTTAAAAATGGTTGCTTAATTAAAAGAATTTTTCATGGTTCCTGCGCCTTCTTCATTTTGTTTATTACACTGTATACTTGCGTATGTAAGAGAGCTTTTTTTGAGAGACCACAACACGGTAGTACAATAAATAAATTGATCTCTGAAACAATTGCATGGCTGGAAACATCTTACATGCATAGCAAATACCTCAGACCTGATTTCATTTAATGTGAGCTTAAAAGCCACTTTGCCGCTGATATGAGTATTTTGACTATACATACATACATACAAACAAACGCAGGTAATTTTTTTTATTTATTTTTTGCATACGGATTAATCTATTATCTGTGTATGTAGTTTTTATATGAACATAATGCAATATCGAGAGCAGCTCGAAGGTGTGTAAACTGAAGCACAGTGCTAAATTGCTGGAAAGTTGGTTATTTTAAAACGGATCCTGTGATAATTTTTAAACACATGTTATTTTTATTTGTTATTGTTTTTCTAATCGTCCTCCGTTTGAGTGGCTTGCTCTACTTCAGCTAAACGTGCCGCTGCAAGTGCCTCCTCTTTGCGCACAGACTCGAAGAGATCCTCAGCTTCGGATGGCGTTTCACTGGCATCAAAGTATTCAACATCAAAATCTTTTTCGGCGTGTTCCCTATTACCTTTTTGTATTTTAGTTGCGGCCTCATCATTGCGTGTGATTCCTTTTGCTGAAATATATTAGAAATAAACTGAGTTAAAACCAAACAAATATCTGAAGAAAAGTTGAAACCGAACTTTTGATAAATCTTTTTTAATATTTCAATATTAGAGCTTCTTCCCAAATTTAGAGGTATACAATTTTTATTTAGTACGAAGGAAAGGGATCTATAAAAGATATTTCAATTGTCGAAATTATTTGTCCCGATAAAAATATACTAATATACAATGACAAGCAAATAATTTCAATAGCAAGTTTTTAATGAAAAGAGTAAGCCGGTTCAGGTTAAATAGGATATATTTTGATATGAGTAGACATGAGTATGAGTTTCATATGAGTAGTAGTATATGAAATATGAGTACATAAGATTCCGAAAATCTATTTGTATATTTTGTCCATAAAATCAAATTTGACCTTATATCTCTTAAGAAATTTTAAATTAATTTATAATTTTATATAGAAGAATAGAGAACAAATGCAAATTTTATACTGTAAACATATCTTATATGATATGATGACATATTGTATGTTCGACACATATATGTCGGACCGAAATATTCGGAATAAAATCAACCAAAGTGAAGTGCACTCATTGGATAACTTTTAATAAATCAGTAAATCGGTGTTATCGAAATGGAAACTAACTGCTTTTTAATTGATTGTATATATATAAACTTGATAAGGACAACAAATCTTAAAAAATTGTGCCTTGTTTTTTAAGATACATTTTCATCCAAGAAGAGTACTTGTTGCAGCGAACTTCCGAGAGTGATGAATATGTTCTACAATATACTCTAATATACTTTGTATATTCCTTAACAGGAGTCGCAAATTAGATCAATGTGAGTAATAACTACACGGAGTGTTTCTTGGCCAGCAGCAGTATATATTTCAGCAAATTCCACTCTGATTGAAAAAATTGGGCTTTAACATTCCCATGCCGCTAGCCGTTCCACTTTTCAAATTTCCGACTAATTGGATTTAAGAACGATTTGAAAGAAGATAAATTGATATAATTATTTTTTAAAGCAACTAAAAGATATATATATATATATATAAAAGGACCAGTATCGCAAAATTAAGTGAAGACAATATTTCGTTGGGCCTATGTGTTAACAAGTTTGAAAAGATAAATATTGGCTTTTACATGTATCTTTATATCGCACAAAGCACTTGACTACTTACTAAAAATAATAAGTAACAACAAAAATAGCTAACAATAGTGACAAAATAGTATGGTACTAAAACTTAAAATATTTAATGATTTTTTTTTCATAATTTCTATCGGATTATTTTACATTGGAATAAAAACATTAAAATAAATTGATAAGAGAGGAATATTTGGGAAACAACTTCCAAAATTGCGAATTTTGTGCATAGCCACACCCATATATCATATATGTATAGATTTTAGCTCTTTTGGATTAATTCAATGGATATCCCGGTCAAGAAAAACATATTTATAAGCAAGTAAGAAAGGGTATAACCGAACATTTTATACTCCCGCAATGTGCAAGGATCAGAGGCGGGGATATGCTTTCAGGTGCTGGCGAAGAATTCAACATTCATTATTACATATAAAAGTGATATATGCGATATAAACTCGACCAAAGTGGTTTAATGAATATATTAGATATATGAGGAAAAAGTCAACCAGAGAAAAGGAAATCATTACATTAAGAATAAGGGGCTTAGGCCATGGTCTAGACCGATTTCTTTCATATTTAGCGCGAATTCACATTGTGTTTAAAAAAACATATCCACTTAATTTCATTAACATATCACACATATTGACCAACATAAACGGTTTAATTCAGATCGGTCAGATGAAAAGTCGGGAATTCTTATATCGGGCATTTTTGGGCACACCTCTTTTCATTATTCAACTATATTAGGGACCATATTTTCACACAATTTTGTGAACTCAGACAGTGACCGACATATTCGGCATTAAGTCTGCAGAATAACGAGTCATTATATGTATTATATGGGAGCTGGGATAATTCGTTGACCAAGTTCACACATTTTCGGCATTAAGTTATAGTATATACAATGTTACACGATCACTTAATTTTGCTAAGATATCTTACATATTGACTGAAATATATGGTATAAAGTCTATCCGAAGGTTGAAAATCCTTGTATTAGGCACATGGGGGCTAGGCGAAGTGCTTACCCGATTTTATACATTTTAAGCACATGGACACACTGTTATCAGAAAGAGACGATCTCTGAATTTTAAAGAGGTTAACTCATATATTGACCGTTATATATGGTATAAAGTCTACAGGAAGGTTGAAAATCCTTTGAAAATGTTGCACAGGGTATACTAGTTTTGTTCCCAACGAGTGTTTATAACAGCTACAACTAATCGATATAGATATAGAGTTACATATGTATATGAAAATGATTAGGATGACAAGACGAATATTATGATATCTTATAGATTTAATCTATAAATCTGCTAAACTGCTAATAATATATCAACCAAATTTAGTGGACACAAAATGGGTAGAACTGGATAATACTAAACATATAGAGGTTGTGTTCAATTGCTATATTTCAAATACTAAAAGTGCGATAACTTACAAAAACGTTCTTCTATTTAAGTTTTTCCTAACGATTCTACACTAAGTTTGCGATTGAATCGATATACAAATCCGACAAATAATCTACTAAATTGAACAAAATTTGGTAGATTATATGTCCTTAACATCCTCACTCAATATTTTTGAAAAAGATCGAAATTGAACTACAACTTTGCCTATCTCCGAAATTACAATATTTTAAAACACAACAGATGCTCTCCCTTTACAATATAAATATATATAAATCGAACATTAGAGAAGACACCAGAATAAAACTTACCACAATTAGTACTTCTTATGTGTTTCAACTCTTAGCTAAAATTGTCGAAATCGGACTATAACTCTTCAAGAATACACTCTCTCTTCAAGAAGATACCGAAAATTACAACCTCTATGCCTATAGCTGACTTTATACCGCAAATGTAGGCAATTTTATAACATATCTTAATGAAACTAACGGCGTATATTTTCCTAATACGTGAGCTGGAGCTAAAAATCGATAAAATGGGTTCAGTACTTTTCTTAGCCCCATATATTTAATATAATGAATTTCGGTATTCTGGTTGGCTTTCTACAATATATATCGGTCAGTATGTAAGATATCTTAACAAAGTTAAGTGAATATATTATTTTCGAGTGAAATATCTTCATGAAATACTCCTGCACCAGTAGTCTAAACATAATGATTTTATTCTTATTTTTAATAATTAATCTGGTTGACTTCAGAGCGAATATTCGGACTGCGCGGAAATATTTTCAAGAACACGCTTTAGTTTAATGCCAAAAGAGTATGAAATCGGTCTTGACCTTGTTCCAGCCTCCCATATACCTATTTACATTATTTCAATACATCGGTTACTATATGAGATATATTATATATAATGTGGTTTGCTGATAAAATTTGGTGAAATCGGTACTTCCCCAAATGACCTAAATAATAATTCACATCCTTCTGGTTGATTGTAATCGATTCACAATTTCGTGTAATAACACTTGTTGGAAACATTCCCACTCCTTAAATTCTTACGAATTGTATAAAATGTTCGGCTCCACCATAACTTAGCCGTCCCTGAATTATTTATTATCACCTTTTTTGGGATCGTTGCCCCCTTTCATTCGCTTTCGTGCTAGCAACGCTCTCATCATTGACTGGACTTTAATAACTTTTTTCACTTGGACTTCGTACAATCTACAATATAAAAATGATGTTGTGTAGCAGCATAAATGAAAGCTGTTTATAAGGTATCTATTAAAGTCTTGTACCTTGCCAAAAATTCGTCATTATAATATCGTAGGAATACTTTAGTTTTTCCAATAGCCCAGCCTTCCATTTTTAAACGAATCATCAAAAGACGACAATTTTCTTTGGTAATATCCACAGTTTCATCAAAATCGAATGCTAAAAATTGATAACTGCATGCAAAAAATGTGTTAGTATCTAATTGTACATGTGTAGTGCTATTGCCTAATAAATAATGTACGCACTAACAGCTCTATTAATCATTCCAAGTTTTACTAAGCGGAGCAGTGACATTTTGTAGTCAAAAAAATATTTTGTGGACCGTTCAAATTCAACAGATTTTTTAATTGGATAAAGTTGTTAATGAGAAGGTACTTGGTTATTGAATAAAATCTTCAAATATTTGGAACCAATTTATTAATTCATAAATAAAAATATTTAAGAATTCTTACTAAAGTAAAAAAAAGAGAGGTACTTGTGGATACCAAGATATCAATATTATTGTTAATTTGTAAAGCCATATCATTATGAAATATTACGCCTCCTTTTCATGTATATTTAAGACGCTATCCCTGGTATGGTGTTTAAATTTTTCGCTAAAAAAAATTAGAAAAACCAAGCAACCGCGATTATGCGTGGTGTGTGGTTTGGATTGTGCGTGGTTTGGGTTGTAAAGTTGTTGTTGCTGAATTGCTATAATGGTATTATAATATAAATAAAGTTGATATGTATTTATCTTAATGCTGATATTTATCCGTAAACCTTGTTAATGACTGGGTTGACTATAGTGTATTTATTATCAAGTGTATAGTTCCAACCAATATTCTCTTTTCATCATTGCTTAATATTAAATGAACATATACAAACCGTCTAAGAAACTCTTGAAATGTGATCCGACAAGAGTAGCCTCGTTGCCTACCGACCACTGTATCCAACACTCCAAGAGCCTTCATTTGTTGCTGAATCATATCACTATGAAACGCTTGCGGCTTGTATTCCAAGTCCGCCCTTATACACCGAACAAAGTGTACACCCAGATTACCACTAAGAGTCAAAGTTTTGAGTAGAGTTAAACAAGTGAAGCGAAAATTTGCGGCTAAAGTTCGCAGGTTATTCACTTGGGAAATACAGCCGGTTGATAAAGTATTTAGTGGCTGTGAAAAATATTTTTTAATGTTTAGTATAATATAATGCAGACATAATCTACGTGCTACTAATAAACTGGGACAATAATACATACATAGGATTTTCTCTGAGAATCTTCTGGTTTATGTTGTACGCTTTCAAATGGCATTGTCAAGTTGCCTGCTTTTGTTAGTTGATTCGTAAACATCATCATTATATTTTCATCCATCGACGATCGAAAAGATTCGATCATTTCTGGAGGTACAAAGTCACGATTGATATCGGTGAAGGCACGAGTGTCATATATTATTCGCCCGGTGTAGTGTGCGACTGATATTTCGGTAGCTGTGTGTTTCTTAACGAATTGGCTATGCTTTTCCACAACACGATCTATTGGTACAAAATATGCTTAAACGAATATGCAAATGTATATAGTATTTCTTAACTTACCCATAATAAGATCTTGATCTTGACTGGTGCGAGAAGCATCATCAATTATGTAAAAGAGCCCATCTGGTTTTGTCAATAAATTATCAAGAGCCGTCTTATTGTCATAGAAATTCAAATTGTCCGTGGGTATATCATCCATTTCCTAAGTATAAGAAAAGAAATTAAACGTAGGATAAAAGAAGTTTTTAAAGAATTTAAAGACGTATGAAACATTTAATTAAAACACGGGATTAACAGTTTTTGATATAAAAAACAAAATTACGTTCGAACTTTGCCATTGCTTGCAGGAATGATCGCTATTTGGGGAAAGGAATGTGGTATAATATAGGATGATAGATAGGATAGGATAGGATAGGATGAATATAGAACTTAAGGTATAATGGTGAAGCTGATGTAGCGAATTAAGTTATTCATATGTCAATTCGAACTATTTTCTATAAATTTCGGACGTTTACTTCTTCGCTTAGTACACCTTTATAATTATCAATTCGTGGTATGTCGTAAAAGGATAGCGAATATTAATCAAAACACGCTGGTATATTTTAGTTTTTAATTTATTTATATTTCCAACCCTATATAGGAAAAATCCCTTCTGTTACTTGCTTATTCCTGTTCTAACTTGTAGCTGCCCTATTATTGTCCTCTCATTAAGATTGTTTTCTGTCCATGCCGCTCTCAAGATATTTTTTACCAAATACTAGCACATTTTCTAAATATAATTTTTATTGCATTTTAATAATATTCTTTAATTACCCTAATTTCATAATAATATTTAAAAATTTTGAATTGGAAGCCCTATAAGGAAAGATTGTGTGAGAGAGAAACCAGCTGAGATGATTCCAATATATGTTTTACGAATAGTTCGTTAAAAACAATGCAAGGAATGGAACTTTTATAAGCTGTCTTCGATTCGGAATTTCTCAGCTCCCTATCTTTGGGCTCTGCTACCTTGACAAAAAATTTTCATGTGATTTTAATTTTTTTGTAACTCAAATATTATAATTAATGATGATGTTTTCAATAAGTTCAATTTCGGAATTCGAAGGTAAATATTTAGAGATTGGTGGCTAACCTCGAAAAACGGATAAATTGCTTTTTACTTATGACTCAATCTTTCGAAACAATTTAGTTTTGTCTAATATCCCGAAAAGAGTAAAATTTCCCGTATAGTGTAATTATACTCCCGTATTTGCATATCGTATAATAGGTTTTCCCTTAACGGTTGTTTGTAATACCTTGAACTAGTATAGATAGATGAAAGGTTATGTATGTATGCATAAAAATTAACTTGATGATTAGATGAATTAATTTCAGGACGTATATCATCTATATCTGTTCATTCCATTCAAAAGATCATTTGTGTAAAAATGGAGATATTTCATTGTAACTTGGTACACTTTTGTTTCAACACTCACTGGCACTGATTTTTCAGTCCATATATTAAATGGCTTTTATTTAAGTATAATGTATGAATATATACTTACCATTTCGATCATTTCATTTACAAATATTCGTTGATTATAGTGGTACTGCATTTGTTCATTCAAAGTATTTATCATCAGCTGTTCTAAACCGTTCCTATGAAAACATTCAAATCCGAACATATCGTGCACAACGACGGCGTTAGTGTCCCCACTGATTAAATAAACGTAATAATTCATAAATCAAATAATGCATCTGAATATAACTTAGTAAATTCTGCATACATGAAACGGAATAAAGTTGGCTATACACGGTTTTCACGAGACAAAAGGCGAAAAAGAGTGTAACTATAGTACATTTGTACTCTCGTAATTTGCAAGGCTCACATGCTGGGGAATATTTTAAGGGGCTTGAAAAACATTATATTGAAAACAGTTGCAAAAGAAATTAGCATTGGTTATCGTTACCGTTAATGAATTACAATCATATTTGGCATCTTATTAACCTATACTATAAGGTTATAGTTTCAATTGGTTTCATTACTACATTTTTCTTTATGCCCGAGATATTTATGTTGAAATCAATCTATCTATCTATCTATCATTATATCATATAATCACTGTATTTGTAATCACAAGTAAACTCAGCCAACGGGGTATGAACTATTATATTAACTGTTCGCGCCCAAATGGCATCATCTTTATAAATCATATGTACAAGCATGGCTTGGCTTGGCTTGCTGTCAAGCCATCTTCCGTTTTACTGTATTTTCAATATTGTTATATTGTTATATTGTTGTATTATTTGTTTTTTCTAAATCCACAATAATAAGCTTTAATCTCTTACATCTAATTGCGAGCCCTATTAAGAGTGAACATCAACCATATACAATGGTTATGTTGAAAACAACTAAAGGTGTTTTAACCTGTTAAAGAAAATCGTCAGAAGCATTAAACTTTACAGTAAAGATGTTACGGTAAGGCAGAGATGAAAGGTTTAAAAATTGGACCCTTGGTGGGACGCCATCCTCTTCTAGATAAAATTCCTTATCTCAGTAACTGATCAATCAATTTCAAATTTATAGGTAACATTACTTTGACATTTTTATATACCAGTATGAAAATGGCCGAAATCACGCTTACTTTCTATATAACTAATTAACTAACTTTCTCTAATTATCAGATTATTTCACTTTTCAATATATGAATTAAGCACCATGAAATTAAGAGAGCTGATAATAATATGTTCTGAAACTGAAAATGGATAAAATCTGTTCAATACTACCCCTAGCCTCCATTTTACTAATTTATTCTAAGGATTTTCAAGCCGGTTGACTTTATACCTATATATCGGTTAATATACAAGATCTTAGCTAAATTAAGTGAGCGTGTAATTTGGGCATAATAGAGTTTAATGCTGAAATTGAGTGAAATCGAACCTTGAATTACCACTCCAGCCTCCTATACTACCTATAATGACTGTGTAAGTTATCTTAATAAAATTGCGTGAAAAAATGTTGTCAAGCGTACTTTTAGTTCAATACAAAAAAAAAAGAAAACTGATTGAATTTTATTTCACACCTTCCTTAGGTCCATAATTCTCAAGATATAGTGATTTTCGACTTTCCGGTTGATTTGATTGATATAGTGTGTCAATATGAGTGTCAATGAAGTTAAGTGGACATGTTTTCCTAACCACAACGTGGTTTCGCGGTGAATCTATGAGCTATAGTATAACAATACATATTACTATTTTTATCATCCATTCACAATTTCGTCGAATAACAAATATTGAATTCATATGCAACATTTTTATACTCTCGTA
Source organism: Bactrocera minax (assembly GCA_021498325.1). NCBI lineage: Eukaryota > Metazoa > Arthropoda > Insecta > Diptera > Tephritidae > Bactrocera > Bactrocera minax. The sequence goes on along the minus strand of JAKEEE010000055.1, from coordinate 353,021 downwards.
GCATGCTGTAAGGAGAATAATATTGTAGTTTTGTTTACCTAACAGTTGTATGTAACACCTAAAACTAATCAAGATATTAGATTTGGAGTTATATATATCGAAATGATTAGTACCAGAAAGATTGAATTTTGAATTTTGAAAACATTGAATGTCTATCTATCCGTCCGTATACCCGCAAGTTAACAAATTGGTTGTTTGTCATGTTTGTCACGAGGAAAATGCAATTGTTTTGCTAAGCATTTGCGTCTCTGCTTTATTGATTCTATTTTCTTACTGGCTGTTGCTTTGGCGCATTTATTGTATGTGCTTATTGCATTTTGCCTGCTGCAATTTTATTAGGTTGTTATTGGTGAGTGAATGCGATAAGGAACATGTTCCTTAACTCCCCTTCTTAGAATAGAGGGTTCTCGCTACTTTGCTGCTGGTTGTTGTTGTCGTAGACGATTCGTTTTTCCTTCCATTCAATTCGTCTTTTTCTTTTGAGTATTTTTTCTTTTTGGTAATATACTATATATATATTATATATAATATACTAATATATATATTTTTTCTTTTTGGTATAAATAGTAACTGCCATGGTAAGAAGTCCAATTAAGATGAAAAGTGTAAACTGTACTGGGTTCTCTTCAATAGGTATTGGAAATGTTGAAAGTTCTTGAATGTTGCTAGATGTAGTTTGATTTTAGGGAAAGTATACAGAGTACCTCAAGTTTTTCACTGTGCTGGTTATGTATGGTTTCTCTTGGTTGTTGTTGATGGTTGTAAAATGTAATAAATGCTGGTAATTCTGTAAAATGTATTAATTAGGACCTGATATATTTATGTTATTGCAAGTACGCTCATAATCTCTCAAAATGTGTTCGTTCCCTAAAATTTGGAGTGGAGCGATATTCTCGTGTATTGCTTCACATTGTGCCGATTGTCGTTTTATATTTTTATAGTGCAATTATCAGAGGGTTCTGATTTACAAATAAAGTTATTGAACTAATTTTTACATCTCGATACTCTTTGGTAACGACTGCATTATGCAATCTTAGAGCCTAAATTAATTTTATCATGTTTTTGTGTTATATGTATATGTATATATGTATATATGTATTTTATATTATAATATAATATTTTATATTTAATAAAAGAAATTAATTTAATTTTAAGTTTCTTAATTCGTTAATGACTGGTAATTAAAAAGTTTGCGTTTGGGTATATTTGTGAAAGTATGTCTTCGACATATTTGTGTGCATCTGTCTTCGAAGGTATTTCTCTTAAATGCTAGAATTTTGGTATTAACCTACCTTGCTTTTGTATTTTAAGACAGTTAAGACAGATTTCTCAGTCTTTAACTTCTTTTTTACAAGCGCCTCTTATGTTTGGTCGGTAGTATTTCACCGAAATTTTCTATCCGTTATTTTTTAATTTCTGTGTGCACGGCTATGTGTGTCTCTTACAATTTGGTTTTGTTGTGCGATCACGGTGAAGTCAGTAACCGATTTGTGAGCTAGGATCATCGATACATCGATAGTGGAAAACGTGTTGGTAATGTCGTTTCCGATGTAAAATAATATTTGTTTGTCTATTTGTAGAGCGTTTGCTATTTTTGGTCTGATTATATTTTTTTGTCTATCCAATAATTTCGTTTTATTGTTAAAGTGTAGTGTATGTGCACTGTTAGAAAGGATATTTTTTGACGATATTTGGGTGGGGTTTATGTCGGTTTGCTTTATAATAATTTGCTTTTTAAAGCAGTTTAACGGTTGCTTTACACTTTTGAGTTTTTGTACAGGAGATCTTTGTTCCGAATGTAGGGAATTATAGGAATTTGATGTGTAAACTACAATGTTTTTGCTTTAGTGGCGAGAAAGTGCATCAGCAACAACGTTCTGATGTGCGGGTTTGTGAGTAAGTTTGACACTGTTCTTCGATGAAACTCTTTCATCCTTTTAAATTTGTATTGTTTTTCATCTGATATGACAAATGCTAGTAATTCTTTTTAATTTTTAGAGTAATTCTGTTCAGTTTGGGTTACCTGTGCCTATATTTCTTCTTTTATTTGAGTTATTGCTTCTAATGCAGGTTCATAAGATGAGTTTTATTTTTGTGTTTTTGAGAAACGTGGTGAGGGATTTGACAATGGCTGCGAAATTTTTTAAATTCTTAAAGGATATGAGCTCCTTTAGCGAAGTAGGAGTGGGAAAATCTTTCATAATTTGGAATTGTTATCGACAATGATCTTATTGTGTCTAATTACGCGCACCAAATATTTTACAAAGTTTGGAAAGAAGTGTAATTTCTATTGGAAATTTTCATGATAGCTTGATGAAGTGTATTTATAATTATGCGTATGTGCTCGATATGCTCTTCAAGAAGAGAAGTGTAATTGAGATCATCGTCTACAAAGCCACACGCGAATGTGCCAATATATGGTTTCAACTTATCATTTATACATCTTTAAAAAATTGACGGAGTTTTTTTCAGTCCAAAAAGTATGCAATGAAATTCATGCTTGCCTCTAGTTACACTAAATATTGTTTTTTCTCTGAAAGTTGTTCACTGAGTATCTGATGAAATCCAGATTCTAAATCTAAAGTGTTGAATACTTTTGCAGTATCCAGATACATGGATACAGATTTCATTTTCTAGATTTTATTTATTTATTTTTAATTATAAGGAGCTATCCATATGGCATAGGGCGTAAGGCATAGGGTACACAAACTGTTTTGTCCCAATGGGTTCTTAGGATTTCGTAATAATGCGTCATTGTACGGTGGTAGTGAAAGGGTGTTAGTACTACCATTTTATTGTATTATTTCGTCGATTTCAGGGCTATACTTTTCGTTATTAATTGTACAGTTAATTTTCTGCACAGAATCACTTTCTTTTTTGGCCCTATATTTAAAACTGAGGTTGTACTCGAAAATATTGATCTCTGCTTGGATTACTCTGAGTCCCTGTTTGTCCAGAAGGATATCAAGTCTTCTCATGTATCAATTTCAAATAATGTGAAATTATGATGTAACACTGTTATTATTTTTCTTGATCTAGTTATTGAGTAACCATGAAGAGTTTTTACTTTTACAGGTTAATTAGAATAGGCTTACTGATATTAAATTTTGTACTAATGTATTTGTTTGTAGGTGAAATGTATTTGTTTGTGAAGTTGATAGGTCGCTTGTATTGTTGTGGGAAATCTACGTCCATGTGTTAGTACTGCTGCTTGGGTCTACTATGCATAGTATATTTCACTTCCACGTTTGGTCTGTACCTTCGCGGTTCCTCATGATGTCTTCTGTTCTGAGGGAGTTGATGTTGCATATTGTACTGCCTGCGGTCATTGTACAGCGACACATTGAATTGCAAGTTTTCGTTGTCGTGGGATATTGTACTTGCGATAGCTTAGGCGATTTCTAAGTCCTTCAGGTTGTGATGCCGCTGGACTTTGTTGTTAAAGCCAAGAATAAATATTCTGATGGCTTCTTGGGTCACATTATGCTTAACAACTGAAGAATCTCCTGAGCTTTAGATCTCAATTTTTATTAGGGCAATATTTAATACCTTTCTGCCTTCGCAATGGAGTTCTGCCGGCGTACGTTTTATAAGTATAGTGTTTTTTATTTCCTCCAGTGCGACGTATAAAGATCTCTGGCCTGTATACTGTAGTCGGAGCGATTGTGTATAGAATGGAAGCCGTTTTTTGTGTCGCGATTTTTTAAGATATCAACTTCCCTTCCTTGGATTTTTGAAAGTGCAGTGTAGTAGGAGCGTAATCTTTGATGTTCTACATATGTGTCTAGGCACATTTCCTCCATGATTTTTATGTTTTCCTTCTTCAGGAATGTGGAATTGTTTTATTTTTTGATGTAAGGATATGAATAAGGATATGTTCAATTCAGAGAAAAGAACGGTTGAGCCCGCTGTTAATGAATCGGTTGTTTGTCATGAGTAAAAGACAATTTTTATTGATGATTATTTTTTATTGGCAATTATATGAGTACTTGCGTCTCTGATTTATTGATTCTAATTTCTTGCTGGCTACATTTCTCACTCTTATTGCATGTTGCATCTTGGTGCATACTTTGGTGTTTATTGCATTTGGTCTGTTGAATTTATGACAGCGTGTTTTTACATGTACTGCTTGTTTAGCTGTTGTTGTCTGTTAATTCATTTGTTTCGATGTGTTAATGCGATAAGATATGATGACAAGTTCCTTAACTCGCGCGAGCGAAGAGGCTGTGTAGATGAAGAGAATCGGCCACTAATTATTTATTAATTACAGAATTTAGAGTTGATATGGAGGATTACAGCAGGGAGCGGGATCCGTTTAAAATGGTTTTGGAAATTTGGGCCTGGTCCCGCCTTCTAATGCACATATCTCACAAACTGCTAAAGCTATATCAACCAAATTTTTTAAAAACATTTCTTTTTAACATTTATACACATTTGACATTATACTCAAATACATTGTATACAAAATATACGCTTTTGACATTGATACAGGCAAAACTTAGTGAAAGCGGATAATAATCACTCCCACTTCCCATATAATGGTTATGTTGAAAACTACTCAAAGTGCGATAACTCTCTAACGAAAATTGCCATTATTACAAACATTAAATTAAACTACAGAAATAGGGTTGTAAATGAATCGCCCCCTTTTGGGCGAAATCCTATAGCTTAGCAACTATTTACAAATTTCAACCAAACTTTGTGTAGAATATCATTGCAACATCCCCACATTACACAAATTTAAATTCCTTCAGATTTTTTCTTTTTGCAATTGATAAATCAAATATCAATAAAGATATCGGAGGAAAACTTTGCACAACTGGTTACGGAAATGTGTGGCACTTCTCACTAGAAATGATCGAAATCAGACCGTAATATTTCAAGCCCCCTGCTACGAAAATGTCGGTAAATCTGTAAGATATTGTGGCGAACACGAATTCCAGAATAGACGATAACTTGCCAGAATCTATCAGACATTGAAATTCATAGTTGTCAGAATGTTCGAATGGCGATATTGTAGCGAATTCGAATGTCAGAACAAAACAGATTCGACGATAAGTTGCCAGAATCAGCCAGACAGCGAAACTCTCTGTTGCCAGAATGTTCGAGTGGCGATCTGTTGGTAATGATTTACTATATAAGGGATGCCGGAGTGGCAGCAGAACACAGTTCTAATTAGAGTGTTGCCAAGTTAAATACAAGTGAATTATAAGCAACCTCGAATAAGGAGTAACAAAGTGTTAAGTTATTGAATTGGAAATGAAGAAAAGAGTATAGCCATTAAATTGTGATTTTAATTGAACAATCTGGGGGGCAAACTCGGGGTAGAGTTTCAACGTGAACGATTAATTGGAAAAAATTGGAAGTGGGGTTGTCAAATAAAGTCCCATAAGAGATAATAAAAAAAGGCTAAGTTTAATAAACTGAAGATTCAAGAACTAAAAATGAGCTGGACCCACGTGGTTTGCCAACAAACGGAATAAAATCCGAATTGCAATCCTGGTTGCGAGAAGCAGATCACATTAATGTTGACGAATACGTCTTTCAGGCGGAATTAAAGGAATCGACAATGAAGCTAGAAGAAATGGAAGAGACCCAATGTTCATCAAAGGTTATAGACATGAATATGATTTTGGCTGCAATATCACAGGTGACCTCACAAATAGCAGAGGTGTCATCATACTGGACCAACTGGACGTAGAAGCAAAACTTAGGAAGATCAAGTTGCTTTCAAATCAAACAAATCTTAACGATCTACACGAACAATCTTAACGAACTACAGCGAGCTAGCTGAAAGGGCACGGACTGGCTTCCGCAAGTGAATGCAATGTAATTTCCTTCTTACAAATAAGCAGGAACACGAGTAACGTTAGCGTTAATGGGAGTGGTGACGGCAAAAAGCGCATATTGACCGTGGATACGGGTGCGTCACATTAAATAATTCGATTTGATCTAGTTAATAAAAAAATAAGACCCCTGCTAGTGGTTAAGTTACGTACTGAAACTGGATAAGATACTCAAGTTGTCGGGGAAGTAACGTGTGAGATCGCAATTGGAACGTTACTCAATTTTATAGTGGCAGACATCGTCGACGAAATCATAATAGGAGTAGACTCTTTAGCTAATAAAGGGATTAAAATCGACATGGAAAACAGGATAATGACTTATACCAATATGGAAGTGCCACTTATGTTCGTTTATGAATAGCCACAGCATTAGACGAGTACTAATAATACAAAAACAGCTGATTCTTCCAAAATCAGTAGTAGTCGTTATTTGGGCAGATATAAATGCAGGCTATGGAGAAAACCAGTTCTGAGTTGTCGAGGCCGCAGAAGAATCTACATCAAAATTAATTGTAGGAAAAACCCTGGCCATGAGAAGACAAAGGTAGTAGTCATGGAAATGTTGATGCAATGTCCCGTCGTCCCTGTAATTTGGAATGCAGGCATTGCTCAAAAGCTGAAGCCAAAGAAGATATTATAGATGCCCGGTTAATGACAATGACATCGAGGGAAGACTCGGACCCGAAGGAACTACGAAAATGTCAGCCTTGAAACCTGTGCGTGGATTGGAACTGAACAAACGTCCAACTAGAGAGGAAATAGCTGCCGAAAACGCAGTCGCAAAGGCATCTTGGGCACAGTGAAACAGTTTTAATTTGGCGTCCGGATGCTTGCATTGGTATGGGAAAGCGAAGATGGGCAAAGCTTCCGATCTCTTATTATTATTCCGAAAGTAAGAATTCCCGAACTTCTCAATGAGTTGCACAATGGTCCATGCATGGACCATGTTTGGACATGGGAATCACGAAAACCTTAGAGAAGTTAAAGCTAAGGCTTTATTAAGTTGGTTGTCGTCAGTCAGTTATGGAGGGGATTGCCAATTGTGCTGCTGGTCCTTTTCTCAGCAGTAAATCGGGAAACAAATATGTTTTGGTGGTGATGGAATATTTCAGTAAATGGATGTTGCCAGAGGTATACCCAATTCCTAATCAAGAGGCTGAAGCACTAGCGGATGTATTCATCAACAACTGGATAACGAGATATGGTGCTCCAATAGAATTACATTCTGACCAAGGAGTAATTTCGAATCAGTGCTAACCCAGCAGATGTGCCAAAAACTGGGTAACCGGAAAACACGTACAACTGCATCCGCAGTCCGATGGCATGATATAACGACTCAACCGAACTTTAGAAGAACACTTAGGGAAAGTGGTAGACAAGTATCAAAAAGATTGGGAGTACTTATATATCCTTGATTCTGATGGCTTATCGGTCTGTTATACATGAAACAACAGGGCAGACTCCAGCAAGGGTACTTTCTGGAAATGGCCTTCGGTTACCAATTGATGTAAAGTTCGAGTAAAGTGGAAGGTAGTTCATTTAGAACGGCTTGCAGCGTATGATACCACAAATATGTCTAATCGGGACGATCAGGCTTAGGTATAGGGCAGTGGGACGAACACGAATTCCAGAATCGACGATAAGTTGCTAGAATCAGCTAGACAGCGAAACTCATAGTTGCCAGAATGTTAGAGTGGCGATTTGTTGGTACTATAAAAGTACAGCCGGAGTGGCAGTGGGACAGTGAACGATGTGCTTTACGTGGGTACCTGCCGTTGTACAGTCCGACTCCAGTTGATGATGGGCATGGCACAGCCTAATATGGGAGAAATCCCACATCCCAAGAACGCCTTAACCTAATTCAACAAAATTTGGTACGTGAAATTATATTTACATTTTTATGTCACACTGTGAAAACGGACGCAATCCGATAAAAACCACCCCTACTTCTCATATAACACAACTTTAAGTTTCATCTGATCCTTTCACTCTAAAGTAGATAAATCGAGCATCAATTCAGATATTGGAATAAAGGTTTTCACGAATAAAACGTTCAAGACATGCTATCTCGTGCGTAAAAATAGTTGAAATCTAATTATAAATTTTCAAGCCAGCAGATACCCAATATAAGGACATCAGTGCCTCCATCTGACTTTTTCCCGAAATATCGGGAAATCTGTAAGATATTGTTAGAAAATTGTAAAATATTGTAAGATATTGTAAGAAAAAATCTTTCCATGATAATAGTGTACTCTGGTATCAAAATGGTGGAAATCGGGTAAATGCTACCCCAGCTCCCATATACCTAATATACGGACTTTCAACTATCCGGTAGACTTTACATCATATATAACGGTCAATATATGAGTTACCTCTTTGAAATTCAGAGAGCGTCTCCCTCTGATAACAGTGCGTCCATGTGCTTGAAATGGATATAATCGGGTAAGCACTTCTCCTAGCCCCCATGTACTTAACACAAGGATTTTTAACCTCCGGGTAGATTTTATACTACATATTTCGGTCAATATGTAAGATATCTTAGCAAAATTAAGTGAACGTGTAATATTGGATATACCATAGTTACTGCAGAAGATGTGTGAAATTGCTCAACGAATTATCCTATCCTCCCATATATTACATATAATGATTCTCCTTATTCTAGCAGACTTTATGCCGAATATGTCGGTCACTGTGTGAGTTACCTTCACAAAATTGGGTGAAAATATGTTCCCTAATATACTTGAATAATGAAAAGAGTTAATGTGATCAGTGCAGATCTTCCTCTATCCCAAAAATGCCCGATATAAGAATTCCCGACTTTCCCTCTGGCTTTAAATGGTTTATGTTGGTCAATATGTGATATTTTAATGATTAATGAGATGAGTGGATATGTTTTCTGAAACACAATGTGATTTCGCGTTAAATATGAAAGAAATCGGTTTTGACCATGGTCTAAGCCGCTTATTCCTAATATAATGATTTCCTTTTCTCTGGTTAACTTTTAGCCCATGCATCTAATATTTTCAATTAAGCCACTTTGGTTGAGTTTATATCGCATATATCACCTTTGAGTTAATTTGGTAGATTTTAATATAAATATCTCTGACACGAAGCAAAATATAATAATGAAAGTAGAAGTGAGATAACAAATATGATTGCAATCCATTGACAATTTCGTCGAATTATGAATGTTGAATTCCTCCGCAACATAAAGTTGTGCCAGCACCTGAAAGCATATCCGCGCCTCTTATCCCTGCACATTGCTAGAGTATAAAATGTTCGGTTAAACCCGAACTTAGCCCTTTCTTACTTGTTTAATATAAAGTTATGTCAGCACCTGAAAGCATTTCCCCGCCTCTGATCCTTGTACATTGCGAGAGTATGAAATGTTCGGTTACACCCGAATTTAGCCCTTCTTACTTGTTTGAAATAAATATGTGTTTAAAATAGAAGTAATTTCTCTGAAATTTCACCTGACTTGCTCTAGATAAGAATCATGGTGGATTAGATCTGTCCTTTACAACTATATAACGAATAATACGAATATTTCAAAAGCAAGTTTCTGGTTTTGTTAAGAAATTTACAACGCAATATTAACGTATTTACTATAAATTTTGTTCTATAACATTAGTTCCTGTATTAGTTAGACTTTGGAAAAGATTTATTTGGCCAAATTGCAAATAATATTACTGTTCATTCAAATATCGTCTTTCATTAGGTATCGTGCAGGTATATACATATATACTTATTGATTTACCATACCAACTAAAATTTGATATATTATTTATTTTTATACTTACAAGACAGCACGAGGAAATGATAAATTCATATTTATCTTATTAATTATCCAATCGACGAGCCGAGAATATATTGTCGATGCCACAGCATCCCTGGCATCACGTGCTTCTTCAGAACTATATTGACGTCTCTCTGCTATGCCACCTTTCACCATAATAAAATTTGTTAATGACCACATATATTTTTTCTCGTCTACTCGCAATAACTCTGCTATGCGAGTAACCATTTCGGTATTTTCGACTTCTGCATATTTACCGGAAGATCGGAATCGAATGTTGCCAATATTTAAAATAGCGGCAAGAACCTGTTGAGGTATTTTTGTACATATTATTGCGATTTTTTTTTACTAATTTGTAGCACTAGCCATTTTAGTTTAGGTCTATTTTATGAATTTTTTAAAATTCGAGTAGCTAATTCAATTACATTTTTCGACTTCCATTTAAAATTCGTTAATAGTGTTAACCATTTTAACTTGAAATTTAGAAAATTATCTTCTAACTCAATTTATGTAGAATATGCATAATTTGTACTCATTTTGGATTAATAGAAGATAAAAAATTCTTTTACTATTTAATGTTTACATAAGCATGTATTTACCTTGCGTAATGTTTCTAGTTGCTTGTGATTAAAATCAAGATCTTGCAAAATGCTCTCGAAGCGTTTGTAATGTTCAACATTGTTAATGGGGTCATCGCGATGGTATTTCAATTTAGTGGGTTGCATTTCTGCTGGAATGCGCATGTAACGATATCCACGCTCGCTTTTTAAATGATACTCTTTTAGTAGAGTTTCACTGTTAATAAAATCGTAGAAATAGTAGAAGATATGAAAGTTGTGCTGGTTCCTACAAAGTATAATAAAAATTTATTTCTAGTAGATAAATATTTCTTTAAAAAAAGTATCATACATGTCAGTAGTGGAAACTCGAAGCTTCTCTAACATATACATATTAAACACAGCGCCACTGAGTTTCCCTGTCTGACCAAAGGTCAGGAAGTATTGGAGCACACAGCGAGTGGATTCATTGTTAATAGGTGTACCTGCGTTAACCAACATTTGAATTGCTTCGATGGAGTTTTCAACTCGTAAGGTAGCTCCTCGATTACCAGCTCCCAGGTAACATAAGTGATTTATGAGCAGACGGACGTTGGTCGATTTGCCAGAAAAGCTCTCCCCTGAAAATACAACGTGTTGCATTTCTTTGTGATGTAGCATATCTTGGTAAGCAATATCAGCAACGGCAAAAATATGTGGAGAGTTTTGGGAACGCGATTTAAATTTATATTTATTGTGGAACTGAAAATTAGTCACAATACAATTAATATTTTTATTATATATTAGCTTCTTGTAATAATTTCCTACTTCTTCGTCAAAGTCTGTTTGCAAATCGTTTGAATTCAATGATAATAAAACGTCGCCGATAAAGCTATAAGATCCGCCGAGCTCCATGCGGTTTCGAAGCGACTCTAGAATCATTTCGTCTGTTGCATTTTCAATGGCGGCCAAATCTTCCGGATACATACGTTCCGGTTTTCCCTCGAATCGTTTTATATAACCTCTGTCAACAAATATTTCAGGTTCTTTGTATATAGCTGGAGCATCTGTACAAAAAACTAATAGCTCGCGAAGATCTGTTTGCATCTAGTTTGTAAAGTGTTGAATAAATTTGAATTTCTAATATTAAGGTAATAATAATTTGCATACTTCTTCTTCATTGTCGAACAATTCGTTCAGAAATGGATGTTCAATCATTTCAACCATCATTGGCCGATTCTCTACATTTTTCTCCAAACACTCCGATACAAAATCATTGATTTGCTGCGACCAATTAGTAGGCCGTAATAAAGTCGGCGGGGGATTACGCACTATTTGAAACATAACACGGGTGGGGTGCATATCGGCAAAAGGTGGTTGGCCATCAGCCAATTCAATTGTAGTTATGCCTAGTGCCCAGACATCTGCTCGAGAGGAAATCTCAGGATACTCTGAATATTTCAAAATTCAAAACATACAAATAAATATATATATTAAAAAAATCGCATAAATTATCTACCTCAAATCTACACAACTAACTTAGAACTCTTCAGTGCAATATGTTAATGATGATTTAGTTATCCTAACCCAAGCGATTATTTTGTTTGTACCTTGAAAACTTAATGCTTATTAGCAATTGGATTTCCTCGGGGACCAAATTTAAGTTTTTATGGGTATTTAAAGATGGGCCAAAAAGCAAAAACAGTTTAGAAACGAAAAAAAGGACAAAAAACAGTGTAAATATTAATTTGAAAATATTCGGTTGCGAACGAATATGTGTGTATTCATATGTCGGCAAAAATGTTTATTAAGAAATTTTGCATTTGAATTCAATATTCGTTATTCGATGAAATTGTTAATAGATTACAATCATATTTAGTATCTTATGTTTTCGTAATATAGGTCATCCACATATACACACATAGGTCAACCACTCATTAGTTTTTTTAGGACCGTTTGTTTTACTCATATGATGATATTCATATTAAAATTGAACTAACGTGTATCACAAATTTTTTCTACCGAATGACAATTTGATAACAGAAATATTCTCACTTAATTTCACTGAGATATCGTTTATATGTGATATAAACTCATAGGAATATAAACTCTTAAAGGGACAGAACTTAATATATTAAGAAAGTGAGGCGAAAATCGACCAGAGGTACAGAAATCAATATACTAGGTATAGTTAGACCATGTTCTAAACGGATTTAATTCATATATAACGCCAAACTACATTGGGATAAGAATGAATTTCATTAAAATATCACACTTATACATATATTTATACGAAATAAAGTCAATTGGAAAGTCGAAAATCTCTATATTAAGTATATGGGAGCTAGGCGAAGTACGGAACCATTTTATTTATCCTTACCACAATGCCACATTTTCATCATACATACATGCCCACTTAATTTCACTCGCATAAAATCAGTCAAAAATTATCAAAGGGATACAATTAGTCTCGTCAGACGGAATTCGCCAACAAGGGGAAACAGTTCGTTCCACATAAATTGTATCATAATGTATCATAATAATATCAAAAAAGCCATTAGTTCCTGTCTTTTGCGACTAATCGCAGAGACATCCCGGAGTTTTCAATGACGTAAAAAGAGTTTTTGTAATAGCTTACGTGCAGACTTATCTCTTATACTTCTAAAATTGGGATCCATCTCATTGTTACTATGGTAACAATGGAGAGAAGAGAGTCATAGTCATTGATATCATTGGAAACACACTCCAATTTAGTGTACAACAACAAACACTGCCCTTTTTCTGCTTTACAACTAACTATAGATATGCTATTAAAATATATAAGAATTAAAGAAATAACAACTTTTCGATACCATTTTTCTAGTAAAAGACATATTTATGAACGATATATCCTATGACATGTAAAAGTAAATATCTGGAGTGGGGCCGGACCACAAACATCAAGCCACTCTTTGGTATCAGCAGCATTTATTTGTCATCGTTCGAGGTTTTCTTGACACATTTTAAACACATTTTTACACATTTTAAACACTAAAACTTGCGTCACTCAAAATGCCTTAACTGACGGACCAATCGTCCGACAGATATGAGATATGTACATATGTTGAACATTACTCTTGAAAATTAGGTCATTCTAGAGGGGTCAAATTATAGAAAAATACGAACTTTTCAGGTTGCTTGGCATATGTACACCCTTAAAAAATTTTAATATAATATGAATCTCCCTTTGCTATTTTTTCAGGTACTTTAATTATAATTGTTTTTCTTTATTCTTCTATTGAATATTTTGAAAGTATTATAATAACATTAGATATATTTTAATCTACATTGATGAATATAAAAAACCATAGCAAGCGATCATATTAAAGTCATCTACAAGTATAACTGTACATGACAGAAGCGTAAATAAAATATAATGCGTAATGTAGATATGGATATTCAAAATAATAGTTTGGAAATGCAGCCAAATCTTACTTGCATTCATTGCAGTCACAATTTCCGGAGCCATCCAACAAGGTGATCCTATGCACGTGCCACGTTTTCCAAATGTAGAATCAACTTCACGTGACAAACCGAAATCACACAGCTTCACTCGCCCATCTTTAGTAAGAAGTATATTATCACCTCTGATATCCCTGTGTATAATGTGATTTCTATTTAGCTCAATAGCCCCTCGACATGTCTCGCGTATAATGTAGGCAATATGCTCCTCACGCATGCGACGTTCTAGTTTTACTAATTTGTTTACCATATCCACGGCTGTACCCCCACCGCAATACTATAAAGGCGTTTACACATGTATAACTATTTTACTACATATATGATGACTTTTTAGAACATATTTAAATATATGCTTCTCGAGAAGAAGCAGGATAAAGTGAACAATGTCCTCTAAAAGACATTGTATTGTGGCAGTATATAATGAAAATGCAGCCCAATTACTAAAACAAAAATGTACATGATAGGTTACAAGAGCAGTTATCTGTGCAATTCAGTAGAGGAAGAAAACCCTGGTTACGAAAGTAGTATGTTCGTCGAGAGGTAGACACCCTTTGAGGCTTCAACGTTGGTTTAGTGGAGATAATTCTAACTTCGCCCTCGGATATAAGCATTTTCATACTTCTTTATTCATCTTATATATTTTACGATTAAAAGGAATATATTGGACTGTAAACCTTTTACTTTATTATCTTTAAATTGCCTAAAGCAAAAATGTATGTAATTCATAATATAGGGGAATATTTGTCTTAGCGCCAGAGTCATGCGCGTTGTTGTTTCGTCGCTGTCTTGCCAACGACTAAACGATAGAGCGTAAGTGTAGAGCAAAATTGTGTTATGAAATACCGACCACTGATCTAAATATAAAGCAGTTCTTCAGTTCGCACATATAACAAAAGATCCTAAGTGTGTTTCCGCTGTAGCTGGCGAGTCTAATACCGCTCTAGTAGATATCAAAGACAATTAAAGTGATCCATTATGGCGACCTCCAGTCTCACCAGGTAAGAATATGCAAAACAGGAATAAAGAGAACTAGATCATAGATAGAGAAACTAAGTGAACATCATTTGGGTCACGTAAGAAAATCAGAAGCTGTCGAATTAAAATTCCTGATTTTTAAAATTATAACTGATATGACATTTTTTGATTAATTTTCTTTCTTAATGATATTTTACTTTTTAAATACAAACTTTGCGGCTTTGCTCCGTATACAATCAGATATCGGAATATAGCTATTTCGAGCACTACCCTACAGTCTTGCAGTTTGTACTACTATCAAAACAGTTTATAAGTAATTGATTTCTCTGCAGGGATTTTATACGAGTAACGCTTTTATGAAAGCGTATGTGCTTGCAATTTATATTAAAAAGTACCAGGTACTTCTTACCTCCATGACGAACCAAATCTCATCAGGTGCATTCGAATTTTCAAGCTTATAGACGCCATAAAACTCAGGAAGATTCGGGTGATTGCCGTGGTCGCGTAAAGTACGATACTCTTCTTCAATCGAGATTTGGTGTTCCTCATCATAGTGCTGAATTTTCAAAGCTACCATCCGATCATTATCCAACTCTTTTGCCCGAAATACTTTTGCGTTGACGCCCTGAGCAATTTCTTCATAGATCTCGAACTTGTTCGTTGGATCGGGCAGTTGTGTGTATGGTAAATACATATTTCAAATCCTAAAACTATGCAAAATCTCTGTGAATGGAAACAAACAAATAAACACAATTGAATACTATATAAGTAGTAAGGTATTTATAAATAATAATTATTTAATACTAAAATCTCCATCGAATTTAAACAATTTAGGATGGGCTAAGTTCAGGTGAAGGCGAACATTCTATAGTGTCGCAATTATCGAGAATCAAAGACATGGAAATATTTGCGTGTATTTGCAAAACTTCATAATAAACAAATAATTAATGCGTAAGTTCGTATGCAGCCGAACATTTTATACCCTTGCAACTCGTGTGAATTTGGTGCGGAAATAATTTCAGGTGTTGGGAAACCTTTATATTAATAATCTTTAGGTGAATACAATTACTATACTCCGTGCAATATGTTGAGAGAGTTTAAAAATATTCCAAATTAATTCAACGAATTTTTAAATGTTCTATAATCATATTCCGCGTCTCATTAAGTTATACTATATGTCACAAATATCCGAGTTATTTAATGGTTCTGACGTTTTTTGTTAGGCAGTCATCGCACTTTTAGTGTTCTTAATATAATTTTTGTATGGATGCGGTTATTGTTCGATTATCCGATATGCACGTTGAACTATTATGGACCGGCGCCACACCCACTTTTTCAGAAGATTTAAACCACAGTTAAATCTTCTGTCGAAATTAAGTACATGCCGATATCCGTCTACAAATTACAGCAACATATTTCTCGGAATGACAAAAAAAAAACGACAAACCAATATCCGTAAAATCCATTTGCTGCAGTTGCAGCGAACGTGAGCCGATGCCAAAAAATGACAGATTTTTGTCCCGTTAGCTCCGTGTGAACCATCGCGAGCTAGATGACTCCAGCGTACACCATCTTACTTGTTGTGATCATTTTGTGCATCGTACTTTAAAGAAACGCTGTGTTTATTTTTAGTGATGTTGCTGGGAGCCAAGTGAACTACGGCGTGAGCACACTTGTACTAGACCAAGGCCTGGATTGATATAATAGATATTTAACGCTAAATCATATTGTGGTCAAGGGCACACGTCCATTTAATTTCATTAAAATATCACACTTATTGATCGATATTTTCGGTATAAAGACAGTCAAGTTCCTAGTTCCTTTAGTTCCTGACTAAAGACCTCGAATTTGGTACCTGGTTGCTTGAAAAGTTACAGATCAATTTCGTCCTAAGCGGTGCCACGCCTTAAAGGCACTACTTGTGTAAAATAATACTTGATTTATATATTGCAAAGTAAAATAATCGAATGATATCTACTACTGTGTTCGACTTAGGTTTAAATCGGTTAAGTATGATATTTCACTTAAAATGGGGCGGTACCTCGTCCGTGGTCCAGTTTTTATACCAATTTATATGCAAACCTGCTGTATTATTTTAACTGTTAAATTTAAAACTTTTGCGTTTTCGTTAGAAAGTTATCGCACTTCAAGAGGAATTGAACGAATGGATACATGTTTATTATCCGATAATATATATATAAATTATAGTAACT
This sequence comes from Bactrocera minax, assembly GCA_021498325.1. Lineage (NCBI taxonomy): Eukaryota > Metazoa > Arthropoda > Insecta > Diptera > Tephritidae > Bactrocera > Bactrocera minax. The sequence goes on along the minus strand of JAKEEE010000055.1, from coordinate 336,154 downwards.
TAAAAACTGCACCGCATATTTTAAAAATTTAATGGAAATTTAATAGGCACTGTTCAGAGAAAGTATTACGTAAAATAATTATTTTTGAGCTAGCTTACTTCACACATACACTTACTTTGCTGTCACTTAAGCTAACCATATACGAATTCATGACTTTGAGAGATGAGTAGAATACACATGTTCTTATTTACTCCATAACCATATACTCAAGGAAGTTAAATTTTCTCTACTTTCTTACGCCTGCTTGCGTAAACCTAACCAACTTGCTGAAGCAGCAACGAAATCAGAGATACATATTCAATTTAGGCAAGCATGCACACGCGCAAAATTTTATTGTTATATTTTTTATACTCTCGCAACATGTTACAACAGGGTATATCAGTTTGTTTGTTTCCTTTACAGAAGGGCATTTGTTGGTAGAAAATTTTTTAAAAGTGTGTATGGCTCCGCCCCCAATAGCCAGCCACTTTTAAGCGAAATTCCATATCTCAGGAACTGCTTTACCACTTTCAACCAAATTTGGAATATAACATTAAATTTGCATTCTCGTGTTGCATTGCGAAATAGGACAACAAACACGCCTACTTCTCGTACAACACAATTTTAAATTTCATCTGATTATTTCACTTTACACTATGTAAATCAATTAGCAATGAAGATATTATTGTAGAATAAACCTTTGCACAAAGTGTGTCTTCAAGATATTCCATCTCATGCATAAAAATGTTCGAAATCGGCAAATAACTTTTCAACCACTAAATATCCAATATATGAACCCCGGTGCCTATTGATAACTTTATACTGAGAATATCGGTTAATGTGTGAGATATCTTAATGAAATTCAAGGAGTATCTTTCCATGACAATAATGTTCCCTTGAATCAAAAATGCGAAGAATTGGGTAAATACTTCCCCTAGCTCCCATATACTTAATATAAGAATTTTGAAACTTTCGGTGGACCTAACACTATATATGTCTTTCTCTCAATATGTAAGTTGTCTCCGTGAAATCAGTGTTTCCGTGTATTTAAATTGGATAAAATCGGGTAAAGATTTCCCCTAGCCACCAAATACCTAATATAAGAATTTCAATCTCCCGGTTGGCTTTATATCGTATATATCGGTTAAACTCTGAGATATCTTAATGAAAGTCAGATATCATCTTTTCCTGGTTGTAATATGTCGTGGTTCCAAAAATGAAAAAAAATTGGTTGGCTTTATACCGTATATATCGGTTAAACTCTGAGATATCTTAATGAAAGTCAGATAGCATCTGTTCCTGGTAGTAATATGTCGTGGTTCCAAAAATTTTAAGAATAATCGGCTCAATACTACACCTGGCCCCGATGTACCTAATATAAGAATTTCAAACTTCCAGTTGGGCTTATACGGTATGTTGGTCAATATGTAAGATAACTTAGCAAACTTAAGTGAACGTATAATATTGGATATATCATAGTTTAATGCCGAAAATGTGTGAAATCGATCAACGACTTACACCAGCTTCCATATACTACATGTCATTTCATAGCTCACTTTAAACCGTTTATGTTGGTCAATATATGTGCTATTGTAATGAAATTAAGTGGATACGTTTTCTTAAACATAATGTGATTTCGCGCTATATATGAATGAAATCGGTCTAAATCCCATAAACCTCTAAACATTATACCTCTAGTATAATGATTTCCTATTCTCTGATTGGCTTTTTCCTGATATACGCAATATATTCAATTTAGTATATCTCATTTGAGTTAACTTGGTAGATTTTTATATAAATATCTCGGCACGAAGATACAAATTAAGTAGGATACCAAACATGAATGTAATCCACGGTGTCATCGAATAGTGAACGTTGAATTCCTCCCCAATATTTTTTAATATAAAGTTTTGCCAGCATCTGAAAATATTTCCCCTCATTTGATCCTTGCACGTTGTGAGAGTGTAAAATATTCGGTTACAACCGAACTTAGTAATTCCTTAGTTAGTTTAAGTTATTTTAATTATGGTTACGCTGGGTTTTTAGAACGAGGTTTTCTTAGCGCATTGATTTCACATAACTTCTTTTTATCGAAAATATAAATTTGCTAAAGTTATTTACTATAAGCACCACATTCGTGCGAAATTTAAGCAAGAAGTGTATTCACTTTTCTGTTTCTTTCCAAGGCCTATCTCTTCTTGTGGCGAGTCATTAGAAACCTCCTAGCTGGAGACTGTGCTTTACTTCCGACGATATTTTCCAGAAATTTAAAGTTATAACTTTAACTGTCGCGTGTGTGGAGATATTTCATCTTGTCCTCGTGTACTATCATATTACAAAAAGCAGAACTATAAACACAGTTGTTTAGTCCGATGATGTTACAAGTTATGAGAAAAGCGTTTTCTTGAAAGGTTTAAATTCCTATTTAGTTTCAAGAGTAAAGTTTATCGAAGTTATCGCAAATATTTAAATTTCTTTTCGGATGGTGAAACCGCAAAGAGAAACATAAACATTTATTTTACGAGTAGGGTCACATTAACCCTACATTTAGTGCTTGGTTTTCAGCACATATTGTTGAACCTCCACTTAACCACTTAAAAACTGATTGAAAACTGAAAAATATTATTTTTTATTTTCCCTTTAATGGTATGATAAGTGTCTGTTAGTTCCAACAGGTATTTGTGTAAATGTTTTAAGTAACAGCTCTAAAAAGCGTTAAATAAGCTTGTTAGGCGTTCAAAAGATGCTGCTCAATTCAATAAGAACTCTAAGCCCTCTTTGTGTCCATCCAAATGTTCTAATACTCCACTTTTTGAATACTCTGTGAACAAGTAATGTAAATTAAGTAGCGTTTAATTAGTTTACCCTCACAAGTGAAATCAATGCAACTTGGAGATTTCACAAATTTTAAAATTAAACTTTTTTGGTAAACACTAATATACATAAGAATTGTAGGAATAAATTTACAACATATATTTTTTTAAATAGCTTCTCACGTTAGTTAAAAAAATATAATTATTTCAGTATCAGCTTGCAGCACAGTAGGCTGCGTAATATGTACTGAATATGCTTATGAAGGAAAATTCGCTCAGAAAGAGGGAAACCTTGTAAGTTCTTTTCGCAATTGCATGTTCTAAGATTGTCTAATAGGATGAACTCATTTATATGAAGAAATTGTACTGGTAAGTTGTTAATACGTAATGCTTAACTATGATATCATTAGGACTGGTCTTTTTCCACTAACAATTGTTTTCAATATTTTGCTCACGAATTGTTAAACTTTTGTTTGCTTAGCGGATCTTTACAATAAATAGAAACTTGTACTTTTTAAACAGATATTAGTACATGCATCATATTTGTGCTGTAAGAGAGGGAAGATGTCATCATTATTATTATTATTATTTACTAGAGGACTAATTGTAAATAATTAATTCACTAAAAGAAGCGCTGGCTACTTGGGCTCTTGTCTTGCATTGGATTAGTATGAATTTTAAATCTAATAATATCTAATTTTAACATACTTATACTATATGTTTGAGATTTTGCAAAATTTAAGAAACTTGTTGATAGCTCTGATGTTGTCAGTATTGATTGTCTTCAGTAGGGTGGATGGCGTCATGCTGCCAAATGTAGTTGATTTTTCTTGTTGTGAAGTAGGGCATTCGTCCAGTATGTGCTTGACTGTTAGGTTTGTATGATTACACTATATGTAGCTTGGTTTATTTGTGCTATTCAGCAGATAGCAGTGTGTACTTGAGGTATGTCCTATCCTGAGGCGCACAAAAGTTCTTAGGTCTTGGCATGAGCAGTCCGGGGGGTAAATTGGTTTGGGACTGGTGGGATTTTGTGTTTTGTAGTAGTGATGATAATTTGACCAGTCTCTGGCTGCTGTCGCTTTGAGAACTTTTTTGATCAGGTTGCGAAGGTCTTTTGGGGTAAAGTGCTCGTATAAAGTTAGTGGTTCCTTTCTCGCTTCTTTGGCGCATTCATCTGTATGTAAGTTTCCTCTTATACCACCATGACCTTTAATCCACATGATTTTGATTATGTTTTTGTGTTGGTATACGATTTCTCTTATGTTGCTGATTAAAACTGTGTTGTTTGCTGCATTTAAATGTGCGTTGATGGTTGATTTGCCATCACTGTATATGATATGCTTTTTTCCAGTTTGAGCAACAAAAAGAACCGCTTCATATAGCGCAGCCGCTTCAGCTGTGAGTATAGAGCAGTACGTCGGTAATAGGCCGATAGCTATAGTGACACCTTGATCGTTTGTCATGGAAAACGAGGTACGGGTGTCTGATTTTGACCCATCGGTGTATATAATTTTCCACTCTGGCCTATAAGGTTCTGTTGCATAATTAAATAGCTGGATATATTGGTCGGCATTGGTGGCTGCTTTTTGGTATTTGAAGAGGGTATTCATTATGGAGGATTTTAATGTCAGCCAATGCGGGTGCGTGTTCTCCTTAATAAGATACGGTTTTGATATTATATCGAGCTCGTTGATTACGGTTAAACATTTCATGATCGTAGTTGGCTTATTTGCTGCGCATTGTGATTTCGTCAGATCAAATAGGAGCTTGTTTTTACATTGGAGTAATTTTGGGGTGAGCATCATTGTGCTATATCTTGTTCTGTGTTGGATGTGAGGTAGGCCTGCTTCAGTCAGTACCGCTTTGATTGGGGAGGTTGGGAATGCGCGAATGCTTCTTTTCACTGCCATGCGGAAGGTGGTTTCGATGAGTGCGAGATGTGTTTTTGCGCAGTGTTCATAAATCGCAAGCCCGAAGTCTATTTTTGACAACGCCAGAGCTTTTACAATATTTACCAGAATAGACATGTGAATATGACAATGTTTTGAGGTAAGAAACTTAATAATATTCAGTCCAGCGAGTAAGCTTAATCTAACATATTTACAGTGATATTTAAAAGTTAGTTTTTTTATCAAAAATGAGACCAAGTATTTTTAGAGTATTAGTGTGTGGAATTTGTGTATTAGCAAGGGACAGGTTAGGGAAGGTGCATTTTCTTTTCCTACAAATGTGGAAAGTTGAACTTTTGTTTGCAGAAACCTTGGTTCCTGATGTTTTAGACCACTTTACGATGTCGGTTAGGATATTGGTAAATAGGATTTTTACTTGGTTCAAATCTTTTAGAGCCGAGAAAATTAGAATATCATCAGCGTAGATGAGGTGGTCTATGTGGGGGTTTAGGGCTATTACTCGTAAGTTGCTGAGTTGGTTGAATGCTATAATAAATAAAGTTGCTGAGAGGGGGGGGAAATTTACGGTTTGATAGAAATGCTTCTATAAAGTTATACATTTTGCTTCCAATTTCCCATTTCTTTAATTCTTGTATTTCTGTGTGGGCTCCGATTCTATCAAAAGCTTTCTCAAAATCTAGACTCAGGACGGATAGGTGGTTTTTGGTAGATATCGTAGTTGAGGCACAGTGTTCAAAGTATAGTAGTGGGTCAATGACACCAGAACCGCTTTGAAATGCGAACTGATTCGGGTGAGTGGGTAGGAAATTTTGTCTGAACCTGGGGTTTTACATGACATTTTGCTGATTGTGGAGTCAAATTCTTCTATTGCAATGGGATATTCTATCAGCGTAGCTTCAAAACATGGGGATAGATTGTGGTATGTTTGCAAATTTATTTGGGTTGATTTTTGAATGAAATTAGAGTGGAAGTTGGAATTGTGGGAATCGTTTGACCATGTTAGCGTAAAGATTTCCGCCATGAGTTGGTGATTGTTGATAGGACCTTGGGGCGATTGGATAAAGTCGATTTTGTTGTGTTATCCACCTGAAAGAGCTTTTATATCAGTCCAAATATTTTTTGGACTTGAAGTAGGTTTTATGCTAGCCGTAAGTTTTTCTAGAGCTTTATTTTTTCCAGTTTTTAATTCTCTTCTGAAATTGGAGTTTGCCTTTTTTTATCTTATTAAGTTCTCCATTGTTCTATTCTGTTTGAATGTGCTCCAGAGTGATTTCTTTGTGTTTCTTAAGACTTCTATTTCGTTGGACCAATATGGGAGTTGGGTGGAAAATTTGTTGCTGTTTGTTTGGGGAATAGTTATGTGGGCAGCAGAACGTGTTATCGATTTTATTTTGGATGCTTCCGCATTTATTTTTTTTGGATGTTATTTTTGTACTTGTTAAGGAGCAGTATTTTAACCAATCAGCTTTTTCTGTAAGGAATTTCGCTCTCGGTTTAATCATATATTGAATCGGGGTGATCAGAGTGGTTATGATCGGAAAGTGGTCACTATTATGAGGATCTTTTAATGTGGAAGAGGAAATTTTAGGGGCTATAGATGCTGAGTTAAGGGCAATATCTACATGGATGAATGATCTGTGTGTGGAAAAATGGGTTGGGCATCCATCATTGAAAACAACTAGGTTTTTAGATAATATTACATCTTCTATTATTTGACCTCTGAGGTTTGAGGAGGTGGATCCCCATAGCGGGCTCCATGCATTGAAATCTCCTACTATTATTTTAGATGTGGGAAGTGTGTTTGCTCTACTAATGATATCACTTGCGCTAAACTTGAAAAAAAAAGCTTAAAAGCTTGAAACCTATGTCGATTTAGATAGCAATGACGGATATGTTGGAGGAGATGGGAATACGTTTATGTTTAATTTGTTTTTTAATAAATAGGGCAGTCCCTTGTTTAGCTGATTTATTTTGAGGTAGGTTGTTAAAGTGGCCGATGTATTTGTGAGGAGTGTATGCGGTTTTGTTTGCTGGGAGGTGCGTTTCTTGTAGTGCAATAATTTGTGGTGAGAATTTGTTGATGAGTAGATTTAAATCTGGGTAGTTATTGAATAGACCTTTCATATTCCACTGAAGAATTTGCATGGTCTATTCTGGGGGGGAAATTATTGTTTGAGGGGTAACGGGGGTATTGCTGAGGTGTCTGATCAAGTTTGAAATGAGTGTGGTTGTTGTAGCGTAATCAAAGGAGGTTGTTGTTGAGTCATCGACTGTACGTGTTTTTGGTATAGAGTAAGTTGAGTTTGTTGCGTTTATTGCGGTTGTTTTATTTTCTTCTGCTTTGCTGTTCATGCTGTTTGTTTTTAAGTTAAGAGAAGTACTTGAGATAGGGGAAGAGGGGGTGATTTGTGCTTCTGTTTGCATGAATGTTTTTTTGTTTGTGTTCTCTATGTTTGTCGAGTTGTTGAGGATGTTGGTGAATGAAGGAGATGAAGAGTTGAAAACAGGCGGTGTTTGTGCTTTATGGATATTTACTGCTTCGTGAAAAGAGCATTTATTGTCTGGCTGTATTGTTATTATTTTCTTAATTTGAATGAACTTTGGACATGCTTTACTAGATGCTGAGTGATCAGCAGAACAATTTACGCATTTAGTGCGAGTACATGGTGAGGGGTTATGAGGTGGTAAAGCACATGTATCGCAAACAGGGGACTTATTGCAGCGTTTTTTTGTATGTCCAACTGCTTGGCAGTTTTTGCACCTCATAGGGTTTGGTAGTAAGGTCTTACATTTGTTGTATACCATGAATCGTCAATTTTCTCAGGGAGGTAGTAGCGATCGAAAGTCAAAAGTACGACGCCGCTTGAGGTTGGTTTATTGTTTACGTATTTGGGAAATTTGTAAATAGATACAACACCCTGTTCTTTTAAATTTTCCATTATCTCATTGTCAGGAACTTGGTTTAAGCACGGAGCGTAAATATTTCCTTTTGTAGAGTTTAGGTTTTTGTGGAGCTCAATTTTTACATTGCATATTCCAATGAGTTGTTTTGTTGTTGTGAATTTTTTGGCGATAGTGCTATTTTTCACGAGAAGCAGCAAATTTCCGTCTCTTAATTCACTGATTTTTATTATTTCACCGCTAATGTTTTTTAATGCTTTGTGGACAGTGAAACATGAGAATTTGTTCATGGGTTTGTTTTCTTCAATTGAGCTTACCACTACGTATTTTGGGCTGTCTTTTGTTGTTATAGGTAGACTGGGGAAATTTACTTCTGTGGTTGGTTGATTGTTTTTTTTTTCTTTTCGGTTGGGGGTTAGAGGATAATAGGGCGAACCTATTGTTCTCTAGTGCGGTCCCCCAAGGGAACATTTCATGTTTCTTAAAACACTGTCTGTAGATGTTGGTTGGTAAGTAATATACTAACACAGTTAAAGTGGGAAAATCACCGAAAATCACTAGAGCACAACCGTTTATGTCCAGTAGCAGTCGATGACTGTTCATTATATTTGGTCCAAATACCAATAAAGGGGAAGGTGTTTACCGGTTTCTTCCATATGATCACTTAATTTGTGTCCATGTTTCTTTTATAAGGTCAACTGGAAAGATGAAGATCCTCATATTCAGTATATGGGGATAAGGTGAAAAATTGGGCGGTTTGTTGATGCATTAGGTTTCTACATAATGTAAAGGGGTGGGAGCTGATGATTAATAAATTCGTTATATTGGAAGTGCGTACGCACTAATTTCGAATAGAAAAATCGCTATTTCGGAGATAGACGTGGTGATGAACTAATTTCTCTTATTTATCGTATAATAAAATGGGAAAAGACAATGTATCTACCGATTTTGGTTGCTACCTGACTTAAGTAGTTTATGCCGTATGTCCTAATGAATTATACGAGATAGTTATGGAGTTATATACATATATCAAATTGATCAGGATGATGAGACGAAATGAATTCCGGATGTCGGTCTATCCATCCGTCCGCAAGCGGTAACTTGAGTAGAAATTGAGATATCTTGATCAAACGTGGTACACTTGTCCAATAGCATTCCGAGGTGGTTGGTATTGCAGGTGGTCAAAACCTAACAATGTGAAAATGGCTAAAATCGGATAATACCACGCCCAACCATTATACAAATGTTATTTTGTAAATTATTAAAAATGTGTTAACTCGCTAAAAAAACACTCGTAAAATCCCATATATCAGCAACTATTTGACCAATTTTAACAAAATTTGGTGTGCAATATTAATTTGTCATCTTTATATATATTATAGCTCGAAAATGTTAAAAATCAGCTGAACCTACTCCCCATATAAAGCAATTTTCAAGGAAGTGTATTCAAAGTGTGGCACTTCCTACCTAAAAATTATTCAAACGGGATTATAAGTTTTCAAGCACCAGATATCGAATAGGAGGACCTCAGAGATTATGGCTGACTTTACATCGAAAATATTGGTCCATCCGTGAGACATATTAATGAAGTCAAGAGGGCATCTTTTCTTGATAATAATGTGCACAAGTCAAAAACTCGATAAAACCAAGCCCATACTTACCCTATCCCCATAAACACGATATAAGGAACGTATAATGATGGATGCGCTATAGTTTGGTATTGAAAATGGGTAAAATCGGTCCGCGAGTTACTGCAGTCCTCACACACTACATACAATAACTTTCATTATTATAGTTGACTTTATCCCAAATATATCAGTGGGAAACATATTCTCAAGTATACTTTAGTTTAATACCAAAGGTGAATGCAATCAGTGTAAACTTGTCCCTAACCCTGGTATATATTATACAACGTAGTGACCTTCGAATTTCTGCTTGATTTTATGCCGTTTATGTTGGCTAATATGTTAGATATTTTAATGAAAGTGTTTTTTTACCCTAATGTGGACTAGCGCTTAATATAAAAGGAATAGGTTCAGACCTTGGTCTAGCCCCAAACTCCTTACGTAATGATTTCTGGCCCTTTCTTCACTTCTCCTTCATATATCCAATTAACTAAATTTCGTTCTAATATAATAAAATTAATGCTAGGTTGTTTTGAATCGTCGCTGATATCCAGAAGTTAAGAGAAAAGAACAATTTTGGCGAAATGTAAACGGACGATATTTGCGTTGCCAGATCAGTTCGAATATGGAAGATTGTTAGGTCATTGACTTTGATTGTGTTGTAATTTTAAGGGCGTTCTGTATACTAACTCTGCGAAGGAAGCATTTAAGTGTGTCTTGTAAACTACCCGACGGATATGCAGAATCAATGGTAAGTAATATGTCCAATTATTTTAAACATGTTACAAATTCGCTGTTTTAAGCGTTCTTTGGAATCCCTCAACAATTCCATTTGCTTGAGGATGGTACGGTGTAGTTCTCTAATGGCTCATGCCGATTATTTTGATGACTTCTTAGGAATGTAGGGCCTTATAATTGATGTTGTTGTGTCGCGTAAAAACTGTAAGAATTGAGGCTAATGGAAGATGTTGTACCTGTTTCGGATCACAGTTTTTTAAACTCCTTGTTGTAGCTAATGGCTTGTTCCATCGACTGAATGCGAGTTAAGAAGTCAGCAGCAACATTGCCTTTCCCTTGGATGTACCTAATATCGGTAGCGAATTTACTATTCTTCGATGTGTCGTTGTTTCAAACTTTTGATGGAAGGCATTTAACACTGGCTAATAAGTTCTAACTCCACTAAATAGATCTATCATATATTGAAAATGGCAAATCAAATGACTGTTGGTTCGTAATCGTTGGTACTAACTCAAAGTATGAGGTTTTTCTTTAAAAGCTTGCTGGAAGGCGGCATCAACTACAGTATCTGGATTGTCGATGTAGAGAGCTACGTCCGCACCAACGGATGGATGTGGGAGGGAAATTGCTATGACTCACTCATTTTTGCATCTTTCGAAGGCTAATTGTTCTTCTGCTGTCCACATTAGTGGCGTGTGTTTTCATTTTATTTCTGCTGATGGGGCGCTGTCGGTATGAGGCTACTTGTAGCGAGAATTTCTTATGAAACTTTGACATAGCGCCGAAGTTCTTTAATTCCATTGTCACCGATTATTTAGTTAAACTTTTTATAGCTGCGACTTTGTCTAATAGAGATTTAATTCTTTCAAATTGTCGTAATGTTCTGGAAAACGTAGTTCGCTCTTACCGAATTTTATGTTTATATCTACAATATTCCTGTAGTCTAGGAGTTCCCGGAATTCGTAAGTGCTTACGATGAAGCAAAGCAAATACCGTCTATCTATGTATGGAAAAACGAAATTCAATCTCTCCAAGACTTCATTAATTAAACGACCTCAGACGATCAAAAAGACCAATGTTATAAATAAAAATTCAAATGATCTGAATGTTATTTTATTATTGCTGTTTTACTTACGTACAGTTGCTCCCAGCTTATTTAAGACAAAGCTCTTCTCAAAATATAAAATACAGTAACATAAAAAATAAGTTACATATGTTCAAAATTTGAAACCAAAGTTATTTCTTTTTGCACTCTCGCAACATGTTGCAACATAGTATAATAGTGTTCACCTAACAGTTGTTACACCTAAAGCTAGTCGAGATATATATATAAAGTTATATATAGCAAAACACGTTTTACGTGTTTTGTGTGGCTGTCTGTGCGTAGACATTCAGATATCTTGATGAAATTTGGTACACGTGTTCCTTGGCAATCTTAAGAGGTTGGTATTGAGGATGAGCGAAATCAGACAATTGCCCTCTCACAAAATGCCGCTAAGCAAAAAATTATAAAGTACTGTAACTAACCAACAAATTATGATACAAAACCATAAATCTGTAGTTTTGAAATTCTTTGAAAATTGGGTGTACCTTTAACTGGAAATGCGCTAAGAACAAATCTTTCTAGAACTTCCTCTTACAGTTTGAACATGTTGAAAATAACTAAAAGTGCGTTAACTCGCTAAAGAAACACGTCAGAAGCATTAAATTTCAACAGTTATAGATGGGGATGCATAGGAATCGGTGAAAAATTTTGACAAAGGGTGTAGAACAGTTTTATGGTAAAATTCTATATCTCAGGAGATGCTGCACTAATTTCAACTAAATTCGAAGCATAAAATTATATTTGGATTGTTATGTTACATTGTAAAAAAGGGCGAAATCGGACAATAACCACTCCTACTTCCCATATAACACTATTTTAAATTCAATCTGATTGTTTCACTTTACAGCATATAATTCAAGCACCAATGAAGATATCGGAATAAAATTTTTGCAAAAGTAGTGCTCTTAAAATATATTTCTTACCCAAAAGTAGTAAAAATCGGATAACACGTTTTCAAGCTCACAGATACCGAATAAGTAGACCTCAGCGAATATGGTTCACGTTTTATCGAAAATATCGGTCAACCTGTGAGATATGTTATTAAAATTCAAAGAGTAACTTTTCCTGATAATAATATTTAATTATGTCTAAGATTTGTACAATCGGGTCAATACTTCTCCTAACCTCCACATAATTACTTTAAGGATTTTCGAACTTCCGGCTAACTTTATATTTTATACCTAATCTAGAGATTATTAAAATTCTTTTTGGATAACACCGTGTATATCGGTCAATATGTACGACATTTTAGCAAAATTGAGGGAACGTATAATATTGAATATCCTACAGTTTTCTGGCGATTCACGAATTACCCCAGCCCACATATACTAATATAATGATTATCGATATTCTAGTGGAATCTATGTCGAATATGTCGGTAAATTTTTGAGTTATCTTAATAAATTGAGTGGAAATATGTTGTCGAGCATATTTAGATTAATATTATGTTATCTGCTCAGTCCTTCCCCTTACCGCCATATTCCCAATACAGTGATTTTCCAGCTCATTTTAAACACTTTGCGAAGTTCAACATGTGTTATAATTTAATGAAATTAAAGTAGACATATGAGGTAGACATATTTGATTTAAAATGAAGAGGTTCGGTGCTAAATATGAATGAAGTCGGTATGGAACTTGGTTTAGACTCCATACCCGTAATATTATGATTTACGTCTAGTTGACTTTCTCCAATACCCAATATATTAATTTTCAACAAAAGTAGATGATAATATTTCAATTAGTATTATGTTATTCGGTGATAAAATTTATGTTTGTTGTACCTTCCCACAACACTAATATGATGAATGCAAATGTTTATGTTAGATTGATTTTATGAATATATGACTTATAGTAAAAGTTAATATGATGCCAAATATGATTGTAATCCATTCGTAATTTTCTCGAGTAATGAGTGTTGAGTTCTTAGGAAACGTTTTTCAATATCAGGTTTTGCCAACACCTGAAAGTATTTCCCCGTCTTTGATCCTTGCAAATTGCGTGAATATAAAATGTTCGGTTACATCCGAACTTAGCCTCCTTCCTAGCTTCCTAGCTTATTTGTTTCAATTAACTTTGTTGGTTCACCAAACCCTCTGATATGCATCTGCCTACCAAAAATTGGTTTGGCAGCTTATTTAATACGGACACTTCTTTATGCCTTAGAGTCGAACTACCGTTATTTGATGCTTTTTTATGTTTTGTATTAACAGTAATTTCCGCAGTAAATCATTCATAATTAATTCACATAGTTTGACTTTGCAAGTTTCAAATCAAACTAAAAATAATTACAGTTCATTATGTCAACATGGGGACGGATGTTATTATATAATATTATTGATATTAGCAGACTAAAGTTTAGACCGATTTGATTCCATGTCCATTTAATTTAATTGAACATCATCTTTCTTGATCGATATACTGGATACCGTATAGATAATATATGTATTTATATTTGTAAGGTAAAGCAAAAAGAAATCCATATTTTCAAGATGGTTCAATTGTTAACAGTATAGGTACGAGTCAAGAGTTTTGTTTTAAGCAAAACTTCGTTTGCTATTGCCATTTTAACCACATGGGCACGCTGTTACAAGGAAGGGAGGCTTTCTAAATTTCAAAGAGATAACTCATATATTGACCGTTATATATGGGATAAAGTCTACATGAAAGTTTGAAAATGCTTATATTAGGTTTATGGGGGCTGGGGAAGCATTTACTCTTTTTTCGATTTTCCCCATTTTTGACATAAGAGCGCATTATTATTAAGGAAAGATAACCCTCCAATTTCATTACAGTATCTTACAGATTTACCGATATTTGGGGGAAAAGGTCAGATAGAGGCACTGAGTACCAACTGATTGGGTATCTGGGGGCTTGAAAAGTTATAATCTGATTTCGTCTATTTTTGCGCATGAGATGGCATGTCTTGAACGTACTATTCGGGAAAAGTTTTATTCCAATACCTTAATTGATGCTCGATTTATCTACTTTAAAGTGAAAGGATCAGATGAAACTTAAACTTGTCTTATATGAGAAGTAGGCGTGGTTTTTATCCGATTTCGTCCATTTTCACGGCGTGACATAAGGTGCAAATATAATGTCATGTACTATATTTTGTGGAAATCGATTAAGGCGTTTTTGAGATGTGGGATTTTTCCTAAAAGTGGGCGGTGCCACTCCCACCATCGAAACTTTAGACGGATTCCTTTGCAACCCTTCCGTATTATATTTTCTGTTATATTTTCTAATATCTGTCTGTAATGTTTTTAACGTGTTCCTTCACCGATTTATTGCTCTTTTAGTATTCTTCAACATAACTTTTGCATATAAGGTGGGCGTGGTTATTATCCGATTTTACTAATTTTCTCAGTACATGAAGAAATGCTAGAAAAACTTAGTCGGAGGAATTTAGATTGATATAGCTGTAACGGTTTGCGAGAATATATATTAAACCTATTGGGGAACGGGGCCCTGCCCACTTTTACAAAAATATTTTCCCACAGATTCCCCACCCTACTAGGATGCTCTATACCAAATAAGAGGTTTACATCTTAATTTTCTGCTTAGTTATAGCGCATTATCTGTTTTCGATTAATGGAATTTTGTAGGCGTGGCAGATGTCCAATTACGCCCATCTGCAATGCAAACCGTCTTACGGTGACAAAGAACACGTGTATCAAGTTTCATAAAAATATCTCAATTTTTACTCGAGTTATCGCTTGCACGGACGGACGGGCAGACGGACAGACAGTCACTTGGATTTCAACTCGTCTTTTCATCCTGAACATTTATATATATATGTATATATGTCAATATCTAACTCGTTTAGTTCTAGGTGTTACAAACAACCGCTAGGTGAACAAAACTTATAAATCTGTAACAACACGTTGCGAGAGTATAAAAATATACATATATTTATTGTAACTATTCATTGTTAATTGAATATAAATTCATATATGGAAAAACAAGCATGCCCAGAGCTTTTGCCTTGAGACTTAATCGCCGATTGGTGTCTATTAATCCAGCTGCGCTAAAAACTCGCTAAAATTCTTCTGAAGAGGATGTTTTACGCAAAACTTTCATGCTAGTTGAGCCAACACTGTGTTGGCCCTTCATATCCCTTTCTTGAAAAACTTCTGCATCTCTGATATTCTGGATCGCTTTACTCTTGATTGAGAAACTGCCTCATCCGTGTCAATGCAAACAACGTCATCCAATTTTGAAAAGCTGTAACAAATACATCGTAATTTGAGTGCCGTGTACAAATAGAAGATATGTGTGTAATATTACAGAGACTTCGTTAGTTCCATAGTCGCTGGACTATCGATGGTAGGGAATTGTGAATCCCAGAAAACGGTGACCTTCAATTTCCGGCCATGAGGTCTGGACCAGGTTCGCCGGTGAAGTTCATTATTTCGAGTGCTCCTTAGTCTCTGATATGTACCAATGGATCCAATCTCGTCAATACATAAACTGCTTCAGATTGCGCTTAAACGGGGTCAAACACTACTGTGAAGTAGTCTCACGGCTGAGCTTCTTGTCCAGAGTTAGCAAACGTTGCACCCATTGTACCGGCAGCTTTTCTTGAGGGATATGACTCACGTTGTTAAATGCCTACTGTGTCTGCTGTCTTGTGCACCTTCAATCCACGGTCTGCCAATAGTAGATCATGGACTTTTTTACGTTATTTTCTGCGGTAACTCTTTTCGGGGACTTGGACGTGGTTTATCAAAAACCGACGTACGCTCATGTTGGAACTCGATAAACTAACTTTTTGGGGTCGCCCTAGAAGAAGGAGGGTTTTCGATTTTATATTGCTCTTTTCCTTTTTTGTAAAGTCCCTGGACATGTTCGCTTCCACACGTGTTCAAAACTAAACTCCGAGTCCAATATGGACTAAATTTTTAAGGTATGGAACCGCCACGGATTTTATCTGGGCAATGTCAGTGAGTTCGCTCTTACCGAATTTTATGTTTATATCTACAATATTCCTGTAGTCTAGGAGTTCCCGGAATTCGTAAGTGCTTACGATGAAGCAAAGCAAATACCGTCTATCTATGTATGGAAAAACGAAATTCAATCTCTCCAAGACTTCATTAATTAAACGACCTCAGACGATCAAAAAGACCAATGTTATAAATAAAAATTCAAATGATCTGAATGTTATTTTATTATTGCTGTTTTACTTACGTACAGTTGCTCCCAGCTTATTTAAGACAAAGCTCTTCTCAAAATATAAAATACAGTAACATAAAAAATAAGTTACATATGTTCAAAATTTGAAACCAAAGTTATTTCTTTTTGCACTCTCGCAACATGTTGCAACATAGTATAATAGTGTTCACCTAACAGTTGTTACACCTAAAGCTAGTCGAGATATATATATAAAGTTATATATAGCAAAACACGTTTTACGTGTTTTGTGTGGCTGTCTGTGCGTAGACATTCAGATATCTTGATGAAATTTGGTACACGTGTTCCTTGGCAATCTTAAGAGGTTGGTATTGAGGATGAGCGAAATCAGACAATTGCCCTCTCACAAAATGCCGCTAAGCAAAAAATTATAAAGTACTGTAACTAACCAACAAATTATGATACAAAACCATAAATCTGTAGTTTTGAAATTCTTTGAAAATTGGGTGTACCTTTAACTGGAAATGCGCTAAGAACAAATCTTTCTAGAACTTCCTCTTACAGTTTGAACATGTTGAAAATAACTAAAAGTGCGTTAACTCGCTAAAGAAACACGTCAGAAGCATTAAATTTCAACAGTTATAGATGGGGATGCATAGGAATCGATGAAAAATTTTGACAAAGGGTGTAGAACAGTTTTATGGTAAAATTCTATATCTCAGGAGATGCTGCACTAATTTCAACTAAATTCGAAGCATAAAATTATATTTGGATTGTTATGTTACATTGTAAAAAAGGGCGAAATCGGACAATAACCACTCCTACTTCCCATATAACACTATTTTAAATTCAATCTGATTGTTTCACTTTACAGCATATAATTCAAGCACCAATGAAGATATCGGAATAAAATTTTTGCAAAAGTAGTGCTCTTAAAATATATTTCTTACCCAAAAGTAGTAAAAATCGGATAACACGTTTTCAAGCTCACAGATACCGAATAAGTAGACCTCAGCGAATATGGTTCACGTTTTATCGAAAATATCGGTCAACCTGTGAGATATGTTATTAAAATTCAAAGAGTAACTTTTCCTGATAATAATATTTAATTATGTCTAAGATTTGTACAATCGGGTCAATACTTCTCCTAACCTCCACATAATTACTTTAAGGATTTTCGAACTTCCGGCTAACTTTATATTTTATACCTAATCTAGAGATTATTAAAATTCTTTTTGGATAACACCGTGTATATCGGTCAATATGTACGACATTTTAGCAAAATTGAGGGAACGTATAATATTGAATATCCTACAGTTTTCTGGCGATTCACGAATTACCCCAGCCCACATATACTAATATAATGATTATCGATATTCTAGTGGAATCTATGTCGAATATGTCGGTAAATTTTTGAGTTATCTTAATAAATTGAGTGGAAATATGTTGTCGAGCATATTTAGATTAATATCATGTTATCTGCTCAGTCCTTCCCCTTACCGCCATATTCCCAATACAGTGATTTTCCAGCTCATTTTAAACACTTTGCGAAGTTCAACATGTGTTATAATTTAATGAAATTAAAGTAGACATATGAGGTAGACATATTTGATTTAAAATGAAGAGGTTCGGTGCTAAATATGAATGAAGTCGGTATGGAACTTGGTTTAGACTCCATACCCGTAATATTATGATTTACGTCTAGTTGACTTTCTCCAATACCCAATATATTAATTTTCAACAAAAGTAGATGATAATATTTCAATTAGTATTATGTTATTCGGTGATAAAATTTATGTTTGTTGTACCTTCCCACAACACTAATATGATGAATGCAAATGTTTATGTTAGATTGATTTTATGAATATATGACTTATAGTAAAAGTTAATATGATGCCAAATATGATTGTAATCCATTCGTAATTTTCTCGAGTAATGAGTGTTGAGTTCTTAGGAAACGTTTTTCAATATCAGGTTTTGCCAACACCTGAAAGTATTTCCCCGTCTTTGATCCTTGCAAATTGCGTGAATATAAAATGTTCGGTTACATCCGAACTTAGCCTCCTTCCTAGCTTCCTAGCTTATTTGTTTCAATTAACTTTGTTGGTTCACCAAACCCTCTGATATGCATCTGCCTACCAAAAATTGGTTTGGCAGCTTATTTAATACGGACACTTCTTTATGCCTTAGAGTCGAACTACCGTTATTTGATGCTTTTTTATGTTTTGTATTAACAGTAATTTCCGCAGTAAATCATTCATAATTAATTCACATAGTTTGACTTTGCAAGTTTCAAATCAAACTAAAAATAATTACAGTTCATTATGTCAACATGGGGACGGATGTTATTATATAATATTATTGATATTAGCAGACTAAAGTTTAGACCGATTTGATTCCATGTCCATTTAATTTAATTGAACATCATCTTTCTTGATCGATATACTGGATACCGTATAGATAATATATGTATTTATATTTGTAAGGTAAAGCAAAAAGAAATCCATATTTTCAAGATGGTTCAATTGTTAACAGTATAGGTACGAGTCAAGAGTTTTGTTTTAAGCAAAACTTCGTTTGCTATTGCCATTTTAACCACATGGGCACGCTGTTACAAGGAAGGGAGGCTTTCTAAATTTCAAAGAGATAACTCATATATTGACCGTTATATATGGGATAAAGTCTACAGGAAAGTTTGAAAATGCTTATATTAGGTTTATGGGGGCTGGGGAAGCATTTACTCTTTTTTCGATTTTCCCCATTTTTGACATAAGAGCGCATTATTATTAAGGAAAGATAACCCTCCAATTTCATTACAGTATCTTACAGATTTACCGATATTTGGGGGAAAAGGTCAGATAGAGGCACTGAGTACCAACTGATTGGGTATCTGGGGGCTTGAAAAGTTATAATCTGATTTCGTCTATTTTTGCGCATGAGATGGCATGTCTTGAACGTACTATTCGGGAAAAGTTTTATTCCAATACCTTAATTGATGCTCGATTTATCTACTTTAAAGTGAAAGGATCAGATGAAACTTAAACTTGTCTTATATGAGAAGTAGGCGTGGTTTTTATCCGATTTCGTCCATTTTCACGGCGTAACATAAGGTGCAAATATAATGTCATGTACTATATTTTGTGGAAATCGATTAAGGCGTTTTTGAGATGTGGGATTTTTCCTAAAAGTGGGCGGTGCCACTCCCACCATCGAAACTTTAGACGGATTCCTTTGCAACCCTTCCGTATTATATTTTCTGTTATATTTTCTAATATCTGTCTGTAATGTTTTTAACGTGTTCCTTCACCGATTTATTGCTCTTTTAGTATTCTTCAACATAACTTTTGCATATAAGGTGGGCGTGGTTATTATCCGATTTTACTAATTTTCTCAGTACATGAAGAAATGCTAGAAAAACTTAGTCGGAGGAATTTAGATTGATATAGCTGTAACGGTTTGCGAGAATATATATTAAACCTATTGGGGAACGGGGCCCTGCCCACTTTTACAAAAATATTTTCCCACAGATTCCCCACCCTACTAGGATGCTCTATACCAAATAAGAGGTTTACATCTTAATTTTCTGCTTAGTTATAGCGCATTATCTGTTTTCGATTAATGGAATTTTGTAGGCGTGGCAGATGTCCAATTACGCCCATCTGCAATGCAAACCGTCTTACGGTGACAAAGAACACGTGTATCAAGTTTCATAAAAATATCTCAATTTTTACTCGAGTTATCGCTTGCACGGACGGACGGGCAGACGGACAGACAGTCACTTGGATTTCAACTCGTCTTTTCATCCTGAACATTTATATATATATGTATATATGTCAATATCTAACTCGTTTAGTTCTAGGTGTTACAAACAACCGCTAGGTGAACAAAACTTATAAATCTGTAACAACACGTTGCGAGAGTATAAAAATATACATATATTTATTGTAACTATTCATTGTTAATTGAATATAAATTCATATATGGAAAAACAAGCATGCCCAGAGCTTTTGCCTTGAGACTTAATCGCCGATTGGTGTCTATTAATCCAGCTGCGCTAAAAACTCGCTCAAATTCTTCTGAAGAGGATGTTTTACGCAAAACTTTCATGCTAGTTGAGCCAACACTGTGTTGGCCCTTCATATCCCTTTCTTGAAAAACTTCTGCATCTCTGATATTCTGGATCGCTTTACTCTTGATTGAGAAACTGCCTCATCCGTGTCAATGCAAACAACGTCATCCAATTTTGAAAAGCTGTAACAAATACATCGTAATTTGAGTGCCGTGTACAAATAGAAGATATGTGTGTAATATTACAGAGACTTCGTTAGTTCCATAGTCGCTGGACTATCGATGGTAGGGAATTGTGAATCCCAGAAAACGGTGACCTTCAATTTCCGGCCATGAGGTCTGGACCAGGTTCGCCGGTGAAGTTCATTATTTCGAGTGCTCCTTAGTCTCTGATATGTACCAATGGATCCAATCTCGTCAATACATAAACTGCTTCAGATTGCGCTTAAACGGGGTCAAACACTACTGTGAAGTAGTCTCACGGCTGAGCTTCTTGTCCAGAGTTAGCAAACGTTGCACCCATTGTACCGGCAGCTTTTCTTGAGGGATATGACTCACGTTGTTAAATGCCTACTGTGTCTGCTGTCTTGTGCACCTTCAATCCACGGTCTGCCAATAGTAGATCATGGACTTTTTTACGTTATTTTCTGCGGTAACTCTTTTCGGGGACTTGGACGTGGTTTATCAAAAACCGACGTACGCTCATGTTGGAACTCGATAAACTAACTTTTTGGGGTCGCCCTAGAAGAAGGAGGGTTTTCGATTTTATATTGCTCTTTTCCTTTTTTGTAAAGTCCCTGGACATGTTCGCTTCCACACGTGTTCAAAACTAAACTCCGAGTCCAATATGGGCTAAATTTTTAAGGTATGGAACCGCCACGGATTTTATCTGGGCAATGTCAGTGAACTCGTGAAATTATTAGACTAATGCTTCGCGCTACTTCAAAAACGAGGACGTACAACACAATATGTTACTGTTTTGTGGGAATCTGAAAGAATTGCTGAGTTCTAATAATCTAATATCTATACAATTTAATTGGATCTGTTGAATTTCGCCTTGAGGGCTGGTAGCTACCACGTGGACTTGATTGGGGGTTTCGCTATATAGTTCGGAAGTACTCTTGTCACTTTATGACATTTCTGAAAATAGGCGACTGAGTTGCCAGCGTTCGCTATCTGCGAAGTGTTCTATGATTTTAATTTTTATGAATGGATAGTCGTCACTCGATGGCATTGTCCTGATTACATCACTGGACTCTGTTACAACGTTTGGCTTCGTCGCATCTAGAATCTTAGCGGCTTTTTGTTTGTTTGTCTCTGAACGGAGTGAAAAGCGGTATAACTGGAGGAATGGGTAATCGAGAATAACCCACTGACGCATTCTCCACTGGCACTGTTAATATTTGGCACTGAATCTCTTCATACCAAACGAAATATTCTCACTTATTTTCATTGAGATACTAGATATCTACTTCAAAAGGTCATCAGAATGGAGGACATATTATAAGGCACAGAAAAAGTTATCATAGGCGTTATCAGAACCAATATATATCTTCGAAACCGTTGAAAGATGTCGAATAAAATACTGCCATTTAGCCAATTAGGCATTCTGAATGTGAAATTGACTTCGTAGACCACCCTAGCCTCAAAGTCATAACTTCATGAAAAGACACATATAATATTGAAAGGAAAGTAAACAAAGAATCGGGGAAAAAACAGTTCAACGAAATTATTTATGAATCGTTCTTGGGAAGGCATAGGCATCTGCATAGGCAGGTGTGAAGTGGTTACTGGCGATATTTATATATATTTGTTCTGGTGACTATGGAGAGTAAGAAAAGCACCACAAAATGTATAATTAAAAACTTAAAAGATGCTGGGTTTACTTTGAACTAAGTACGAAATAGTACTTGTAATTGTAAGGCATTTTATAGGTTTCGGTTTAACGCATTTTGTGGGCGTGAGAATAGTCCGGTTCCACCTATCTGCAATACCAACCTTCGTACAGTGCCAAACAATTTGTGTACTAAGTTTTATCAAGGTATCTCTATTTTTATTTAATTTATGGCTTGCAGGGAAAGACGGATGGACAGAAATCACTGGTTAGGTGAACAAAATTTTTATACTCTGTTGCAAAATATTGCGACGTTTTGTTCCAATATCTTCATTGGTAATTGATTTATATACCGTAAAGTGGAAGAACCATATGGAATTTAAAATTGTGATATATGGGAATAAGCGTGGTTGGATTCCGCTTTCGCCTATTTTTATCCTGTAATATAAGAACGCAAATATGTTACACACTAAATTTGGTGGAAATTGGTATGGTAGTTCCTGAGGTATAGGATTTCACTTAAAAGTGGGCAATGCCACTCCCAATTACACGTATTCTTACAACGATTCCTTTGACGTCCTTAAGCACCATCTTGGCTGTGAAATTTAATGGTTCTGATTTGTTTCTTCAGCCAGTTAACGTCGTTACAGTATTATTCATCATGGCGTTTGTGTGAGAGGTCAGCGTAGTTATGAACTGGTTTCACTAATTTTTCACTCTTAGTGTATAATAAGGTGTTAGAATGATTTTTTTCGCGATTTTTTTTGACGATTTCCTGTGTCAAATTACACGTTTTTATCTTAATTTGTTACTTAGTTATAGCACTTTATGGGTTTTACTTTAACGGAATTTTGAGGGCGTGGCAGTAGTTGCATTTTTTCAATACCAACCTTCTAATGGTAACAAAGAACACGTGTACCAAGTTTTATCCAGAAATCTTAATTTCTACGCAAGTCATCGCTTGCACGGACAGATGTATGGACAGACAGTCACCCGGAATTCAACTCGTCTTGTCACCCTGATCATTTATATATTATGTATATAACCCCATATCTATCTCGATTAGTTTTAGATGTCATAGACACTGTTATACTCTGTTATACTCTGTTAAACTCTGTGTAACTGTTATACTCTGTTGCAATATGTTGCGACATTATAAAAGGAAGGCAGAATTGCTAGTAAAAACAAACGGTCAGTCCGACAGGTGAAAGTTATCATGTAGCGAGCATAATTAAAAGCAGTGAGTTGAATTTGCATGGCAAAATATTTAAAACGCTGCTTTGTGTAGTTATATATGGTTATAGTATGGTATATAGTATATATGGTTAGTCATGTGGTCTGCCAGAATATTGATTTTTTTAAAGATATTATTTACGGAGAAATCTAAAGTTTATTTCTTTTGTACGGATGGAACACGGTTTGGATGGTGAGTGCCAAACAAGGAATATAACACCAATGTCACTAAAAAAACGTAAAACACACTGCATTTGTTACTATACAGAGTTGCATGTCTGCAGGTGGCGTTTGCACTATTCACTTTATTGATGGTATAATGAAGGCCATGAAATATATTGAGGTTCTCAAAGAAAATTTATCAGCCAGCACCGAAAAATTGGGCATTGGTGAAACTTTTTCGTTCTACTAAGATAGTGATCCAAAACATAAATATTGGATAGCACGAAACTGGCCGATATATAATTGTCCACAAGAGATAGAAAGACGACACCAGTCCCCCGACTAAAATGTTATTGCGTGTGTATGGGCAAATTTAAAAATGAGAATGGTCCAGCGACATTCCCAAAATCTTCAAAAAAACCGGCATTGCGAGCTGTTTACTAGCCGTTATTGATGCTAACGGAAAAATACCCGTTTCTAAATTGTTTATTTTTGTATTAATAAATAAATTATAATGTCAATAAGTTGGTGCCCTTTTTTCAATGTGAACACATAAAAAGCATGAATAAACACGATATGTCCTGTTTTATTTAACGTAAAAGAATATACTTAGTTTTTACTAACTTTTTCTTTACATATAATAGATGAGGGTAAAATACAAAAGTTGAAAATAATAAAGTTGTTTTCCTGTTTAGAATTTACATCCTTTGAAAAAGCAGTATAATGGTAAATTTTACACTGTCCGGTTTTGGGTTTGTTCATATTTAATTTTAAAGGTTATTACTTCATTACTTCAATAATAAACCAAGAAACATCTATGTACCTCAACAAAAAAAAAAAAATTTGCTATTGAATTTTACGTACTTAGAATTCACTCAAGCATTTGGAGAATCAGCAATAAATTGCAAATATCTATTTCAGCAATTATTTAATCAGAAGACGAACTTAAAACACAAAATTCAATATTCCATAGAAAATAGAAATCATCAGGCTTTATTTAAATTAAGCCGCCTTAAAATTCGTACTAGGCTTTGAAAATATTTACATTCTGCCGTGCCAATTTAAGGTTGATAGAATACAGTTTACGGCAACCGTTGATGTCATAGACCAAATTATTAGTTATGCTAATGTTTTTTCTTTTTGCTTTTTTGTTTAAATCGTTACCTGTTATGTCTCTATTAGACGCTTTAGTTTGAAAATCTATAAAATTTATCTGGCAATACTTCAAGCTGTAAAGTTTTTAATTAATTTAGTTAATTTTTGGCTTTATGAATTTTCTACATTTTTTACTTACAATAAATTTTTGATTTCCCTCAATTTAAATAATTTAAATAATTTGAATTAATGAATTTATTGCGTGGTTCAGTTGTGAGCTAAGTATTAGTGCTTTCAATGCTATATTGAGGTGCTTCAATTTAAAGTACACATTAATTATTTTTAATTTCTGTGCCGAGTAATTTTCCATAATATAACATATTTTTGTTACGTTTTCTAAACATCGAAATTTGTATTTATCATTAAAATATATAAGTTAATACACCAAATGTTGCAATAACATAACAACATTAATGTATCAGATAACAAATTGAATACATTTCAACAAAGTAGTCCCACGGCTAAACGACATTAGAGAATGTTAATGAATAGAGAAGGCGCAAATTTTAAAAGAGCCTTTTTCATGTTCTAAATTTAAGTTTTCTCATTAGGGAACATCGAAAAACTCAACTTCGAAAAGATAAATACACCACACAATAAAGTAACAATATTTCAATAAGCAAAGGATCACAATAAAATTCGAGCTAAAGCAAGCGGACGCGATCTCACTTTTGGTGTGGCTAAGGTGGTAAGCGCGAAAGAGTTGAACTCGCTGCAATCGCGAGCATTTACATTCGATCCCTGAAATGCATGCAACGTAAATTTTATGCTTCCGTTTATTTTATTAGATGAAACTTTGGCAAATCCTAGTTTAGATACTTATTTCAATAGCATCTTTTTCTTACTTTCAGATTAAAATATTTTTGTAAAATATGTATATTAAATCAGCCAAAAGTCCACGTGTATGAACATAAATATGATAAAGATACACTTTCACAAATGCACGTACACTAACGCTTATTTCTTCTTGCCCCGCACAAACGCTGTTCCAAGCTCAACACTTTTTTTGAGTGAGAACAGCTAGATGGAAGCTAGTAGGACGATCACTGGCAAGGAGGGGTCAGGAGGCACAATGGCCCTTAAATATTTGAGCGATTTATTTGATAATTTGATTAAGTTTGACAAAATTTAAAAATTGGTATGAATTTGTACCTTTTACATACTCGTACTTAAATTACCCCTTAATATATCAATATTTCTCAATACAAATCAATCGCTATAATTAATAGTTAAGCCTCAGTTGAAATGACCCTGTGCATGGTAGCATGTCGAAAAAGTATAGGTGAACGCGCGAGGAGACGGAGCGGAGTAACATTGTGTTGTTCGTAAAAAAAACTGACTTGTGACAAAAATTTTGAAAACAAGGTCAACAAAACTTTATACGGATTTCTATACAACCCTTCTATATCACATTTTCTGAACCCTCCAGAGAATTATAAAAAATATAACTAAAACGAAAAAACAAATTTTTTAATCAAGACCGTAGATCACAATTATAATATTTATACAAAATGCCGGACATAGCACGCAGCCTCAAAGAATTTAACTGTAACCGTGGATTATAAAGCTTCACCAAAAAAGTGTCGATTGTGCCCAAAAAGTTTACAAATCTATGAAAGAAACACCCAAATACTATGGAATACCATTCGCGGAAGGAAATGAAACAGGCGGCAAAGCATCCTTTTAGAGTCCTACAACACACCTTTAGATTGGAAAGCTATTTCTAGTTGCTTATACCTTCACTACGCTTACAAGAAAGACATCACAACTCTCGAATGCCAACTTACACCTTTGGTACAAGGCAATAGTATCACTCGTTTAAAATTTATCAAAATGTTTACACGCATCTCTCACTTATGCTATTGTAAATTAATTGTCCAGTCTGGAAATAGATTAGGAGTCACTCTTACTCCTTACGCAAAGACTTATGGGCATAAAGCCTAGAATTCCACCAAGAAATATGCAGCATAAGCCCCATTCATTTATCCGCAACTCTCGCATACCCCAGAGCAGCACGTGCAACGTCGATACCAATTATTGCCCAACATTATCATCGAATTTCCAAACCAGGTCAATATCCTCAACAACATTGGGTGAACTATCACCAAGCTCAGGCACCAAGACCAAGCCTACGGAAATCGATCATTCTATTCAATCGAAAGGATTCAACAATATGAGTAGATCGACTTTCAACATATTTACTAGAAAAGACCTTCAAATTTTTCGCATCAAACTCCGTTGAGACAACAGCGAAACTTTCTCATAGAAACCGATACACAGGAATGCAATTCCACCAATAGGTCTCATACGTCCAAAAATACCAATAAAACCAACGGTACCAACAGAAATTGACAGCAACAGAATGGGAATACGAATCAATTTCAATCGATGAAGAAATCAAACAACTTGCCCAAGAACATTCTGAAATTAATCAACCTGACTACATAGATGTAAATTTTTTACAGTGAAATGTTCTTCGTTGCCATACGTAGAATTCAGAACAAAGAGCGGAAAATTCTTAAAAATCCTAAAGATTCGTATAGATACAGAGTCCAACAAAAATTACCTACAGCCACAATTCGTATTAAAATCTATCCTTAATGAAAACTGATTTTGTAGGATTTTTTCCAATATACCCGTTTGCACTAGATAACATACATATCATATTGGAATAAGAGACTTCGTTACCAATGAAATGTAAAATTTGCTCAAAACAGGCATAATAAAACCTTCACGTTCCCCATATAACTTGTCTGTGTGAGTTGTCCAAAAAAAATTACACGCCTCCGCCGTTTCAGAATAGATTACGGAAGATTGAACAACTTTACCATAAGGGACTACGTTAAATTAGCCCAACCCCTTACTTCGCTTTTGAGAGGGGAGGATGGCAGCATTTCAAAAATGCTCACTCGTTTCAAAAGAAGTAGTTCTGGGTATTTGCTCACATTAAACAAAATTTTCATCTCACCATCTAATAGTGCACTCGAAGCAGTTCTTGAACAGTTATTCAAACTCATAGAATACATATCCCGCTCACTAAGCAATGCCGAAGAAAGTTACGCCACAAATTAAAAAGAAATCCTGGCGATAATATGGGCACCCATTGTTTAAGAAGTTATTAGTATGGTTCACTTAAAGTAATAATTTTCATAGATCATCAGCATTTAAACTTTGCATTAAGTAACTTAACGGAAAAATTAAGAGATAGAAACGCAACTCCTCTAGGTTACATAACTACTAATTAAAATATTTATAAACTGTGAAAGACTAAAGTAGTGGCAGATGCACTCTATAGACCACCTTAAACAGATATCAACACCATTTAAAGTAGTAGTAGTATCAACATCATCTAAATAGTAGCGATGATTCTTCACATAATCTCATATCCAGCGTTGAAGCACCTTTTAATGTATTTAAAAACCGATTTCAAAAATAGGCCCAATATCAACATATCAGTCAAAATTATCAGTTTAAAATATTTCTTCCGAATATCATAGACGTATAGTAGAAGAATCAGACTACGATACCATTAAACTTATTAAATTTGTGAGAAGATGAATGAATCCATTCGTTATGAATTTTATAAAAACAGACGAATCAATTATGGAAAAAAATACAAAAAATTTATCCAATTCCTTTAAGAAATTACGAACTAAGATTTACTCAGAAAAAAAAAGTACAAGACATAATTAACGATCAAGTGTTAGAAGAAAATATTATTGAAACTCATCGAAGAAAACACCGCAGTTGTTGTAGAAGTAATTCCCAAATCCTTGAAAACTGCTCTTTCCCATCTATGTCAAGAAAGATAAAAAATATAATCAAAGAATGTTCAGTATGTCATGAAAATAAATAGGATTGTAATTCCCTTAATCCCGAATTAAGAAAGACCCTTTTACCTCAGTACCCAAGGCACATTCTCCATATTGATATATAGTCTACTGAAAAGAGCTTTGTTAACCCATTGATAAATTTTTAAAATACTTTCAGAGCAAAATATTGAAATCCAGAGCAATGTAACAAGTAAAGGAACAACTTCGTGAACCAATTTAATATTCCAAAATCAATAGTTATCGGCAATAAAACAAGTCTCAATTCCGCATCAATTAGTTTTGTACTCGAAGACACTTTCGGCATCTAAATATACATAACTCCTTCATATAAACGTCCATTAACGAGCAGGTGGAACATTTCCATTCTACACTGACAGAATTAATATGTTGCATAAATGCTGAACGAAGCGTCTCATCATTCTCTAAACTCCTAGACAGAGCAGTTTACGAATAAATTACACGAAACACTCAACGCAGATAGAAAACTAATAGAAGTATTTTTCGGACGAAATGTTAGTACAGACCCAAGCCAATTTGAACAAGTCAAACGAGGAAATATAAAATTAAATTAAAAAAAAACAGAATAAAGACATAACCCAATATATGAACCCAACATATAACATATAAACCCAACAATAAAAAACGTACACATATAAGGACATATAATCCAAGAGATATTGTAAATTATAAAAATTAGCAATCAAAGATTAGGATCAGGATTAGAATTAGGATCAAAGATATCACCAAAATATAAAAAAGAAATAGCTAAAGAAGGTAAAAACACAAAAATTCTGACTGAATCTGAAAAAATAGTACAAAAGATTAACATTAAAAGTTAATTAATTCTCAATTTACAGGCTTTACCTCCTCCTACCTATCGATGCAGTTGTAGAATTTTAGTCTACTCTAACTCATACTTAGTGGCTATAAACAATGGACTGGAAAAAATTCACGACGGCATTTTTAGACTTATTCATTTCATTGACTTGAACAAGTATGAAACACTTTGGATGCATATTCGTAATCATATAACTCAGCAGCCTTTAAGGACAGTTTCCTATATCCAATCCTCAGACATGAAACCAACCAAACTGAAAATGCTTGAAATAAAAATTATGAAAAGAAAGATCTATTAATATTCTAGGTACCACGTGGAAATATTTGGCTGGACACCAGACCATGACGACCTAGAAATCATATATAATAAGAATACCAAATGAATCTAAATGAAAATAATAATAAACAAATAATAGTAAATGTACTTTTTAATATAAGTTTAAGCAATATAACTATGATGACTAATGTTATTTTAAATGCAATAAAGAAGAATAACAATGTAATTGAAAAGTGAAAAATAAAATAAGATTAATTAAAGATGAATAGATGAACATAACTTGCATGTTGCATAACTAACATGCAATGGGCAAAAGCAAATATCCTGAAAACGGTAATACTAAATAAAAAAGAATCAAAAATTGCTTTAGACAAGTTAAAAAAAATAAAAAATCGTAAACAAAACTAGGTGTAAAGCAGAGTTAAGAATACTTTGTATTTGGGTTTTTAAATTGCTATTTTCGTTTTTCAGTTTGTTATTTTATTTTTACCAACTTTCGCTCTTATTATCATAACTTTTATGTAATTTTCGAAGTTGTATTCATATTCCATATTTCATATGGGCTTTGTGATTAAATCTCCTGGACTGCCAGGTAGAATCTTGGATTCTATTCATGATGGTAACGGACTTGCTTAAAATGTAGATCGCCTGAAATCGAACTATTTAATGTTTATAAGCAGATATGCAATGGCTTCAATGAAATCGACAAAGAATCTAAATCCTTCACTGCAAAATTTAGGCATTATGAAACATTGTTCCAATCGTTTAAATGCTTAAATGATTCCTTACGAATGTGAGAATCACGTCACGTGACTGTAAGTTTTAACGTAAACTGACTAGAGCCAGTGTCGCTAAAATAACTAAAAAGGCCACTGAGTTAAAAACTCTGAATGAAGGAAATTCGTTGAGTATTCATTATCAAAATGTTAGAAACTTAATAATATTTAAACAGTACTTATTATAATTTGAACGTCATTGCTCTTACGGAAACATGACTAAAACCT
Organism: Bactrocera minax; assembly: GCA_021498325.1. NCBI lineage: Eukaryota > Metazoa > Arthropoda > Insecta > Diptera > Tephritidae > Bactrocera > Bactrocera minax. Next base: position 305,547 of record JAKEEE010000055.1, on the reverse strand, counting down.
CACATTATTGATAATGAGATATTATACAGCGATTTATTTAATACGGACTCATTTGAATTTAAATGCATCAGAGTTGGTATTAATGACTACTGTATTCATTTAACATTACATTATATACCACCCCAATCGGATTTATCTGTATATATGTAGCATGCTTGTTTTATAGATAGCGTTTTTTCAATGGTAAGTAATTCTGATTCCATAATTGTTCTGGGTGTTTTCAATTTACCGTGTATCCCTTGGAAAGCTACCGTGATTACATTATACCCGTTTGTAATCGATTATACTTTAACGAGTTCTTTAAAGAAATGTCTGAGTTGGGCTTTAACCAACCTAATTTAATTCCAAACAAATTTTGCAAATTCTTAGATGTACTGCACGTTGATAATGCTTCAAAGTGTTCCATCATTCGATATGATCCTCTTGTTCTGCGTAGGATTTGTTTCTTCCTGCTTTGGAAATAACTATCGAAATCATAGTCAATTTCCTTGATACTCATACTCATCCAAATTCTATTGGGTTGTTCGGAAAGTCATTTCGTTTTTTCCCGCCAGAGGACTTAATTACGTTTTTTCGAAACTAACTTCACACTTAAGCCCCATAACCATTATATGTCATGAGAGCTGATATTGCAAGGCTTGTGTGTGAAAAAGTTCTATTAATTCTACCCAGTAGTTTTTGGTTGGTGCCTTTTTAAATATGGAGAGCAATAAGCAGCATTTTCGTCATATTTTACTTTTTAACTTCAGAAAAGGTAAAAATGCTGTCCAAGCGAGAAAAAAATTGACGGATGTGTATGGAGAAGGCGTGTTAACAGTACGCCAGTGCCAGAACTGGTTTGCAAAATTTCGATCCGGCAATTTTGATGTCGAAGATGCACCACGGTCTGGAAGGCCGGTCGAAGCTGACAAAGATGCGATAAAGGCATTAGTTGATGCAAATCGGCGAATCACCACACGAGAGATCGGTGAGAGGTTAAATTTGTCGAATTCAACTGTTTATGGCCATTTGAAAGGCATGGACTTAACCTCGAAGCTCGATGTGTGGGTGCCCCATGTCCTTACCGAGCGAAATTTGTGTCGTCGTGTTGACGCGTGTGATTCGCTCCTCAAACGTCTAGAAAATGATCCATTTTTGAAGCGGATTATTACTGGGGACGAAAAATGGGTTGTATACAACAATGTTAAACGCAAGAGGTCATGGAGCAGAAAAGATGAACCGGCTCAAAGCGTGTCAAAAGCCAACATTCACCAAAAAAAGGTGATGCTCTCCGTTTGGTGGGATGTCAAAGGAATCGTTTTTTTTGAGCTTTTGCCGTACAATACAACGATTAATTCAGAAGTCTATTGTCATCAGCTGGACAAATTGAATGATTCACTTAAAGAGAAGAGGCCCGAATTAATCAACAGGAAGGGTGTAGTGTTCCACCAGGATAATGCGAGACCTCACACAAGTTTGGTCACTCGCCAAAAACTTTTACAGCTTGAATGGGACGTACTGCAACATCCACCATATTCTCCAGATCTGGCGCCTTCCGACTACTATTTGTTCCGGTCCCTGCAAAATTTTTTGGATGGCAAAACCTTTACCTCAAATGAAGATGTCAAAAACCACCTGGACGAGTTTTTTGCCAGCAAGGACCAAAACTTTTATGAGAGGGGAATTATGTTACTGCCAGAAAGATGGCAAAAGGTGTTGGACCAGAATGGCCAATATATAATTTAATAAAATATTTATTCATTATGCGAAAACTGTCTTTCATGTTCCCCAAAAAAAACGAAATGACTTTCCGAACAACCCAATAGTTTTGTACTTGGTTTAACTTTGCAAAAGCTAACTTTCTAATTTAACTTGGCCAAACTATATAATAAAGACTATGGTTTATAGCAACTATTTAACTTTGTTGATTTGGTAGTTCCTATGGACCCTAAGCTTAATTTTGGTCTTAATGTTAATACAATGTTTTGATTAGATACTCTTGGGTTTGTTCCACGATGGTCTAAAGAATTTAGAGATCAGTATGTTATTAAAACTCTTTTTCCCACTTTGGTTAGGCCTATATAGGAATATGATTCTGTGGTAACGAACCCTAGTTACCAAGTCCATTCTGACAAGTTAGGGTCCATTCAAAAGTAAGTTTTACTTTTTGCCTTAAGACATTTCCGATAATATTCGTCAGCACAAGTCAACTTCCTTGCTGTGATCATTTGCATATTGTTCTTAAAAAATGCTTTGTTTGTTGTAAGTGATGTTGTTCTGAGCCAAACGGAGCCTCTGTGATGTTGTTGGGAGCTAATGTGAGCCAAGTGAACTACGTCGCCAGCACACCTAATTTATACCCTTACTGTTAAAATCATGTAGATCAAAATTTGAACAAAACGAACCATTATTCCGCCGCATATGTCATGATTTTAATTCTCATTCTTGCACATTGAATTCACCAGACTAATTTTTCTCTTAATGAATAAGATCATACAAAATTTATTATAACTTAATATTACACCTTAGCTGTTGAAAATTTTGTTTCTGAAGCTGAGCAATTTTAGATATCGACGCTTAAAAAGCCTTCTTACCTTTCATGACTCAGCTAATTCCGTACGCATGCGGATTGCCCCTCGCTTCGGTTAGCCGGAAGAGGGCAGTCGTTGGGTTTATTATTTTAATTATTATTAATACAGCGTATAACGGCAGTTCGGACTGCAAGTCAAATAGGTAATCTTCTTATTTTTTAATGTTTTAATTTTATAAAGTCATGTTTAAATATTTAAAATTATTTCTGAAAATTTTTAAATTGTTTGGAAAGGATCTTACGATGTTACATGTCTTTAGTTTAACCGTTTTTTGAACTTTTGCATGTAGTTTTATTTCTAACGAACGTTTAGTTCTATTTAAACGAACGTTTTACGTAATATTTCTGTTGCAGATATTATTAGTGGTGTGTTTTAATTTCATTCAGGTTCCAAATATTAGGCCTAGTAAATGGACTAGTGATCGCTTTAGTAATCAGTATCTCGCGTTCTCTCACTATAATCGGGTTACGCTATATGGGGTTAGAAAGGTAAGATTTCGTACTAAACAAACTTCGCAGATAGTTTTATGATTTTTCCGCTCTGTATTGTTTTTAAAGCTTTTCTTCAATAAAAGCAAAAATGCAAGCAATGGTCTTAATATTGTAACAGCCAATCACACGCAATTTCGGTTTCGTTCCGTTGTGGTAATTTGAATCTCAAAGATGCACCACGCTCTCGGAGGCGTGACACAAATATTGGTGAAATAATGAAAATCGTTAAGTCCGACCATGATGCAAGCTGTTTCGATTGCACAAGAGCTAAACATTGTACAAAAAAGCGTTTGGAACTATTAAAATAAGACTGGGTACAAAAAGAAGCTCGAAGTAAGGGTGCCACATGAGTTAATGCAAGAAAACCTCACCGACCGAATTTCTTTCTGTGAATTGCGCTGAATCGCAACAAAATCAATCCATTCCTTGAACGGTTACTGGTGATGAAAAGCGGGTAACTTACAGCAACGTGAAGCTAAAACGGTAGTGGTCCAATAGTGGTGAGCCTGTGCAAACGGTGGCCAAGCCAGGATTGACGGTCAGGATGGATTGGCAAGGAATCACCTACTGTGAACTGCTCTCCTAAGGCCAAATCCTTAACTCGTACTTATATTGCCAACAATTGGACCGTCTTAAGGATGCAATCGCGCAGAAGCTCCGGGAGCTTGATTGGGTGGTTCTTATGCATCCACCTTATAGTCCGGACCTGGCAAACGATTTTTCTGGTGAAAAATTCATCCCAGTCCCAGTGTCCCAGTTTTTTGCAGAGGACGAGAGTTTCTATGGGAGCGGCATTTGGAAATTACCTTTAAAATGGCAATATGTTATCGAACAAAACAGTGCATATTTTACCTAAATCAGATCATTACCTATGCTAAATAAAACCTTCAATTTAATGCAAAAATAATGGATTTCTTTTTACTAGACCTTGTTTTTTATTTTTAATTTCTTGAGCGGTGTATCTATATTTTTTCTGCGTAGTTGCTATGTAGTTTAATATTATTTTATATTATTTTTTTCAATCAGTTGTATAGTTTTTTCCTTCTTGTTTATTATTGATATTTATAATTTAAGTTTTGGTTTTCAAGTATTGTTTCTGGTGTATATTGGTGGTATAGGGTTATGGTGTTGGTGAGATCTAGGTTATTTGGTATCTCTTTATTTATAATTTTAGCTACAATATCGTGCCTTTGGCTGTATTGTGTTCCTGCAAGTTGCAAGCAAGTGAATTATGTGGTTTAAGGTTTCTGTCTGTATGCTGCATTTACGGTATTTGTCTGATATGATGGTTGGGTTTTTTATAATGTATTTACAATGATTTCTCGTCACTATCACCCGATCCTAAATAGCCATTATAAAACCCTCTATTTCAGGTTGCAATTATCCTTTTCTCAACCAAGTGTATGCATTTTGTTTAACCGCGTTCTCGTTTTCAACGATATGTGGATGTTTGCCATGATTTGTTTCTGTTTCCACAAGTTTATTCCAAGTATGTTTTGGAATCACTCGGTTAGGTTCGTGAAGATTAAGCGGAGTTATTTCTTTGTCAGCAAGCATTATTGATTTATGTAGTGTTGCGTTCTGTGTGTAGAAGTATATTCTGAGATGGTTAATTTGATTGCTGCGGAGGGTGAATGTCAACGCATCCTCTTCCTCTATTTTTCTTTGGTAGTGTCACACGTTGTTTGCATGCATTTGGATGGTGTTTGTTGAATTTTGTTAGCTTAGTTCTGGTTGAGATCATTAGATTTTGTAAGTCTATTTGACTCCGTTTAATCCTCCTCTAAATGAGCATTTGAGTAATGTTATGGCGCATGTGTTTATAGCTTTAAATAGGATTTTCGAGCTCAGATAGCTTTTGGAAATTTTGTGTATATGTGTTAAATATGCTATTGTTAATTCCTTTTTTATTGCTGTATGGTCTATTTTTATGTACTGTTTAACGCCTATATAAGTATTTTTAGTATTAATTTTCCATATTTTCCATTGTTTGGAGTACTTATTGCTAAGTGTTACTGTTGAGTTTCTGTCGCTCCATTGATCTTTTTCTATATGTTGAGTTTTGCATTTGTCGATACCAAATCATTTTTTATGTCTATTGCGAAATTTTCAACTATTTTTACTAGCCTTTGTAGCTCTGGTAAATTTTTAGCATATAACTTAATGTGATCTAATTTGAAAATACATGAAATTTATTTATCTATGATAAATATAAATGAATGCGCAAAATGTGGAACGTGCTAAAACCGAATAACTTGTTTACTCAAATGTATAACAGATATGATTTCGAGAGTTATTAGGAAAATAATACGATCTGATATGATGATGATGATGATGATATATGATGATATGATATGATATGATAATATGATAATATGATAATATGAATAATATGATGACAAATTATATAATTTTCTCCTCCTTTTTTAAGTGCGGTAAATTTGTCCAAAATTTTTAAATATTCTTTTTTTTGTAACAACTGCTTATTTATAATTTATATTATATATTTTTGCTCACACCTAACCAGTGCACACTACATCCTCTCTTCCAATTTTTATCGCGACTTTTGCAAAATTTCCTTGTTAAAAAATGTATATATATACAATATATATAATATAATATATATATAATATATTAATAATAATATAATTAATTAATAATTTATATTAATATATATAATAATATAAATATTTTGTATAATAAATATATAAATAATATAAATCTTTTTATTATTTTATATTTTTTTTTATGTATATTATTTAAATTTATTTTTATCGTAAAATATTTTTACGTTTTTTATAAACAATCGGGCGTGCTCCCAATTCACTATTATTTTAACGTATTTGACTTTATTTACAAATGTCATTCGTTGGAAATGAGATCAGGCATTAAAGTGGTAATGTAAATAAATTTCTTGAGAAAAACAAAATTTTCATTTAAAATTTAATAATTTTTTTAAGTTTAATATACGTTTCCAAATAGTTTTGATTAAAATTCAAGTTTTCAAAATTAAAATTTTAGTTTTCATAAAATTTAAAAAGTTTTCAATAAAATTCAAAATTACTTTATTATATCTTGGAAACTAGTTAAAATTAACTGCGTAAAGCACATCGCCAGCTTATTGTTTTCAGAATTAATTTTTTAAGCTGTTTCAAGGATAAAATAACACAAACATAATTAAAAGGCTAGGGACACCAACCATTTCGAATTGAATTCTCCATCAAACATGTGATTTTAAGGTTGTCGTAGCTTTTACCCTATCAACGTTGGTGCCAAATGGGATGCAAAACTTTGACAAATGAAATTCGACACAAATGTTCATGTGAAGTTCAAGGTTTTGTCTTGTTATTTAAATTGTTTAATATATTTTTAAATGATTAATGCGAGCTAATGCATTTCAAAACATGATGCATTGTCAGAAACATTTTGGATGTATTATAGAACATTATACTTTGCTCATATGCATTGCAATTGGCGTTTTCGAAGTCAGCCTATATTTGAAATCGATAATATATATATGTCAAATCAATGAGTGTTAATTAAAGTGGTGAGAAGTGGTCCAACAGCACTAACCCGTTTCATGAGCAGCAAATCTGCTCATTGAATAGTTTTACCTATGTTTTTTATGAATAGTGGCGTTGAATGATATTAGATGAGGTCGAATCAAAGTATATATAGACTTACATTCTCAATAATAGAAACTTTTTTCAAGTTTAGAGTAATGGAATAATACTATGTGAATGCTCTTGCTCCGTCTTTGGATATGTACTATTTTATTCATTTATTAGAAAATACATTATTACTACAATGTGCAAGCTAAGAATATTTACTTGATGTTGGTTTTATTTGTAGTATTTGTTAATAATATATATACTATATGGTATTTATTTCTAAGTTTACTGACTGATTTTTAGTTTTATAAGTTTATACATATTTACAACTGTCGCAAAATTCTTTCATATCTTATATTCATATTTCTTTTTTGCTGCTCATATATCAATTTTTGTAGTATTAATATTAATTCACGAAAGTTAATTACAAACACTTATCCATTCTTCGATTTTGCATTCATCGCATTCAACGTTGCAACACCATTGAAATTTGCAATTGCAACGCTCAGCCCGCGTTTCTTTGATTAAATTATAGCCTCGGCCACAACACAACGATGTGCAACCGTCGCTAAGAGTGCTATTGTGGTTGCATCTGCGGCCTGATGTTCCTAAAATAAAAGTGGAAACGGAGTTTTAAATTCATAAGCACGAGTATATTTATGTGGTTATATGTTAGGTAAAATGCATTTTCCAATTTTTGCACTATGAAAGCTTAACAGTCATCGATTCGCCATTTCTCTGCATTATTTCCCGCTATGTTTTGTTAAAAAAATTTGCATGTAAGAAAAGAACAAAGGTAGCGCTTTGAATTCGATACAAAAGAGTGCGCGGATACCACATTAAAGTGGTATACCCCCTTGTTTTGTTTTACAGATTTATAGGTTTTAAAAACTACAGTTTGAAATAAAATTTAACTGTTAATTAACTGTATACAGAAAACGGAAGGCATATACTGCTGCTCGGAACCAAGGGGTTACTGAAATGTTTTCCTTTTACGTAGAAAGGAGAAACGCCACACAATTGCGCATACATTCGAGGACATATAAGCGCAAGGTTACGACGTGCTGTCAAAGTGTTTGAATAACTGGAATAGTTTGTTCGATTCGATACTATCTAACACTTGACATATCGAAGAGAGTTATTAGTTAAAATCAGAATTATTAAAACCACTAGGAGTATGTTGTATACGTGCGTATATGTAACTGTGGTAAAATTTGACAAACTTCAACTTCCTCGAAGAAGAATTTTATTTCTGGTAAGCTAAACCAGATTCATTTCAGGGTAAGGAAAGAGTGTTAGCTTTTAGCCAAAAAACCCGTATCAAATCTTAGTATATGTTTTTTTCTACTCAGTGTTGATATTCAAATCAATTCCATATTCAAATAAGAAAAACATGTTGCATAATAGTTTTGTAGACGTAACGGTTGTTTCTAACACCTAAAACTAATAGAGATATGTACCGAAAAAGTTATATGTAGCAAAATCCGTATAAGCGATAACTTGATTAAAAATTGTAATATCTTGATGAAACTTGGTACACGTGTTCCTTGGCACTCGGGTATTGAAGATGGCGAAATCGGGCCATTTCCACTCTTACGAAATACCGTTAAGTCAAAAATTGCAAAGTGATACAATTTAAGCACAAACTAAATAACAAAAATGAAACTTGGTAGAGCGGCATCATAGAAAGCGGCATTAGAATTCTTTTAAAAGGGGGTGTGGCTCGGCCTCCTACTGGATCTTTCTCTGTACAAATCTTACAAACTACTAAAACTATAGCAGCGTAATTTGCCACCAACATTTCCTTAGGGAAACGTACATATAGTGTGAAAATGGGAGAAGACATATGTATAATAACCACGTCCCATATAATGCTTTTGATCAAAATTCTTTCACTTTACAATATGTAAATCAAACACCAAAGAAGATATCAGAATAGAACTTTGCACAAATAGTGCACCCCTGCTAGAAAAAGTCAAAATCGGACCATAACTTTTCAAGACTCCGATACCGAATTTGGCGCCCTCAGTGTCTGTGGTTGACTTTACACCAAAAATATCTATTCCTAAATTCCTTATAATAATCGTCGTAATTCCGTCGTAATTTTCTAAATGTTGATATGCCCAACGTAAAAAAATCGTTAAGTGAACAAAGCTGTTATACTTTGTGCAACGTTCTCCATGTGTAAAAGATAATTTTAAGTCTTCTGTAGATTTTTTTTTACACTGTTTGGAATTGTAGTATGGTAGTTGTAGCATAGTACTGAAATCTGATCTGATTGTCAAATTGTGTTTCTGGCACAATGTTAGATGTCATTAATGACATCTTTACACTACAAACTTCTGAGAAATGTGATATAGAAGAACTTTCTTAATTTATGCTAAATAAATGAGTTTTGTAGTTTTTTTGTTTTTAGTAAGTATCTCATATGTTAATAACAATTATAACTTGTCGTTTACTTATATTTATTTCTCATTCCTTTGAGGTGATTATAACTAGCATTAAGTCTACATTCACCTATCTCAATTGACGAAGTGTTAATTTTTCAAATCAAAATATGAGCTTTAAACGCAATTAAATAATATACCATAGAACAAGTGCGCACTTTACTGAAGCGGAGGTTGCCATGGACCCTAAGTTTAATTTCATAATCATAACAGACATTTAACCTTCAATTATATTGTGGCCTAAGCAAGCAATTTTGCTTTTCAAAAGTAGATATCTTTTTTTCATAAAATTAAAAAAAATCGGCTAAAATATACCATACTCATATATTAACTATGGGGTCTGTGAATTTTATAACCACTACAGGCGAATAGATTAGGAAAACATCAGTTTTACATAAAAACATCATAACCTAAGGTAAATGGCCAACGCAGGCCACCACTACCCTTAGTATCGTCATGTACTATTACGTTTTCATAAAGTTTTTCAAAACAATTTTTTCTGGTACGTGCACTATAAGTTTACGTAATATCGTAGTTACGTTAGAATTACATTTTTGTTGGTTACTTATTTGAATGGAATTATTAATTGGAATGGAAAAAAGTAAGTATTTATTTATTGTATTATTGTAATGGTGATACTGGTATTCATATTGTGTTTTATCTATACAGAAACATGTAATTTTTATAGAAAGTCTATAGGGCTCTCTTAACTATCGGAAGAAGCGTTAATCGTCATCAAGTGAACAAATTCATCGTCACAAAGGAAGACGATCTGTATAGCACCGACGACGATGATGATATGGTCCTATTGTTGACGGAAAGGGATCTAGTGTTGATAATGAGCTTAAGGTTGAATAAGAGTTGTATGAGCACGAAGGTATTGATGTGATCTGTGTGCTTGATGTGATGAAAAAGAATATTACTACGAGTGTAAAATTGGCAATAAGTTCTGGAAAAAAGAACCGACTGGGAGCAGAGCACAGCATCGGTTCTAGTTTTCGTGACATAATGGACTCCAAATAGTGGATATAACAGTGCGTGAGATGAACCGGGGAGGAGGATAAGTTATCCAAGCCTGGAAGCAGGCTAATTTAACACGCAAGCCAAAAGAATGACTATATGCTGTCAAAACAGACAAAACAGAAATGCATGCTTTGTTCGGATTATTAGTATTTTTCGCCGTGTTTCACTGTAACTGCTAGCAAGGGATCTATGGCATTCTTTGCATTTTGATATTTATAACAAAAAAATATAATTGGATCGACGGTTCTTCCACAAGATACCCTCACAAAGGACAAATTTATACAGGAAAACGGCCAAATGACGAACGAGAAATTAACCAAGGTGAAAGAGTGGTACCAGATTTGGTGGAGAAGTATCCTAAGTCAAATCGAACTGTACATTGCAATAACTTTTTCACATCAGTCGAATAGGCAAAATTTCTAAGGCAAAAAGTATTAGTTTTTGTAGGCACTGTAAGCGCAAATAGAAAATTTGTTCCTCTATGCTTTCGGCTGCACAGAGACACAACAATACACGCAACACATCAATACATGCAAGTCACAGAAGCTACAAACAAAGACAAACCTACATCTATCTTAGACTATAATGAAAATAAATCCGGGTTTGACACAATGGACAAAATGCTATCTGGCTGCAGTTGCAAACGTACAATAAATCAGTGGCAATTGGCTATTTTTTTAATATGTTTGACGTTACGGGTTTGGCTTATCATATTATATACAAGCATTTGCGACCCAGCTGGTCATTTCAGACCAGCGAAGGGATATTGGTCTAGAATTGGCAGAACAATTAACAATGGAGCATTGTGGATGGAAGGACGTGTAGTAAATTAATGTAGTAAATGGCAATGCAAAAATTTAATCTATTTTATGTAAGTACGTCAAGTACTTACAAACATGAAATTTCGAACTAAAATATATATTAATTATATTTTAATCTCTTCATAGGATCCACCTTCAACGTTCGTGGTCACAAAACCAAGAGCTGCTCTTCAAACCCGTGAGCTCATAATATCGGTCATTGTGCAAGTTATGACCAAATATGATAAGTTTAGAAGAAAACACGATTTACCTCCCACATTTGCAAATATGTAATCTGTCTAATCCTCGGTGCGGAAACCAAAACCTACAATGAAAAGAATAAAAAAATGGTTTCACATAGGTGGCCTGGCGAGGCATTTTCAAACAACGAAGGGATGCAAATCTAACTCACAACGGCAGAAGAGGAATGCAAGCCACATTATTTTTAGTTAAACCCCTTCATTTAATAACGTGTTAAAGAAAATTTGAACTTAATGAATGATTTCCAAATTCACCTTTTATTTTATTATTATATTATTATTATATAAACCACATTCCCACTATTATTATATAAACAATTCGACAACTGAGCAATTTTAGGTTTCGGCGTTCAATCGAATCCTATGCATTGTAACTTATACTGTAGGTTATAGACTCACTCAGTTTCATTACTACATTTTGGTTCGTGTCTGAAATATTTATATTAAAATCAACCCAATTAACTCAAATGATATATGTGATATAAACTAAATGGGAAATTATTTTATTAGGGTATGGGGTTTAAACCAATGTCTAGACTGATTTCATTCACATTCAGCGAGAAACCACATAATGCTTAAGAAACCATGTTTAATTAATTTCAATAAAATATAACATATAACACATAAGGGTTTAAAGTCAGGTGGAAAGTCGGAAATCACAGCATCGGGTTTAAAGTCTGAAATCCCTATAGCGGGTATATTGGGGCTAGGGGAAGGTCTGGACTCTGGATTGCAGCAACTAATGGCATTACACATGTATACTCGAGAATATATTTCCATGTATTTTTATAAAGATAACCCACACATGGGCCGACATATTTACATAGAGTCTTCAATGATTTCATATAGTTTGGGCAGTAAACTATAGCATATCCAACATTATACGTTCAAATGCTTTTGCTAAGATATCATACATATTGACCGATGTATACCGTATAAACCCAACCAGAAGTTAGAAATTCTATATTAGGTATATTATACAAGGGCCCAATGCTCAAGAAAAAAAGTCAGCAGTATTGTGATATATGGAAAGTAATTGGTTTCCGAATTCTCTCATTTTCACACTGTAATTTAAGGATGAAATTATAATGTCAAGCACCAAATTTGCTGCTATGGGCGGTGGGCACGGTTATCATCAGACTTAACTCATTTTCAAAGAGTATGAGGAGATGCTAAAAATACCTGTTCCGAGTAAATTTTATTAATATGCCTTTAATGTTTGGGAGATATGTACATTAAACCTATTAGGAAAAGGGGCTACAGCCACTTTTGAAAACCTTTCAACTCACAGATGACCCTCGCTGCTTGGAGATTCCCTGTACCAAATTCCATTTATATCTTAATTCGGAGCTTTGTTATAGTATTATATAGGTTTTCGTTTAACAGCATTTTGTAGGCGTGTCAATGGTTCGATTCCACCCATCTTCTAAGTGCTAAGGAACATGTGTACAAAGCCTTATCACTATATCTAACTTTTAACTGAAGTTATCGTCTGCATGGACAGATGGACAGATAGTCACCTAGTCACCTAGTTAGGTGGAAAAAACTATCAGACTCCGTCGCAACACGTTGTATGAGTATAAAAATGCTTGACAGTAAATTTAATGCGATAATTTTAAGTCAAAAATAAATTTTTATTTAATCTTAAAAATTAATTAACCGTTATTAAAATATTTTGTCTTAATGTGTTAAGCTTAAAAGCAGTTCTAAATTAAATAAAAGCAAGCAGGGAAGGGCAAAGTTCGGATGGAACTGAACAATTATACTAAAGGCGGGGAAATATTTTCAGGGGTTGGCAAAGCTTTATATTAAAAAAGTAAGGAAGGCCTAAGATTCTAAATAACATTTTATACTCTCGCAATTTGTGAGGCCCAAAGGACGTGAAATATTTTTAGGTGTTGACAAAGCTTTTTATAAAACAAGTAAGAAAGGGCTAAGTTCGGGTGTAACCGAACATCTTATACTCTCGCAATGTGTAAGAATCAGAGGTGGGGATATGCTTTCAAGTGCTGTCATAACTTTATGTTAAAAGATGTTGGGGAAGAATTCAACATTCATTATTCAACGAAATTGCCAATGGATTGCAATCATATTTGGTATCTTATTAACTTATATTAAATGTCATGGACTCATGTAAAAAAAAAGTGAACGGGAGAAAAGGAAATAATTATATTAGGAATATGTGGCTTACCATGGTAATTACATTGACCATGGTCTAAACCGATTTCTTTCATATTTAGCGCGAAATCACATTGTGTTTAAGAATACATATACACTTAATTTCATTAAAATATCACACCTATTGACCAAAATAAACAGTTTAAAGTCAGATGGAAAGTCGGGAATTCTTACGTCCAGCATATTTGGGACAGATGAAGATCTGCCTGATCGGATGAGACTGATCACATTAACTCTTTTCATTATTCAAGTATATTAGGGACTTGTTTTCATGCAATTTTGTGAAGGTAACTCGCACAGTGACCGACATATTCGGCATAAACTCTGCTAGATTAGCGAAAATCATTATATGTAGTATATGGGAGCTGGGATAATTTGTAAACCGATTTCACACATTTTCGGCAGTAAACTATGGTATATCCGACCTTACATGTTCACTTAATTTTGCTAAGATATCTTACATATTGACCGAAATATATGGTACTTAGTCTACCCAAAGGTTGAAAATCCTTATATTAGTATAGGGGGCTAGGGGAAGTATTTACCCAAGTTTCCCCATTTCTGATACCAGAGCACACTATTATCATGGAAAGATAGGAATATAGACTGAGGTCCTAATTTTGAGTCTCTGGTGGCTTGAAAAGTTATAATCCGATTTCGTCTATTTGTACACATGAGATGGCATATCATGAAGGCACTATTTGAACAATGTTTGACTTTAATATCTTAATGTGTGCTCGATTTATCTACTTTTAAGTGAAGTGATCAGATGAAAGTTAAAATTGCGTTATATAAGAAGTAGGCGTGGTTTTTATCCATTTTCGTACATTGTCACAGCGTGGCATGAGAATGCAAGTATAATGTCATCTACCAAATTTAGTTGAAATCGGTTAGGGGTTCTTGAGATTTGGGATTTCTCCTAAAAGTGGGCGGTGCCACACCCATCGTCAAAACTTTACAAGGATTCCTATGCAACCCTTCCGTATCATATTTGCTGCAATATTTAATGTTTGTGACGTGTTCCTTCAGCGAGTTATCGCACTTTAAGTAGTCTTCAACAAAGTTTTGTATGGCAGGTGGGCGTGGTTATTATCCAATTTGACAAATTTTCTCAGTATATGAGGATATGCTATAATGATATACTATATTATTAATACTCAGTATATAAATCTATTGGGGGGCCGGGCTGTACCCACTTTTACAAAACTTTTTGCCCACAAATGCCTCACCCTACTAGGATTCTCTATACCAAATAACACGTTTATGTCTTAATTTGCTGCTTAGTTGTAGTACTTTGTCTGTTTTCGATTAATCACATTTTGTGGGCGTGGCAGATGTCCAATTACGCCCATCTGCAATAGCAACCGTCTTACGGTGACTAAGAACACGTGTACCAATTTCACCAAAATATCTTAATTTTTACTCAAGTTATCGTTTGCACGGACGAACGGACGGACGGAAGGATGGACAGACAGTCACTCGGATTTCAACTCGTCTTCTCATCCTGATTTTATATATAAATATATGTCTATATCTAACTCGTTTAATTCTAGGTGTTACAAACAAACGTTAGGTGAACAAAACTAATGTACTCTGTAGCAACATGTTACGAGAGTATAAAAATGTTGCAAAAGGATTCAACATTTAATTGGAAATCACTATATTGAGTCCCGGGGCAAATAACATTTACTTTTGGCATTGAACTGAAGTATGCTCTATAACACATTTCCACTAAATTTTATTAAAACTCAACATTTGGCAGACATATTCGACATAGAGTTCACTAGTTATTGCACATAGTATATGGGAGCTGGGGTAATTTTTGCCACTAAGCTATTTTACATATCACATATTAACCAAAATATACGGTATAAAGTTAACTGGAATTTTTAAAATTCTCCAATATATGTATATATTTGGCATCAGGACAAATTATTGTCAAACAACCTTATCTGAATTCAATTAAGATATCTCGCAGATTGACCAAAATTACAGTACAAAGTCAACCAGAATTTTGAAATTTATCATATTAGGTATAAGGGCTAGGGTTAGCATCAAAAACCGGGACCCGATAAATAGGTACATTATTACCAGATAAAGATGCACTCTGCATTTCATTAATAAATCTCACAGATTTGTTGCTTAGTTATAGAACTATAGAGACTTTCGCGTAACGGCATTTGGTTGGCGTGACAGTTTTTTGATTACACCCATCTGCTACCAACATCTTTCAAAAATCTTAATGATTAGTGAAGTTATCGCTTGCATGGATGGATAGACAATCCCCGGACAATCACTCGTATCGTGATCCAACTAATTTTGATAATATGACACATATCCATCTCGACTAGTTTTAGGTGTAACAAGCAACCGCTAGGTGAACAAATCTATTATACTCTGCTGTAACATATTGCGGGACTATAAAAATGTTGCAAATTAATTCCAAATTCATTATTTGGCGAAATTGTGAATGAATTGCAATCGTATTTGGTATCTTATTAAATTACATTATGGGTGACAGTGGTTTATACCAGCATGTAGACTCTTTTCATTCATATACGGCGCTAAACCACATTTTTTTCAGGAAACATGTCCACTTAGTTTCAGTAAAATTTCGCACATATTGACCAACTTAAAGAGTTAAGAGAGCTTAAGAGAGTAAAGTCAGCTGAAAAGGGAAAGTCGCTATACTGGGTAGTGAGGCTAGGAGAATGTATAGGCTGTTTGAGAACACAATATTAACCGATATATTTTTTTAAAGACTCCTAGAATAACAAAAATCATTATATTCAGTATACAGGAAGTTGGATGTTTCATGTACCGATTTCACCCATTTTCGTCATTAAATTCTAGCGTATCCAATATTATATGTAAGATATCTTACACATTGACCATTAGAATACGGTATAAAGCCAACCAAAAGTGTGAAGATCCTTATATTAGGTATATATGCGGGCTAGGGGAAATATTTATCCGATTTTGTTCATTTTAGGCATCACGACATCCAAAAAAGATGCTCTCTGATGCATCTTTTGAAGATGCTATTTCGTCAATATTTCTTGCAGAATAACCGATATATTCGGTAAGAGATCAGCCATAGACATTGGGGTCCACATATTCGTTAATTAGGGGCTTGAAAATTTATGGTTTGATTTCGACTATTTGACGAAAGATTCCCTATCTTGAAGACACTATTTTAAAGCTTAGTTCGGATATGTTTATTGGAAATTGTTATGTATAATGCATGTGGGCGTTAGATGTGGTTGTTGTCCGATTGCGTCCAATTTCACACTGCAGAAGGTGTAACGAAATGTTATGTGCCAAATTTGGTTGAAATTGGGCAAATAGTTCTTAAGACATAGCATTTCATTTGAGGGTGGCCGGTGCAACGCCTACTGTTCAGTTTTTACACGTATTCCTTTGAAACCCTTCCTTACCATTTTTGTACTCTCGCAACATGTTGCTACAGAGAATATTAGTTTTGTTCACCTAACGGTTGTTTGTAACACTTAAAACTAATCGAGTTAGATATAGACATTATAAATATAAAAGATCAGGATGACTAAGCGTGTTGAAATCCGGGCGACTGTCTGTCCCCCCGTCCGTCCGCCCGTAAAGCAATAACTTGAGTAAAAATTAACATATTTCGATGAAACTTGGTTCACGTGTTCTTTGTCACCATAAGAAGGCTGGTATTGCAAATCGGCGTTATCGGACATCTGCCACGGCCACAAATGCGATGAATCGAAAACCGATAAAGTGGCATAACTGAGCAGAAAATTAAGATATAAACGTGTTATTTAGTATAGAGGATCCTAGTAGGGTGGGGCATATGTGGCGAAAAATTTTGTAAAAGAGGGTATGGTCCCGCCCCCAAATATTTTTAATATGCATATTTCAGACCGTAACAGCTATATCAATCAAACTTGCTCCGAGTAAGTGCTTCCAGGATCTCCTCATACAAGCACCTTTCATACAAAAGATTTGTTGAAAACTACTAAAATTGCGTTAACTCGCTGAAGGAGCACATCAAAAACTTAAACTCTTATTGCAAAAATGATATGGAAGGGTTGTATGGGAATCCGTGTAAAATTTTAGTGATGGGCATGGCACCGCACACTTTTAGGTGAAATCTCTCATATCTCAAGAACGCCTTGACCGATTTCAACAAAATTTGGCATGTGAAATTATATTTACATTCTTATGTTACATTGTTGTCACATTGTTGTCACAATTTTTAATTCATTTGAACCTTTTACTTTAAAGTAGATAAATCGAGCATCGATTTAGATATTAGAATTAAGCTTTTCAGGAGTAGTGTTCACGATATGCGATATATGAAAATATCGGAAACTCTGCAAGATATTGTAATGAAATTACAATATATATTATATTATTATTATATATTATATATATATATTTATTATATTATAATATATTATTATATTATATATATATATTAATATATGATTATATATATATTATTTTTATCATATATAAAGTATTATGTTATATATACTTTATTGCATACATAACGGTAAATGCATAAGATATCATAATGAAATTGGATCTTTCCACGAAAATAGTGCGAATTGGTGTCAAAAATAAAAGTGTGTCCATGTGCTTAAAGTGGATGAAATTGGGTGAGCACTTCCCCCAGCCATCATGTACCTAATATAGAAATTTTCAACCTCCCGGTGGACTTTATACCATATATTTCGGTCAATATGTGAGTTAGAGTAAAGAAACTGGATGATTATCTTTCTATGATAATAGTGTGCTCTTCTGTAAAAAATGGGGAAAATCAGGCAGATACTTCCCCTAACCGCCATATAACTAATATGAGGATTTTCAACCTCCCGGTAGACTTTATACCATAATTCGTTCAATATGTAATATACCTTAGCAAAATTAGGTGAACGTGTAATATCGGATTTATGGTCAACGAATTATCCCAGTTCCCATATATTACATATAATTATTTTCGTTATTCTAGCAGACTTCATGCCGAATATGTCCGTCACTGTGTGAGTTACCCTCACAAAATTTGGTGGAAACATGTTCCCTAATATACTTGAGTATATTATATACTCAATTTTAATGAACTATGGATTAATGTAAATATATTAATGTTATGAACACATACATGTTAATATGATCAGTAGAGATCTTCCTCTATCCCAAATATGCCCGATATAAGAATTGCTGACTTCTGTTTGACTTTAAACCGTTTGTATAGGTCAATATGTATGATATTTTAGTGAAATTAAGTGGATATATTTTCTTAAACATAATGCGGCTTAGCGCTAAATATGAATGACCGATTTCTCTAGACCATGGTCTAAGCCGCTTATTCCTAATATAATGATTTCCTTTTCTCTGGTTGACTTTTTCATAAAGCATCTAATATTTTCAATTAACTTAATTTTTTGAGTTTAGGTCGCATATATATCATTTGACTTAATTTGGTAGATTTGAATATACGTATCTCGGACACGAAGCAAAATATTGCAATGAAAGTACGTGGGTCTATATCTTGTAATACAAGTTAATAAGATACCAAATATGATTGCAATCCATTGACAATTTCGTTGCACCTGAAAGCATTTCTCGCCTTTCACCTTAATACATTGCGATAGCATAAAATGTTCGGTTAGACCGGAACTTCGCCTTTACTTACTTGTTACTGTTAAATTTAATGCGTATGTTATTATGTAATTTTATGCATTTTGCCTATGTCTAAGGAGGTTCTAGACTGATGTTCCCTTGGCCGGTTTAATTGCTATAGCCTTAGTAGTTTTGAAAGATACGCAAATTAGAACTTTTTGGCGTCAAGGCCACACACGATTAAAAAGCTTTAAACCACAGATTCCCTTCCCTACTGCGATTCCCTGTACCAAATTACAGTTTTGTATTGCTATTTGTGGCTTCGTTATAATATTTTATAGTTTCCACTTAACGGTATTTTATGGGGTATTTCGCCCAGCTACTATATTAACATTTTCATAATGCCAAGGAATACGTGTACCAAATTTGATCAAGATATCTAAATTTTTGCTCAAGTTATCGCTTGCACGAACGGACGGACTGACAGATAGACATCTGGAATCCAACTCGTCTCGTCATCCTGATCATTTCGTTATACATAACTCTATATCTGTATCGATTGGTTTTAGGTGTTAAGTGCCGTAACCGTTAAGTGAACAAAACTTGTATACTCTGTGTAACATATCGTGAGAGTATAATTAAATATACCAGTAATAACTTACCTTGAATATCTGCGTTTAAGTCTCGCTCACAAAAATTTGGCGATCTTTGGTAATAAAATAATGATGTCAAAAGGGAACTGGCAAGCCTTTTTTCATTTTTTTCAATCTTAATTTTGCGAACTGGCCGATCATTTCTTTCTCGGTCACCAACTTGTTCAAGTTTTATGGCAGAATTTTGTTTTTTAGTTCGTGATCTCTTTAGTACGATTATCGGTTCCCCATTTCCCAAGTTCGATTGGTCCACTAATATAGCCCGCCGAAACTGATGCTTAAGCAATTTACCTACTATGTGAAAATTAGGCGCAGATTTCCAGCAAGTTTTTAACTGGCAACTACCGGACATTCCATGACATTTACATCGTAGCTCCATGTGGTTGGAAACAGCCTGAAAGTTAATTTTCAATTTCATTAAGTCAAGGATGGGCAATGTTGCATATACGAAATAACCATAAAATAAAAAAAGGATTCTGGAACACAAAGCCTTGTGTAAGATTTTATTGGATATGACTATATCAACTACATATATGTATATACACCGCATATTATAATAATTGTGATCACATTAACAAATATATATGATAAACAAATTGCAGCAATCGTCGCAGATTTATTGAATTATAAACGAGTGAAATATTTCGAGGTATTGCAAACATTTATTATAAATAATGTTGCGCTTGAATTCTGCATTCGTTTATTGGAAAACTTATCCCCGCGTGCCCTTTTCGTTTCCTTATAATAGTCGAAATTTCATCTAAAAAGTTAAACGGGTTAACACTAATTATGGTAGTAGATTCTTCTTATTATTGCAGGCTTGATATGTAGGTTTCTAAATCAATCCTTACTGTCTAACTGGCGTTTACCTCTATTTTTGGCATCAAAGCTCATTAGCCTAATGTAACATTCTCTCTTCCCTTGATTAATGTATCACACTCATTAACCAATACGTGATGTACAAATTTATGCACTGATTTCGTTTATGTTTAGATCACAGTTCAAAGGTAAATGAGCAGACTGTATTCTAATAAAGATTTCTTGGAAAACAATCGCCGAAGAAAAAGAAGTATTCGTCAACGAATATGTATCAAAATTTCACCAACTTTCCTTCGGGATAGGCACAATTTGTCGTACGACCACGACTGTCAAACTGATTTCTGACCGATTTGTAAGGCCATACATTGCGATCTATATTAAGTCTTTTACAAGATGTTGCATTCAAGGTTGTAGCAAAGCATTAGCTAATGGATTTGAATGATTCGGAAGTTTAAGTTCATATCTTTTCCTGCTGTCTCAACCTCTTTTTTTACCATAAGAATACCAAAGTTTTCGTGATAACTTTAGTGAGAATATTATATTTTGATAAAACTTGGTACACATATTCCCTGACCATTACCATTACTACAGTCACAACATACCCTTAATTGAAAACATATAAAATGATATAACTAAGTCACAAATCATGCTCAAATCTACCTCTAGCATTTAATGATACAGTCTGGAAATCGGTCAAATCGGATAATAACCACAAAAATGCCGAATTCCACACAGACGTTCCCAGATATAAAAACATACAACTGTTATGTTGAAATCTAATAAAAGTGCGATAACTGTCTAACGAAGAAGCTTTAAATTGAACCATAATGAATTTTATAAAAATCAATTTGAACTAAATTTGATACTACAAGCACAATTGTATGTTCTTTCAAATTCTTTCACTTAACAATAGATAAATTAAGCGTAAATGAAAGCTACTTTCTTGAGGATTGTTATCTTGTCGCGGTGAGGGAGAAATGTGTAAGTGTGATGATACTGAGAGCGATGTCGACGGTACCTTAACTATTGGCAGGGCCTTCTAAGCCGGCAAGGTCGAAGGTGAGCGCCAAAGCTAAAACAATCCTTCTCCGAGGGAGGACTTAGCGTCTGTTTCACATGATAGTGACAGTTACAGCGGGCGTCTGTCTTCGAGCAAACGGCTCGCGTTATAAATTTTATTATTTTTATTGCACGTTCGTAGCCAAAGGTAGCAGCCTTACTAACGAACTCTGGCTAATCACCCGCCTTTCTGATGATACTTAATTACTGAAACCAAAAAGAAAATAAAGAAGAAACAACCGAAAACAACGTTGACGACCATATTTAGCTTGAAACAGGTTACCCGAATTGGATACTGGAAGGTTCAGACGCTAAATGATACCGGTTAACTGGCATATTATATATTTCGATATTTTGGGTTTTAGTATTCAATATATTGGGTATTATCGAATGTAGGTGGTACAGGTTTGGTGAACATATGGTTTCAAGTGGCAAAAAATTCATCTAGTCAGTCTAGTCTAGTTAGTTTATTGAAGAACAAACTGGCATCTTGTGCACTAAAAGAATGGAAGCCAAAATCATCACGACTTCTGCTGGTCAGCTTCAAATCCCGTGAGCGGAATGTCACCGTAATCGAAGCCTACACGTCAACCGAAGTTAGTGACGATGATAAAAAGCGAGATTTTTATAGTCATCTTGGAGAAATTTTTGCAACCATTAAAAAACAAGATGCAATTGTATTAATGGGCGATTTTAATGTGGAAGTAACGATTAAGTATGGAATCGGCAACATGAACGAGAACGGTGGATTGCTAGTGGACTTTTTCAACAACAACAAGCTCGTAATTGGCAGTTCATTATCTCATCATAAATGTCGGTATAAAACAACCTGGTGCTCACCAAATAACTGTACAGAAAACTAAATTGACGACCTGTGTATCAGCTAAACTTGGCGCAGATGCCTTTAAGACGTTCGCACTTTAGAAGCTCATGTGAAAAATGACTATCGTCTGGCTAGAATGGCTATCGTCACTGCCAAAAATTAATCTACAAATAGAGTGCTTTAACACCGACGCGTCGAAAGATTGCAATGCAATTGCAATGCAAGTGAATCAATGCTGAACCCGAAGCAAAAGAGGAAACAATCCTGATTTAACGAAGCTAGAATCAATATCATAGACCACACAAGCTAAGTCAAGGCTCTCAGAAACAGTGAACGTACAGCCTTTTCAAAATCATGTATGACAGCCAATACAGATCGCCGAATACAGAGTACAGAATACAGAAGTTAAGCAGTCTTGTTGCGCTGATAATCGAAACCTTTTCAACAGAAAAGCGTGCGAAGCAGGAAATGAGGCACGTAAGAACAACCTACTTGAATTATACAAATTGAGCCGTCAACTCACTTCAAAATATGGCTGCTCCAATCACCCAATTAAAGATGAGAATGGTGTTTTAATTACAATGGATCGAGACTAAATGGCTAGATGGTTTAGACATTTTTCGGTAGTTAAATATTAAAGGGCCAACATTAACATCTGTCAGCCATTGCGCATCAATATCATCTTCTTCGCTCAACGTGGAAGAAATAGAAGCTGCTATTAAACAACTCAAACCAGAAAAAGTCTCAGATGGTGTTCGATCCCTCCCGAAGCTCTTAAAGATGACCCTGGAGTCTCCGCACGTCACTTCGCTCCTCTTTCTGAAGCAATTTGGCGCGAAGAACAACTAACGGACGAATGGTTAACAGGCATACTGGTGTAGCTTGCTAAAAAAGGCGATCTATCCGTATGTAAAAACTAGGGAGGGATCACATTGATCAGCATGCAATCAAAAAACCTCACCAAACTTCTTCTAAACCGAATACAGGCACATATTGAAAGTTCGCTGAGAAAGCAACAAACAGATTTTTGTAAAACGAGATTGTGTTCCGATCATATTGTCACAATCCGCGTTATACTGGAACAAAAAAGCAGCAACAGCACAGTATTTGATAGTATAGAACACACTATTCCATAAAGAACCATAAACATCATCAAAAGCTTAGTACGTTGGCTTTGAATGCAAATTCTTACACTACAAACAGCATCACACACAATTTATCCAAAAACTAGCGCAAAGCAGAGTTGTCTTATGTCACCGCTGATCTTTCTCATTGGTTTGGACGATGCACTGAATAAGGTCTTAGTGGACAAGCACGGTGTGCCTTAGAATTTTCTGGAATATCTCGAAGAACTTACGAATGATATTGCTCCCACAAGGATCCCGAAATTACGCACGCTCGAAAACTTCCTAGCGACGTATGGTAGATGCTGACTTGAAAGACTCTCATACTAACTGGAATAGTCCATCGCAACTAGCGACAAATCGGAACGAATTAACAACTTTCATTTCGAACTTACGGTCTAACCGGAGATAAAGGATATTAAAAGGATAATATATAATTAACTGGAGACATCGAAATAGACCTTTGCACAAATATTGCTTTTAAAATGTGTGACCTCTCATTTAAAATTGTAATCGAAATCGGACTATAACTTTTCAAGCTAACATGTTATAAAATTGAGGACTTCTGTGCTTATGATTGCCGTTAAAATTTCTTAATGAAATAAAGTGATTATCTTTTACTGATAATAATGTATTGAGTTAAAAATGGATGCGATCGGTTGAGTAATTCAGAAATACATTATTTTATTATATCTATAGTTTTATATTTATAGCTTTTATTATATATTGGTCAACGTGTAAAATATCTGAACAAAATTAAGGGAACATATCATTTTGGATAAATTGTAGTTTGTAGTCATAAAAGGGTGAATTTGTTCATGGATTACAACATCCCCATATACTACTTATAATCAATTTTGTTACTCTAGCTCATTTTTGCCGAAAATTTGGTGGAAATATTTTCTCTCCTTTTTTTTAGATTCGAAAGTAAAGGAAATCAGTTTAGACCTTACTCTAACCCTAATATAACCACCACAGTGATTTGCCACATTTGATTTGTGAAAATATCGACCAGATATTTTAATGAAGTTAAGCAGACATGTTTTCTTAACAAAAATTTTGACAGGCTACAAGTTATAAGATATTCGTCCATCTTTTTATACTCTCGCTACATGTTGCTACAGAGTACATTAGTATTGTTCACTTAACTGTGGTGGTGTCAAAAAAGGGGAAAATCGGGTAATACTTCCCCTAGTCCCCATATACCTAATACAAGGATTTTCAACCTTCCCGTAGACTTTATACCATATATAACGTTCAATATATGAGTTATCTCTTTAGAATTCAGAGAGCCTCTCTCTCTGATAATAGTTTGTCCATGTGCTTAAAATGGATAAAATCGGATAAGCACTTCCCCTAGCCCCCATATACCTAATACATTGATTTTCAACCTCTCAGTAGGCTTTATACCATATATTACGCTCAATTTGTAAGATATCTTAAAAAAATTAAATGAACGTGTAATATTGGATTTACCATAGTTTACTGGCAAAAATGTGTGAAATCGGTCTACGAATTATCTCACCACCTATATACTACATATGATGATTTTTGCTATTCTAGCAGACTTTGTGCCGAATATGTCGGTCACTGTGTGAGTTACCTTCACAAAATCGGGTGCAAACATGTTCCCTAATATACCTAAATAATGATAAAAGTTAATGTGATCGGTGCAGATCTTCCCCTATCCCAAAAATTTCCGATATAAGAATTCCAGACTTTCCATCTGACTTTTATGTTGGGCAATTGTGTGATATTTTAATGAAATTAAGTGGATATGTTTTCTTAAACACAATGTGATTTCGTGCTAGGTACGAAAGAAATCGGTCTAGATCACAGTCTAAGCCGCTTATTTCTAATATAATGACCTCATTTTCTCTGGTTGACTTTTTCCTCATGACTATTTGGTTGACTTTATATCGCATATATCACTTTTGAGCTAATTTGATAGATTTTAATATAACTATCTCGGACACGAAGCAAAATGTAGTAATGAAACTAAGTGAGTCTATGTAATGTATGTATATGTAATATAAGTTGTAAAGATACCAAATGTGACGTAAGCTATTAACGGTTTCATCGAATAATGAATTTTGAATTCATTTGCAAAATTTCCCAAAATGAAGTATGTTTTCCTGTTCGAAAAGTTCTAGAGCTATAGTGAAGGTTTTTAATAGAATGGGCTAATTATTTCCTTAAGAAAAATATATTTATCAAAGTCGAAATTTTAGGACTTTGGAGGAGGTTATGCTACTAACAAAGGCTACATATACCACATAAGAGTACTGCTTATCAAATTGCATTCTGGTTTGTTCCTACATACATATTACATCACAAAGCAATAATTATGTACAAACAAGATCAAAATTACCGTCAAAATCCGAGGCCGATAGAAAACTGTCCTTAACTGAATGTAAAAGTACATATTTTCTAACGGGTGAACATTTTATTATAAAACAAATAAGAATTATGAAAATTTATTGATCAGACACCATACTTATTTTCTGTAAGAAATAAATTGCTCCTTTCTTTAGCTTTAGAAAAAATTCTAACAGTTTATTTTCTTAAACATAAATTTGAAAATTTGAACTTGCGGTTAGCTTTATATACAGACACTTGATAGAGTTCTTTAATCACTCCAGAAAGTTAATATATATTTATGGTATTTAAACAGTCCTCATTTCCAGTTCCACCGGTGTAAGAACAAATATGTGTGTAACCAACGAAAAATAATAATCGTTTTTACTTTATTACAATACTTACGATCCGTCCAGCATTATTATTATGCAGGTTTATTTTTGATTGGACGTCCCCAGCCTTCTCACGACAATCCGAGAATAGCTTAGAGAACTCAACACCAAAGTCCATATTATGAGAACATCCTCCCCATTTCCAACGGCTGGTAATTTTCGCCCGTTCATACTTTTTCTCCTCTTCAGGTGTTAGTATTTGGTTTATTTCTAAGTATTGGAGAAAGAGCTTTTTCTCCTTATCAAGGCTCCTTCTAAGATTTTTATTTAGCGTCTTCCGATTAATTGAAGGATCACAACCGCAAGACACCAGACGGCCTTGACTGCAGGCTCGAGCAACATTATGAGCTACACCAGCAGCCGAGATGGCAAACACAAATGCACTTTCCCTGTACCCTGTGAAAATAAATTTTTAAATAGTCTGAAAGCTTTTATTGTGATATATGTATACGTATTTAAATTTGGAAAAAGCAATATTTCGAAATATAAAGATATTTCGCCTTTAAAATAAGATAAAGTAACCACGCTAAGTGAGCATATGACCCATAATGTTAGCGAATAATATAAGAACTGTGATTATAGTCGATTCACTGACTTTCATTATAAAGTTTTGCAGTTATCGCGAACTCTTTCCACGCCCTCTATTATTAACAAGTAAAGAAGGGCTAAGTTCGTGTGTAAACGAACATTTTATATTCTTGCAAGGATCAAAGTCGGGACAATTTTTTCAGATAATGGTAAAACTTTAAAATAAAAACTGTTGCAAATCAAATCAACTAACAAAATATTAAAATTAATCTAACTGACACATATCGCTATTTTATTATATTATATAAAAAAGTCAACCAGAGGGACGTAAATCATTTTATTTAAGCTATAGCGTTTAGACCATGATGTAGACCAATTTCCCATTCCCATTCAGCGCTACGGTCAAGGAAACACTAAACTTCTGCAATATACCCCACATCTTGTCTTATAAAAACGGTTAAAAGTCGGCTGGAAAGTCGAAAGTCACAATATTGAGTATATTGTGGCTAGGCGAAGGTGTGAGCAGGTATCATTTATTTTTGGCATTAAACTAAATATACTAGAGAATGTATTTCCACAATTTGATCTGCATATTCCGATGACCTACGAATTAATTGAATTGCAATACGATATCTCGCAATTTGAACGATACTTCGGTATAAAGTAAATCGTATATTCAGAAATCTTTATATTAGGTGTATGGAAGCTAACGGCAGTATTGAAACGATTTTACCAATTTTTGACGCGAAGGCATATTATCACAAGACAAAAGCGCTTTCTGAATTTCATTAAAATATCATACAGATGGACCAACGTTTTTGGTAAAAAGTCCGTCAGATTCACTGAGGCCCAAATATCTGATGTTTTAGGTTTGAAAGGAGGAATTTTATTTTTTGGCAGGAAGTAGTATACCTTGGGGCACCATTTGTGGAAAGTTTTATTTCGACATTTTCATTGCTAATTGATTTATATACTGTAAAGTAAAAGAATAAGATGGAATCCAAAATTGTGTTATATGGAAAGTAGGTGTGGTTGTAGTCTAATTTCGCCCTTTTTCGTACTGTAATATAAGGATAACAAAGTAGTGCTGCGCGCTAAACTTTATCGAAATTGTGTTAGTCGTTCTTGAGACAAGGGATTTTATAGAAAAGTGGGTGGTGCTACGCCCGTTGTCCTATTATTACATCGATTCTTATGCATCCCTTCCGTACAATCTTTACTGCAACACTCATTTCTTCAGCGAGTCAACGCACATTTAATAGTTATCAACATAAACTTTCTGCGCTAGGTGGACGTGGTTATGATTCGATTTAATTTTTTTGCCCAGTGTATGAGGAGGTGTTACAAAGGCTTGTTAGGAGCCAGCTTGGTTGATATGCCTTTAGTGGTTTGTGAGATATGTACATTAAATTTTTAGGGACGGGGCCATGACTACTATTTATATTTTTAACTACAGATCCCCCTCCCTACTGCGATTCTCTGCACAAAATTACAGGTTCGTGTCTTAATTTAGTGCTTAGTTATAGAACTTTATATATTTTTTATTAACGGAATACTACGCCCACCCGATTACGCCCACTTGCAATACCAACCGTCTTCTGATGATGAACAAGTGTACCAAGTAGTAAGTGCAAGTACCAAAAGATATTTTAATTGTGCTTAAGTTATCGATTGCAGAGAAGAACGGACGGTCAAATCATTCTGATTAAATCAATTGTGATCATTTTGATATATACAAGGTGTGTTCAAAAAATAATGGGGTTTTTCGTTTTTTGAAGAATCTATTTATTCATTCGTCTACATTAATGTTGTCGCAAATTCTATTTTGAGATAGCCTTTAGCTCTTTCAGCGATGCCCTTTTAATGTCATCTATACTTGTAAAACAACGCCGCTTTAAGATACTCTTTATTTCTGGAAATAGGAAAAAGACACACGGAGCCATATCTGGCGAATATCGAGGCTGGGTCATCGTTAGAGTATTGTTTTTGACCAAGAATTTATGAACAAGCAACGAAGTGTGAGCAGCTGCATTATCTTGGTGCAAAAGCCATGAATTGTTTTTCCACAAATCCGGTATTTTTTTCGGATTGCTTCACACAAACGGCGTTGAACTTGTATATTAGTACCTTACTGGCCGTTTGGCCTTGAGGCAAAAATTCATGATGCACTATGCCATTTTTCATGCTTTATGCTACATTTTAAAATCCCCGTATATTTTGAACACACCACGTATATCGAGTCTATCTCGATTAGTTTTAGATGCTACAAACAACCGTTAGGTGAACGAAACTATTATACTTTTTTGGAACATGTTGCGAGAGTATAAAATTCATTTAAATAGTGCCCCGTCTAATGCTTTACCCATAGACGAAAACCTATAAAATGCCATAACTAAGCTAAATAATTAGGATATAAGACTGGAATTTGGTACATGGAATAACAATAGGTATGTATATCAGGTGTATATGTACGTAGTATGTTGAAAATTTTTAAAAAGTGGATGTGGCACCGCCCCTAATGAGTTTTGTTCACATATCTGCCAAACCGCTAAAGCTATATCAATCAAACTTTTTCAAAATAAGCTCTTCTAGCACCTCCTCTTACGCTGGGAAAATTAGTGAAATCCGATGGTAACTATGCTCACCTCCCATACAAAGTTTATGTTGAAAACTACTAAAAGTGCGTTAACTCGCTGGAAAAACACGTCTGATGTATTATTTTTCACAGCCCATATGGTACTTAAGGGCTTCAAAGGAATCTTCAAAGGAATCGGTATAAAAATTGGACAATGAGCATGGCACCATCCATCTTTAGGTTAAATCCTATATATTGTATCCTATCTATCCTATTATATGCTCGTCAGTATGAAGGTATCTCAACAATATTTAGTGATAATCGGTGTTTACATTCTCTAAACCTTCATAAGCCTAGTATGATAGTTCAGAATTTTATGTGGTATTGAGCATATTAATCAAAGTTAGTGAGCGTGATAAACTGAGCGATTGACTTGACATGTATGTAACGGACAAGATGTAAAACATATCTAAGCCTGCTACGTTTTGTGTAGAGCAAATATTTCTTTTTGTAGGGCATATATTTTAAAGTATTAGTTGTGCAGTATCAAAAGTATTAAAGTGCTGCACTAAGATATGATAATAGACAAACGACGACTCCGCCCGCTTAAATGGTACAGTAAATTATTTCAGGTTTACGACAAATTTTGATGTGAAGGACAAGATTTGAACTGTAACCTCAACAAAATTACATTTTAAGTACTTCATATCAGTATACTATGTAAATAGATAGATATACACGTACAAGGTTATTTTGTGGTTTTTACGAAAAAGCGGGATTTACCCACCGTCGCTCGTAGCTCATGAAAGGTTTAAGTATTAAGGCAGATATTTATATAATAAAATATGCATACATATATATATAATTGTATGTATACAGCAGATGTTCACTTAATTTAGCAGACCTTTCAGATTTTTGCCGTAGGAAATCCTTATTATTTTAGATTAAGAGAAAAGAGAAAATTAAAGAAATGAATAATTTCTTGAAATACATTTACTTAGAAAATATTACGTATTACAATATTGAAACCGTTATTTAACCCGTAGTTTAATTATATTTTGCGTATACGGTAAACGTTCTACCTAAATGAGTTTCCATAAGTAGACATTTACGGTACGTAAATTCCCAATGCTTTAGAAAACACTAAACAAAAGAAATTTACGGAAGGGTTTTCCGAGCAAATAATTTCACCACAATTAAATAAAAAAATATGTGTTACTAAATATATCTTACTATGCTAATGCATATAGATATAAATATATATATATGATATAAACAAAAATACGTATATTGTGTGTACAAATATATACCATAAATATGAGTACACTATGTGTATTAACTTTATTCTAACAAATAAATTTTTAATTTAAAATAATATATAATAACTTACTATATATATTGTGTTTAGAATATCACCATCATACTGACGGACACTTAAAATTGTAAATCGTGAAAACAATTATTTTAACTATTTTGATACTGTACTCTAAAAGCAGAGCAGAACACAGCCGGACGAACGATTATTATTATTTTAACTGTTTTCGCAAGATGTTTATTATTAATTAATTATGCCTAGGTTAAGTAAAAGATATTTTCTAATAAATCATCTTGAGAAAAGAAGATGTATGTAAATTCTTCGGGCAAATTCAATCACAAAATACTGAAAAAATACGCACAAAATACCCCTGTTCGAGCAAAATGTCAGTACAGTTGAACATAGGACAAGGCGGGAAAATCCTTAAAATCGCACTGAATGGACAAGTAGAAATACTCGAGGACATATATGGCGGCGCGAAAATCCAGTGGTACGGTCTGTTGAACAAAGTGTAAATAGAGTTCAACATAGGACTTGGCGAGAAAATCCTCAAATTCATTCTGAAGAGAAAAGTGGAAGACGATATAGAGAAACAGAAAGTCGACATCTTACCAGTAAGGGAGCAAGGGAAGAAATTTTGAACTAGAGGCTTCGTCGCTGAAGTCAGATCCACCTTCATGGAGACATGTTGGTCAATAGGCAAATTGAAAACGAAAGGCAAATTAACTGGGAAGGAAAAAAAGGATTATATTAACGAGAAAAAATAATGTTATAAAAACTGATTAAAGTGGCAAATTAACAGATTTCAGAAACTTTTATTTTGAAAATATAAAGAAGAGTCTTCCCGAAATTTGCATTTGCTGTGGGTGCTTATCGTCTTCACACTAAGTACAGAAGTTAAATTTCGAAACTATTGCTTAAGGTCACTCGAGTGGTGCATCAGCCTTCTTGTATAGTTCTAAAGTTCTTGATGTTTGTAATATCTAAAACTAATCGAATTAGATATCCGAAGTGAACTCCGAGTGACTATTTGTCCGTCCCTGCAAGCGATACCTTGAGTAAAATTTAAGATATCGTGATGAAACTTTATATATGTATTCTTTGTCACCATAAGAAGGCTGGTGTTGCAGACGGGCGTCATCGGATATCTGCCACGCCCACAAATGCCATTAATCGAAAACCGATAAAGTGCCATAACTGAGCAGAAAATTAAGATATAAACGTGTTATTTAGTACAGAGGATCCTAGTAGGGTGGGGCATCATTGGGCAGAAAATTTGCTTTGGCGCTATGCTGGCAAAAGTAGTGAAATCGGACAATAACCACGTCCATCTCCCATGCAAAGGTTATGTTGAAAACTAATAAAAGTGCGTTAACTCGATGAAGGAATACGTCAGCAACATTAAATCTTACAGCAGATATGGCACGGAAATGCTGCATAGGAATCCGTGTAAATTTTGGACTATGGGATTGGCACCCCGTAACCAATTTTAACCAAATTTGGTATGTAATATTATATTTGAATTGTTATGTCGCGTTGTAAAAATGGGCGAAATCAGATAAAAGCTTTACTTAAAAAACCCCGCCGAATTCCCGATTTTCCAGCTCCAAACGTTTGTGTTGGACAATGTGTATGATATTTTAAAGAAATTAAGTGGATATGTTTTTTTGAATATAACGTGGTTTCGTGCTAAATATGAATGAAACCGATTTAGACCGTGGTCTAACCCCCATATCCCTGATATAATGATTTCCATTTCTCTGGTTGTTTTACTCCTTATATGCCAAATATATTTAATAAAGCCACTTTGGTTGAGTTTATTTTTCATATTTCTCATTTATATGATAGATATGGTAGATTTTACTATAAATATATAGAACCCGAAGCAAAATATGGTAATGAAAGTACGTGAGTCTATGACCTGTAATATGAGTTAATAAGATACCAAATATGATTGTAATTCTTTAACGGTTTCGTCGAATAATGAATGTTGAATAGCGCAACGTTTTGTAGAATAAGGTTTTTCCAGCACCTTAAATTTTTCCCTATGCTTTGATCCTTGCATACTGCGAGAGCATAAAATGTTCGGTTACACTCGAACTTAGCCCTTCCTTGCTTGTTTTTAAATTTAATTTTAGGTTTTTTTATTTTTTTCTTTACCATTACAATATATATTAATTATTTAATTACTTACAGTTAGTAATTTTATTTTTATTATATTTTGCTTTTATAATCATGATTTGCAATTTTCCAAACTGTAATATTAAAGGCGAGTCTGACCGCTTTCTTTCATGTTGGTTTTATGATAGGCTTGCCAGTATTAAATCTGCTGGACTGACAGGCGAAAAACTTAGATTCTATTAATGATGGTAAGAGATTGCTTAGGTCTTGTTTAAATTGTAGATCGATTGAAATCGAACTATTTATTCAATCAAACTTTCTTCACCGTGCCCTCAAAGTGAGAAGCCTACTACGTCTAAAGAGCTTACTTTATCTAAATTCTACCTAAAGGTATTACGAATCAAAACATTCAGGTTCCCACCTTAAATACTCACTTGGTTCTTTTATAAGTTTGGTTGTAATACCACCTACAAAGTCGTTAATTATTTCCAGAATCGCCAAGGACTCCTCGGTTGATGACACAAATTTTTACATTTCATCAAAGTTGAAAATTGATGATATCAAAATTCAAGAGTTCATATTTAATTATGAGAGAAAGTTTCAAATGCTTCTTTAAAACGCATTCTGGCCATTCGATGCATTTGTACGTGACTTTAAGTATAAACGTAAACTGACTAAAGCATGTGTCGCTAAAATACCTAAAAAGGCCGCTGCAATAAAAAAACTTGTTGATGCAAATTTGATAAATATTTATTATCAAAATGTTAGAGGTTTTAATATAAAATTAACTGAATGTATTTAAACAGTACTAAATTTAATTTTAACGTCATTGCTCTTACGGAAAAATGGCTAAAGCCCCATATTTTTAATAATAAGATATTATGCAGGGGGTTTTAGATATTCAGATGTGATCGAATGAACAGAATCGGTGGAGATATTCTATTTGCAGTTCACTTTTCTATTTCATCAGAAGAAGTCCTTGTGGATAATGCGGACTCATTTGGATTTATATACATCAGAATTTATATTAACAGTTAATATATTTATCTAAATTATCATATCTACCTCCCCAAACGGACAAGCAGCATGCTTCTTTTATAAATAGTGTTATTTCAGTAGTAAATAATTCTGATTCCATAATTGTTCTGGGTGATTTTAATTTACCATACGTCTCATGGAAAGTTATCGATGATTGCATTATACCGTTATGCACTCGGTTACACTTCAATGAGATTTTAGAAAAAATTTTTGAGTTGAGCCTTAACCAAATTTATTTAATTCCGAAAAAATTCGGCAAGCGGTATTGCGCAACAGTATGATGATCTAAACAACAAATTTTATAATAATTACACTAATAAGGTAAAAAATATTATTGTACGTAATCCAAATTTGTTTCATGTTTTCGTTAGTTCCAAAAGCAGGATTTTTAAATTTCCGTCCGCAATGAAATACAAATCTATTATGTCATGTAACAATCACATTATTTCCAAAATGTTTGCCGAATTTTTTTAGTCAAATTACTGTACAAATTCTCCTAAAAATTTTCCATCAGTATGAATTCCGTCCGATTACTTCAATCAACGCACCAACTATTTCCGAAGAAAATGTCTTATTTCACTTACTTTGATATGATACCATCATGGTTCCTTAAAAATTGTACCAAGTATATCTGCTTGCCATTGACAAAAATATTTAATTTATCTCTTAAATAATGTATATTTCCTTCAATATGCAAACAGTCGTTTATAATCCCTTTGCATAAGAGTGGTTTTAGGTCATCCATTGAAAACTGTAGGGGAATTGCAAAAATGTCGGCAAAACCTGAACTTTTTGAAGCAATTATCAAACATCAAATAACTTTTTCGGTTGCTTCATTGAATTAATGTTCTCAGCACGGATTTCGTAAAGGGAAATCTACACTAACAAAATAAGCTTGAATTTGTGGACCATGTATCAGAGGGTTTTAGAGAGAATAAGCATATCGATGTTATATTCACTGATTTTAGCAAAGCTTTGGATAAAGTAGATCATGCAATTCTCGTGCAAAAGCTTGATCTTCTTGGTTTTCAACCAAGATTTCTTCAATCTCAATGATCCAACACAACGAGTGACATTTAATGATACTCTTTCGGTTTCAACCAATGTCCCTTCAGGTGTTCCATAAGGTAGTCTTCTTGGTCCGTCTCTGTTCTTGTTA
Organism: Bactrocera minax; assembly: GCA_021498325.1. Classification (NCBI taxonomy): domain Eukaryota; kingdom Metazoa; phylum Arthropoda; class Insecta; order Diptera; family Tephritidae; genus Bactrocera; species Bactrocera minax. Next base: position 270,596 of record JAKEEE010000055.1, on the reverse strand, counting down.
TTTATTAATGACATTTCTTCTGTAATACAATATTCAAAATTTGTATTATATGTCGACGATGTAAAGCTTTTTAAATCATATACTTCAATAGATGAAAGGCGTCTGTTGCAAACAGACTTAAATAATTTCGTTACTTGGTGTGCCAACTAATCCACTTAATCACATTTTTTAAATGCAAGACGATGTGTTTTTCCCGTAGCTCTGTGTTTACCTCTCCCTTTGTAATAAAAATCGATAGTCTGCGACAAGTATTTTACTTTTTTGATTTGGGAGTTACTGTGGAGCCCAAACTGAATTTTAGTCTTCATGTTAATACAATGGTTTTCAAAACTAAAGGTGTTCTCAGTTTTGTTAAAAGATAGTCTCAAGAATTTAAAGATGTGTATGTTACTAAAACTCTTTCTACCACTTTGATTAGGCTTTTATTAGACTATGTCTCTATGATATGGAACCCTACTTACGAAATCCATTCTGACAAATTAGAGTCCGTTCAAAAACAATTTTTACTTTTTGCATTAGCGTATTTCTGATGGGATTCTAGATTATGTCTTCCTCCATACACTAGTCGTTTAAAACATAAATCTTCCTACACTCCTAGCCCTAGGGAAATGCTTGGCAAAATATTCTTAGTGGAACTCACGAATGGATCAGTTTGTAGTTCTTTTCTCTTGTCTGAAGTTAATTTTAATACCCCGGTTCGCTTATCCAGGCAGTACAGACCTCTACCGTTAAAATCATCTAGATAAAATTTTTAACTAAATGTGAAGCATATGTAATGATTTTGTTTCATTTGATTTATTTGATTTATCTATGCTCATTTGATATATAATATAATGCTCATTTGATTTATCAGACTCTTTTAGCATTAAAAAACATTATTATTTTCACTTAATAAATAAGATCATATAAAATTTATCGCATTATTTTATTGTATTATTTAGTTATTCTTAAATCTTTGGTGTTGCTTTTTTATTTCTGTAGCTGAACATTTTTAGATCTCGACCTTTAAAAAACTCTTTTTCCTTTCATGACTCGGCTATTTTCGTACATATGCGGAGAACGCCCCTCGCGACGGTTGGGCGGGTGGAGGGTAATCGTTGGGTTTATTATTTATTTAAAATAGGCTAGACTTTTCTAAAATACCAGATTCTTTAAAAGATTTACCCCAATTGAAAAAAGGATATCAATGTGTAGATTGCGTTTTATGACCATTCGTTCTTTGGGGTATCAAGGGCAGAATTTGCTGAAAGGTGTTGTTGTTAATATTAATTTCCATTGACAATATTGTGACATCTCTACCGAGGTCTTTTGATGAGACTCATGTGATACAAATTCACTTAAGAAGGCATTTAGAATACAATAATGATTATATGAGTGATCCGCTATGATTATGAGACTTTGTGATTCTTAGTAAACACCCCTCACTATCGTGAGGATAATATATGTACATATTAATGAGAACTGGATTTTAGGATTTAGGATTTAGTAACCAAGAAGAAATTCCTTTTGTTGGACCTGCCGAAAATGCTGGATTGGTTCAATCTCTCTATGCGAAACAGGTTTCCTATAATAATCTCCATATCTCTCAGGTAATAATATTCCCATTGAACCGGCATCTGCAGAGTTGAATCCAGGTGGTCAAGAGACCCTTTTCGACAATCTTTCTGTAGAAAACTTGGACTATAACCGTTTAGTTGTAGGGCCAGGGAAAGAGCGCGCCCAATTGACATAATTCAGAATATTTGGGAACATTGGGAACAACATACGTTGAAACGAACATGCTCTAAAACATATATTAAAATGGTACGTTTTGAAATTCGGCGTTTTGAGCGGAGAGCGTGTACCATTTCAAAGTTATTCTATGATAAAAAAAAATTAGAATTGCTGCAAATTAAGAATATTACATCTATTTATCTTCGAATGTTTTCAAGTCGCAATCGAGTTATGGTCAAAAATCTATTAAACGAAAACTTTCGTCAAAACTTGATACAAAAGGATGATGATTACAAGGTTTTAAAAGGTATATCATATATATAAAAGGTTATATCCTCTCCTGGCGCACTTGGAAGCTGAGAAAAAAAGGCTATTGTAATGATTCGCCTATTTGTACTTCCAACCTTCTTCAAAACTGTTGGTTTCTGAATGTCAATGGATTAAGCATTTGGTCATTCTGTTTGAAAACGTTCGGTCTAAAGGTATTTCGAAATAGGAAGCCTTCATTGCTATGTAATAAATCAAGATAGGTATCGCCTAATTCGATCAGATGTGGTTACTTCTGCTAGATGTTTTGACTGCCGTTATCGACAAATCTGTAAGATTTTTAAAGATAATGTCAGCGTTTTTCGAGAAGAATATTTAAAAACCTTTGCTTTTGACCGGAGTTTCAACAAAGAGGTTCCCCGCATTTACTTAGTATGTATTGGCTTAATAATGCTCCCAGGATCAACCTTCAAGATCTACAGACATTCACTGAAGTCATTAATTTTATTGACAGTTACATTCCTGCAGATGGTTTCGGATGGATGGAGATCGGATTTTGGATGGAGAGCCACTTAGAAAATTATTTGGGCTAAAAGCATAACCCCTGTCGTGCTAGAGAGACCATTGTGCTAGAGAAATAAGAGGATAACAATTTTGTCGTTTTTGTATACCATATCTATCGATGTCTTCCACACAAATATTGTTATCTTTTTCAGAAATAACTCAAAATTTGGAAAGGCGTAAGGAAAACTTTTCGGGGATTTTAAAAATTGTTTTAAATTCAACTTCAATTACAGAAGACATTTCGAAATTTGACGTCGATTTTAAATGGTTTTGAAAATTGCCTGCCTGAAAGAAAGCGAGCTCTGAGCTCGAGCTTATCAAAACCGAAATTTTTTCTAAAATAAAATACCTCTTATTTTCGACCTCTATAGGCCAAATCCAATATATCCAATATATACTGGTACAATATCTATATGCTTGCTGATCTTTTGTAATTAATTATATTAACAAATTGAACAGAGGAATTTCTAAGCTCTTAACTGAGGCTATATCAGGTCACAGATAACCTTTAAATGTGTGGAAATAACCTTTAGAAGTGTTAAATTTTACTCAGATATCTCACAGATTGACCGATATTTTCCATAAAAAGGCTGCTATAGACATTAACGCCCACATATTCTGTATTTGGTATTTTAGACGTGAGATGGTATACCTTGCAGACACTATTCGTGCAAAGTTTCATTCCAACATCATCATTCCTGTTACAATTGCTTATATAAACCAATACTGTAAATTGAAAGAATCAGATGCAATTCAAAATTGTGTTATATGGAAAGTAGGTGTGGTTGTAATCTGGTTAGCGAAAGCTCTGACATAGGGATGTCAAGATAACGTATTGCACCAAATTTGGTTGAAATTGCTATAGTATTTACTGAGATATGGGATTTCATCAAAAAGTGGGCGGTGCCACAACCATTGTTAATTTTTTGCACCGATTTCCATGCAGCCTTTCGCTGAAATTTACGGAATCTCTCTCTGAAGGGTTTTCTTTTTAGCGGGTTAATACACTTTTAGTATTTTTCATCATAACAGGTGACCATATGAGGGTCAAGTCATTATCCGTTGGGACCCATTTCCACACTCTATTAGGATGTGTTGGAAAGACTTGCCCTCAGCAAGTTTGGCCAATATAGCTTTATTGGTTTGTGAGATATGCACTTTGAACTTATTAAGGGGCGGGACCAATCCTACTTTAAAAAATTTTTTAAACCACAGATGCCATTCCCTACCGCAATTCCTTGTACTAAATAAGAGTTTTGTATCTTAATTTGTGTCTTAATTATAGTACTTTATAGTTTTTCGCTTATATATGAGTACCTTGAGTACTCAGATCAAGTATCACTTATGAATGTACCATACGGACATTGTTTGAATGTTTGCAGCCACCGTAAAGCATTAAGATATTTTTAATAGCTGGAAAGTTTCTTATAAAATCCAACAGCCACTCAAGCGCACATCGCAAATAGGAGGAGAAGCTAGTCCAAGCGTTTAACAAACATGTAAGTGTTTATATAATTTAGTATTATGATTTTTTAAGTGAACAAGCGAAGAACTTTATAGTAATGATGAATTATTTATTTCAGCTTTTATTTGTATGTCTGAATTCCTTAAAATAATTTTGCTCGTACCTAAATACTAATTTCTTATTTAATGCCCTATGATTTGCTTCTGTTTTTGTTCGGTATTATTGTGTTATAGCTCCTTTATCTTAAGTTTTATTCAGTTTAGTTGTCACGTTAAATCCCATAAAAGTGTCGCGTTTAAATCGAGATTGACGAGAAATACCAAGGTACTTCTTTGTTTCACTGTTAATTGTATACCTAGATTGTAGGTTCAAATATTTTGCATATCTTGAGTGCGCTCGTCGCATTGTTACAGTAGGTTGTTAATCAGAGTAGTCCGCGAAAGAACAAAAAGCATGCTTATTTAATTTCACTAGGGAATTAATGGTCTACATTGTGACAAGGATTAAACGATATTTGTACATTCTGAATATTGTAAAGCTTTGTATATTGTATATATGTACATATTTATGTGCATAAATATATATCAATTTAAGTGATTTTCGAAAATGTGAAATGCACATACATATGCCTATGCAATATTTGTTGTGTGCTTGTAGCATCCCTGCTGTATGACTGGTGGCAATTATGGACTTTGCAGTGGTAAGTTCTCAGTTTAAAAGTAACTATTGAATTTACCTTATTGATGTATTCTAGTGTATCATTAGTTTATTGTAGAAAATTAGGAGAAAGGAGAAAAAAATTAACTATCTGCAACTTTCTCAATAGAGGAATTATAAAAAATAAAAAATTAATAAGGTCTAGTCTGTAAGAACCTGGAGAACCTAGCATTAGAGACTTGTGCCATAAGTATATACGTATATCAAAATTAAATTTAATGCATTGAAAATAAATATAAAAGTTTAAGAATAGTCGTCTTCAATATCAATTTATCTGGTCACTTTGCCTGAGGGCTGTTCTGTTGTCAAGAATTTTACATGTGAAAGTAACAACGAAATTATTTGATTATGTATTTCCCTGAATAAACTGTTTTCTTCATTGCTTCCAAGTTTAGTTTTACAGACAAATAGTTTTATTTTATTTTAAAACTTAAGATTTGAAATAAAATATAATTGTTTATAGAAAACATACAGTATGAACACTGCTCGGAACCAAGGGGTGTCTAAATTCTTATTTGGCACGAAAAGAAGCATTTATCTATCAAAGAGAAAGTGCATACCATTGTCTGCTTGAACAACTGGTATAGTTTTTTCTATTCATTAATATCTAACCCTTGGCGAATCGACGATATCAAATTTTTCATTAGATGTGAACAAATGCGTATGTTTAAAAGATCCGTAAAAAATTCAGTTGTAAAATAATATGGGTATTAAGGTTAAAAATTCAAACCAGAATAAAAATTATACGAATATTGTAAAATATGGCATCATATATTCAAAATGTGTTTTTAATTAATAAACGATGAAGGGTATCCACTAAGGTAGGTATTGTATTATTGATTGAACGTGCTTTAAGTGATCAAATAGCTAGAGAAGGTTTTGAATTGGTTACCTCAAATTCTTGTGTTAAATTCGTGAGTGAATTCGCGGGTAATCTATCAAATAGCTAGTGGTGGTTACCGGTAGTCACTGATTTCATTAGTTTTTCGCTAATGAGCCCTACTGGCGGGATATACACCTTGGTAGATATATATTCCAATATATGTGTATATAGAGAGGTGATTTAAGTCGCCATGCTTGTATTTGTATGTGTAATTTATGCACGTTGCAGCAATAGGAACAACAGCAGTGAATCTGTACACTGAATACGTTGTGACGTGAACTCTGCAACATTGTCCATTGCCATCATTTAGACTGACATACAGACAATAGACTGTTGGAGCACAGCGCAGAAATTGACAAGCGCCCAGCGTATTCACCATTTCTGGTTTTTGTTCACTTTTCAACGTACAAACATCAGCCCGATTGTAGTGACATGTGGCTGGACGGACTGTGCAATTCAATGTATCGGAACGTTATTTCAAGCCATTCAATTCTTTCAATCGTCGACCGGTTGTCACAGGACAGACTACGAATGTCGGTGGATAACAAGTTGACGTAGTTTGATTGATGGTGATTTAACGATATGTTAAGCAATCAATAGCAGATTTTGTCAACAGCATTGCCAACGAAAGGAGACCAGATAATAACCAGAACGCAGTACTAACAGAGCCGACACAGAAACAGAATTCGGTTTTGCTCGCTGATTGCTGGATGTTACTTTGACAGTACGTAACAATAGGGACACCGAGGGTGGCATATATTTATGTATGTTTATGTGTAGTTACATATGTAGTGGTCATGATCTGCACATAATGCTAATGTTGATGTTGATGCACACGGTTTCGTGTAAGCTTTTAAATATTTTATGGTCAAATTGCTGACACTTCACCCGTCACATACGAATAACGTGTTGGTACACATGTACGCGAGTATGTACTTCTGAGCGTACACATGAACGTTTGCATATAAATGTTAAATTACATTAATCCATTTTACGATTGCCAGCTTATTAAACTCTGACTCTTTTATTATAAATCATCAAGTATGCAAAATATACATGGGTATACATGTGTATGTAATATGTATTTAAGTATATTATTAAATCAAATTAATATTTTATGAACTTATTTCGGTTTAGTAGAACGTATATGTATTTCTACACATTAACTAAATATATTATTTACAAAACTATAAATCTGAAACTAATGAAAATTCAAACATAGCTTTGAGAGAAAACAGTGCGTGTTCTGCGGGCAGAGTTTGCACCGAAATGTGTCTAACCAACTCAAATTGTGTGGGGTCGACTAAAGGTGGTCGGTTACTAGGTAAACTCTATACTTTAGTTTTAGCTAGAATAGGTTTCCCAACTTAATATTATCCAGCTACAAATATTTGTAGAAACTATATTTGTTGAAATTTAGAAGACTTCTTTAACTATTTATGTTACATACTTACATACTTTACGTTACATAAATGAAAAAAGTTTTGCATTACTTCAACCTATCGCTGACTTTTTGAACAGTTTAAGAACACAAATTTCTTCTTTTTATTTCCACAAGCAGCAAGCTAAATATTGAATGATTGGTAAATTATTCTTTATGTGTGTTAAATGCTGACAGATAGTTTGAATATATTTAGATATTAAACATTATCATTTCATAAAATGTCGGAAACCCTGAATTGCTTTAGCTTAAGATAAACGTCGAAAATAAATTGTGAACCCGTTAAGGAAGCAAAAGTTACGTACGTTGTTGCGGTAACAGTCTCCAATAGTAATGCAGTCAATTTAAAAATTTTGATATTTTCTGTAGTTATCGAAATCGTATTTTAGTTTACCTTGATTGATGCAGAGCCACGGCCGATGGACAATTGACTGAAGAGTAACATAGTGACATTTGCTTGACAGTAATGTAATTTTTCTGTACATCGCAGTTTGCAAGCGTGAATGTTTGTATGCAAATTGAAGCATAACAATATGCGATCGTTGTACGTTGATTTCTTGTAGTATCTTTGACTGTCAGTTGACAAGTTGTGTGACTTAACTGGCGGGCGACAGAAATGTCTTAATTTGTATTGACGGTGCTATATATATAGCATTAGTAAGATATTGTAGTAGCAGGTAATTCTTGGATTTTATAGAAATCAAGGCGGTTGGGAACGGCGGTATGTTTCATCTCGTTCTTGTTTTAATACTGGGATTCTATCATGTGGTCACTCTATTGCTTAATTGTGGTTTGTGTATGTGAAAACACGATTAAGATTGGCTAATCAAGATTGGCTTTGATAACTTATTATTATAATTTTAATTTTGACAAATATTTTGAGAATGTAATTACATCAGGAAATGTGATAGGCCATTGGAGTAAGATTGCATATTTGCTTGAATATATAGTAAGCTTGATGTGTAGTGAAAACTTAAGTTTTGCTAAATATTTACGCGTATTATTTTATTGCTTATTATAGTCCCAATTTGATATTATTTAAAACACATTTTTAATGTTAATGAACATTTAAAATAAGAACTATATATAGGGAGCTAATAACTAACTAAGCTTAAATTTGTTCTTTGAAATATTTACTAATGCGGCGGTAAAATTTAAAACAATAGAACAAAATTGGTCATCTAGATTTCTAATTGACAAAAGAAACCTTATCATGTTCCTTAATAGTAGGAATAACGAAATGCTGAATACAAATATTTTCATTTTAATTGATACGGATTTAGTAGTGGGATGCATTAAACCTATTAGAGGGGGGGGTATATGTCCGTAGTTTAATTGGGATTTGCAGCACTTTATATTTAATTTTATTAAATATTTTTTAAACTAACGGCATATGGCAACGACATGATAACTTTTTAACCTATTAAGCTTCAAATTTTACTTAGAGGTTCATAGATTAGTACAATATGTTTGCCACCTGATGTTATTGGGTGAAAATAGAAGAAATAAAGTTTATAACAACGTCGATATTCCATATTATGGGTTTGTTCAAATATAAGTACTAAAGGTGGAGTAACTTTAGAAGTTAGAAATATCAAATTCATAAAGTAATTATAACTTATTTACAATAAGTAACTTAAGCAGTAATAAGCATAAGTAAGCAATATTGCATAAAAATTGCTATCAAATGAGCGGTCTTATATATAATTTTATTTGCTTGCACTAAGTAAATATTTTAAAATGAAGTGTGTGGTGCCTTAATATACCTAATATTTATAAAAAAAAGAGAGTATAGTTTATTCACACAATTGAAAAGCTTTTTGTACTAACGAACATGTTCATTATCGATTTGTTTTTTAGTTTTTAATTGTTATTCATCCATATCGTATTTAGGTCCTATAATAATATTGCAATAACAACGAACTATGACTGCTTTTGATGAGGTTAGTTTTGTATTTTGTTTAGATATCAAATTTATTTCGGATTTAGAGTTGCGCAGACATCAACAAAATCAGTTTTGTAAATGGTTAAGGTATTGAAAGCCAAAGACATAAAACACTGATTTAAATAACATTCCACTGTTGGTTAACATATTAAAATTTTTAAAAGTCAAGCTAAAATAAAAGGGAGTTATTGTAAATAAAACAAGTAATGTAGAATTATTTTGGGTTGCTGTCGAACAACTCTCGTAATTTGTATAAAATAAAGGCATATGGAAGATTGTCAATAAATATCATGAAAGATGTCTCAGTAAATCTGTGTGTATGTAAATTTGCCATATAAAACCAGTGTTTGTTATTAAATGAAATATCAATCGATTGATTATATAACATTAGCTTATGCATGGAGTGTAATAGTTTTTTTACCTAGGGGTTGTTTATAACAGCTAAAACTAAACGAGATATATAGAGATTTATAACTTGAGTAAATATTCAGACATCTTGATGAAAATTGGTTCCTTAGCAGCTTGAGGAAGATGGTATTGCGGATGGGAAAAATTGATCTTTGCCACTATCGAAAAACTGTAAACTGCATTAAATTACAAAACTCAAATTTGGTACAAGGGCGTCAGTGGTTAAAAACTATTGAAAAAGTAGGCGTAGTCCAAACTTTAATAGTTTAAAGTACATATCTCACAAACTACTGAAGTTAAGTAGAACAAATTTAGTAGGAACATTGTTTTTATAATAACCACGCCCACCCCCATAACCACCCCCCAAAGTGTGATAACGCACTAAAAGGAAAAGTCATAAACAGTATGTTTTACAGTATAGATTTTGCGATAGTGTTACATATGAATCGGCATAAAAATTGGGTGAATCCGCCCACTTTTAGGGGACATCTCATATCATCACCTCAGATTCTTTCACTTTATAATATATAAATCTAGCACCAATGGAGATATTGGAAGAAAACTTTGCACAAAAAGTGCTCTCAGTCTGTGTCAACTTCTGCTAAAAATGGCTGAAATCGGACTATAATTTTTTAAGCCGCCAACAACCAAATATGGAGACCTCAGCGTCTACGGCTGACTTATTACCGAAAATAACGGTCAATCCGTGAGATATCTCAATGAAATTCATGGATCACATTTTGCTGTTAATAGTGCACAGTTGTGTTAAAACATGGTCAATGAATTACCTCAACCATGATAAAGTACTATATACAATAATTTTCGTTATTTTTGCGGACTTAGTGAAAAATTTATTATAATATAATTACGTAAATAAAATTGCGTAGGAACATATTTTCAAGTATACTTTCGTTTAATGGCCAAAGTAAATATAATCAAAATACCAAAATATAAACCTTCCACTGGCCCCAACATAGTGACTTTATACCGTGATATTTTAGTGAAATTAGCATTAAACATAAATGGACTTCGTATAGACCTTTCCCTAGTCGCCATATCACGTTTTGCCTATACCTGAAAATATTTCTTCTGCTATGAGCCTAGCAAATTGCGAGAGTATTAAACGTAATTTTTTAGCCGAACAAAGCCGTTACTTGTTTAAATATCTGATAGTATAACGTCAAACAGAGAGACGAAAATAATTGAACTAGCAGGGTATATGGATGTAATGAGTATTAAGAGACAATACCACATTCATATCTCCACATTTTACTGCAATGTCTTTCATACCGACCAATGTATATAGCATAAAGTCAACCAAAGTAAGAATAAACTAATGCGACAATATAGGCTAAATATGGATAACGCTTTAATATTATTTTATATATTCTGTAAAATATCAACTTGTAATTGCGCTCAATAAATAATTAATTGTTAATACAATGATAATTTACAGTTCTAATTATGTCAATATATCTCCTACAATGACTGCTAAACCTGTGTTAGGTCATCCGGGTGACTAAACTTTATATATTTTCTATATGGGGATTTGGAGTATATCTGCTCCTATTACGTTTTATGCAACAGATAGTGAGAGTATAAAAATAGTTTAGTTGTCTCGGGTTGGGGATTACATATAATCAAAAATATAGAAATAAACACACGTGTGTTGCGTACAAGTAATCAATATCGATATGCGGACTGCAAGCGGCTAATGGTGGCAATAAGATTAAAAGTTCAACCACACATGCTGTCAACGAGTTTGCGGTTTCTGCTTTCAGAAACTAATGTTTTTCTCTTATTTATGCACCGGGGGAAATTGGACATCATCTGAAGTTAGTTTAATTAAATTCATTTATAGGCTGATAGGTATTCCACACACGTGTCCAGTACTGGTGTCGCCGTTGTGGAAAACTGAGACTAAGCGGTATACCAAGTCTGTATTTGATTAAAGCTATGTGCGTTACAAGTTAAGAGATAAATATTCAGAGTCTCATATATTCCCGTAAGTACAGTGGAATTTGCTCTGTAGAGAAAATTTCAGATCAACTAGGAACTCATTGCATAATGGTTAGATATTTATGTGGAAACTACTTTCCTTCGAACAGTGTGCATGAATTAAAAATTAAGATTTAAGGAATCAATTGATTAAGGAATCAATCGATTAAGGAATCAATTCGCTTTGAATAAACACCGCTCGTCACAAACTTAGTTAAATATAAATATTTTGTTCCACTCTCGTCACTGGGTATGTATAGCCTTTCCTCTTGTGTGGGATTATTACAACAACAATAACATAACAAACAACTGGACAATCGATACCTGAAAGTCTGAACTTATTAAGCACTACGTCATTACACATTGCAAGTCTTGCCTGGTGTGCTTAACATTTACTGTTCTAATGTTACACATGAAACCACAACGTAAGGGCAGTGGACCTTATCATGCAAAGGTATATCGTCTTTTTAAAGTACAAAGTGGACAGCAGTTTAAATGAAATATTCAAATATCGATATGTTAGTTAAGTACTCGTATGGCATATTCGTCCTTCTGACTTCGCAATTTTTTATTAGAAAAATGGACAAAGTACACAGAAATGTACAATATTGTAAAAATGTATTGTGAAAGTATTTATCGAGCAACCATTAAATATTTTGAGATTTTAGTGTATTGAAGCTGGGGTAATTCATGATTTAACTAATACTCAAAACCTTACATTACATTACATTACGTTCACATAACTTTGTTAAGATATCTTAAATACATATATACATTTCATCGAGTTTAATTCTAAAATGAAAGAATTTGATGGAATTTAAAATGGCGTCATATGTAAAGTTGTAATTCGATTTAGCTCATTTGTTAGATAAGGTGGAGAGAATTTTTTTTTTAAAAATAGGTTAAAATTTTTTTAATAATTCTCCAAATTTTTTAATTGATTCACATACAAAGCTGCGGTATTATCTTTAACTCGAAATTGAGATTTAATATTTAAACCATATTTTACATGGTTTGTGAGATATGTATGTATTTTAAATATATTAGAAAGGAGCGGAGTGGAGAGGCCACTGTTGCGTTAAGCGACGTACAACAAAACATATGTAAAATATAGATGCATATATGCAAAAATGTATGTATATACATTATAGAATTTTTAAGTATTATATATTTAATTGAATTATAAACTTTTAATCTATTTAAAATACTTACTAATTAATACTATAAAATACTAACCTTATCTTATATATATCTCATTACAATATATTGCATTTTTAATTTATTGCAGTGAATTAACGAAATTAGAAAGATAAATACACTTACATACTTCTGTTTTATAAATACAAACCTACATGTACAACTAGTTTAAGCCGTTATTTAGTATTATTAGCCGTTAGTATTTAATTGTATTACAAATCGAGAAGATCACATGCCATCTTATTTTTTTGGTACAAGCAATTAGTTTTTTTATTTAAGTCGCGCATCCCAATTAAAAAGATTTATTATTTTTTCTTAAAAATGCTTGAGAATTTTCACCAATTTTTCAAAAATAATTCCCCTCCTTCCTGTTATCCCCCGTACCAAATTCACGTTTTGTAGCTTAATTTTGGACTTAGTAATAGCAATGGCATATTTTCTAATAACGACAATGGTCCGATTTTGCCCATCTGCAATATAAACACTTTTCAAAGATGTTAAATCTTCTCATTGTGACCCACTGTAATGAACAGTGAATGTAATGAATTTGTAGTATAAATAGAGTTAGCTGAGTTACAGTATTTGTAGCTGTTATTTTCAAATAAGGCAATTTCATTGGTTTTATCATGGACCGATATTGCCCGTCAGCGATTCCAACCTACCCAGGATGCCAAGTAGCAGGTTTACGCAGTTTTATTTAGTTATCTTAATTTTTCTCAAGTTACTACTTGCTCGGTCAGACCAAAATCGTAAAATTATTTTGTCTCATCATCGCCATTTAATGGCAACAAAATTATTATACTCTGTGAAATTTGTTGTGAGAGTACAAAAATGAGTCACAAGAACCAAACCTTTTATATATATACCGAACACTTCTATTGCAAGAGACGTTTATAATCTGTGGTGCCAGAAGAACTTAAAATTTTTTCCACATTTGTAGTCACAACGAAGCAAATTTATTAATTAATGCCGATTTTAAGAAAGTTTAAACATTTTTTTCTTCAAGTGGTAAATGTATGTCGCAAGCGGATGGAGTGTCAATGGCTAAGATATATATGATAAAAGATGGACGATGGTTGATGTGTTACTAAGCAATGTCGTAACCCGATTGTCATTTATGATATAAGGTGTGAATGTATGATGCGACAGATGTATGCGACATATAGTAATCCAGAGTAATGAATATTAACATTTACTGTGACATTTACTGTAAAGTAAAGCGTATCTCGCATTCTGTTCATTCTTTCATTCATTCATTCTATGTGCGATTGTGAGATTTTTTTCTGGTAATGCTGTATATCACACTCTCGATTTGATCGCTTTTTCAAATAATTAATAATTAATAAAGTCGCAACATTCTCACCTCTTTTATTACTCACCTTTTTTAAGAAGATTTGATACATATGGGTTACGTATTTTTGTGCTAAGTGTTGAGCAATTCCAACGATGCCACAGAAACTATTTTTGGCATAAATGAATTAACTACTTAAATGAAAGGAATTTTTTTTACCTGCAATTGGCATTCGCGGATTGCCATGTCTAGACCTTCGAGAGCTGCTGCTGCCACATCACTAGCTTTGTTGCAAAGTTCAAGCTGGTCTTTAGTTAAACCTGGCACCGACCGACAAGTCGCACGACCGTCTGGTAAACAATGAAACCTAAATTACAAAAACATGTTATACATTTTTAAATATTCCATATTGCTAAACGTAATTTACTTCAGCTTCAGCAAACAGTAGGTGACTTGATAGAATAAAATGATAATAATGGTTTCACAAAGCTAGTAATTATTATCTCATATTAATCCAAAATCAAAATTAAATATAATTTTATATTCTCGACACAGGTTGCATAGGGTATAATAGTTTTGTTCATCTTATCATCTTCATTCGCAACAACTAAAACCAATCCAGACAGCTTTATCAAAATGAGCTAAATAACATAACAAACTAACTGGAAATGATAATTTAAGTACATGTTTTTAATACATAGAAATTTCGTACTTTTGTTTCATGGCCCCCTGAGTAGGTTGGTTGGTGATGGGTAAAATCAGTTTATTTCTATGCACACAAAATGGCCCTATTTGACAATTAAGAAAGAGCTAGGTTAGGGGGCTTATTGCATTAATGCATTAACTTTTTTCATTACTCAAGTTTATTAGAGAACATGTTTCCACACGATTTTGCGAAGGTAACTCACACGGTGGCAACCATATTCGGCATAAGTCTGCTAGAATCATAGAAGAAAGTCATTATATATAGTATATGGGACCTGGGATAATTCGTTGACCGATTTCACACATTTTCGACATTCAACTATGGTATATCCAATATTAAACGTTCACTTAATTTTGTTAAGATATCTGACATATTGACCGAAATATGTGGTATAAAGTTGTAGTATATTGTGTACATGGGGGTTAGGAGAAATATTTTTCTGATTTTATCCATTTTACGCACACGGACACACTGTTTTCAGAAGGAGACGCTTTCAGAATTTTACGGAGATAACTCATATATTGATCGAAATATATGGTATAAAGTCTCCCGGAAGGTTGATAAAACCGTATAATGATTATATGGGCGCTGGGGGAAGTATTTACCCGGAGAAGGGCGTGGTTGTCATCTGGAATATATGCGCTGGAATATATGTACCAAGTTTTATGAAGATACCTTAATTTTTACTCAAGTTATCGTTTGCATGAATTCAGGTAATCTTGGCATCCTAAGCGTTTATATATATATGACTATATAACACCGAAGAAGAGGCCAATGAAGCAGCGGAAAGATTCGCCAACATTAAAACATTAGGTCTGGATGGCATTTCGAACAACGTGTTAAAGATTGCTATTAAATACGACACCGACTCGTTCACACAATTGTATACGCAGTTCATATCAGAGGGCGGTTTTCCCTAAAATCTGGAAAAGGCAGCGTCTGGTTTTTATACAGAAACCAGACGAATCAGCTTTGGAGTAAATTTTGTATCGACCATTAAGTATGGGACACCATTGGAAAAATACTGAATGGAATAATTTGAGTACATTTGGAACAACATCTTGAACAAAAATTCCCGGGTCTGGCGGACAATCAGTAGGGGTTCCGAAGGCAAATGCCAACAACTGACGCAATAAAAAAGTTAACTGATGTCGTAAGTAAGGCAGTAGATGGAACTAGGTGGATGTATGACTTCAAAGAATACTGCGCGGTAGTCACGTTCAAAGTGGAAAATGTCTTCAGTTCGGCTATTGGCTTCATATTTTAAAAGCGCTGGAAAGCAAGGAAACAATGATCTATCTGTTGAAGATTATTTCAAACTACCTGTCGGATAGACTTATGTAGACAATATAATATGATGCAGACGAAGAGGAGAACGGCTCATTTTTGGGCCGGCTATTGCGTAATGTTTTATACAATGAAGTGTTGCGGAACACGTTAAGTAAGGAGAAACAGATAATGGGATTTGTTAATGATATCGCAACAACTATTGGAAGATTGACAAAAAACCCCCGCCGAAGCCTCCTCGAGGATGCCGACTGGTAGTAGGTACCACAGTTATGCCCATGTTGCAGTTGGAAGATATCTAGCTAAGGTTCGACTTTATAGTTGAGTGTTCGTTGCTCATCAATAGGACAGTATTCAGAAGAGAAAGCAGAGGAGAAGAAAAAGAACCTCTCCCTTACCTTGGGAGAGCGTAAAAAATAAAAGGGCTGGATCAAAGTGTCATGTGACCCGTTCCGAGGATCAGCCTGGCTGTAGGCCCTTAAATAGTGCAGTCTCGAATGGAGGATACCTGGAGCCCTACGTAATAATATAGCATTACTTGCGAAGCGGGAACAATTCGCAAGTCGTTGTCATTGGCGTCCTGGATGAGGGTGATCTCGAGAAATCGGTCCAGCTTTACATAGCTGTTATAATCAAAATTGGGGAAGTATATCCCGGAGTCAAGTTGGTAGTGGTTGATAGAAAATATATTTCACCTAGAACAACAGTAAGGGTCTGGATCACGGCTACCCCATCACAGTCTGACCATATAATGCAGCTTATAAGAGTCTGCAACCCAAATCGGCAAACGAAGGGTTGGAAATTCGTCAAGGCCTTTGAGGACCCAGAACAGAGGTTTTACAAAGGAAAAAATTAGAAAGTACAAATCAGATGTGTGAGTAGGGTGAAGTCAAGGAAGATCTTATGGAGTCCTCGAGTGATGTCGAAAGCATCGAGCAAAGTGAAGGGGGTCCGAACTGGTGGATAGACTCTCAAAAGTTTATACTGAGAATGAGCTTCTAAGCGATTCATTCAGGAGGATACCGAAACATGGGCGATACATGGGAAACTTCGAAGTTAAAAAAAGGGCATGTATAATGACTAGGGAACACATTGACATATTGATATAGTAAGCGGGGAGACGGCCGTAAGCAGACACCGGCCGGTTTCGAGCTACATGCCTTATGACGATGACCAAGTACCATCGCAGCTGATAAAAGAGCTGGTACAAGATAGTGAGGGGTCCAAGTGCATGACAATACTTGGATGCGATTCAAATGCTCACCACATAGCACTGGGGAAGATATCAACGAAAAGAGTGAATTGCTCCTTAACTATTTACTAGGCACTAAGCTTTTTTGTGCAATAGAGGTAAAAGAGCAGCAACCAAGTATTAGATATAACACTTGTGTCGGAAGAACTGATATATAAGGTGACCCAATGGAGGGTTCTTGCAGAACACTCCTTCTCGGATCACCGCTATATTGAATGTATACTGCGTGGAAATGTAGTTGTTAAACGGTCTTCGGAATCTATTCGGCAAGCATTAGAAACGGCTTGTCCAGTAACACATATAAGGGGAAGAATTAGGCCTCCATGGTGGTCTTAAAAAATCATCCTAAGCTTAAATAAGCTTAAAAAATCACAGAAATATTGCAGGAGGCAATTTAATGTAGCAAACCTATCACAAGTAGTGGAGGACTGGAATAGATATTACAACTTTCTAAGGTCATATAAAAAAGATAGATGAAAAGCTAAAAGAAATTGTTGGAAATATCTCTGCAATGATATCAAGACTACGGTAGAAGCGTCTCGTTTAAGAAAAATACTTGCAAAGTCTGTTCTTAACATAACACTTCAGAAGCCAGATAATAGTTAGGTGGTATCCAGTGAAGAGTTATTAAAGCTATACTCAAAGCTATACTCATATTCAAAGCTAGAATACTCACTTCCCCGGCAGCTTAGAAAACCATGCTGCTGAGTACGCACTAGACATAGAAGCAGAGATAGATCCCAATCCTGTAGATATAGTATCAGAAAGCAATCTACGCAGGGCAATAGATAATTTCAAGCCTGCCTGAAAGTATATTCCCGGCTCAATTACAGCCTTGAGCCACATAACAGTATGGTTAGTAAACATTCTTAAAGGGCGCTGCAGTTAAATCATATTGCTTCGTTATGGAGGAACTTCAAGGTAATATATGTGTATACTAAAGGCCGGAAAAAGCTCCCGTTACTAGTCCAAAAGATTTTAGACCAATTAGTTTTTCCTCATTTCTTCTAAAACTTTAAGAAAGTTTAATTGAAATACACATAAGAAATAATTTAACTCCAGAAAAACTGCCAGTTTCGCAACATGCGTACTCTAAAGGAAAATTCACAGAAACAGCATCAAACTCGGTTTTAGTAGAAATTGAAAAATTTCTAGAGGTCAAAGAAAACGCCCACATAGCCTTCCATGATATAGAGGGGCTTTTAATAATTTTCAGCCTAAGGCCATAATGAGAGCGCTTAAAGATCTGGACATCTCCGAATCTCTTGTGAAATTGATTGAACAGATGCTTCTGTGTAGTTCATAATTTCAATCCTGGGAGTTTCAGTGATGTGTAGATCTGTCCAAAGGGGTACACCACAAGATGACGTATTATCCCAACTTCTCTGCATCTTAGCGATGAATAAAATATTGTTGGATCTAGAAAGGAGGGTACGTTGCGGCCTTCGCCGATGATGTGGTTGTTTTGATTAGAGGTAATTTGCCAAGTGCACTCTCTAATCTTATACAAACAATATTAAAATATTAAATGCTCTCAAAACCGAACTAGTCCTGTTCACCGGAAAGCAAAGAATTCCAGATTTCACTCCGCCTTTATAAGTGGTACCATGTTATCAATAGGAAAGAAAGCAAGCTACATGGGACTAATTTTAGACAAGAAGCTCTCATGGCAACCAACCTTAGACACTAGGGTAAATAAAGCTGCTATAGAACTTTATACCTGTAAAAGGATGGTGGGACCTAAATTGGGACCAACGTCTCGTGTAACTTATTGGCACTATACGGCAATTGTAAGGCCGATTATGATGTACAGTATAGTGATCTGATGACCAATAATGGAAAACGAATACTCGGGAAAGCGTATGGAAAGTATACAAGGAGCGGCAAGTATATGTAGCAGTGGAGCTCTTAGAACAACGCCAAATCATGCACTAAACGCTATTTTATACTTACTGCCCGCAGATTTGCTCCGAAATCAATTAGCAGCGAACTTGGCACTTAGACTGGGAAATCATCCCCATTAGTCACCTGTAATAAAGGACATTTTAACGTACAGCAAGTTCCTGTTTCTACCCCATACTACGGATTTTCGTAATCCTTTAGAAATTAATTTACATTCGGACCTCGAATTGCCTTCCCCTCCAGAGAGGACTAGGGTAGGGGTGAGGTGGGCAAAGACACAGAGATGAGTATCAATACGGAGAGATCCAAGCTAGATAAACGAATGGGAAGTTTTTTTCAGCAAAATTAGATCTTGGAATCGCCTATCGACTACAAGATCATTTCAGTGTCTTTCAAGCGGAGATTACTGAAATTAAAGAAAGCCTTCTTGTTTTGACAAAGATATATATTTATATTCACAGATAGCCAAACAACTTTGAAATCACTAAAGTCTCTTAGGGTTTCATAGAAGATAGTGAAAAGATGCCTTGATCTACTAGTGAGACAAACATCCTTTTTCTCGATAAATCTGCAATGGGTCCCAAGACACAGTAAGATTTTAGATAATTGTTTATAGATATAGTAAGAATTTAGATAACCCAGATTAGGCATCACATTACAATTAGATTTCGATAAGGATTGAATATACATACCTCTGACTTCTTGTAGATATTTGATCGATAAACATGTTATAGTTTTAGCTGAGTCTCGATGGAGACAATCACAACAAGTAGACGAAAGTGGCATGAATGGAATATCGGCCGCACATGCCGACTCTCGAAATTTAAAAGGAATGACAGAAAAACTCTAGTAGGAGTGCGAACAGTGACCTATCTGCCTGCCTTATTGTAAGATACGCCAACAGCCTAGGAATACCATACAACGACTACTGTAGAAGCTGCCAAGAAGTTGAAGAGGAAGAGACTGCAATTAATTATTTCAAATTACCGAATTAATCAAGATTTATCTAGACCACAGGGTGGTTAAGAGATGACATGATAGTATGAGGGATATTCATTATTCCCGTACCGGTGTTTTCACAATGGGCCTCCTAAAGGGCTAGGTGCGTCGTCAGATATCCACTGTACCTACCTACCTATAGTTGCAAAGGAAATTAACCAAAGAGGGCGATAAAAATGAAAGAATGGCTTACAGAAACAAGCTCCAATAAGCAGGTCAGAAAACTGGTGGTTGCCATAAGTAAGAAACATGTTTGGGTGCGATGATAGACGCGAGGCTAAAATGCAAGGTCTACATTGATAAAGTCTGCGAAAAAGCGGCAAAGGTGACGGCTGCGCTAACAGGCAAAATTGCCAACTTTATGCTAATATACGCTGCAACTATTTTGGGAACAGTACTGCAGCATAAAATATATGCGGAAAAGATGAAATAGTTCGGTTCAGTGCGATCAGGGCTACTTGCGCTTTCTAGACTGTGTTACACTAGGAGTTATGGCAGTTATAATGTCACCAGACATAATTGCCTTAAAAATCAATGCAGCCAAATTGCGGAGGAAATTTTCAACCCTTTGAACAAAAAACTGTTCGTGGCACAATACGCTTTAGTACTCAAGAGGGAGAACTCTTCGTTCGCGATCAGGCCACAGTGGCTGAAACAAAAAATTTAATTCATTATGAAAAATATTCCTTAATTTAAGTTAATATTTATGAATATATTGTTATATATAACAAGCAAGTTATATCCATGGTTTTTATGCGTATCGTATAATGATTCGACGTGGTCAGGATTATTTACGGTCGACATGTACGTGAAGGTAAATAACAAACGTCTGCGTATCTGCGTAAATATCGTAAGTATATAATCAATAAAAGCTGCGTGCGGGAGAATATATTCACTTACGGGGCGCAATTATGAACGACGCCGTCACTGCGGAAATTGGTAACTCTATCATTCTACCATCATCGTACGTAAGCGGTCCAAGCACATGTAAGAATATGAACAGGATTACAAGTAGATTAGTAGGCAAGAGATTATATTTTTGCTATTGTCAATAATGCAATACATCGTCATGACATGACTGACCCTGTGTTCAAACACAGAGCTTCATTACAAAATTACATATATTCTGTTTCAGACGTTGCTGAATTTATTCGATTGAAAGTCAAAAGCGAGGATTACCTCATGCATATGAGGACCAAATTTTATAAAGAAAACTAAGTTTTTAGTCAAGTTATCGTTGATATGAACAGAAACCTATTCGTTTCGTCATTCCCATCATTTTGACGTATGTGTGGCACCCTATACTTCGCTACCGACCAGCAATCATTTTCCGTCTTTTTGGTTTTTAGTTTTAAGCAACCCATTTTCTTTCATTAAGTTTTCCTAACATTTTCTCTGATTTTTCTCCAACAAAACAGCTTGAGGGGACGTGCTCGCTACTATCACTTTATTAAACAACAAATAAAGAAAGGCTGGGTTCGGGTGTAATCCGAACACTTTATACTCTCGCAATTTTCAAAGCTCAAAACCGGAGGCATATTCTAACAAAAATGTTACGTAAGAATTCGGCATTCATTATTCGAAGAAATCCCATCTTACTAACATATATGACCTATGACCTATACATAGATTAAATTAGTTTCATTATTACATTTTGTTTGTGGCGGAAATATTTATATTCAAATTTAGAAAAAGGTTTAAACCTATTCCATTCACATTTAGCGCTAAACCATATTATGTTTAAGAAACCATGTCTATTTAATTTCATTAAAATATCATACATTTTGACCAACTTAAACGGTTTAAAGTGGAAAGTCGGAAATCATTATATTGGGTAGATTTGGGTTAGTGGAAGGTCCGTACTGATTTCATTAACTTTTGGCATTACTCTAGTTCACTAGACAACATGTTTTCATACAATTTTCTGAAAATAACTCACACACTGAACAACATATTCGGCATAAAGTTGACTATAATAACGAAAATCTTTAAATGTAATATAGGGGAGCTGGTGTAATTCGTGGACTGATTTCCCTCATTTCCGGTATTAAACTACACCATATACAATATTATATGTTCACTTAATTTTGCTAAGGTGCTTACATATTGATCGATATATATGGTATAAAGCTTGCCGGATATTTGAAATTCTTATAATAGATATACGGGCCTAGGGGTAAGATTTTACCCGATTTTATTCATTTTTGGAAAACTTGTACAGGTAGTACAGTACATGTAAAACACTTATCGATTCGCGTTCGTAGGTGATGACGATGCGTTTCTATGGTTGAGCTTAACGCTTAGTAGAGCTGATAGCCAAACGGAGATAGATTTAATTTAAAGTGAGAAACCATAAGAAATTGTGAACCAATAGCGATCTAAATTTAGGAGACGGTGCGATGTTATTGTGGGAGGCTCTTTTAGCGCCGCTCTTGACCACCCTGTGTGTTTTTCGAAAATTATCCATTCTATTAGCGGCGAACCTCATGTGGGTATATGATGAATTTTTTCTTTGAGAAACGCTGTGCTTAGCCTGCTGTTGTCACGTTTTTCGAGCCCTTCAAGAAAGATTGCTTCGCGAAGATATCACCAATGAGATGAGTTTCACTTGGCATGACATGGTTTATTTTGTCGTCAAGCCGTCTGAGGTTTTACCAATATAGATGGCATAGGAATTTCGATAAAGGATCCCCAATATGTTTGCATCCAAAAGTTTAATCAACCTAGCATTTTTCGTTTTCGTCAACCGTTCGAGGGGAGTGTGCTGCAATGTTCAAAATACTGTGGCGGGAGCATGATAGTATGCTTTTTCACTGGAATGATGTATGAGGGAACTATATAATAGAATTGATAATATCAATGTATGAGTTGCTTAAAGAGTATTGTTCGAATTCGTTTATTAAAAAAGCGTATTGCTATTGCGAAAACTTTGAAACGGTTGAAACTATGATAATAAATGTTCGACCACGGCTAAATTTTGAAGAGCTCAGAAAATGAAGATGTTTACGCCGACACTAATCTAGCGAAAAAGAAAAGTCAGAGATTGGCTTATTGAAGTACATGATTTTAACATAGTGATTATACATACATGATTATAACATAATTAAAATTACTTCCACTGTTCCACTTCAGTAAAACGTAAGTGAATATGAAGGTGTTAAAGCTGTTTCTTTTCGTTGGATTCAAATATTTTCACTATTTCACTGCAAGAAGAGTGAGCAAAAAACTGCATTGGTATAATCTAGTAACATGTACTACTGTCAGGCCAAAAGACTTGAATAAAATAGGTTCACAATTTGTTTTACCACTTAATAACAAATGTACGAGGTGTGTTCAGATAATAACGGGAATGTTCTTCCACTGTGTTTTTCGACTTTAACGGCATAGTGCATCAGGAATTCTTGCCTCAAGTTCGAACGGCCAATAAGGACTACTACCTACAAGTTTAAAACCGTTTGCCTGAAGCAATCCGAGAAAAACTCTCGGGCTTGTGGTAAAACAATTCATGGCGTTTGCTCACTTTTGCTCAACTCTGCTCACACTCGTTGGTTGTTTGTGAATTCTTGGCCAAAAACATTACTGTAATGCTGACCCAGCCTTCATATTCGCCTGACATGCCTCCGTGTGACTTTTTCTTATTTCCAAAAATAAAAAGAATCTTATAGGGCCGTGGTTTTACAAGTATAGATGACATTAAAAGTGTATCGTTGAAAGAGCTAAAGGCTATCCCAAAAATCGGATTTAAGAAGTGTTTCGACGATTGGAAGAAGTGGTGACATAAGTGCATAATATCGGGTGGAGACTTTTTGAAGGCGACAACATTAATGAAGACGAATGAATAAATACCTTTTCAAAAATACAAAAATTCGCGTTATTTTTTGAACACACCTTATATGTCACGCAGCTCTTCACTATAAATTTTTAAGCTCGCGCAACATGTTGCAACAGAGTATATTAGTTGTGTTCACATAACGATTGTTTGTAACACCTAAAACTAATCGAGACAGATATGGAATTATATTTATATAAATGCTCGGGATGACGAGATGAGTTGAATTCCGGGTGGCTATCTGTCCGTCCGTGCAATCGATAATTTGAGTAAAAACTTAAATGTCTTGATGAAACTTGATATACCCATTCATTGGCACTATAAGCCGGTTGGTATTGCAGATGGGCGTAATCGAACAACTGTCGCGGTCACAAAATCCTGTTAATAGAAAACTTGTAAACTTCTATAACTAAGTTGGAAATTAAGATATAAAATTGAAATTTGGTTTGGTGCTTAAGAAAACTATGAAAACATTCCCTCTCAGTGTCATTATTTCATTTTATTTTATGAAGTTAACCGAAAGGGCAAAATTAATTAGTATATATATAATATATTATTAAATTGTTTATTTGATACAGGAAATCGCAGCATGGAGAGGCATCTATGGCTTGAAAATTTTTAAAAAGCGGGTGTGGCCCCGCCATCTAATATGTTTAATGTACATATCTCCCAAACCCCTAAAATTATATCCACCAAACTTGCTGGGGACAAATCGTTTCATAATCTCCAAAAACAGTGTGAAAATAGGTAAAATCAGATTTTAACCACGCCCACTCCCCATATAACGGTTATGTTGAAAACTAACAAAAGTGCGGCAACTCACATTTAAGGGATTCCAAGGAATCCGTTTAAAAATTGGACAATGGATATGGCACCGCCCACCTTTAAGTGAAATCCTAAATCTCTTAGTTGCAGTGTGAAAATGAGAGAAATTAGAATTCAACCACGTCTACTTCCCATATATCACAAATTTAAATTCCACATGATTTTTTCACTTTACAGTATATAAATCAGTTACCATTAAAGATATCGGAGGAAAACTTTGCACAAAGAGTGCCTTAAAGGTTGGGCACCTCATCTTTAAAATTTGCATAAATTGGAACATCACTTTTCAAGATTGCAGATACTGAATATGTGGACCCCAGTATCTATGGCTGACTTTTTAACCAAAATATCGGTCAATCTGTGAGATATGTTATTGACATTCAGAGCAAATCTTTGTCCGAGAATATTGCATCTTTGGAGATTTTCGAACGTATAATATTGGATACCATAATATAATATAATAAGATATGGTATACATAATACCATAGAAATCGGTAAACGAATTGCACCAGCTCCCACATACTACATATAATGATTTTCGTTATTCTAGCAGACACTATGCCGAATATGTTGGTCAATGTGTGAGTTATCTTCATAAGAATGCGTGCAAACATTGTGGAAACTTGTGTAATGAAAATCTTTCTGAAATCTATATATATCGGCTATAGGATTTCCGACTTTAAAGCCGACTATAAACCGTTTAAATTGGATAATATGTGTGATCTTTAATGAAATTAAGTTGACATGCTTTCTTAAGCAAAATGTGATTTAGCGCTGAATATGAATGAAATCGCTCTAGACCTTGGTCTAAACTCAATATCCATGATAAAATGATTTACCATTCTCTAGTTACCTTTTCTTAATATACCTAATATATTAAGTTTAGTCCTTTTGGTTGAGTTTATATAACTCATATTATTTGAAATATTATATTGAAATATTATTAGTAGAAATATGTATATATATACACGAAGCAAAGCATAATAATGAAACTGGAGCCGACCATAACAAAACCAATTTCGCCCAGCCTTTCAATATGTTATGAATTATATTTCCCAAAAAATCTTGAGCTCCTCATCGTTTTTATATGCTCTAATATTTGAAAATCTTTCTTAGCGATAATAATATAATAATGTGTACTACATTGCGATCAGAACATGCCCAGAATGGTAAGAATGTTATTTACAACCAATTCAAGAACTATGTTGATGTTATTATTCGAATTAAACTGGACCATTTGTTAAAGATAGTGTCAGATCTTCTACAGGAAGACGAAATTGAGCATTCAAGAAGATAGCTCAATATCAGATGAAGAAAAAATCCTTCAACAATTCCAGAATTTTACAGCCAGGAATAAAAAAGAAACGAGGAAAGCAGAAATTGAGTATGTAATTATAGATCGGGATTGTTTAGGCACATTTGAGTTATTGGCTCTACTTTGCATTGAAGAGCGGAACTTTCACGAAAAATTTGTTCGAGCTTATTGCATTTTGCACTTTGAGGTAGCATCAGAAACGTCCGTACGATACAATGTATTGTTGAATATTGTGAGCCTAATAGTAGCAGAGTAAAATATTGTAAGCAGAGGAAATATGTTAAAATGTTAAGTAATAATTGTATAATAATATACTAATAATAGTTAAAGAGTATTTGAAATAGTAGTATAAGAAGTATATAATATGCCAAGTTGATAAAAAAAGAAAATATTGAATTTTATGTTGTATTTGTATTAAAGATTTAAAAATTTGTTAAATATAAAATTACTGTGTATGAAACGAGTACTTCAAGAAACGGAAGCAATTTTAAAGGGTATATGGAGGTTAGAAAAAGTCTAAACCGATATCAATCTTTTTTGATTAAGTAAGCGTAAAGTCGAAAGTCATTATATAGGTTATATAAGGACTAAATGAAGGTCTGGATTGTTTTTAATCTAATTTTAGCATTAAACTAAAGTATGCTTAAGAAAACTAAGAAAACATTCCCTCTCAGTATCATTATTTCATTTCATTTTGTAAAGTTGACCCAAAGGACGAAATTAATTATTATATATAGTAGTATATGTGGTTATGGGATGGTCTGGATCGATTTCCTATACTTTCGGTATTAAATTAAATTAAACTTTGACGACCCAAGAAAATCATTATATAATATGATAATGCTTTCATTATTTGATCCAAGCAGTCAAGAGTTTGGGAGATACAAATACAAATTTTATATTATATATAATAACGTAATTTTGTGAACCATCTCAGAGTGCCAAAGAATAATTGTTAAAATTTTCTGCAAGATATCCCAATTATTATTAAGTTATCACTTGCGCAGACGAATTGACGGGCAGATAAATATTAGAAAATAAATCGTATCCTCATTCTCATAAAAATGTGGATACATATGCATTTGTCAATAAATGCGACGTATAAACGAAAATGTTCATACAATGTTCTTATTTGTGTGATGTGTTAAGTGTGAGGTTGCTGCATTCATTTCATTTAATTCGTTTGTTCTCAGAATTCCACCCGAAATTACCTTTAATAACTTGCGTTGTTGGCGGTAGCAGCTGAAGTAGATGATAAAGTTATTAAAATTTAATTAAAATGCAAACCTTTATAATATTTTATACACATAAATATGTATGAACAATTTCTTTCATTTTAATCTTAATGTAAGTTATCTAATCTACCTGGTCGGTGAATACTACATTTTAATATTTCTGCTTTGAGATCTGTGTGCGGTCGACTCTTTGAATTAAAATTAAAATAGAAACTGGATACTAAAACGCAATGGCAAAGAAACATATACACACATCTCATGTGTTGAATACACAAAACCATTTAATATGGGATTGTGTAGCAAAAAGTAAGTGATACGTATCAGCAAAGTATATAAATATTGGGTTGTTCGGAAAGTCATTTCGTTTTTTCCCGCCAGAGGACTTAATTACGTTTTTTCGAAACTAACTTCACACTTAAGCCCCATAACCATTATATGTCATGAGAGCTGATATTGCAAGGCTTGTGTGTGAAAAAGTTCTATTAATTCTACCCAGTAGTTTTTGGTTGGTGCCTTTTTAAATATGGAGAGCAATAAGCAGCATTTTCGTCATATTTTACTTTTTAACTTCAGAAAAGGTAAAAATGCTGTCCAAGCGAGAAAAAAATTGACGGATGTGTATGGAGAAGGCGTGTTAACAGTACGCCAGTGCCAGAACTGGTTTGCAAAATTTCGATCCGGCAATTTTGATGTCGAAGATGCACCACGGTCTGGAAGGCCGGTCGATGCGATAAAGGCATTAGTTGATGCAAATCGGCGAATCACCACACGAGAGATCGGTGAGAGGTTAAATTTGTCGAATTCAACTGTTTATGGCCATTTGAAAGGCATTATACGAAAACTGTCTTTCATGTTTCCCAAAAAAAACGAAATGACTTTCCGAACAACCCAATATATACTGAAGAAATGTATGATGGTAAGTGAAATTTATATCTATTATATTTATTTATGTAATAAAAACATTTTAAAACAGGTAAGAAAGAGCTTTGGGTATTTTTTAGCTAGTAATTTAGCTAGTAGCTAGTATTTAGGGTAGCTTTTGGAAAGAGAGTTTGGGTATAATCAACATTTTACTCTCACGCAATATGCTAAGTCAAAAGTGAAATATTTTCAGGTCTTGGTAAAACTTGATATTAAAAAATGTTCCAAGGAATCAGTATTCATTATTCGATAAAATTGTGAAAGGATTACCGTCATATATGGTATCATATCTTCATCTTCACATCTTCATCATACTTATACTATAGGTCATACACTCACTTAATTTCATTACTACATTTTGCATTATGTTTGTGATATTTACATTAAAATCAAACTAACTAACGCAAATCGCTATATATCGCTAAATATGTTAGTGCTGCGGAAAGTACAAACAAATAGCCATAATTACCGCTAATTGAAATATTCTCACCTATTTTTACACATTTTCTCAAACGACGAAATTCTATATATTGGGTATTTGAGGGAAAAGTCAACTAGAGGGTTGAAAATCATTATATTGGGGATAACGAGGTTAGATCAAAGCGAAGAAAACATGTCCGTTTAATTTCATTAAAATATTGCACATATTGACTAACATAAACAGTATAAAGTTAACAAGAAAATTAGAAATTATTATGTCAGTTATGTTAGTTCTAGGGGTCTGAGCACTGAACTATTGGGTTGTTCGGAAAGTCATTTCGTTTTTTCCCACCAGAGGACTTAATTACGTTTTTTCGAAACTAACTTCACACTTAAGCCCCATAACCATTATATGTCATGAGAGCTGATATTGCAAGGCTTGTGTGTGAAAAAGTTCTATTAATTCTACCCAGCAGTTTTTGGTTGGTGCCTTTTTAAATATGGAGAGCAATAAGCAGCATTTTCGTCATATTTTACTTTTTAACTTCAGAAAAGGTAAAAATGCTGTCCAAGCGAGAAAAAAATTGACGGATGTGTATGGAGAAGGCGTGTTAACAGTACGCCAGTGCCAGAACTGGTTTGCAAAATTTCGATCCGGCAATTTTGATGTCGAAGATGCACCACGGTCTGGAAGGCCGGTCGAAGCTGACAAAGATGCGATAAAGGCATTAGTTGATGCAAATCGGCGAATCACCACACGTGAGATCGGTGAGAGGTTAAATTTGTCGAATTCAACTGTTTATGGCCATTTGAAAGGCATGGACTTAACCTCGAAGCTCAAAAAAAACGAAATGACTTTCCGAACAACCCAATAAATAATGCTTAAGAAAATGTTTCCACGCAATTCTATTAAGATAACTAACAGTTCGACAGATATATTCGACAGAAAGTCCACTAGAATTACGAAAATATGATATATGGAAGCTGGTGTAATTCGGCGACCAACTTCACCCATTTTCATCACCAAACTATACTATACCGAAGAATTTACTTCCGCCAACAGGAAGTTTGAAATTCCTATATTCGGTATATGGGGACTCGGGAAAGTATTTACCCGATTTTTTAAAATTTTCGTACCAGGGCACATTGTTGTCAGGACAGGACCCCCTCTAAATTTCATTTAAATATATCGCAGATTGACCGATATTTTCGGTGAAATGATTTTTTTTGAAACCAGAGGCACTGAGGTTTTCATATGGGGCTTGAAAAGTTAAGGTGGGATGTAGACCATTTTCAGCATGGAGATACCACACCCTGAATGTACTATTTGTTAGAAGTTTTATTCTGATGTTTTAATTTGTGCTTTATTTCTATATTGTAATGTGATAGGATCTGAGAGAAATTAATATTGAATTGTATGGGAAGTATGTGTAATTGTGATACGATTATAATCTATTCGAAACTGTAATATAAATATATTAATAAAATACATCATCATCATCTTACATTCATCAACATCAAATATAGTTGAAATCAGTAAAGCAATTGTTGAGATATTGGATTTCTCTGGAAAGTGGGGAGTGACATACCCTTTCCCAAATTTCTATACTGATTCACATGCATCTCCTCAGCACATCCTTACTGTAAATTTTAACGCTCTTCGAGTTGTTGTTACGCGAGTTATCACAATTTTAGTAGTTTCGAACATAACAGTTCTTTGGGGGACATATATATTTACCTCGATTTGTTTTAAGTGTTACAAACAAATTTCATATGAATAGAATAATACTCTGCGTTACGTGTTGTAAGACGCCGTTTTATAGACGTGATAATGGTCCGATTCCTACCAATTGAAACACTAAACATACTTCTTCAATGTGTTTAAAATTTTATGAAAATTATTGCTTGTATAGACAGATGGACATCGGTAAATTAATTGTTCTCGCCGTCCTCATTGTTTTACCTATATCTTTTTCGTATATATTAAGGTGCTACAAACAACCGACAAGCTACATGTTGCGGAGTATGGCTTAAAAGTACCTGGCGCAGTCCAGCTTACGGTCATCTGAATTCCTATATTATATTAGCAGTGATAGTGCTTGGATAAGATAAGAGCAAACAGTTCGTAGCTTAAAAGATTGTCCAAAGTGATTGTCAGGAACTAATAAATAACATAGATAACACCCACCATGTAGTCATACTATGGGATTGTTCACTGCAGTGAAATTAAAGAAAAGGGCATTTTAACAAACTTTTCTCCATTTTATTATGGTCATGTATTTGATATATATATTTTTTTTAATTCAAAATGCTGCGTGGAAGAGCACACGGAATATTCACGTGAATCTAAGTAGGAACAAATACCCAAAAAATATCAATGAATTTATTCATCAAAACCGCAAACTTCGACGGAGATGGTAGCAAACTATTTCACCCGCTCTCCAGAATGAGCTTAATAAATGCACGGTGGAACCAAGAACAAACATTAGGCAGTTTAAAAATTATTCCTTCAATACCCATCAGTCTAAGCTGATTAATCTACTGATTATTCACTCTGGAAAGCTGCAAAATATATGAATAGCAAAATAAAACATGTTGTACCAATAAAAATAATCGGAACTGCATTTGCCAAAAAAATGAGCATAAGACTGCCGTATTTGCAAATCATTTAAGAAACACTTAAACACTCAAACTTAGAAAATTGGTTAGTTGGTTAAATCCACACGTCAGAATTTCTCCCGTAACTATTAAAGTAATTAAATATATTATCGAGAAAACAAAACCCAAAAAATACCTGGGTTCGAGTTAATAACCGGGGAATTGTTAAGAGATTTACAAAAGAATTGTGTGAAGAAACTTTAGTGCATTGTAAAAAGTACTAGGTACTAAGTACCTAAGTATCACGCTAGATACTAAGCTCAGCTCGAAAGAACTTATCAAGAAAAAAAGGGGAGAGCTTGATATACAATTTGCAAAACTATACCATCTAATCGGCAGGAGATCCGTTATATCAAACTAAAACAAGATATTGATATATAATCAACTCTTAAAACCGGTTTAGGCTTATGGGGCTCAATTATGGGGTTGGTCAAGTCAAAGAAGTATTGCCATCAGCGCTTACAAAATAAGATCTGAAGAAGTCTAGTTAATGTTCCTTGGTACGTTAGATCTGTTGATCTTCACCGTGATCTTAGGGTGAATTCAGTGACAACCGAAATTGCTATAATTGCAAACTCTCTCTATCTGAGAGTCAGACGGCTTGTTAATGAAGAGGCTTCCAGACTCATTGAAGTTGCTGGGCGAAAAACCCGGTTGAAGCCCAAGAAGCCTTCCGACCTAACAAGATAACGGAAACAGCAAATTTCGTTCTTTGACATTTAGCTTTTAAATATTTCCCAACTTATTAATCAGAATTGAATTGTTTTGTTTTAGTATTTTTTGTCTTTGTATGTGCTAGTTACAATTGTAAAATGTAATAAAATAAAATGTATTTAGAGATTAGAGTAAAAGGATAAACTTTTTGTTATAATTTAAAAGTATTAAGAGGTAGAAAACAAAAAATATATATTTTTACATTGATTTCACTGCACTTGTTGGATCCGGAAGTAATATTACTGGAAAAATGGAAAACGTTTAATATGATTTCGTGCTAATAATTACGAAGGACGAGTGAATTATTATGCCACATTTTATAATCACAAAGTTTAAATAGTTATTTGTCCATCTTTCGTTTTCCTAGAATTGTTTAATTAAAATGAATTAAGGATCGCAAAGAGCGTAGGCGGGGAAATACTCTCAAGTGTTCGCAAATTTTTCATTAACAATGCAAATGGATTTCAATTATATTTTACATTATATTAACCTGTATTAGAGGTAATATATAGATACTTAGTTTCACTCCAACTTTTTGCTTCAAGATATTTATATTAAAGTCAATATCATTAACTCAAGTGAGATGTTTGTAATATAAACTCAACCAAAGGGGTTAACTTATATTTTGTAAATGAGGAAAAAGTCAACCAAAGAATAGGAAATCTTTATGTTAGGGACATGGAGTTTACACGTTACTCAGCCCTATACAGCATTATGTTTAAGAAAACACACAGTTTTGAATAAAAGGACTGAAAAAGAAACTTTTTTTTTGTGGAAATGTATATTTAATGGAAACTTAAAATTAATGAAGTTTTGAAAATCTAAAGGGACTCTTCTATTTAAAAAATCCGTTCGTTTAAGTTACTTTTTAAATCACATGGTATACATATACATAGTATTTACTAGTCGTTACACAAAATTCGGCAAATATTTTTGATAAAATTGGAAACATTTAATAATGTTTTGAAAGCAAATTTCATTTTTATGAATTATAGTGTATTAGTATTAGTATATAGTGCCAGGAGATAAAATAACTTGATTATTATTCCACTGTTCCAATATTCCAAATATGCATTGGAAAACTATTGCCATCTTTCAGTATATGTCATTCATTGAAGGTAAACAACAATAATTTTTTTACTCAATTATGTCGAACTTTGTGACCGAATAAGTGTTTTTGTGGGGAGTTCTCCTTCATTACTTTAATATGAAGAAAACGTCATCTTATTTTGGTGGAAGTTTATGTTGCACATGTTCTAGCTGAGCGAAGGTGCCAAAAGAGGTTTCTTTAAAATGGTGATTTTGGCTTGGAAGACGAAGAACATCCTGGGCGGTCAAAAAAGTTTGAAGATGAGGAACTGGAAGCGCTCGATGAAAATTGTTGCCAAACAAAAGAAGAGAATTCCGTAGAATCTTTGGGAGTTACTCAAGTAACCGTTTCAAAATGTTTAAACGCAGCCGGATACATTAAAAAGCAAAGAAATTAGGTGCTATATAAATTGAAGCCAAAAGCCGCTGATAGAGGATTTTGCATGTCAGAAATGTTGCTTGAACGCTACAAAGAAATTCGTTTTTGTAACGGATTGTGACTGGTGATGAAAACGAATTAATTACGACAAACATAGATGCAAAAAATCATATGTGAAACATGGCCAAACAGCAGCAAAAGCTTAACTTCCATGACACTAAGGTATTTAGTGGGACCAGAGGGGCGTGCTGTATTGAGCTTCTAAAACCGGGTGAAACCATTAATGAGGAACGCATCAAATTGAAGTGAGCGATTGCCAAAAAACCCTCGAATTTGCGACTATATACGAGGCAAATTTTCTATAATGACAAAGGTAGACTTTATGTTGCAAGACCGGTTAAAAACTGTTTGGAAAACAGCAGTTAGGAAGTTTTGCTTCAGCCGCCTTATAGCCCAGACCTTGCCCCTTCTGATTAACATTTTTTCAGACCGATGCAGAACGCCCTCTCTGGAATACGGCTCATGTAAGAACTGGGTATGAAAAATTTAGTTGATTAATTCTTAGCCGCCAAGCCGACGCAGTTCCTTTGGGACGGAATCCACAAACCAGCAGTGATGGGATGGGATGAATGGGAAAATGTTATAGCTTCAAATGGGCAATATTTCGGTTTCTCTTGTGCCAACCACTGTTTTTAGGCAGCTAGAAGAACAAATTTCATCGCAATTTTAATAAGATAACTCATACAATGATCGACATATTACTGCTAGAATAACGAAAATTATTACATGTAATATATTGGAGCTGATGAAAAAGATGCTCTCTGAGTTTCACTAAGATAACTCATATAATGACATAAAATATGATATAAAGTCAACTGGAAGTTTGAAAATCAGTATGGTAGGTAAATGGGAGCGAGGGGAGTATTGCTTGGTTTTATCCATTTTTGACACGAAGGGGAATTATTATCATAAAATAATGATTTATATACTATAAATTGATATATTATATATAATGTAAAATGAAAGGATCAGATGGAATTTATAATTGTATTACATGGGCAGTAAGCATGATTATAGTCCGATTTCGCCCATTTGTAATATAAAAATATCGATGTAGTCCTTTGCACCAAATTTGGTTTAAATGTGTCAAATCGCTCCTGAGATATGGGATTTTACATAAAAGCGGGCAGTGCCACACTCGTTGTCCAATTTGTACACAGATTCCTATGAAGTCCTCTCGTATCATCTTTACCCTGAAAGATAGTGGTTCTGACATGTTAGTTCGGTGTGTAGTCAAACTTTTAGCATTTTTCAACGAAACCTTTTTATGGGAGCTGGGCGAGATTATCCTCCGATTTCAACAATCTTCACAATATAAAAGAAGAAGTACTTGTCCTTAGCGAGTTTGGTTGATATAACTGAATCGTTTGTGAGATATGTACATTAAACCTTTTAGACAGTGGAGCCACTCCCACTTTTTAAAAAGTTTCTAACCACAGAAGACCTTCCCTGCTGCGATGCCCTTTTGTATCTTAATTTGAAGCTTAGTTAAAGCACTTTATACATTTTGGATTAAAGGCATTTTGTGGTCGTAGCAATATACCGATTTCGCCAATCTGCAATATCGATCTCTTCAGAGTGGCAAGAAACACGTGTACCAAGCTTGGACAAAAAACTCGCTTGCGCGGACATTCAGACAGACAGTCACCTGGAATTCAAGTTGTCTCATCATACTGATCGTTTAAGTATATACAACTCTATGTCAACCTTGATTAGTTTAAGATGTTAGAAACTACATTTTATTATATTCTATGGCAACATGTTGCGAGAGTATAATTAAGATGTATGATTTAGATAACATGTAGATGTAGATGGGATCTCCATTTCAAGCAAAAGGGTGTAATGAAATTCGGCTCTAATAGTTCTAATAATTCTAGATAGTCAAATACTGCCTGAATAGTTTTCTTTTGATACAATTGTTGATTCCTTCGTTCTAATCTTGAGAGTATTTATTAAATATTTATCCCTAGCATATCACACGTTGTGTGCACCGGCGTCTTCATACACATGTCCAGTAGTTCCCTCAGCATACTGATCATGATATGGGTGAAATCGGCCACACCCTCAAAACACCGTTAATCAAAGAACATGAAGTACTCAGTTACGGTAAAGAAATACAATAAAGAAATTCTATCTTGCACTATTGTATTTATTTTCGCTTGTCTGCTTTTTTAGATAATGAATTCTTGTTGCTGGAATTAAATATTTTCAAAGTTGTCAAAGTTTGGCGTACCTATGAAAAATTTTTTTTGTCTGGCTGTGGTGGATGTCTAATGGTCAAAAGTATTTTTATGTGCGCAACGTCCGTTTAAAATAGCACTCCCTTATGTATATCGATGAAGTGTGTCAGAAGTCCTTTCGTTGCCTGGTTGAAATGCTAAATATGAAGCAGAGGTGCAGTTACAATATCCATGCCAAACTAACTTTTTTACTCTCTTTTGACTTTGACTAATGTACTAATGTACAAAAACTTTTTGTTGGTACAGGATATATTTCGGACGCGAGTATCTTTCATTCTTTGCTATAATTAATAATTTTATATAATAATATATAAAATAATTTTATATATTTATATAAAATCTATAATTTTATCTATAATTTTATAATTTGCCACAATTTCTTTAACCTGCTTTATTATTTTCGGAAAATAATAATCGCAAAGAAGAGCGTCGTTGTTAACGATGTCTGTTACCATACTTTACCAAAATTTTTGAACCAAAACTTTTAACCAATTTAAGCTAGGTGCTGGCCAATCCGGGTAGGCTGTAATATATCTTATTTACTGCGTTTGGATTTATGTTTTATCATGTCGTATCGTAATATGAATTATGAGACAAGTTTTTTCGCAAAAGTATATAAAGTGTCGCTCATCGAATTTTATTTTACTTTTTGTTTGACAGCGTGGCGCTAACTTTTAATTTAATCCATTTAATTTTTCTTCATAATTTGCAATTTACTCTTCGTAATCGGTGGTATTCTGGGTATATTTGTACAGTTGTACATTTGTAAAATTTACATTATCGCACTCTAAAAATTTGTGCTTCTATGAACTGGAACATATTATAATCTGTTTTTGAAATCTAACCTAGCATTTCGGCTATCTTTATTGAATCAAAAGTTGAGAGCGTGAGGAGAAAAAAGAATGTGCTGTTTGTATAAAATAAATTAATAGTGCATTCTTACACTGAATCCGTGAGTTGACTTTACTAAGAAACTATTTCCTACTGGTATTTTGCTTCATCGACATCGGCGAGTAATTTTGTTTTAGTTCAAGCAATGGTCCCTTAAATTAAAGGAAGCAAACTAGCGCTTGGCCCAAGGCAGATAATTTCTGTTTTCTTGCTGAAAGGTATGCGCTACACTACCAACATCTTCAACAGTGAACAAATAATGTAAGCGTCTGCAGCGTCATCATAATAACAGTAATGTTCGCAGTAAGTCATATTTAATTAACGGTCTGATTTTGATAGCGTTAGCGTAAAATCACAAACAAATAACTAAGAGCTAAGTTCTAGTGTTACAAGTTATCACACTTTTAATAGTTTTCAACATAACCTTTTTATGGGAGGTGGGTGTGTTTGTTATCCGATTTCTCTCATCATTACAATTTGCAATAAGATGTTAAAGGAAATGTGTTCCGCAAACGTGCACCAAGTTTCATGAAGATATCTAAATTTTTACTAAAGTTACCGCTTTCACAAACGGACGGACGGCAAACATGTATATCCAGAATTCAACTTGTCTTCTCATGCTGATGATTTTGATGTTATATATATAACTCTATATCTATCTCGGTGTTACAAAAACTATTAGGTGATCAAAACTATTATACGCTGTACAACATATGGCGAGAGTATAAAAGAGTGGATCGCCGAACCACAATCACAGTCCGCGGCTTTAGGAAAAGCAAAAAATCACGCCCGATATTACATGAAGCCAGGTTTAACCTTCATCTCCTTCTCAAAAAATTTTACCTTTCTAAATCTGATGTGTGACTTCTCACAAATATGAAATCGTATTTATTTTGTGGCAAAAAAATTATTCTTGGTAAGAAAAAAATATTTATTTTTTAGCATTAAATTATACAAGTTTATCTGCAATACATTTCACAACAACATCTTGGTTATAAGTACGCCATTTTGAAAGAACAAACATATATTTTTATGAGTTCAGTTTTTATATTTTGATTTCTCTTTGTAACATATGTTGAATATAGCTTTCTTTGTATAGTCGGTGAAATACTTTTACACCTGATGGTAATGAGCTTTCGCGAGACTTGGGGGTTCAACATGGTTATGTTGCTTTGTGAATCTCTCCTAATACTTAAAAGTAAGGATTCTAATGGTTCCTATTGTAGTACACCTTTTCTCATTGCCACGTAAGGTTTTCCTAGAGATGTTTTTGTTTCCTTACCAATTTGGATCCATATCTTTGAAGATAATGAAAGCGTTCCGAGCTGAAATGTCAACCATGTTTGAGAATGTAGCTCTCTGTCACCTATTTGTTTTTCTTTTAAAGCTGTGATAAAACAACATTTTGTCAACTATATTCACGCCACTTAAATGAAATATATTTTTATAAACCAAATCTAAATGACTAGCATTATTGTCCAATTTTTTTCCATCCGATTGAACAGCATTCGAAGTATGATGTAGTAGGCATTTTGCTTTGTAGAACCACGCGTTTCTCTTTTCTGACAACCTTTGTGTCATGTGTGTTTTCGGTGAAGGCAAATGTTAATTGAAACAAAAGGACCTTTTGGCATTGCTGAAGTTTTGGTGACATATTATAATTCAACCATTCGACCATTTTAGAATTACTTTTTCAGTTGATGATGGAAAGTACAATAAATCATTCAAAATCCTCTCTAACTCTTCGAGGGTCATATGTCGGTTTAGCCATATTTAATTTTCCAATTGTTTCAAAAGTTTAAAAAAGTTTGTCCGAACTTTAAAGCACCACAATTATAAGTAAAATGAAATGAATTCAATATTCCACGCTCAAGGAAAATAGCACACTGGCATACTAATTATTTTTCTGGAAGACATGTTTATTGTATTAGCTTGTTTGACTTTACCACTGAAAATACTAAAAATGTTCTTTCTACATACACTACCAGACATGTGCCCTTATGATTTTATAATTACATATAGAAACATTCATACAGCGTTTTTTGGAAATTTTTCAAAAAGATTACGCTAGTGAGTTCGGCGCGTTAGGACGTCTGCGGATGTCTGAACTATCAAACCACTGAATTGATCTTTATTCCTCTTTCTTTTATACAATATTTTACTTAAGCCTGGATACAAAAACCGACCTTAGATTCTAGGAAGTGAAGAGCTTAGGTGTTCGATAATGTGCCTCTTATTTCTATTGTATCTTAATTGTACGTAAAGCAGTCCGTGTTCTATTTGTCAATGTGTCAATGACATATTTGGCACATTTGCCTATTAGTTAGATAAGTGGTTTGGGTTATTGGTTTCGTTACCTCCTCCGGATCGAAGTGAACCTTCCTTTTGCAGTGGTAAGGTGATTTATTTGATTTAGCAATTTATTAAATTTTATTTATTTTTCTTTTGAATATTTTATTTCAATTTTTAAGTTATTATATATGATTAATTTATACATCGTATATGCAATTTTGGTTATAAATAGTAAAGTAGTAAATGACCACCATACACGATTTCGTTTTATTTCCTGTTTCGTTGGGGTTAGTATACTAACATTGCTCAATTTTTAATCAATATTTTTGTTATTCTTTTACAATATTTCTATTTTTTTCTATTCTTCTAATTTACAATATTACAATATATTCTTTTACAAAAAACGGTTTAAACTTTTCTTCTTTTAAATAGTTCTAAACTTTTCCTGCTGGGTTTTGACATTTTTTTTACATTTTATTGTTACATAATCCTGAAAAGCTATCAAATAAACACCCCCTTTCCTGACGCTATTATAGCGCCGTTTACAATTTTAATTGACTCAGTTGCTTTTTTTATTTCTGCACAATTAGCATGTTTATTTTTCAACATATCAGACAGTCATGTATTATTTCTATTTATTATACAAAATTAATTACATAATTCATTTTACAAAAATTTATTGAATAAATTTAATTTTCACATTTTATTTTTGAATTTTCGATTTGTAATTTTCCGTAGTTTTGTGCTACAGCTATTGCTTTCGTTCCGTTTTTTTCTCCCATATATAAAATGAATGGGTTCAATATTCCTACCTTTCATAATATAATGATTTCTACACTGTTTTTATGTTCAATAATTATTAGTTTGTTTCTTTGTCTTAAAACAGTTATTTCATTAGAGTTGACTCGTAATTGTTTGAATATTTGTGTAACTTCTAAATATTTGTGAATTTGTTGTGAACACTTAATAAATATTTTTTATCAAATCATTTACTTTATTTGTTATTTTCATAAAACCATCATGGTCAGGTATAATGGAAATCCATTTCTAACATATTACTATCAATTTTTATTTACTCTAATAATGTCCCTATGACCTGAATTTAAAACTCTGTACCTGAATCTCCATATATATTATTTCTATACCGGTTGTGTTATTTTTTAATTATATTTTCAATTAATGATAAATTTCTTAAATGGTATATTGATTCATAATAGTAAAACATCGGACCTCTGCCACGCCCAGAAAATACCGTTAAACAAAAACTTAAAAAAGGATATAACCAAGCCACAAATTATGATGCAAGACAATAATTTAGTACATAAAATTGCTGTAAGAAGGAGCAACTGTGGTTCAAAAAGTATTTAAAAAGTGGGCATGGCCCCGCCGCCTAATAGGTTTAATGTACATATCTTACAAACTAAACTAAACCACTGAAGCTATATCAACCATACTTGCTGCGAACAAATTCTTCCGGCACCTCCTAAGACAGTGCAAAAATGAGTGAAATCAGAAGATAACCACACCCATTCCCCATATAGCTGTTATATTTAAAAGTACTAAAAGTACGATAATTAACTAGATAAATACGTCAGAAGCATTAAGTCATTCATAGTCAAGACGGTAGCTAAGGCCTGAGAATCGATATAAAAATTGGTGAATGGGCGTGGCACGACGAAATACTCTATCTGAGGAACAGCTTTACGAATTTCAACATAACATTTTCCTAATAATTTGATGTTACTTTGCAAAAATGGGCGAAATCGAAATACAACCACACCTACTTACAATACAACAGACTTTTAAATTCCATCTGATTCCTTTACTTTACAGTATATAACTTAAGGACCAATAAAGATATTGGAGCCGAACTTTTCTTTTGTATTTTGTAGTACATCTCTATCTAAAAATTGCCCAAATCCGAATATAACTTATCAAGCCACCAAATACCGTATTTGTGGACCCATTGCCTAGGGCTGACTTTTTACAGAAATTATAGGTCAATATCTGAGGTATTTTAATGAAATTCAGAGAGCATCTTCCTCCGAATGTGCCCTTGTGTCAAAGTGGGTGTAATCGGTTCAATACTTCCTTTAGCCCACATATACTTAATGCAAGAACTTTCAAACTTTCGCTTGACTTATAACCAAATATATAGCGCAATCTGTATATCATTTTAATGAATTATAAAGAGCGTATTTTCCTAATAATAATATGGTTGTTTTGTTTTAAATTATTTGTTTTTCCGGTATTTACTTCGGTTGAATTTTCAAGAGTTACTTCTCCTGAAATACGTTTAAATTCCGTGTTTTTTTCTTTTATGCTCTCGCAACATGATGTCACATATCTTATTAGTTTTGTTCACCTAACGGTTGTTTGGAATACCTTAAACTAATCGAAGAAGATATAGAGTTATATATGTGTATAAATGATCAGGATGACGCGATGAGTTGAGTTCCGAGCGTTTGTGGTTTAAAAATTTTTTAGAAAGTTGGTATGTCTCCACTCCCTAATAGGTTAAATGTACATATCTCACAAACCACTAAAGCTATATTAATCAAACTTGCTCAGAGCAAATATTTAAGTACCTCCTCATACAATAGGAAAATGAATTAAATCGAACCAAAACGACGCTCCTCTCACATGCTTAAAAAGAACCGGTGCAAAAATTGGACAATAAAAAGCATAAAGCCTTTTGAGGAAATCCGATATCTCAGGATCTGCTTCACCAATTTCAACAAAATTTTTGGGTGACATTATGTAGTATTTGCACCTTTATACTACAGAGTGAAAATGAGCAAAATCGGAGTCCAGCCACGCCTACTTCCCATATGAAACAATTTTAAATTCAATCTGACTGTTTCATTTTACGTTCTTTACGTACTCTCTCTCTCTGGTTTACTTTTTCCTATATACCCAATATCTCGAATTTCGTAATAAAATTAAGCGAGACTATTTCTCAAAACACTAATTTCTTGTTCAGCGACTTCTAAGCGACTTAAGCTCGCATCCAAATTTATAACGATGCCATGGTTTGTCAGGATATCGTTTTGCATTTGCTATTTTATTGCCTAAAATGGTTAGATAGCAACGAATTACCCCAGCTCCCATATACGTTCGATTTTCGTTATTCTAGAAGCCTTTATGCTGAACGGTCGCGTGACTTATCTTCATAAAATTGCGTGGAGGCATGTTCTTTAATGAAAGTAAAAGTAAAGTAAATGAAATCAGTCTAGACCTTCCAGATGATTTACTTTCCAGCTGACTTTAAAGCGTTTATGTTGGTCAATAAGTGTACTATTTTAATTAAATTAAGCGAATACGTTTTCTTAAACATAATGTGGTTTAGAGTTAAATATGAAGGAAACTGGTCCAGACCGTGGTCTTAACTCCTTATTCTTAATATAATGATTTCCGCTCCTCTTGTTGACGTTTTCCTCATATACCTGGTATATATAATTAAGCAACCTTGGTTGAGTTTATATCGCATATATCTTATTTGAGTTGATTTGGTAGATTTTATAATAAATATCTCGCACACAAATCAAAATATGGTAATGAAAGTACGTGAGAGTATGACTTGTAATATAAGATAATAAGATACCAAA
Organism: Bactrocera minax; assembly: GCA_021498325.1. Lineage (NCBI taxonomy): Eukaryota > Metazoa > Arthropoda > Insecta > Diptera > Tephritidae > Bactrocera > Bactrocera minax. The sequence goes on along the minus strand of JAKEEE010000055.1, from coordinate 228,085 downwards.
TACGACTGTAATCCATTCACGGTTTCGTGGAATAACAAATACTGAATTCTTTTGCAACATTTTTTAACATAACGTTTTGCCAGCACCTGAAGACATTTCCCCGGCTTTTATTCTTGCCTATCTGCGAGAGTATGAAATGTTCGGTTACTCCCGAATTTAGTCCTTCTTACTTAGTACTTGTTTTTTAACAGTTGTGTTATTACTATTATAGTTTTATCCTTAATGGGAAAGGAGGTTGTTTTACTCTTGAGGGTCTGGAGTCACAGTGGTTTCACAGTACAATAATTTTATTCCGCATATATTATATTAATATATATAACTTCAAAATACATCCAACGATGATAATTGCTGTATTTATCGTTGTTCTTATTTCACCATTTATAACTTTATTATTATTATTAATATTAAATTAACTACACATTTTCGTTTCAACTTTTCTCCCGTTACCGAAGGATAGTAGTACATTCTCATACTCTCGCAAGATGTTGTAGCAGAGTATAATAGTTTTGTTAACCTAAGGATTGTTTGAAACACTTAAAACTCATCGAGACATAGTTATATATATCGAAATGATTAGGATGACGCGACGAGTCGAATTCCGGATGTCTGTCTATTCGTCCTAACGTGCAAGGGATAACTGGAATGAAAATTGAGATATCTTAAGGAAATTCGTACACGTGTTCGTTGGTACCATGAGAAGGTTGGTATTGCATAGAGGCGCAATCGGACTACTGTCACGTCCCACGCAATTATGTTAATCGCAAAATTATAAAGTGTTGTAACTCATATATTGATATACTCATGTATTGATATAGTCATATATTGAGATACATGTTGTGATTTGGTACAGGGCGTAAAAGTATGGAGGGGCATCTGTGGTTAAACACTTTTCAGAAAGTCGGTGTGGCTCCGCCTCTAATAATTTTCAATATTTCAATAAAATGTATTCCATTTTTCATTTCGGAGATGCTGTAGTTTGGTGCCGAAAATTGGTAAAATCGATCCACGAATTCGCCTCACCCCCGAATACTATGTAAAATGATTTTCGTTATTCAAGTTGACAGCATGTGGATAATATCGCTCAGTGTGTGGGTTATCTTATTAACTTCGGTGGAAATATTTTCTCGACCACTACTTGATTTATATATAACATATTAAAAAGTCGACATGTTTTTTTTAACCACAATGTGCTTTTGCATCAAAATTGAATCAAATAATTCCAGTCCTTGGTTCCACACGTACATACATGATACTGATCAGTCTATGTTCGACTTTATGCCGAATGTGTAATATTATACAAATTATTATGAGAGATATTTTTCTGGTATTAAATGAAGGTTTAATTATAAATATAATGTAGTTTGGTAGAATGGTATGTATGTATATGTACATATATCGGGGCAAAATATGGTAATAATATTGAATGAGAATATTACACTCTCATAACATGTTACAACAGAGTATATTAGTACGTTAGTCGAATATATATCTATTATATTAGTCGTTTGTAACACCTAAAACGAATATAAATGCTCAGGATGACTAGACGTGTTGAAATCCGGGCGACTGTCTGTCCCCCGTCCGTCCGCCCGTGCAAGCGATAACTTGAGTACAAATTAAGATATTTTGATGAAACTTGGTACAGGTGTTCTTTGTGACCGTAAAACGGTTGGTATTGCAGATGGGCCTAATCGGACTACTACCACGCCCAAAAAATGCCATTAATCGAAAACCTATAAACTGTATAACTAAGGAACAAGTTAAGAGACGAATGTGTGATTTTGTGCAGGGTAAGCAGGAGCATCTGTGGGCAAACAAGTTTTTTAAAGTGAGAATGGCCTCCCCCTAATAGGTAGGTAATGTACATATTTCACAAGCTGCTAAAACTACATCAACTAAGCTAGTTGACAACAAGTCTTTCTATATGTTGGAAACTACCAAAACTGCATTAACTCGCTAAAGAAATACGTTAGAAACAGAAAAGAGTAATGAGTAAGCTTTAGACAATTGCGTGGCACAGCCCCCTTTTTCACAATCAAGTTCCAATTAAGATATTGGAATAAAACTTTGGTCAAATAGTGCCTTCATGATATGCCATCTCATGCGTCAAAACGGCCGAAATCGGCATTTATATTTTTTGAAAGCCCCCATATACCCTATATAAAGACCTCAGCGCGTATGGCTGACTTTATACCGAAAACATCGGTCAATCTGAGAGATATCTTAATGAAACTTAAGGAGTATCTTTTCACGATAATAATGTGCCGTGGTGTCAAAAATGGAGAAAATGGCTAAATACTTCCCTTAGCCCCCATATACCTAATATAAGGATTACAAACGTTCGGTTGACTTTATACGGTATATATCGTATATAATATGCAGGATATCTCAGCAAACTGAAGTGAACTTATAATATTGGATATACCATAGTTTAATGCTGGAAAAGTGTGAAATCGGTCAACGAATTGTTCCAGCTCCCATATAATATACATAGTAATTTTAGTTATTCTACCAGACTCTATGCCGAATACGTCGGTCGAAATATGTGTTCGGTGGTGTGTGAGTTATCTTTATAAAATTGCGATGTTCCTTCGTATACCGGAATAATGAAAAGAGTTAATGCGTTCAGAGTAATCAGTTCAGATCTTCCCCAACCGAAATATGCCCGATATAAGAATTCCCGATTTTCTAGCTGATTGAAACTGTTTATGTTTGTCAATATGTGTGATATTTAAAAAAAAATTAAGTGGATATGTTGTCTTAACCATAATGTAGTTTCGCGTTCAATATGAATGGAGCCGATCTAGGCCCTGGTCTAAACCCCATATTCTTAATATAATGATGTCCGTTTCTCTAGTTGACTTTTTCCTTATATAATCAATATACTTAATTAAGTCACTTTGGTTGAGTTTATATTATATATTTCTCATATTAGTTAATTAGGTAGATTTTAGTATAAATATCTTGAACACGAAGCAAAATATGGTAATGAAAGTACGTAAGCCTATAACCTGTAATATAAGCTAATAGTGGACCTGTAATGTAAGTTAAATTTGTAATGCATTCACAGTTTCGTCGAATAATGAATGTTGAATTCGTGGAAAATATTTGGTTACACCCGAACATAGGTCTTCGCAACTTGTTTCTATTAGCATTATGTCATTCGGTAGTAAAAGATAGTTTTATCGATATAAATGTACATATGCACTAAAATGAAGTATGAAATGATTGATTCGTTATTAGATGAAATGATTCATTATTTCATCTAATAACGAATGAACGTAAAATTCATAGCGAACTTTTTTTTTTGTTATAACATTTACTCCCTTAAATATTTCTACACAATCGCGTATTGCCATAGTATATAACTTTCAGCTGCACGCAAACTTAACTAAAAAAGTATTTTTCCTTTTTTATTTTTCATGGCGTGATTTATTGAGGAAATTTTTTATCTCACAAATTAACTGGTACATAACATTCTGAATATGTGAGAGTAATAAAAATAAGTAGGAAAATTGCAGCGAACATATGACTTGGTACCAAAAATTATTGAAATTGCTCCATATGTTCCCAGGTTCCTGTATACCACGTTCAATAAGTTTTGTCTGATCGGTAAATTTTATACTGTATATACTGACAAATATATGAGATATCTTAATGAATATGAGTCGATAATTTTTAGCACAATGTGTTCTTAATATGGATAAACCTTTCGGCAGCGCCTTATACTAATTATAATATTGGGTTGTTCGGAAAGTCATTTCGTTTTTTCCCGCCAGAGGACTTAATTACGTTTTTCGAAACTAACTTCACACTTAAGCCCCATAACCATTATATGTCATGAGAGCTGATATTGCAAGGCTTGTGTGTGAAAAAGTTCTATTAATTCTACCCAGTAGTTTTTGGTTGGTGCCTTTTTAAATATGGAGAGCAATAAGCAGCATTTTCGTCATATTTTACTTTTTAACTTCAGAAAAGGTAAAAATGCTGTCCAAGCGAGAAAAAAATTGACGGATGTGTATGGAGAAGGCGTGTTAACAGTACGCCAGTGCCAGAACTGGTTTGCAAAATTTCGATCCGGCAATTTTGATGTCGAAGATGCACCACGGTCTGGAAGGCCGGTCGAAGCTGACAAAGATGCGATAAAGGCATTAGTTGATGCAAATCGGCGAATCACCACACGAGAGATCGGTGAGAGGTTAAATTTGTCGAATTCAACTGTTTATGGCCATTTGAAAGGCATGGACTTAACCTCGAAGCTCGATGTGTGGGTGCCCCATGTCCTTACCGAGCGAAATTTGTGTCGTCGTGTTGACGCGTGTGATTCGCTCCTCAAACGTCTAGAAAATGATCCATTTTTGAAGCGGATTATTACTGGGGACGAAAAATGGGTTGTATACAACAATGTTAAACGCAAGAGGTGATGGAGCAGAAAAGATGAACCGGCTCAAAGCGTGTCAAAAGCCAACATTCACCAAAAAAAGGTGATGCTCTCCGTTTGGTGGGATGTCAAAGGAATCGTTTTTTTGAGCTTTTGCCGGACAATACAACGATTAATTCAGAAGTCTATTGTCATCAGCTGGACAAATTGAATGATTCACTTAAAGAGAAGAGGCCCGAATTAATCAACAGGAAGGGTGTAGTGTTCCACCAGGATAATGCGAGACCTCACACAAGTTTGGTCACTCGCCAAAAACTTTTACAGCTTGAATGGGACGTACTGCAACATCCACCATATTCTCCAGATCTGGCGCCTTCCGACTACTATTTGTTCCGGTCCCTGCAAAATTTTTTGGATGGCAAAACCTTTACCTCAAATGAAGATGTCAAAAACCACCTGGACGAGTTTTTTGCCAGCAAGGACCAAAACTTTTATGAGAGGGGAATTATGTTACTGCCAGAAAGATGGCAAAAGGTGTTGGACCAGAATGGCCAATATATAATTTAATAAAATATTTATTCATTATACGAAAACTGTCTTTCATGTTCCCCAAAAAAAACGAAATGACTTTCCGAACAACCCAATAACTTCTTCCCTCTGGTTAGCATACGTACATATCACCAGGAAGGAAATTTGTTTAATAGAGTTAGATCGGCCTATAATACTCCGCTTAATGAAAATGAATCAGACTAGAATTTCCCTTAGTCAACAATACTTTGACGCATATTCCAATTTTCATTAGTCCACTTGAATTGAAAATAGATGGTTTTGATACTCAACAAGGTATGCTATGAAAACTAAATGAGTGCGTGATCATCTGTATCATAGATTAACACGTTTTCAAAATTTAAGGTAATCGGTTAATAATATCCTCATTTTCTGAATGTGAAATTCAGAGGTAGCATTTAGTAGTAAAATTTTGCATATACCTCGATATATTTCATACACATTTAAGTTTTGACAATGCTATACAATGAATAACTCAAGTAGTAAGGAATTAAAAAAAGCTGAAAGAACTAAGTGTCAACCTTCCACATAATGAATAAAAACAACTGGATTTGTGATTGTGTTAAAAGTTAACATTACACTATAGAACCGATAAAGAATTATATTTTAGCAAAACTGTATAGTGATTTTATTTAATGTATTTGCTAGTATGAAAATGTTTTCCCTGTTTTGGTCTCTTTATTAAACTGATATCTTTAATAAAAAGTTTCCGTAAAACTTGATCGAATAAACGCATTGTGAAGAATTTTTGCTTCAATTGTTTCCGTTATTTAACCCTCTCACATTTCTCAAAGCTTTCTCACGGTTCGAAGTTGTCGGTGATGACCATGTGAACCATAAGAAGAACGAAAACGCATTTTAATTGGAATGAAAAAATTACACGAAGGTATTTTTACGATAGCGATAAAGAATTTAAGCTGATATCCATTTTGTTAACAGCTTCATAAGCCAGCTTTTCAGTAGGAAATCTCAACACAACGCACAAATGTCAGTTGAACTGATAAAATACATTGGTTGCAATAAAAATGTCTCAGCATTCATTTAACTCTTTGCAACCAATTCAGCAATCGTACAAAAACGCACTTCTAAAATCACTGCACAGTGTCCTTGTTCAAACAAAAACCTAGCAGTATATGAAAATTTTATGTATACTAGAAAAACTTGCACATACACAAATATGTACTTTTTCAAATGTAGAAAATAATATGAAATGGCCTGATATATATGAACATATAAATATATATGCTTATGTATAAATGCAAGGTATAATAACACTATACTTATGGTATCTTAAATTTTTTTCCAAAGTGATTTCTATTTAAACCACGTTTATAATATATGTATGTAGACGGGCTACTGGTTGCAACATGCTCTGTTCACTTTCAGATTAACAATGCGATTTTAATGGCGCTGTCCTTCTAACTCTCTGAGTCACCTTTGGTTTTGGCTTTTAAGTTTTTATATTATATACATATGTATATACTTCATCTATTTGCTTGTATGTAAGGGCATATACACATATAGAGACACATGCATATCTTAGCCAATACTTAGCAATTTAAATTCCACTTATGTCAAAGAGGCTAATAACTGATTACATATAAATTAACCGATAGTGTTTCGCGATGGTTCGCCAATATAGTCAACCGATAGCTAATCAATATCAGTTGTATATGTTTAGATAAGATTGGGCATTTCACGACCAATCGAATGTGTAGTACGGTGAATAAGATGAACGTGGAGCTGTGTAATGATAAAACTAACCACAATGGCACATACGATTAAGTGAAGAGTAACTAACTGATATTATGAACACTGAAACTTATTAAAGGAATCTTTAAATAAACCGCGAATTTTTCATGAATGTTTTAATTCAAACACGTTGCAGCAAAGTTCATTTTCTTTGTTCCCCTAACGGTTGTTTGTAACACCTAAAACTAGCTGAGATAGATATGAAATTATATATATATAAATCATCGACCGTCCGTCCGACCGTGCAAGTGATAGTTTGAGTAAAAATCAAAATATCTTCATGAAACTTGGTGAATATGTTCTTTGTCGCCATAAGAAGGTTGGTATTGCAGATGGGTGTAATCGGACTGCTGCCGCGCCCACAAAATGCCGTTATTCGAAAACGTATGAAATGTTATAATTGAGCAACAAATTAAGATAAAAACCTGTAATTTGGTACAGGCACTCGTGGTGGGTAGAGCAATATGTTGTTGAAAAAATTTTCTAAAGTAAGCCTCCAGATACCCATTATAAGAACCTCAGTGCCTTTATACCAAAAATTAATAAAATATTATTATTGAAATTCAAAATAAATCTTTGCCTGATAACAGCATCAATGTGCATTAAATGGATAAAATCAGGCAAGCACTTCCCCCAGTCCTCATATACCGAATTTAAGAATTTCAAACTTCCGGTTGGCCTTATACGGCATTTATCAGTGTAAACGTGTATTTGATATATTATAGTTTAATGCCGAAAGTATGTGAAATCGGTCATCGAATTATCCCAGCTCCCATATAATCCATATAATGATTTTCATTATTCCTGCAGACTCTGTGCGGAATATGCCATTCAGTGTGTGAGTTATCTTCATAAAATTGCCTAGAAACATGTTGTCTAGTGTACTTGAGTAATGACAAGATTAGTATAAAAAGTCCAGACCTTCCCCTAGCCCGAATATACCTGAGATATAGATTTACGGCTTTCCAGCTGACTTTAAACCGTTCATGTTGGTCAATATGTGTGATATTGTAGGATATGTTTTTTTAATAAAATGTGGTTTTGCGATAAATATGAAAGAAATCGGTATATACAGTTGTCTAAGCCGTCTTTCCGTTGGCTGGTTGACGTTTTCTTCATATACCTAATATGAATACTGTCACAATTTATAAAAATCAAATCGGGGAGATGCTTTCCGGGGTTGGGACAACTTTACAATGAACAAATCTTGCAATTTGTATGGATTAAAAGAGGGAAAATATTTTAAGGTATGGGTGAAACTTTATATTATAAAATGTTGCAAAAGAATTCGAAATTCGCTATTAGGTGAAATCGTTAATGTGTTAAAGTCATGTTCTCTTATCGAGTTGGACTCACTTACCTTCCTTACTACATATTTTTGTATCCTAAATATCTATATTAAAATCAACACAACTAACAAAAATAACTTTATTTATCGTATTAGTGCTTTGGAAAGATTTAGTAACCATATCATTGATTTGTATTATCGGATGATATAATGCTGATGCAATACAAACAAAAACAAGAGGGACGAAATTCAATATATTTGGTATATGAGAGAAAAGTCAACTGGAAGGCCAGAAATCATTGTATTAGGGATATGGAGGTAAACCAAGGCCTGTACGGATTTCATTTGAATATATCCATATCAACTATATCATTTAAACATCACACATATTGACCGAGGTAAACGGAAAGTCGAAAATACCACTAAGTCTGAACTGATTTAATTAAATATGGCGTTAAACTAAATTATTCTTAAGAAAATATTTACACCGATTTTATTAAGATAACTCACATATCGGCTGATATATTCGGCTTAAAGTCAAAATGGATTTGTAAATGCTTAAACTTTTTTTTTTGGATTTTTGATTTTATAAATGCTTAGCACCACAACACATTGCTATCAGGAAAAATGCCTCCTTAATTTTAACACACAAATTGGTCATTGTATTGGTATGAAGTCAACCATAAATGACAACGTCCTCATATTCGATATCTGGGTGTCTTAAAAAGTGACCATCTGATTTTAATTATTTTTAGACAGAAGGTATGTAACGTAATGTATGATAGATTCTATTCCGATATCTTTATAGGTGTTTGATTTATACGAGAGTGTTTCAATAATTATTCAGCCCTCGAAGCGATTACCACGGTGGATAACGTGGCAAAAGTCCTCGATCTTGTATTGCCAGACCGCCAATTGAAGATGCGCCAGATAGTTGAGATAGTAGGCATATCAAAAGACAGCATGGGTGATATCCTCACTCCTGCAAACGAGTGACCATTCCACAGCAGTGTTTGATGCTGTTTAAGTCCAATCCGAAGGAGTTTCCGCGACGTTTCGTGAACGTCGATGAAGCATGGATTCACAGGTACATATCAGTTATCAAGGGACAGTCGAAAAAGTTAACTTTTCCCGGTGAACTTGCTGTGAAGGAAGAGAAAACTATCCTATTGGCCGGAAAGGTGTCTGTGACTACCGTTTCATGGGATTCAATAGCGTGATCCATATCAACTACATAAAGAAAGAGCAAAGCAGTCACAGGTTTCTACTGAAACGCATTATTGGGCTGATTCGACATGGAATTGCAAAAAAAAGGAAAATAGTCCTCTTCCACCGTGATTACACATCGGATCACACATCCGGCATCACCACTGCCATTTTGGTGGGATTAGGGCACGAACTGCTACGCCAGGAACTGTATTTCCAGATTTGGTCCGGTCAACTTCTTTTTGTTTCCAAACTTGGAAAATTCATACGCCGAACATAAAATTGTGTCGAAAGAAGGGGTTATCACCCCCACGGTAGCCACTTTGCAAACCTCCAAATAAGTATTTTATGGACGAGTAAAGGAAGTTGGATAATCACTGTGAATCGTGTTGTAGTCAGATTTCATTAAATTTTCAAATGTGTAATAAGAATTTTAATACTAAATGTACTAAATTTGATTAAATTGGTAGAGTAGTTGCGGTTATGCGGTATTGCACCCAAAGTGGACGGTGCTATATTCATGTTTACGTTTTATACCTACTTGAATTCATTCCTACCGTCCTATCTTTCATGTAAACTTATGATTAGTTCTAATCATAACCTTTGTAAGGGGCGTAATTATTACCAGATTTTAAGCATTTTCGCATTGAATAAATAAATCTTAGAAAGAAATGTTCGTATTAAATTTGGAGAATATAAATGTAGAAATTTGTAATATATATAACTGAACATTTTAAGCATGTAAAAATGTTTTTAAAGCACAAATGCCCCTCCAGATGCTTTGATTTCTTGTATTAAATTTGTTTTTTTAATTTGTGGCTTAGTTATAGCACCTTATACTTTTTCGCTTAACGGCAGTGTGTGGGCGTCGTTATAATCAGAATTCTCTCGTCCGCAATGCCAACCACACCAGAATGTCAAGGAATACGTTTACCACGTTTCATTAAGATATAAAGTATTTACTCAAGTTATATTTACTCAGACACACGTCCTGAATTCAATTCACATCATCATCCTGATTATTTTGATATAAATAATACCTCTATTTAAATTAGTTGTATGTGTTATAAACAATTGGTAGGTGAACAAATCTATTATTTCTATTATCTCTGTACAAAATGTTTTTACAAAAGTTTAAAAGTTTTAATTAATATATGATCCCAGCTACAAAATTTTACGTATGTGGATTAATTTGTTAATGGGAATACTGCTGGGTATAACCGAATACAAACCGTATGTCCGAACTTTTTATTATATAACCGTGAATCGCAATGTTTCGACAAAAATTTTGCTTAGACCTCCGAAGTAGTTTATGGCCACATACATTTCCATTTCTTTTTTTAGATTCTCGCAACGTATTGCAACAAAGAGATAACGGGCATGATATCTCCCACTTTTAGCTGAAATATCACATCTTAACAAATATTAAACTAATTTAAAACAAATATGACAAGCACAATTTTCCTGACGTTCTTATATTACGGACAAGTTACAACTACTGCTTTTTTCATAAAACACCGCTTTAAATTACAACAGATTCTTTCCTTCACAATGGCTAAATCAATTGTCAGAAGAGCTTCAAGTAGAACATCAGAAAATTTGGTGAAATCGGTTAATGAATTACGCTACCCCTATATGCATATGCTTATAATGATTTTCATTACCTTAATTAATATAAATTTTTGTCTACACCTGCAATTATTTCTACGCCTTTGATTGCATTTGAACTTAGCCCTCCTTACTTGTTGCTTAATACGATGCTAGTCTTGTAGCATAGGGGACTGTGAGCCAAGCTATAACCAAATAATTTTCATATTCAAATTATGCAATTCTCTTTCCCCTCTCTGCGAGATATGTATGTATATCTATTCGAAAAGGATCAGTTTTTAAAGAAAATCTTTAAGCATATTAAAAGTTTAAATAATTGCTAGTTCTGTTTCGTTGTTCTGAAAATGTTTACCAATATTTTAATCTCAGTTGATTTGTCAAATTTATATACATATATATATTTATTTATTTATTTATATATATATATGATAGGCCGTGTTAACTTAAAAGCGATGTTGAAATATTTTTATTACCTGTATAACTATTCAAAATAGATATGGAGTTATATATATATAAATGATCGGGATGACGGAACGAGCTGCATTCCGAGTGACTGTCTGTCCGTCTATCCGTCGGACCGTGCAAGCGATAACTTGAGTAAAAAATAAGATATCTCAATGATACGTGGAACACGTGTTCCTTGGCACTACAAGAAGGTTGGTATTACAGATGGGTGTATTCGGACTACCTCCACGTCTACAGAATGCCGTTAGTCGAAAACCTATGAAATGATGTAACTTAGTAATCAATTAACAATTAACTGGGAATCACTGTAGGTAGGGGGTTTCGTGGTTTACAAATTTTTAGAAAGTGGGTATGGCCCCGCCCCTAATAGGTTCAATGTACATATCTCGCATCACTAAATTTGCTCAGAATAAGTATTAGTCCCAATAATAAATATATAAAATAAGTCCCTATTTTTAGTAAAATCTCATATCTCAATTTCAATAAAATTTGCGCCATGTGAAAATTGGCTAAATCTCTCTTTGAGTATAATTTATCTTAATGCCAAAAGTAAGTGCACATATCGGTCAATATGTAATATATTTAAATGACGTTCCTTTTGGAGCATATTTTAGTTAGATATCAAAAATGGCCCGGTCAATGTATGAATTATCTTAATGAAACATAGGAAGTGCAAATTAAATGCACGTGAAATATTTCCGTGTCTGCGACAATTTATTACATATCTGGTTTAGAGTCCAATTCAAGAACAGAAATCGCCGTATTCATCATATTAGTGGGTAAAATATGTAAAGTATGTATGTAAAGTAAAGTTATGGATCGATATATATTAGTTAAAACTAATCAAGATTGGTATACTATTATGCATATCAAAATGATTAGAATGGTGAGACGAATTGAACTCCGTGAGTAAATAGTGAGATGCTATGATAAAACTTGGAACACGTGAGCACTCTGAGAGGCTGCAGGTGCAGATAGACAAAACCGATCATTGCCAAGCACACAAAATGCCATTAGTTAAACTAAGTCAAAAATCACAAACATTTACTTTGGATATCAAATCAATGTGACAAATACTTCGCATATCATTTCGTCATGCCATACTAAAATGGTGAAAATCGGGTCATACCTTTCCCACCTCCCTAGGCTTCATATACCCATTATCTTCATTTCATCCCTACTATTGTTTTTATGTCGTACATATTACATTTAGCATAATGGTAATAATAGCACTGATAAAATAATATAGTTATTATTAATTAGTTACCGCAAAGAAGATCATCAGCAGTTATCTGTTTAAAACTTTCTCTGCTTTGAATTTTTCATACATGAGACACTGCTTCCTTCCAATTACTTTTTCTGCTATAACAATTTACTTAATTTTATTATGACCTATATTATATAGTTTAGCAAAGAATAATCGTTTACAATAATTTTCCTCAAAATATATATTTGTAAATATATACATACATATATATTTCCATTAATTTGAGTTTATTTATATTTTTCATTCTTACCAATATCACAAATCTGTGTATATGAAATGTTATTAGATTGCAGTGAGTTAGAACTGCATATATAGAATGTATATTTTATATAATTGAACTTACAACGTAGTTAATAGTTTAAAAGTTTTCTTCTGTCCTATATAATGTGTTTGATATTAGTTGGTATGTTTACATTTTTAGCAGACGAAATATGAAAATATAAGTATTACTACTTACCATTCAATACGACAAGATAAAATTAGTAATATAATGAATTGCAATCTAACGTGACAAACCGTATCTCGTGAACATTTGGTTAATCTTACAAACGCGAAACGGCTCTTTGATTCATTATATTTTGAGATGATACATGTTTCGAGTTTTGTAGTTGAGGATTGTAGGAGCGACGAGTTTTGATCTAACCGCTGCTTTTGGTATTCAGAATGTCGAAGAGACAGGTGTTCATAATGTTGACTTTGGTTAAAGTACAACCAAAACATTGCACAAAAAATTATTATATATACTGTTGATCTTCAATTTTATAATTTCATGTTCATTGGTGCAAAACGCCAAGACTTCTATAGACTGTGATAACCAGCTCATTGTTTGTTGTGTCCTGAAGAAATTGAAAGTATCAAATATATTTGTACGGTCATGGACGGTTAATGTAAACTTTAAAATATGTGATTGGGCAATATATTTCTTTATAATCAGAAATCTATCCAATGTTGTTCACAATACCTCTTTAACGTATTATAATGAATATATTTACATTTATTATAATATGCTCGACATATACACTTTAAAATTTTTCACTGTCCACGTTGTAAAACGAAACTGCCATTACGTTATCTTTTAATACGTTTTGTGTATATTTCAAGTTCTTGTTCCAATATTCTGAAGTTCATAAAAAAGTCTATCAACTAATTTTGGTATATATTAATTTTCTTTTATTTCACATTTCATTATTTATCAAGAACTATTTATTAAAAATAAGACATTAATGCAAGACAAAAATATTATAGTAACAATCATTAAAATAATTGAATGTGTAATTTTTTTTACTAATTTTCTTTTATATATCGGGTTTTAGTTTATTGTAATTATGAAAAATATTTATTTCGGTAAGTCCTTTTATTTTTACTTGACTTTTTCTATTATTTTGCTATCACGTACACCCTTTCGTGCAGCGTTCTCACAAGTATTTGAACCGACACGATAGAAAGTTTGTTAAATCACCGTAGATTGGATTTCAGTAAGGGCGAAATGGCTGGTTTGATTGCTGTAGCCGCCTGCTGTTCTGCGCGTGCCGTACACATTTTGTTAGATAACAGCGTACATGCAGAGTGTCAATGTTATTTAACAGTAATAAAGAATCTCAGCGTCTGTTTGCTTATTTTGCATGCGAGGAATTTGGAAAAACATGCGAAAAATTCATTGTCTTGCAAATGTGTGTGTCGAAATATATTATATCAATGGAAATTATTAGCATATAAAGCCTTGTTGCGTTTGGTAAGCTGATTCCTAGCCAATTTCGACACATGATTATGTAAACTGGCACGCAATAGTCTACGTTGTTTCTCCTGAATTGTAGGTATGAAATTTTTATTTATAAATATATAATAATATTGTTATTATTTACGTAGTGTCTTCAGAATTCGCTCTCGTTCCTAATTGCAACCGTCATTTCGTAGTTATTTTTAATATAACTGATAATAATTGAGAATTCGTCCAGTCAAATTGTCCAGCCAAGAAATGTCATATGAGAATTTCAATCGCTTCAATGCCGTTTGTATTTAAGATATTATTTTACTAAAGTATTAGTGTTGTGTTAAACCTTAATGTGGAGGAAACTATTTGTGGAATTACTAAATATAGCGTTCGCAAATCTTTTAATGAAAATAATTGGTTTGATCTTTATTTATTCACGATAATTTGCTCGGTAATTAGTGACACTAGCTACAACGCTTTCAGTTATTCTTTTATTAGAATCTAAGTCTCATGCCTACTAACTGCATTACTTAAACGTTAAATTGGATTGAGTAAATATAGTGCGTCCGAACCTTGGACGTATAGACGATATGGTTTCATGAGCCTTTCTTCTTGGATTGACTGTGATAATGTGATGGTTCTGCGATATTCAGTCTATGTGTCCAATATTCATTATTTTTGTAAGGAAATCAATCATTATATTTTATATATAAGGGACTTCTTCTGATATCTGCTGATGTTAGGGTACATTTAAATCGTACATTAAAAGCTCGGCAATAAGAAATGCATATTTATAGTTCAGGAGTGTTTACATCCTAATAGCTTTAGGGACCCTAATAGGGTCTTACCCCTTCGTGAATATTAAACGCCATTTGTATGCAACGAAGAAATCAAGAACATATTCAAAATTTGCTTGCTAGACTACGTTGGGTGTGCTTTGTTTAGCAAATGTAACAATTTTCTTATAGCCTACACAAAAAGTTGTGAAATTGTCCTTAGCATACTAGATCTAGTTGTGGCCGATGGTATTCTTACTGAGGCCTAGCTCCATTTGTACTGTTCAGTTTTTCGGAAAAATGCAAGATGTTGCATTAGCCACTTTTCTGATTCAACGAATTGGTGTTGGTGAGGTGCAGCTATTTTTCGCATTAATGATGTTGCACGGTATCCATGGATAGATTTAATGAAATGTTGCATGTTGAATTGTTGTAACGAATATGGAGAAATATCCAAGGAAAGAAAGTGTGTACGTCTGAATTTGAGGATCATAATCAAATACTGTCAATTTTTCATTTTACATTAAATGCAAGAGTTTTTTGAAAATATAGAGATACAAGATTTTTACTGCTGGCGCTTACTAAGGCATCACCTATACCGTACCTATTTCATGGACAACCTGTTGACGGCTTATTAATTGATGTATTAAACGATTTCTAATATTTTGAACATATCCCGGTGTCGAAAATGTTGTCATTAGGTATAACGATTTGCCCAGTAAGAGAATCGGAATATTCAACTAGTTAGTATGAGGAACTTATCTATTTGTTTGCAGAATAAATCGAATTGCAGGCAATCGGAAACTTTTTTGTAATGTTGCGGTTTCTCTGTTAATGTTACTAGAAACCGAAACTTTTTTTCTATAGTTATTCCATTTCACATAGTTTTCAAAATGGGGAACTGGGGTCAGCTGGGGTCAATTGGCTATAAAAGTCGAAATATTAGCTGTAGTTTAAACGCATGGTGAAAATGTTGAATATTTAGTTCAAAATTATCGGTAAATTATGGAGCGATAGATGTTAGGTGATATAAATTACCGACAGCAGAAAAATGGCTTGCGTCTCTTTCGCTCAGGCTTATAAGACCGGAAGTCGACAGAGCATTTGCAATTAATTTTCCTCTAAAGTCTGATATTGATGATTCCCATATCTGGAAAATTACGGAAGAAACTTGTATGCGTTTGTAATGTTTTTGAAGTTTATGTGTACTTCAATATTCCACTGCAAAGTCCAACAAAAACTAGGGTAAAATAACGTGTTCAATTTAGCAGATCGTGTTGTTTTTCCTTTTAATGTTTTATAGTATACTCAAATTCCTAGCAAATTTTTTCACCTCATCCGTTTAAGTATATATTGCCTTATTATTATTCTTCGGAAGGCTATATCCGTATGTTATAAATAGTTAAAGATTTTAAATTTTAATCATACAACGCCATTTGGTATCACTTGGTTGTTTTCGTGCTTTTTATGAAATTTGTATGCAATACAAATTTATGCCTACCGGTCTTAATTCACTTATATTTTCTGTTACTTACTCAATTACTCAGAAAGAGGGCAAATACTATGCCTTTTGCTAAAATTTAGAGTGATATATAACTTTTGCGCTTCAGGCGCCAGGGAGATGTTTCTACGCAATGGAATGATCAGCAGTTTCTTTTGTTGTTAACTAACATTAAAAATTTTCCGTAACGTAGCTCATTGAGTTAATTTCACTACTCACAGCACAAGTGGCTTTATATATGTATATCAAAATAGGAAATTTGGATCAACGGGAAGTTCGAAAATCATTATGTTACATATATATACATCTTATCAATGTTTAAAAACAGACCAGATTATTATCGGAAAAATGTGCTCCTAATGTTTTTAGATGAGAATTATCACACCTTACAACCACTATATGTTAACTTCCACTTCGATATTTTCATTGATTTATTTATTGTAAAGTAAGAGAAGCTAATGGAGTTTAAAATTGTGTCATATACGAGTAGGAATGGTTGTCGTCCGATTTCGTTCATTTTTAAATTATAACAAAAAGAAGTCAAAGAGAACGTTATGAGCCAAATTTTGTTCAAATTGATCTTTACTTGTTCCGTTACCGGACGGTTAACGGATCTCGAATTGTAAGTACTTTTATGTTCTGTTAAACGCTACATTAACACAAAATTTTACCCCATATTTTAATGATAAAACATACTGGTATACAAATTTGTTTAAGAAAACATGAAAAATGTTGCGATAGTTTATTCAAAAGTAAAATTTTGGATAACAAATATGCCGGTTTATTTAAATGTTCTGAACGTAATAAAATAGTGATGTTAAAATAATGTCAAAATGAAAAATATTAAAGTACTTAAGTCGATTATAAAGAAAAATTATTAAACTAGTTTCAATAGCTTATCATTATTGAAAATTATAATTTGTATACTCTTGTAACATGTTGCAACAGAGTATCATAGTCTTGTTCACCTAACTGTTGTTTGTAACACCTAAAACGAATCAATATAGATATAGTATAGATATATATATGATCAGGATTGCGAGACGAGTTGAGTTCCGGGTGACCGTCTGCCCGTCCGTCTGCCTGTGAGACGTAAGATACAAAGCGGTAATTTAGTACAGGGTATCAAAGGAGGGAGGACATCTGCGGAATAAAATTTTCAAAAAGTGCGCGTGGCCCCTTCCCTAATACTTCATCCCCGTCATAATACTTCTCCCAGCCCCCATATACCTTATGTACAGAGATTTTCGATATTCTCGTCTATTTTATGACATAAAAATGTCGTCAATATGTGAGATATCTTAGCACAATTAAGTGAACGTTTAGTATTGAATATACTATAGTTTAATCTCGAAAAAGTGTGAAATCTGTACCCCAACTCCCATATACTAAATATAATGTCTTTGGTGATTCTAGCTTACTTTAGCAAAATATGGGTGGAAGTATTTTCTCGAGCATACTTTGATTTAATGCCAAAAAGTAAATGTTATCTGGTTTCCAAGCTCGAATATACCCAATATAGTGATTTTCAACTTCTCAGTTGACTGCAAACCGTTTATGTAAGTTAATATGTGTGATATTTTAAAGTAATTAAGTGTACGTGAAATGTAGTTTAGTGCTGAATATGAATGAAACCGGCATAAACCTTGGGCTTAGCTTCATATCTCTAATATAATGATTTGCGTTTTCTGGTTGACCTTCTCATCTTATACCCAATATATTAAATTTAGTCACTTTGTTTGAGCTTATATCTCTTATATCTTCTGAGTTAAACTGGTTGATTTTAAGATAACTATATCGGAGAGGAAGAATAATATAGTAATAAAAAGCACGTTAGCCTATGACCTGTAATATAAGATAATAATATAACTGTAATATAAGTTGAGTTTGTTAATAATGAATATTGAATTCTTACACATGTCAGGACATGTCTGAAACATTAAACCTTACAGTAAAGATGGTACGGAAGGGAAGTAAATTTTGGAGGATGGGCGTGACACCGCCCACTTAACTTAATCGATTTCAACCAAATTTGGTTGCTTATGCAACCATGTATAAGCATGCATTATTTTCACATTGGGAAAATGGGCGAAATCGGACAACAATCACACCTACTTCCCATATAATACAATTTTAAATTTAATCTAATGCTTTCGCTTTAAAGTCTATAATGTAATAATGTAAGGACCTCAGTGTCTACATCTGACTTTTACCGAAACTGTCTGTTAATCCGTTTGAAATTTAAGGAATACCATAAAAATGATCCCTTGTGTCCAAAATGCGGAAAATCGGATTGCTTCTCCTATACCACATATACTTGGCACAAGAGTTTCAAGCTTTCGGTTGGGTTTATACGATCTTATCAAAATTAACGGAGCGAATGTGTGAAATACATGTACGAATTACCCCAATTCCCATATACTACATATGACGTTTTCCTTTATTCTAGCAGACTTTATGCCGAATATGTCGGTCAGTGAGTTAGTTATTTTCATAAAATTGCGTGGAAACATATTCTATAGTGTATCTGAGTAATGCCAAAAGTTAATGCAATCACACCAAATTTACCAGATATAATGATTTGCGTCTTTCCAGCTGACTTTAAACCTTTTTTGTTAGTCAATTTGTGTGATCTTTTAGTGAAATTAATCGGATATGTTTTCTTAGCCATAATGCGGTTTCGAGCTAAATAGAAATGAAATCCTTTTAAACCGTTTAGACTTTTTAATTTTGTTGAGTTCATATCGTATATATCTCATTTGAGTTAATTTGTTAGATTTTAATATAAATATCTCGGACATGAACTTCAATGGATGCAGGATGCAAACGAAAGCAATTGCTGGTTAAATTGTAACCGAAACTGTTTACATAATCGTAAAATTCTTTACATAATTAAAAATTATAGAGTAAGATGGTCAGATATTATTAATTTTTATAAATTTTAATAAATTACTACGTTTGAAAATTTAATGTTAAATTCGCATTTAAAGTATTGAGTAATATGGCCGATTCTGGTTTGTATGCTATCGAAAAAATGCTATGAGTAACTTTGTAATTCAGCTGATTTTATTATTTTCAATATAAGAGGTCAATCACATAAATAGGTCTCTGAACTGGGTGATGTTGAGTATTTGAAGATAGTTAAGAGATTTCAAAATCTTAGTTAATTTTTATTAAAATTAAATTATTTTTATTAAATCTTATATAAATGAAAGTGAATATGAATTTCCGATATTTCGTCAAAGCCGTTGTGTCTTATGAATTCTCCACCACTTTTTCCGGCATTGCCGCCCTTATTTTGTTAATAGCCCCCGAATATTCATTTCCAACTTTAACTGGTTTAACAGCATGGACTATTAACTTTACGCACGTCCCCAAGAGTAGTATGTGATATAGATAGCCAATTAACAGACTGATTTCTTGACATAATCGGTCACCAAAAATTCGTTCCAATAAAGTGGTGGTTTACACACTGTATGGCTTACTGCACAGTCCTTGTGGAACCATTTAGCTCTTAAATTATTGGAATTTGCGTAAAGAACTATGTTAGGTTAGGTTATCTCGTAGGGTTGATCCTCGAGAGATAACGCTGGATCGCGCTTGTGAACGCTTTTTACTTTTGTCTTTTGCGATGCCCTAAACTACTAGATATCGATCACCAGACCTTCATAGATCGACGAAGCGTTTTGAGCTTACCACAAATTTGTTATGGCAGCTAATATCAATCCCAGTCAGTTCAGTAGGTTTGTCGAAAGTGTTCTATTGAGATGTTTTAATCTCAGTCAGGCAAAAACTGGACAGTGGAGGAGAAAGTGCCTATATGATTCTACTTCGCCTTCTCCAAAAAGCTTTTGTAATTTGCTTTGGCTGAGTACCCTTCCCGATATCGAGGGGCCTCCACTTACTTACGACCGGAGACGGTTATTGGAGCTCTTGATGGGTTCGAGGTCGAGATGTAACTTTTTTGGCGGAGTGGGGTAGTGCACGTGCACTTCGAAAGATAGATAGGGACAACCCGCAAGGTGTGGTTCTCTCCCACTTGCTCAGGATCCTGGTGGTGAATGACATATTGAATGAAACTTGCGGAACGCAATTGTTGTGTGATTGCCTATACGAACGAAGCACCTCTTTTGCAAAAGAAAAATACCTAAACACCGTCTTTGACCTTTCTCAATGGTACCTAAATGTGGTAATCAATTTGGTGAATAGTAGAGGTTTACCCATTAATCTAAATTAAAATGAGCTAGTTTTTTTAATTATTCTCCCTTTGGGAAGCGCAACTCTTCCATTCGTGGACAGGGTGAAGAATTGGGCTTATTGTCCTGTATAGGAAGCTTTCGTGGAACCCAAAAATTGAGAAGAAAGTGAAGAAGGTATCGGCTGCCTCATACTGCTTTGGAATGTGGGCCTATAAAACGTAGTTAACGTAGATGGAAGCCAACCAGCTGCATGACATCATTACTGCCCGCTGAAGCTAGGCGGGTAAAATGCCGTCAGTCTCCAGGGATTTAAATGGTTGGAACGATTTCAGTGCCCATGTGGAATGGTGTTTGTCCAGAAGGTCTGAAAAGGTTGTACTCATTTCTGGAAGTTCTCAAAAGGGTGCTTTTTTCGTAGATTGTTTTCGCGGAAAGTGAGCGTCCAGGAGTAGCTTTAGCGGCTCCTCACTACCAAAAGTTCAGTCACCACCTTCACTTCTCAAATACTTGAAAGAGGTTCTTTGCGAAAATACGTCTAAACCTATAGGATTTGTGAGTGCCCTCTACACTTTCACAAAGGGGTCTCCACCTTTTGGGCTTCCTAATCGCAGACTTATATATAGCAAGTTCTGCTTTGTACAGTGTCCAATCGACGTTTCAGATGCTTTTTAAGGCTTTTTGAACAGTTTTCTGCTTGAAGATTTTATATCCGATAGCTCCAGTATCCAGGCACCAATGGGGTTTTCCTTTACCTTTCTGAGTTTACAAAGAACAGCTTTCAATAGTAGGTCTACCTACAGAGCTGAAGATGCTGGAATAGCTGATCTTAGCTTCCTACAGTAAAGGTCCCAATTCGTAATTCTAAAGTTATTCTAGGATTCACTAGCTGGACCTACTCTATGACATTTCCTCTCCTTCGTCTGGTCTTCGCGAGAGTCTCCTTCAGCCTTACTCTCCTTCGTCGTCGTGTTGCATATAGGCCGAGACTAGCCAGAGCTTTCCGGCGTCGCCCCAACAGGCTCGTAGACAGGACGTCCTTGTTGTTGAAATTAAGTAAAAAATAAACATTTAGTTCATTTCGGACCAGCAAACAAGCCCTAAATTTATCTGTGCTGTTGGCCGACAGCAGCTTGCAGCTCCTCGTCCTTAGTTCAGAAATAGTGTTACTGCTAATTCACGGCTTTTGGACTAGGACGACGTCAGCTTCATCTTTTCCCAGGCGAAGCAGGAGATTTGGCCATGTCGCTTTTGCCTACTGGTCATTATTCTGAAAGATCTTCATCCTTCAGACTTCCTGCAACCGAGTTCCACACCGACAACATGCTCGACTCGATCTTCTTCAAACAATCGCTCGAAACTGGAGACGGATTCGTCGATTGACAATACGACCGCAAAGCTTCCTACGTCCAAAGTGAAAACACCACATCCATGTTCGTTTGGGTATCAGTTCCCCTCTTCCCGTCACTGCTGGAGGCTGCGGGATATTCTATTTGGCGTTGGTCAAAAGGATCCTAAGAACTATCCTCTCGGATCCATAGGTAATGGCCCCTTTTGCGTCGGTGAGAGTACCGAGGTACTCCATATTTAGGAATATTAGCGCGTTCCGACATGGTTAATTGACTTTCTCAAGCTTGATCACTCTCTAGTCGTGAGTTGGGAGAGACGGATTGCAGTATTGCGATACTCGATTTTCTCTATTTGTGCAGGGGTGAAGAGTACGGTTGGGACACAGACACGAAAGCGAGGTTGCCATGGACTAACACACCCAGTTTTTTTGAGCCTGCGACTTCTGCCGCTGGACCGAACCCAGTGAACCGAGCACAGGCACCCCTGTTGGTGCTGGCGATTCTGCCTAGCATCCCAGCCCTATGCAAATTTCCTCGATGGCTTCTGCCGTTTTCCACAGGCTCACCATCTCTTACTAGGGGTAATAGCGCTTTCATAGGGGCTTTACGACTTCTTTTCGCGGAAGGTGATTTCATCACTATAGGCAGTGACCCAACCAGAACACTGTCCATTTTGAGGTCGTTTGCCACCTACTTCCACCTACACCCATTTTTATACTCTCGCTACATATTGCTACAGAGTATCTTAGTTTTGTTCAGCTAACGGTTGTTTGTAACACCTAGAACTAAACGAGTTAGATATAGACAGATATATATATATATATAAATGATCAGGATGAAAAGACGAGTTGAAATCCGAGTGACTGTCTGTCCATCCTTCCGTCCGTCCGTCCGTCCGTGCAAGCGATAACTTGAGTAACAATTAATATATTTTGATGAAACTTGTACACGTGTTCTACGTCACCGTAAGACGGTTGGTATTGCAGATGAACGTAATTGGACATCTGCCACGCCCACAAAGTGCGCGAATAACTGAGGGAAAAAGCTTTTGTAAAAGTGGGCATGACCTCGCCCCCAATAGGTTTAATATATATCTCGGGAACCGTTAGAGCTATATCAGTGAAAATTGCGCCGACTGAGTTCTTCTAGCATCCTTTCATATAATGAGAAAATTAGTGAAATCGGATGATAACCACGCCCACCTACCATACAAAAGTTATGTTGAAAACTACTAAAAGTGCGTTAACTCCTTGAAGGAACACGTTAGAAACATTAAATCTTGCAGAATATATGCTACGGAAGGATTGCATAGGAGTCTGTCTAAAGTTTTGATGATGGGTGTGGCACCGCCTATTTTTAGGAGAAATCCCATATCTCAAGAATGCCTTAACGGATTTCAACAAAATTTGGTGTGTGACATTATATTTGCATTCTTATGTCACGTTGTGAAAAAAGATGAAATCGGATAGAAAACACGCCTACTTTTCATATAACACGATTTTAAGTTTCATCTGATCCTTTCACTTTAAAGCAGATAAATCGAACAGCAATTAAGATATGAAAATCAAATTTTGTACGAATAGTGCCTTCAGTCAGTAGTGTCATCATCAAGATGTGTCATCTTATGCGTAAGAATAGACGAAAGCGGATTATAACTCAGTGCCTATCTGACCTTTTATCGAAAATATCGGGAAATTTTTAAGATATTGTAATGAAATGGAAGGATTATCCTTCCATGATAATAGCGTGCTCTGGTATCGAAAATGGGGAAATCGGATAAATACTCCGTCTAGCCCCCATATCCCTAATACACAAACTTTCAACTTCCTGTAGACTTGTGTTTATATGTACAGCTGTATGTATGGTATATAAGGGTAAATATGTAAGATATCGTAATGAAATTACAGTATTATCTTGTATGATAATAATGTGGTCTGGTGTCAAAAATGTAAAAATCGGGTAAATACTTCCTGTAGACTTCATACCATATATAGTGGTCAATATATGAGTTATCTCATGCATGTCCGTCTATGATTTAAGTAAAAATTATGATATATTCACGAAATGTGATATACGCGCATTGAAATATATATATCTCAATTATTAATTAAGTTACCAAAACAAATCAGTACTAGTAGCACTCCTTATATGTGGAAACTCTGATTTAGAAGTAGCTTTCTTAGCTCCTACATACTAAACATGACGATTACGGTTCTTGAGTAGGTTTTATACTTAACCTATCAGCAAAATGAAATTAGATGGGCATATTTCCTTAATCACAATACGGTTTGGTTAAATACGTTAACTGTCCTTTAGCCAAGGGTCCAACATAATGAGTTCAGGTTAGAGTGAGAGCATAATTTTATTCAGTACCAAAAAGTAATGATACGGATCTAAGCGGTAATATGAGTTTTGCTAATAATGAATGTAACATATTCATATGTAACATATTCCTTTGCACTCGGAGAAATGGGTATTTCAGAGGGACTAAATCGAACCTTTGCGTTAATCGAAAATATATCAAGTACTATAATTAAGTTACAATTTAAGATGCAAAACATCGATTTGGTTCAGAGCAGTGTGTGTTGAGTAGGGCATCTGTGGATTAACATTTTTTTTAAGTTGCCACACCCCGAATAACTTTCATTTATATGTCTCACAAACTATTATAATTATATAAACGAAAATTTTTGGAAACATTTCTTTCTAGCATTTAGATATTGATGATGTGGGAAATCGGGTCATAACCATGACCACGCTATAAGGGTTATCTTCTATCTGCTAAAAGATCAATACTAATAACAACTCTCTAACTAAAAATGACATAAACATTAAATTTTACTTAAAGATGGTATAACTTTAATTTAGCAGATGCCAATTATTGTAAATAGTAAAAGTATTGAAAGTTTTATAGAATCTGAACATAGCCTTTTCATACTTGTTATAAAAAAAATTAATGATTAAAATCCGATAAAATTACGAGCAGAGTAAGTGAACCATAAAATTGTTCGCAAGTGTAGAAAATCGCAAACATGAACTAAATATTACTACTTTAACTGTACTGTATGAGAAATCTACATTCGCCATTTAAATAATTCAAAAACGGTCACCAGAGTTGGTACAAAAATTCTATACTTTTACAATAAGGTGGAAAGATATTAGTTTGGTTTATATTCAAACAATAATTTGTTTGGCAATATACGAAATAATGTGACACTCATATACCATTCAGTAAGTATCGAAAATTAGGTGGCTGCCAGTGCTCAATTTCTACAAGGGACCGGTGACTCAATTGTTTTTGGAAATTTTGAAGGCCTAATTTGGCGGATAATTATTTTCTGTTTTGTATAAACCATTAGTCAATTACAGCTACAACTATAAAACGCTGAGAAAAATATGCTGAAGATTGTCGTTCTGACAAAATTGCCGCGAGAGTAACAACAAATCTAAATATCTCTCTTAGTTTGTTTTGACAAAAGAATTTTGTAAATGTATTTCATTATTTTTCAATATTTTTAAAACAAATACAAAATAAATTGTTTTTAAATGAAAATGAAAGTAGAGGAAGACAATTATTTCAACAATTAACATTTATCGTTTTTTGGTTTATAGGTTTTTGAAAAATTTCTCTATCGAAACATAGTGCTCTCCAAATTTCATTATTTAGAGCAAATATAGCCGAAGAGAGATGTTTTAACCACACTTTCGAGATGTAAACATTTTTAACTTTTTACATATCCTTTTTATATACATGATGAGCCAGGTTAACTAAGAATGATTTCTTAAAACTTTTTTGGAACAACGAAATAAAATTGGCTTTCCACAGATCTTTTTAAATAATTTAAAGTTTATTTAAACAATTTTCTCTCAAGTATACGTCGCAGTGAAACTATACGGCTATTTACTGAAGCGAAATATTATATTGGACATAAGAACACTATGAGAGGGTGTCAACTCATTTCACAAATTCAAAATCATATTGTATTAAATGAATTATTTCCATGTATTTTTATCAATATAACTCCAATAATCATAATATTCTATAAAATTATCTTATAAAGTTAACCAGAGGCATGAATATCATAGGTGTTTTTACCAAATCTCAAGCTATTTGAAAATGAAAGTGAAAATCTATATATTAGGCATATGTGACACATATCACATATTTACAGATACATACAGTTTAAGTCAAACCGATGTTAAACCTATCCTCATATTCGGTATATAGGGGAAAATGGAACCGATTTCAATTAATTTTGCAGATAAGTTTTCGACCAATATACCC
This sequence comes from Bactrocera minax, assembly GCA_021498325.1. Lineage (NCBI taxonomy): Eukaryota > Metazoa > Arthropoda > Insecta > Diptera > Tephritidae > Bactrocera > Bactrocera minax. Next base: position 201,733 of record JAKEEE010000055.1, on the reverse strand, counting down.
CTGCCCACTAATTATACTGCCACTGCCTATTTTTGACTGTTAGCCATTGTTGACAGACTTTCAGCACTTGTTTTTTGAATAACGCTGTTTTGAAGGCACGACAATGATTCGTCCCTATGAAAACTTTTACTCAAGTCGGTCAATTGGTCTTAAATAATATACTTACTTCGATTATTTTTATATTTTACAAATAACCTTTACGTAATATTATACTCTATTTCAGGGCTGCTCAAGCCGTAGCTCACTTTGGCTCCCAACAACATCTCAAAGGCTGCTTTTGGTTCGAAACAACATCGCTTACAACACAAACAGCATCTTTTAAGAACAATAAGCAAATGATCACAAGTCTATTTGCGCTGGCGCCATCTGGCCAGCGGTGGTTTACTCGAGACTAACAGGACAAAAATCTATTCTCACTCACAATTGTGAGTAATGTATCCTAATGAAATCATTCTCAGGATACCTTGATGTATCTGCAATACGACTATGTTGCTTTAGCCACTGAGATGTATTATGATTCTTTTCTTATTTTCGAGATATCTCGAAATTTTTCGGTATTTTTGATAAATATTGACGGAAATTTTAACTTAATAAGTTTTACAATTCTGAGATAGGGATTCTCCGTTTAGTATCGGTAATATGCAGGTGTTATATCAGTAATTAATTTGTAATTTGTACTAACTAATGTAATGTACTAACTAATTTGTACTAACTGTAACTAATTGTACTAACTTGTGATATTACGTATAGTAATTAATTTCACATTTTTGAAGTTATGTTTTCGCCTGAGGCAATGCTATTGAGGAGATATTACGTATAGTAATTAATTTCACATATTTGAAGTTATGTTTTCGCCTGTGGCAATGCTATTGAGGCAATGCTTAACATTTATTCGAAATAATAATAATAGAAGAATGTACTGTTAATTTATTACGTTTCACACATATATTACTTGGAAGATCCGTGTACACATGCTTTCTTTGCTAATTGTACAACAATAGAAGGTAAACCCAAGTCGAGTGCTTCTTTAATAGTAAGCCGTAAGCCACTCACTGATTTACTTTGAAAATTTGAAAAAAATTTCCTTTGGAACAAAATGTGAGAGAAAAAGTATTTCACCACGCACAAGCACAAATTAGACGAATTAGTTGCTCTACAACAAATTCATGAGAATACTGAGATAAGTAGTACTTTCAAATAGATCAAAGGACATCATGTCATGTACGTAGTAACTACTAAATGGAAGACATGATATAAAAAACTTATACAACCCTTTCAAATGCATACCTTAAATACTCTACTTACACACACTCATAATGAAATATGCTAATTTGCGAGTGTAAAAGGAAAAGAAAATTGATATACATTCATGCGTACAGTTGTGCATAATTGATTGAGTTGCGCTTGACAGGGTGAAAAGGCTGCTGAAGTCCTATAGAGGAAAGTATTTTTACTTTATGTTCATACATAAATAAACTCATACTTGCATCGAGACTTTTAAACTGTGCGTTTGTATTTATATTAAATATAGGTCGGAATTTATTTTCCTTTTGTTTCTCGTATTCTACTGAAATGCCACTTGTTGCCTGAGGGTTAATTTGTCTTCCGGCATTTTAATTAAAAGAATAAAATGGAATTCGCCTGCACGTGCTGAAATGGCAACGAATATCAAAAAAGGATTAGGTAGCCCTTTATATATATTGAAACTTCGAGCAATCTATTAAAAACTTACATCCACATAAAATTATTTTCAGTTTTCTTAACAACTAAAAAAATCCAAAATAATCAATAATGTAAAAGGTATAATTTCCTTACTAAGTACTTTTGTTATTAAACCGAATATTTTTGTTTATATAATAATATTCTACAATTGAACTATAAACCATTCATAATATTCAAAGAAGATATAACATTTTACCAAAATTTCTTGATATTTAACCCTTCATAAGATATGTAATATTTATAAAATTAATTTGGTTATTTTTCAAAGTTTTTCTGAATAAGAGAGAATTAAAGTAGTAACAAAATATTATTAAAAAAATGTCATAACGACCTAGTGTTTGTTTTTTTTGTTAAAGTAATTTCAAATGAAATTTTATTTTACTTAATGCAGCTGAATTTTTTACTTATTTGTATTTTGTTTTCTATAATTACATACTGAACTATTGTTTAGTTTCGAACAGGTTTTCAACTCTAAAGCTATAATAAAATATTGATATGGCTGTATCTTTGGAATAATTTGTATATAAATTTGTAAAACACCGTTAAACCAATTTAATAGCTGTTGATCTACTCATTCATTGAAAATATCTAGTAATACTTTATAAGGTGGAAAAATAACTTTTCAAACAAAATTTGAAAGACTTTAATTATGAAAGTTGTTTGGAGGAAGGCGAGATCATCTCGATACTTTCTAACTTTCGATAGACTGAAGTTGAAACATGTCAGATGTTATTCCTTTGAGAAACGGGACGAATTTGATGTAATCGGTATTAGCCGTCTCAACTAATTCGTGATAGGCTCAAAGTATTCTTGAGTGAGGGTCTCTTGATATATTCCAAGCATATTTTGGCATTGCAAAGCCACCTATCAAAATAATAGGATATAACATATTCGTGATAAATTTACGCTAATCATTATAGTGAGATATATTTAATGATATAAGAAAAATGGGAGAGTATTTTGCTTTATCTAAAAGATTTCCAATTATATAGATTCTGTACGCTACATATCTTCAGAATCCAAAACTAAATTGCCTATCAACATCAAAATAGAGTAATCACACATATATATATATATCACACATAAGAGAATATCACACATATTGACCAACATAAAAGGTTTAAAGTGAGCTAAAAAGTCGGGAATCACTATATCGGTTTTAAATTCAGCTGTAAAATCGCAAATAAATAGTCTAAGTATGTAATCAGTCTAGACTAATTACATTAACTTTTGGCATTATTAAAAAAAAAAAACTTTATGTGATATTTTTTCGCACTTTTTTGGAGATAATTCACACACTGATCCATATTTTCGATATAAAGTCTGCTACAATAACGAAAATCGTTACATGTGCTTTATGGGAGCTGGGGTAATTCGTGGATCGATTTCACACATTATCGGTATTAAACTAGAGTATATCCAATATTATACTTTCACTTAATTTTGTTAATGTATATTACATACTGACCGATATAAACGGTATAAATACAACAGGAATTTTGAAACTCTTATATTAGTTATATGGGGGTTACTTTCTGCAAAAGGAGACATTATTATCAGACATAATGATGATGATGAAAAGATGTGACCTGAATTTCATTAAGAGAACCCATACAATGACCGATTTATACGGTATAAAGTCAATCTGAAGTATGAAAATCGGCAGTTTTCAGGCAGGTAGTTTTCGGCACAAGGACACGTTACTATCAAGAAAATATTCTCTCCGAATTTCAGTAATATATCTCAGGGATTGACAAATATTTTGGGTAAAAATTCAACCATAGGCACTGAGGTTTACATATTCAGTAGCTTCGGCTTGAAAAGTTAATACCCGATTTCGACACTTTTTAGACGTGAGATGGTATCTCTCTTTCGATACCTTGTTTGGTGATTGATTTATATATATATTGTAAATTGAAAAATGGGATGAAATTTTAAAAAATTGTGTTATACGGAAAGTAGACGTGGTTGTTTTGCAACATCTCCTCTTTTCACACTCTAATGGATCGGTAAAAGATGCAAAGATTATGTTGCGTATCAAGTTTGGTTAACATCTGTTAAGTCGTTCCTGAGGTATGAAATTTCACCTAAAAGTCGGCGGTGCCACACAATGTATACAATTTTTATACCGAATCCTAAAAGGCCGTTCCGTACCCATGTTACTGCAGAATTTAATGTTTCTGACATGTTTCTTTAGTGAGTTAATTCACTTTTAGTAGTTTTCAACATAATCGTGAAATGGGGGTGGGTGTGGTTATAACCCGATTTCAGGCATTCTCATACTGTTGGAGGAGGTGCTAGAAGGACTTGTTATCAGCAAGCTTGGTTGATATAGTTTTTCTGGTTTATTACTACATTAAACCCATTCGGGAGCGACGCCTTATCCACTATTTATAATATCTCAATTTTTGGCTTAGACAAAGCTCTCTGTAATTTTTCGATTAATAGTGTTTTGTGAGCGTGACAAAAGTTCGTATCCTCCCATCTGCAATACAAAACTATTACGAGATCCAAGGAACATGTGTACCAAGTTTCATTAAGGTATCTTAATTTTTACTCAAGTTATCGCTTAGACGAACAGACGGACGGGCGGACAGACATTTAGAATTCAACTCGTCATCCTGTCATCCAAATCCACTCTATATTTATCTCGATTAGTTTCAGGTGTTGCAATCAACCGTTAGGTGAACAAAACTGTTATACTCTGTGGCAACAAGTTGCGAGAGTAGGAAAATGAAAAGCCACAGAAATTTACATAAAGTGGGTTAAATGATGTGATTACAGATTTATTTCTACATTCTTGTGTCTAGATTTCAAGTGAAACATCGTTAGCTCCTGATACACATTTTGCTTGGTATAGTCAATACATGTATTGTCGTTCAAAATGCATTTTTTAAAACAAGTAAGAAAGGGCTAAGTTCGGGTGTAACCGAACATTTTATACTCTCGCAATGTGCAAGTACCAGAGGCGGGGATGTGCTTTCAGGATCTGGCAAGACTTTATATTAAAATTCATTCAGAATTCTACATTCATTATTCGGCGAAATAGTCAATGGATTGCAATCTTATTTGGGATCTTATTAACTTATATTACAGTCCATAGACTCATGTACCCTTGTTGCTATTTGCTTTGTACCAGATATATTTATATTAAAATCTACCAAGTTAACTCAAACGTGATATATGCGATATAAACTCAACCAAAGTGGTTTAATTAAGATATTAGTATTTATATTAAGTATATTAATTATATACATATTATTATTTAATTATATATTAGATACATGAGGAAAAAGTCAACCAGAGAAAAGGAAATCATTACATTAGGAATAAGCGGCTTAGACCATGATCTAGACCGGTTTCATTCATATTTAGCGCGAACCCACATTGTGTTTAGGAAAGCATATCCACTTAATTTCATTAAAATATCACACATATTGACTAACATAAACGATTTAAAGTGAGATGAAAAGTCGGGAGTTCTAATATCGGGCATTTTTGGGGTAGAGGAAGATCTGCACTGATCACATTAACTTGTTTCATTATTTAAGTATATTAAGGAACATGTTTTCACACAATCTTGTGAAGGTAACTCGCACAGTGACCGACATATTCTGCATAAAGTCTGCTAGAATAGCGAAAATCATTACATGTAGTATATGGGAGCTGGGATAATTCGTAGACCACTTTCACACATTTTCGGCAGCAATCTAGGGTACATCCGGTATTAGACGTTCACTTAATTTTGCTAAGATATCTTACATGTTTACCGAAATATATGGTATAAGGTCTACCCAGAGGTTGAAAATCCGTATATTAGGTACATTGGGGCCAGGGGAAGTGCTTACCTGATTTTCCCCATTTTTGATACCAGAGCACGCTATTATAATGGAAATATAATTCTCCAATTTCATTGCAATATCATTACATTTCATTATACATCACACTACAAGAAACCTCATATCTCAAGAACCCCTTGACCGATTTGAACAAAATATTGTACATGGCGATATATTTGCATTCCAATGTCATATTAAGAAAATGGACCGAATCGGGTAAAAACCAGGTCTATTTCTCATTTAACACAATTACAAGTTTCATCTGCTCCTTTCACTTTAAAGCAGATAAATCGAGCTCTCAAATCAAGCTTTTTACAAATGGTGCCTTCAGGATATTTCATCTTGTGCGAAAAATTTGACGAAATCGGGTTATAACTTTTCAATCCACCAGATACCCAATATTAGGACCTCAGTGCCTCTATCTGAGTTTTTACCGAAAATATGGGGGAACCTGTGAGATATTGTAATGAAATGGGAGGATTATCTTTCAGTGATATAGCGTGCTATGATATCAAAAATGGGGAAAATAGCGTAAATACTTCCCCTAGTCCCATTATACCTAATTTAAGGATTTTCAATTTGTTGTAGACTTTATACCATCTATTTCGGTAAATCTGTAAAATAGCGTAATGAAATTCGTGGAATATCTTTCCATGCTAATAATGTACTCTTGTGTCAAAATTGGAGAAAATCGGGTAAATACTTCCCCTAGCCCTCATAAGTGGTGTGCTCAAAAATGACGGGAGTTTACATTTTTTGAAAAAACTATTTATTCATTCGTCTACATTGATGTTGCCGCCTTTAAAATAGTCTCCATTCGATATTATATACTTTTGCCATCGCTTATTCCAATCGTCGAAATACAAGTATTCCCATCATATATTTCATAAAGTCTACCGGATGATTGAAAATCCTTATATTAGTTATACGTGGTGTGTTCAATATTTTTTTTCAGAAAAACGGAAATTCCTGCTATTTTTTGAACATGTTACGTATGAGTTATCCTTGTAAAATTCAGAGAGCGTCTCTTTCTGATAACTGTACATCCGTGTGCCTAAAATGAATAATATCGGGCAAACACTTCCCCTAATATATACCTATAGGGTATATATCGGTCATTATGTAAGATACTTAGCAAAATCAAGTGAACGTATATTACTGGAAATATCATAGTTAATGCCGAAAAAGTGTGGAATCGATCAACGAATTACAACGAATTATACCAGCAACCCACATACTACATATAACGATTTTCTTTATTCAAGCAGACTTTATGCCCAATATGGTGATCCGTATGTGGGTTATCTTCATAAAATTGCGTGGAAAGATTTCTCTAGTGTATTCGAGTAATGCCAAAAGTTAATGAAACCAGTTCAGACCTTCCTCTAACCCAAGTATACCAGATAAGGCTAAAGATCAGGGCTAAATAAGAATGGAATCCGTTTAAACCATGGTCCAAGCCGCTTATTCCTAATATAATGATTTCCTTTTTTTGTTGACTTTTTCCTCATGTGTCTAATATATTTAATTAAACCACTTTGGTTGAGTTTATATCGCATATATAATTTTTAAGTTAATTTGGTAGATTTTAGTATAAATATCTCGGACAGGAAGCAAAATATATTAATGAAAGTACGTGAGTCTATGACCTGTAATTGTAATAACTAATTACGATTGTAATGTATTCAAGGTAGAATTGAATTCTTGCGCAACATTTTTTAATATAAATTTTGGCCAGCACCTGAAAATATTTCCCCTCATTTGATGCTTGCATATTGCGTGAGTGTAAAATGTTCGGTTATACTCGAACATAGTCCGTCCTTACTTATTTAACATAAAATTTTGCCAGTACCTGAAAGTATCTTCCCTCCTTTGATACTTGTTGTTATTCTTATATTGCTCTTATTCTTTTATTCAGTTTTCTTCTTATAACTATTCAGTTTGTCCACCTATGTTGGGATTAAAAATCAGTGGGAAATTTATTCAAAAGGAAATAGATATTATATAAACAAACCGACTTATTGTAATTTTTTTTCTGATATAATTCATATCATAATATAATATAATAAATATTGTTTCTATAAGTATAGCTTAGAAGCAACTACTTATCTATCAGAAAATTATGTGGAATGCTGCGATTCTGTTGTTTCTTGTTATTAAGTGTTCCTCCTTTTAAACTTGAACTGTCTCTGGTTTGATCACCAATTATGTGATGCCAATATCGTAATGTTGCTAATGTCTTTGTTAGCTTAATGATGTAGAATATATGGTCAGTTCCCACAATTACTAAAATAATAAATGGTTTAAACCTGTATTATGATCCTCAGCCTGTACTCTGTTAATTTTTCTGTTTGAGCAGTGTTTACGTTTACAATTTATAGAGTTATAGTTTTGGTAGTAGTATTAGTAGAGTATAGTTTTTCATCTAGTCTAAGATCATGGAGTTTTTGGTGAATGTGTCTTTACCCGAACCACTTTATATATGTATATTTAGAGCGTCGACAAAATCGGTTGGAGACGGAAATTTTGCTATCTATAAAATTTAGATATTTTCAAAATTTACAATCGTTATTTGGTTTAAAATCTCAGTAAGTTCTACCTGAGTTAAACTTTATATTAATACAGCTAAACGCTGCTATTTATTTGCATATTCACTAATTTATTAAAGCAATGTTTAAACTGATAACGTTATATTCTTTTTGATAGCAACATCGCTACTTCATCTTCTGTAATAAAATATTAAAAATTTTTTTTATAATTATATATACCGACGATGCTAAACATCTTAATTGGACATTCAATTGATGAACGGTGTCTATTACAAACTGACTTATCCAATTTAGGTACTGGGTGTGATAGAAATAATATGCTACTGAATCTTAAAAAATTTAAAACGTATAAAAAAAAATTTAATCTATATACGTTTGCGTATATAGATATATCTTTGGCTCTTCTCACAAAACTATAGACCTTTGCACCCTTCTCTCTATTCAATTAACTATAGTCTACAGCAAGTATTTAACTTTGTTGATTTGGGAGTTACTATGGATCCTGAGCTTTTAATCTTCATGTTAATGCAATGCTAATTGTTGTAAATGTTAAATGTGTTTTTAGTTAAACAATGGTCTAAAGTGTTTAGAGATCCATATATTACTAATATTCTTTTTACTAGAAGAGACCATAAGAAGAGAGAAGAGACTATATAGAAATATGGTCAGTTGTTTGTAGCGCAAGTTACCAATACTGTTCTGATAAGTTAGAGTTCATTTACAATAATTCAAAACAAATAACTCAAGTATTAACGAAAGCATCGAAACAAAAATTTACACAAGTAGTGTTTTTGATTTACTACCAACCATGGATATAATTGTATATACTGAATATCTTGATTTACGTCCTCCCATATAACTTTTTAACTTATTTATAGGTCAATATTTGGGATATATTGATATGTATGTCACAATCATTAAGTTATTTTCATTAAAATATTACGCACCTATACACCCCATATACCAATGTCTTGATTTCTGTGTCTCTGAACTATTTTATACCACATACTACATTACGACATACTATACCCTTACTAAAAACCCCTACCACTACCTTAGAGTACCCACCTTAGTTAGAATACTGTCAAAGCTCAATGGTATTCCAACAAACCGTTCTCAAATTATTGGCCCCAAAGTGACACTATACTCCAAAACACGTGGTTGTTAGGTATGTAACTGTTCAAAGAGCGAATCATTTTAAAAATTACTAGACTAGAAGATAATAGAAGAATAACTAGAAGATGTTAAATAACAAATAATATAATTGAAAACCATTATGTAAGCTGAAAAGCTAGCATTTCTGTAACAGTTTTTATTATAGTATTTGAATATTAGGTTAAAGTAGTTCGAATTTCGTTGTTTTTTAAAAACTTTACAAATATATTTCAATCAGATGTTGCCTTTAACTGGGTGAACAAACGAATATGAAAGTATTTGTTTTCTAACAGATGTGTATTTTATTCTAAACATGCAACTTTTGAGGGAGGCAAAACTCTTCATTTCTAGTCTTTAGAAATAAATTAATACTTTTCATTTACTTATACAAAAATTAAATTTGTGGATGGCATAACACATGAGCAGCTAGTTGCTAATAAAAATATTTTTGCTTTTGAATGTGTACTTTAAATGTCTTCAGACTGATTTTTTCCCATATGAACTGAATTTGACTATTAAATATTATTACCGTTCGTTATGCGCAGATTGGCGTGGTTACGAAAGGATTTTGCCCATTATTACGTCGTCGTTTGTGTGTTAAAATTGCCTCTGAGTTTAGCTGGAATCCTCTGAGAGCTCTGAGAGACCTATACAGACCTCACCTATTTAGGTAAAAGTATGTTCTATTTTATGTAATATTCATGTAGACTTTTGTCGATGTATTTATATACTTATCTATCTTGCTTATTTTACATTAACATACTAGAGGTATATGCATACTCAACTACTATTCACCGGGTAGCATGTTACGAAACTTTGAAAAATACCACGAATTTACAAATCTCTGTTCAAAGTTTGTGTGTATATACATACATTACGTTACGTTGACAAGGGAAGCATTGTATAAATACTAGCTCGTGCTAAGAATTCCACTTGAACTTCCATTTGCCTCCTGCCTCTAGCATAATGGCAATGCCATATTTTGTTATAATGTAATTCTAATTTTCCAACTAATACCAAAAATATGCTTATGTATAAAACTACTCATTCAATATTAAACTTAAAAATTTAAATGGTTATATGACACTGACTGTCGCTATCAGAGAAAAATACTTTCCGATTTTTACTTTTTATCTAGGTTATTATTTTTTTATATTGGGTTGTTCGGAAAGTCATTTCGTTTTTTCCCGCCAGAGGACTTAATTACGTTTTTTCGAAACTAACTTCACACTTAAGCCCCATAACCATTATATGTCATGAGAGCTGATATTGCAAGGCTTGTGTGTGAAAAAGTTCTATTAATTCTACCCAGCAGTTTTTGGTTGGTGCCTTTTTAAATATGGAGAGCAATAAGCAGCATTTTCGTCATATTTTACTTTTTAACTTCAGAAAAGGTAAAAATGCTGTCCAAGCGAGAAAAAAATTGACGGATGTGTATGGAGAAGGCGTGTTAACAGTACGCCAGTGCCAGAACTGGTTTGCAAAATTTCGATCCGGCAATTTTGATGTCGAAGATGCACCACGGTCTGGAAGGCCGGTCGATGCGATAAAGGCATTAGTTGATGCAAATCGGCGAATCACCACACGAGAGATCGGTGAGAGGTTAAATTTGTCGAATTCAACTGTTTATGGCCATTTGAAAGGCATTATACGAAAACTGTCTTTCATTTTCCCCAAAAAAAACGAAATGACTTTCCGAACAACCCAATATAATATCATTTGGAACTTGTAAATAAATCTGGCATCAATTCTTCAACTTCGCAATAGTAGCAGTGCGCATGCGTCTAATGCCCCTAGCGTTTGTACAGTTTATATATGTATGCTTATGAATATCGTTGAGATAAAGCTAAATTAGAAACCACTTGAAACTATTTATTAATTAAAATTTTCTAGTTTTTCACTTTTCACTAACAACATTAGCATCGAAAATCGTTGGCGCCCCAAGGCAGGCATTTCGGAATTCCTCTAACTTGTTTTTTTGAAGTACTGAAATATTTTAAGGTGTAGGCAAAACCTCATATTACGAAATCTTGCAAATAAATAAAATATTCGTTAAACATTTTGTTTCATTAAAATATTACACATATTAATCAACAAAAACAGTTAGGAAATAATAAAGTTACCTGGAAAATCGGTAAATTACTATATTCGATATATTGGAAAGTCTGGAATGATTGCATTCGACAATAAATTAAGAGGACGTATAATTTTGGACATACTATAGTTTGGTGAAAAAAGGGGAGAAATTTTGCTATCCTTTTAATACATACAATGATGTTGGCTATTCTAGTGGACTTTATACCATATATAGTGGTCCACGCAAGAATTCTTTTAATATGTTCTCAGCCATACTTCAGTTTAATGACAAAACAAACGTAATCAGCGCTTTCGACTTTCCGGTTCCTTACGCTCTTGATATTGGTCAATTTGTTTGATATTTTAATGAAAGTAAGTGGACATGTTTTCTTAACCATAATGTGGATTTGACTTGATATAAACGAAATCGGCCCAAGGCTTGGTCTAGCGTCTTACCCCAAATATAACGATTTTTATATTGCACGTAAGATACTTCAAAAAATTAAACAATATATTAAGGTTTGCATTATGTAAATGAGTAGCAAAAATCATATTATCTTCCCACGGAAATATTTTGATGAATATAGTGACTTTTGTAGGTTACTCCGATTTTAATGTGAATATCTTGGAAATAAAGCAAAGTGTGTAATGAAGGGAATGGAGTTTTTGATCTATAATCTAAGGTAATAAGATGTAAAATATGACTGTAATTAATTCACAATTTTGTAAAATAATTCGTATAAAACATTTTTTAAGAGAAATATTTCCCAATTCCTGAAAATATATACCCGCCCTTGAGCATTGCAATTTGCGAGAGAATAAAATGTTCGAATCTAAAAGAACTTAGCTTTCCTTACGTAATATAAATTTTTGCCAATACATGAAAATATTTAACCACTTTCAGTAGCTCAGAGTAGCGGGAGTACAAAATGTTCTATTACACCCGAACTTAACCCTTCCTTACATGTTTTCTGTTAAGTGAATAAACCTGACTAGTGAGGTCAATGAAATCACAGCATATCGCTTGGAAAATTTTAGGCGGATTCTCTAAGGCTTGCAAGATAGCATGGTTGCACGGTTGCGCGGTTGCGCGAAATGCTAAAATTCTGTATCCAAATTTGTAAGAGCACGAGAACATCTCATCACCGAATTATAGCAAATTTAAATAAAACAGCTAATTTGAAGTGTCAAACTTTCATAAACGGAAAAACAAACAAACAAGTGTTTAACGAATTTGTTTTTTAACATGTCACATACTTCGGAAAAACAAAATATAGTTTATTTCATGACTGCATAAGCCATTTTTAATATACCTTCATTAATTATACTCTCGTAACATGTTCCTACAGAGTATATTAGTTTTGTTCACCTAATGGTTGTTTGTAACATCTAGAACTAAACGAGTTAGATATAGACATATATATATAATAATTATCAGGATGAAAAGACTAGTTGAAATCCGAGTGGCTGTCTGTCCATCCGTCCGTCCGTGCAAGCGATAACTTTAGTAAAAATTAAGATATTTTGATGAAACTTGGTACATGTATTCCTTGTCACCGTAAATCGGTTCGTTTTGCAGATGGTCGTCATTGGACATCTTCCACGCCCACGAAATGCCATTAATCGAAAAGAGATAAAGTGCTTTAAGTAAGCAACAAATTAAGACATAAGCGTGTAATTGGGTATAGAGGATCGTGGTAGGGTGGCGCATCGGCAAAAAGTTTTGTAAAAGTGGGAATGGCCCGCCCACCTATCGGTTTAATACATATATCTCGGAAACCTTCAAAGCTATATCAGTGAAAATTGCTCCGACTGAGTTCTTCTAGCATCCTTTCATATAATGAGAAAATGAGTGAAATCGAATAATAACCACGCCCACCTACCATACAAAAGTTATGTTGAAAACTAATAAAAGTGCGTTAACGAAAAAACGTGAAGGAACACGTTAGAAACAGCAATTAAGATATGAAAATCAAACTTGTACAAATGGTGCCTTCAGTCAATAGTGTCATCATCAAGACATGTCATCTTATGCGTGAAAATAGACGAAATCGTATTACAACTTTTCAAGCCACCAGAAACCCAATATTAGGACCTCAGTGCCTCTATCTGACTTTTATCGAAAATATCGGGAAATCTGTAAAATATTGTAATGAAATGGGAGGATTATCTTTACATGATAATAGCGTGCTCTGGTATCAGAAATGCCGAAAGTCGGATAAATACCTCCCCTAGCCCTCATATATCTACTATACAGATTTTCAACCTTCCAGAAGACTTTATACCATATATAACAGTAAATATGGAATATATCGTAATGAAATTATAGGATTATCTTTATGTAATAATAATGTGATCTGGTGCCAAAAATGGGAAAAATTGGGTAAATATTTCCCATAACTCCAATATACCTAATATAAGGAGTTCAATCTTCCTGTAGACTTTATACCATATATAACGGTCAATATATGAGTTATTTCTTTGAAATTTAGAGAGCGTCTCCCCTGACAACAGGTGTCCATGTGCTTAAAATGGATAAAATCGGGTAAGCACTTCCCGTAGCCCCTATGTACCTAATACAAGGATTTTCAACCTTCGGGTAGACTTTCTACCATATATTTCGGTCAATATATAAGATATTTTAGCAAATTTAAGTAAACGTGCAATATTGGATATACCATAGTTTACTGCTGAAAATGTGTGAAATCGGTGAACGAATTATCCCAGCTCCCATATACTACATATAATGATTTTCGCTGTTCGAGCAGACTTTATGCGGAATATGTCGGTCACTGTGTGACCAGTTACCTTCACAAAATTGCGTAAAAACATGTTCCCTAATATACTTGAATAAAGAAAAGAGTTAATGTGATCAGTGCAGTCCTTCCTCTATCCCAAAAATGCCCCGTATAAGAATTCCCGACTTTCCATCTGACTTTAAACCGTTTATGTTGGTCAAAGTGTGGGATATTTTAATGAAATGGATTTGTTTTCTTAAACACACTGTGATTTCGCGCTAAATATGAAAGAAATCGGTTTAGATCATGGTGTAAGCCGCTTATTCCTAATATAGTGATTTCCTTTTCTCTGGTTAACTTTCATCTCATGTATCTAATATATTTATTAAACCACTTTGGTTGAGTTTATATCGCATATATAACTTTTGAGTTAATTTGGTAGATTTTAATATAAATATCTCTGGCACGAAGCAAAATATAGCAACGAAGGTACTTGAGTCTATGGCCTGTAATATAAGTTAATAAGATACCAAATATGATTACAATCCATTGATAATTTCTTCGAATAATGAATGTTGAACTCTTCCGCAACATTTTTCAATATATAGTTGTCCCAGCAACTGAAAGTATATCTCCGCCTCTGATCCTTGCACATTGCGAGAGTACAAAAGGTTCGGTTACACCCGAACTTAGCCTTTTCTCGTTTTTTTTTTATTAGTTGTAGATATTACAAACAAGCGTTATGTGAATAAAGCTATTATAATATGTGCACCATGTTGAGAGGGGAGTTCAAACATTCCACAGTTTTCTATAAAAAGGCATAAAATCAGATATGATACATAAAAAATTATGGAAATTGCATCTGTCTATCCACGTAAGTCAAAAATTGTGATCATTTGATTTAATGTGGTAAGTGTTTATATTATTCGTCATTATTCGATATTCGCAAAATGAGAATTCTCATTACGAAACAATTTAAAAGAAAATTCCAAGTTATATCATATGAGATGCAAATATTTTATTTATCAAATTGATCAATTCAGTCTGAAAGGTGGGCAGGCACAAATTATGTTTCGCTGATATTTTGTTGAGAAAGATAAGGTCATACACTTTCCTTAATTTTATCAATTGACAAAACTTTACTTAACATTTTGATATAAAAACAAGTAAGAAAGGGCTAAGTTCGGGTGTAACCGAACATTTTATACTCTCGCAATGTGCACGTACCAAAGGCGGGGATATGCTTTCAGGATCTGGCAAGACTTTATATTAGAATCTTGTGGAAGAATTCAACTTTTATTATTCCACGAAATAGTCAATGGATTGCAATCATATATGGTATCTTATTAACTCAAATTACAGGTCATAGACTCATGTACTTTCGGTGTTATATTTTGCTTCGTGTCAGAGATATTTATATTAGAATCTACCAAGTTAACTCAAACGTGATATATGCGATATAAAGTCAGCCAAAGTGGTTTAATAAATATACTTTAACGTAAAAGGACTTTTACTTTAAAGTGAAAGGATCAGATGAAATTTAAAATGGTGTTATAAGAGAAGTAGGCGTGGTTTTTATCCGATTTCGTCCGTTTTCACAACGTGACATAAGGTGCAAATATAATGTCATGTACCATATTTTGTGGAAATCGGTTAAGGCGTTCTTGAGATATGGGATTTTTCCTAAAAGTGGGCGGTGCCACATCCATCATCAAAAGTTTAAACGGATTCCTATGCAACCCTTTGGATGATATTTTCTGAAATATTTAATGTTTCTAAGTTTCAAAACTAATATACTCTGGGGCAACATGTTGCGAGAGTATAAAAATATATATATATAACAATGATCAGAAGACGAAACGAATTTAATTCCGAATGTCTCTAAGTCCGCCCGTCTGTCCATACACGTGACAACTTGAGTAAAAATTAACATATCTCTAGAAAACTTGCTATATATATGCCTTGCCACTCCTAGGATGTTGTTTTTTACAGATAAGAAAATCAAAGCAAAGTGCCGTTAAACAAAAAATATATATAATTGTTATTACATTATTAGGTACTAACATATATATCTCAAACACTACTAAAGCTGTATCAACCAAACTCTCTGAAAAAAATTTTCACTAACAATCATCATACATGACAACGAATAATCCCCAAAACTTTATGTTGAAAATTAATTCGCTAATGGAAAACGAAGGAAACATAACTTTTTATTCAAAGATGCTATGACAGAGCTGCATGTGAATGAGTACGTTTCGATTAGCATTATGTTATTCGGTAGTAAAAACCATGGATATCGGTGTATACTTCCCCACACCATTGATATGTCGAATATAGTGATTTGAATTAGTTAAGCTGGTTTTAAAGTAAAAAGAAATCCATTATTTTCGCATTAAATTTAATGTTTCATTTAGCATAGTTAGAATGATTCGCTTTAGGTCAAACATATACAGATTTGTTCGATAGCTTGTTGCCATCTTGAAAGTAGTTTCATAATGCTACTCTCATAGAAACATTTGTCTCTGTGGGCAAAAAGCTGATACAGTCGACAAGATCAGGTAGTAATCACTTGGTGCGAAATCTCCCAACCAAGCTTCCAGAGCTTCTGGCTAAACACTTTTGATGTAAGTGGCCTGGCATTGTCCTGATGGATCGCAATTCCTCTCCAAATCTGACCGCTTGACGGCAATTGCTTCCTTCAGACACTCCAATTGTTAACAGTACAGGTACGAGTTAACAAAGTGGACTTATGCGAGCAGTTCATTATAAATAATTCACCCTCAAAACTTTTCTGACCGTCAATCCTGACTTGGCTACCGCTTACGCCGGGTCCCTGTGATTTGACCAGGAATGTTTTCATTTGACTTTGTCCTAAGTGATTCACTTTTCATCACCAGTAACAATCCGCTTAAAAAATGCATCAATTTTGTTGCGATTCAGCAGCTATTCGCATATGGAAATTCGGTCTATGAGGTTTTTTTTTAATTCGTTAATTCGCATGGCACGCATACATCGAGTTTCTTTTGTATCCAGCCTTCCAGAGTGAGGTACGTCTTTGACATAAAAATAACCGGAATGGAGTCAACAAAACCAAAATTGTTCATGATTATCCTGTGACACTATCAGGACCGTAATCATTATTCACATTTTTACCTACCTGGCATGCGTTTTCATCTTTATCCAAGAAAAACTGTAAAATGTGCCGAATTTTCTCATTGCTGGTGTCCATATTTGACGTGTGGTTAAACAACACTGAGTCAAGCGATCTCAAAACTGTCTGAGAAGTTGTTTTAGTACGAAATCCTCCTGCAACAAGCTGCAATAGAGTCTATTAGATTGTTCTCCTAACTGTTGTTTGCAACAGCCAAAACTAATCGAGATAGGTATAGAGTTATACATAAGAAATTTACTACGATTCTGGGTGACTCTTTGCCCGTCCGTTTGCCCGTGCATCCGATAACTTGAGAAAAAAATTAAACATCTTAATGAAACTTGGTACATGTGTTCTCTGTCACTGTCATAAAGTGCTATAACCAAGCATCAAATTTAGATGTAAACGTAGTATTTGGTACGGACGATTGGAGAAGGGCGAGGCATCTGTGGGTAAAAATTTTGTAAAAATGGGTATGGATCCGCCCTCCAATAGGATTAATGTACATATCTCACAAACCACCAAACCCATATAATTCGAACTTGCTCAGAACAAGTTCTAATAGAATATCTTCATATACTGGGAAAATAAGTGAAATCGGATAATAACCCAATCCATCTCACATACAAAGGTTGTGTTAAAAACTACTAAAAGCGCGTTAACTCGCTGAAAAAACACGTCAAAAACATTAAACCACAAAAGACATCGCGGAAAGGTTGCATAGTAGTTCGTGTAAAATATGGACGATGGGTGCGCCACTACCCACTTTTAGGTGAAATCCCATATATCAAGAACACCTAAACCGATTTCAATAAAATTTGGTATGTGACATAATGTTTGCATTCTTATGTCACATTGTGAAAAGGGAGGAAATCGGATAACAACCACGCCTACTTCTCAAATTACAAAGTTTTAAATTTAATCTGATTCTTTGACTTTTAAGTAGATAAATTAATTAAGACATTGTAGGCACCAACTAAGACTTTGGAATGGAATTTTATACAAATAGTGCCTTCCAGATATGGCATCTCATGTCTAAAACTAGACGAAATCGTCATATAACTTTTCCAGCCCCCATAAACCCAGTATAAGGGCCACAGTTCTCATGGCTGACTTTATACCAAAAATATCATAATGAATTTCTAGAATAATCTTTCGATGATAGTAATGTGCTCTTGCCAAAAAAAATCGGATAAATATTTCACCTAGCCCTCATATATCTAATATTAGGATTTTCAACCTCCCGTTTGACTTTATAACAAAATCTGTTATATGATGTTATCATATGTTAACATATGAGTTACCTGTGCGAATATGCCCAAAATGAATAACATCGGGTAAACACTTCCCATGGTCTCCATATCTATAATATAAGGATTTTCAACCTTCCGCTAGACTTTATACCAAAAACGCTCAATATATGAGTTACATAACTTTACGTAAATCGATACGATATCGAAGCGATGAAATAGGGTAAACACTTCCCCTAGCCCACATGTATCTAATATAAGAATTTCAAACATCCAGTTGTCTATATACTTTATATATCAGTCAATATGTAAGATATCTCAGTAAAACTAAGCGAACGTTTAATATTGGATATGTCATAATATAATGAGTAACTGTGTAATCGATCAACGAATTACACCAGCACGGACTATTCTAACGGATTCAATTTCGAAAAGTAGGTCCGTGTAGTTGAGTGGTACAGACTAGTTAAGTCCAGACCTTCCCTTAGTCCAAATACACCTGATATGACGATTCCCGACTTTCCAGCTCACTTTAAACCTTATAGGTGGGTCAATATGTGTGATATTTTAATGTAATTAAGTGGATATGTTTCCATAAACTTAAATATATAAACATAAATAAACATCGCTTATTCCTAATATAATGATTTCCTTTTATCTGGTTGACTCTTCCCTTATGTATCTAATAAATATAATTAAGCAAATGTGGTTGAGTAGTGTAAATTACCCTTATGTCACGCTATGAAAATGAACACCACGCCTACTTCTTTAAACACAATTTTAAGTTTCATCTGATACTTTCCCTTTAAAGTAGATAAATCGAGCAGCAATTAAGATATGAAAATCAAACTTTGTACAAATTGTGCCTGTTATTTTGTGCGTAGAAATAGACGAAATCGGATTATAGCTTTTCAAGCCACCAGATACCCAATATTAGGATCTCAGTGCCTCTATCTGACTTGTTACGGAAATTATTGAAAAATCTGTAAGATATTGTAATGAAATGGGAGGATTATCTTTCCATGATAATAGCGTGCTCTGCTATCAAAAGTGGCGAAAGTCGGATAAATACCTCCCCTAGCCCTCATATATCTACAATACAAATTTTCAACCTTCCAGTAGACTTTAGATACCATATATAACAGTAAATATGTAAGATGTCGTAATGAAATTTGAGGATTATCTTTCTATGATAATAACATGATCTAGTGTCAGAAATGGGAAAAATCGGGTAAATACTTCCCATAGCCCCATATACCTATTATAAGAATTTTCAACCTTCCTGTAGACTTTATACCATATATAATGGTCAATATATGAGGTATCTCTTTGAAATTTGGATCTCTTTCTGATAACTCTGACACTCTGGTTGAGTTTATATCACATATACCACTTTTGAGTTAATTTGGCAGATTTTAATATAAATATCTCTGACACGAAGCAAAATATAACACTGAAAGTACGTGAGTCTATGGCCTGTAATATAAGTCAGTAAGATACCAAATATGATCGCAATCCATTGACAATTTCGTCGGATAATGAATGTTGAATTCTTCCGCAACATTTTTTAATATATCCAAGCATATCCCCGCCTCTGGTACTTGCACATTGCGAGATTGTAAAATGTTCGCTTACACCCGAACTTAGCCCTTTCTTACTTGTTTAATATAAAGTTTTACCAGCACCGGAAAATATTTCCGCTCATTTGATTCTTGTATATTGCAAGAGGATAAAATGTTCGGTTATATCTGAACTTAGCCCTTCCTTACTTGTTTATTTTACAGTTTTGTCAACACCGGAAAATATTTTAGCTCTTTTTTGTTTGTTTAATATAATGCTTTGCCAAAACCTAAAAATATATCATCGGTTTCGGATTCTTGCAAGAGTATAAAATGTTCTGTAATTTCTTAGCTCTTCCTTATTTGTTATTGAATAAAGTTGTTTTAACTAAAATTCCAAAAAAAATAATTGAAATAACAAAATGTGTGAGTGTTTCTATTCACTTCGAGGTTAACTTATAGGTCATTATTAATGTTGATAAATTTAAATATTAAACCTAATTAGGTATGTACACTTTTCCTTACTGAAATATTTCATGAAAGACACTGTGACCCTACTTCATGTATATGATTTTCAGAAGCACTCTGTCATGTAACATTTCATCGTTTCATCACTTTTTTACACGCCTTTAACACACGGTTTTTGAGACTTTCAGTAGAGTATGCTTACATTACTTTACACTCTATACGTCCATGAATATGAGTATATAAACACAATCGCTTTGCTACGTTTTCATTGTTTTTGGCGATGCCAGTGCTAGTTCAATTGTTGTTTGCGTGAAGTGGCTACCATCGAGTGATCATTATTTTGCCATCGAGTCCATGATTGATTGATTTAGGTGCTTTTTACCCTTGATTTTGATTTCACTCTTGATGTGAGGTCGATGTGTACGCATACATATGTATACACACACATGTATGCAGTCATACAAAAATTTATTTGTACTATACGTATATAAGTTAGAAATGATTTGGCGTAGTAAAACATTATTTAAGTTTGTAGGTAAATACAATATACACGCAAAACGTGTCCTAATCTTATTAGAAATCTGTTCGTGTAAAAGTATAGTAGTTTTCGTATATTATGAACTATTTTAAAATGAACTTTCGCCTAAAGCGAACCAATTCTAAAAGTATCCGCTTTAGTTGTAAGAAACCAGGAATTTTTTGGTTATTACGAAATCATTTAAAATAAACCTTAGATTAGAGCGAGCTTTATTTGTATGTAAAACGTATTTAAACAAGCAAGGAAGTGCTAAGTTCGGGCGTAACCGAACATTTTATACTCTCGCAATTTGTAAGGATTAAAGTCAGGGTAATACTTTCAGTCGTTAGTAAAACTTAGCATTAAAAAATGTCAGCATTTATGCATATATGCATGGATTGCAATCGTATTTGGCGTCATATTAAATTTTTCTTTAAGTCAAATACTCATAAAGTCAATCTAACTAAGACAAATATATACATACATTCTTATATCATACAATGTATCATACAATAAATACATATACAATACATTCTCTGTATTCATGGTGTTAGTCCTGTTAGAAGGCACAATGGACATAATTTATATTACCGAATGACACAATTTTAATCGAAATATTCTCATTTATTTTTGTTGAGACATCTACAACGGATATATATGCAATATAAACTGAACCAAAGGGATGAAATTTAATATATTAGGTATATCATTAAAAAGTGGACCAGAGGGACGTAAAGCATTAGATTAGAGGTATGGGCTTAGACATGGGCATGGTCTAGACCGATCTCTGCTGGATAGTAAGAAATCACTATATTGGGTATATTAGGGATATGTGAAAATCTTCGCAAATAATATTAAGATGTGAAATATACTAGAGAACATATTTGCTCCCAATTTTCTTAAGATAAGTCAAAATGTGACCGATATTTAGTATAGAGCCAACTAGAATAACGAAAATTATTATAATAGGTATTATATATGGTTGTTGGTATAATTCGTTAACCAATTTCACCCATTTACGGCACTAAACTAAAGAATATCCAAGATTATACGCTCACTTAATTTTGAAGATATATAATATTACTTATTGACCAATATATATATAGTATACCGAATAAAGCTAATTAGAAGTTTGAAACTCCTTATGCCATAAACCGATATATCCGGTATGAAGTCTACCGGAAGCTCAAACATTTTTATAATAGGTATATGAGGCCAAAGGGAAGTTTTGACCCGATTTTACCAATTTTTGACACAAGGGCACATTATTATCTGGAAGAAATTCCCTCTGAATTTGATTGATTGGTTTGATTCATTGGATATAGACGGATTGGCTGGATTTACACTGTAAAATGGAAGAATCAGAAGGAATTTAACATTTTGATATATGGAAGCAGGGTGGTTATGGTTCGATTTCACCCTTTTTAACGCTGTAACATAGGAATATTAGGGAAATTTTATGCATGAAATACGGCGGGTATTGGTTATGTAGTTCCTGCGATATAGGATTTCAACTAAAGGTCCGCGGTGACAGACCATTTTCCAACAAGGCTGAGTAGTTTCTTTAGTGAGTTATTACATTTTTAGCAGCTTTCAACATAAACGTTAAGAGGTGAGTGGGCGCCATCAGCAAGTTAGCTAAATTAAACGCTAAACCTCTTAAGAGGCGAGGCCACACCCACACACCCACTTTTTAAAAACTTTTAAACCACCAACTTACAGTTTCTTATATTAATTTGCCGTTTAGTTATAGCACTTTATAAGTTTTCGATTAACGCCATTTTGTAGGAGTGGCAAAGGTACTAATCCCATCTGCAATACCAGACTTTTAATGGTGCCAAGGAATATGAATACAAAGCTTTATAAAGATTTCAATTAGTACTCAAGTTATCGCTTGCACGAACAGACAGGTACTCGCTCGGAATTCAACTCGTCTCGTCATCCTGATCATTTATATATATGTAACTCTTTATCTATCTCGATTAGTTTCAGGTGTTACAAATAACCGTCAGGTGAACAAAACAAGCATACTCTGTTGCAATCTATTGCGAGAATATAGAAAGGGTTTCGAATAACAATCGAAACTAACTTGTAAACTGCAGCTCTACACCAAAGTTTGATTTAGGGTCTCGTGGACCTTTAATACCTACAATCAAATTTATTTATATAAAGATGGAGGGAATATATGCCTTCGATGATCAAGGTATTAATATGACGAATAATAAATAAGGAAGGGCTAAGTTCGGGTGTAACCGAACATTTTAATACTCTCGCAATGCGCAAGGATCAAAGGCGGGGAAATGCTTTCCAGTGCTAGCATAACTTTATATATAAAATAAAATATAAAAAATGTTGCTGAAGAATTCAACATTCATTATCCAATTAAACTGTTAATAGATTGCAATCATATTTAGTTTCTTATTCACTTATATTACAGGTCATAGACTCATGTACTTTTATTGCTATATTTTGCTTCGTGTCCGAGATATTTACATTAAAATCTAAAAAATTAACCCAAATAAGATTATGGGATATATACTCAACAAAGGTGGCTTTCTTGTATATATTAGATATATGAGAAAAAGGAAATCATTATATTAGGAATAAGTTGCTTAGACAATGGTCCAGTTGGATTTCTTGCATATTTAGCGCGAAACCACATTATGTTTAAGAAAACATATCCACTTAATTTCATTAAAATATCATACGTATTAAACCGTATAAACGTTTTAAAGTCAGATAGAAAGTCGGGATTCCTATATCGTGCATTTTTGGGATAGAGGAAGACCTGCACTGATCACATTAACTCTTTTCATTACTCAAGTATATTAGGGAACATATTTCCACGCAATTTTGTGACGGTAACTCACACAGTGACCGACATATTGGGCATAAAATCTGGCAGAATAACGAAAATCAATATAACTAACTAATATACCTAGTGGAAACTGCGGGGAAACTACATGGGGCTAGCGGAAGTATTTACCCGATTTTATCCATTTTAAGTACATGGACACACTGTTATCCGAAAATACGCTCTCTGAAGTTCAAAGAGATAAGTCATATATTGGCCGTTATATGTGGTATAAGGTCTACAGGAATATTCGAATATCTTTATATTAGGTATATAAGGGCTAGGGGAAGTATTTACTCGATTTTTCCCCATTTTGGTTACCAAGGCACACTATTATCATGGAAAGATAATCCTCCAATTTCATTACAATATCTTACAGATTTACCAATATTTTCCATAACAAGTCAGATAGAGGCACTGAGGTCCTAATATTGGGTATCTGGTGGCTTGAAAAGCTATAATCCGATTTCGTCTCTGTACCAAATAACACGTTTATATCTTAATTTGCTGCTTAGTTATATCACTTTATCTGTTTTCGATTAATGGCATTTTGTGGGCGTGGCAGATGTCCAATTACACCCATCTGTAATACCAACCGTCTTAGTTTCATCAAGATATCTTAATTTTTATTGAAATTCTCGCTTGCACGGACGGACAGAAAGCCACTTGGGTTATTGGGTTCACTTCGGGCCAACTCGTCTTTTCATCCTGATCATTTATTTATATATGTATGTCTATATCTAACTCGATTAGTTCCCTGTGTTACAAACAACCGTTAGGTGGGTTTAGTAACAACTTTTGTATATTCGAACGTTCGAACAACTTTTATATACTGGGGCCCTTTCCCTCTCAATGGCGACTCTTAAATCGTGCTTTAACGTTTGAGAAAAGTCCATGGTCTCGGAATGACAGGCTGCCGACTGAAGGTGCGCGACGACAGCGGCCATTTCAAAAGTCCGTTTGGATAGTGTATTAAATATGGGACACGATACAGTTGTCAGTGCGATGGGTGCCGCATTTGCTCACTTCGGACAACAAGCGCAATCGTGAGATCACATCACAGAGGTAATTTACGCTATTTAAGCGCAATCCAAAAGAGTTTCGCTGCGTTATCGTCTACAAAACATGAATTCACTGTTACTTGCCAGAGCATTCGGCATAGTCGAAATGCTGAACTTCACAGGCGAACCGGCACCGAAGGTGGTAAAAGTTGTCGGCCGCAGAGGTGATGGCCACCGTTTTCTGGGATTCATAAGATGCAATCAACATCGACTACTCGAGAATAGCATAACGGTCACAGGGCTCCACTATGACGAAATATTGGGCCGATTCGAAGCTGAATTGCAGAAAAACGGTCCCATTTCTTGAAGAAAGTGTACTTTTCCACCCTGGCAACGGATCGGTTCACACCTCCGCCGTCGCCATAACCAAATGTCCAATTAGGCTACGAAGTGTTGCCTCATCCACCGCATTCTCCAGATTTGGCACCCTACGATTTCGTTTTGTTTCCAAGCTTTAAAAATTCACTCACTGTTCAAAATGTTTAGTTAAATGAAGAGGTTATTGCCACGGAGATCTATCTTGCAGATTTCCACGTATCGTTGTTTTCAGAAGGGTTAAAGAAGTTGTATTTTCACTGGATCAAGTGTATCGAGTTAAAATACGACTATGTTGAGAAATAAAGTGTAATTTTTGTACTCTCACCACAGAGCCACAGAGTATAATACTTGTGAACCTGACGGTTGTTTGTAACACTTAAAACTAATCGAGATAGACATTGAGTTATTTATACCAAAATAATAAAGTTGACTACTACGCCCATAAAATGCTGTTAAATGAAAAATGTTAAAATGCTATAACTAAATTATATATTAAGCTAAAAACTTAAATTTGGAATAAAGGGTCACAGTGGGGAGAAGTACTAGTATTTAATTAAATTAGTAAAATACAATAAGTTGTACTACTTAAGTTGTACCAACAAAGCTTACTGGATACATTAGCCTCTAGCACTTCATCATACAGTGTGAAATGAAAATGAAAATGTGAAATCGGATAATAACCAGGTCCATCCACAATATAACAGTTGTGTTAAAAACTACTAAAAGTCCGATAACTCATTGACGAAATACATTCGGATTATATTTCGGACATGTATATGTATATTTCGAACATGAACCAAAGTGTAGTCATGAAACTAAAGACAATTGTCTTTAGCAAGCCTAGTTGATATAGTAATAGTAGTGTAATAAAATAAAACGTGTAGTAAAATAACGGGAATTTTCGTTCTTTTGAAAAAAATGTATTCATTCCTCTACATTAATGCTGCTGCCTTCAAAATAGTCCCCATTCGATATTATGCACTTGTGGTGCAAAAGCCATGAATTGTTTTTCCACTAGTCCGGAGTTTTTTTCGGATTGCTTCATGCAAACGGCGTTGAAGTTGTAGGTAGTACTCCTTATTGACCGTTTGACCTTAAAGTAAGAATTCATGCTATGCCATTAAAGTCGAAAAACACAATAAGCATCACCTTCACGTTTGAAACGCCATGTCGCCGACTTGTCGAGACTTTTTCGGACTTGGCGAGCCAGGATGCTTCCACTGACACGATTGAGCCTTAGTTTCAACGTCATATCCAAAAAGCCATGTTTTGTCACCTGTTATAACATGTTTCAGTAATTCTGCAACGTCGTTGACTTCATTTAGTGATTCCTAACCAATTTCCATTCGTCTCTGTTTTTGTTCAAAATTTAGCAATTTTGGCACAAATTTTACTGCCACGCGTTTCACAACCAAAACATTCGAAAAAAATTCATGGCATGACCCGATCGATATACCTGCACCATCAGCGAATTCTCTCATAGTGATTCGGCGATCATTCATAACCATTGCTTCCAATTTTTCTACGTTTACATTGGTTGTTGATGTGCTGGGGCGTCCAGGACGCTCGTCATCTTCAACGTCTTCACGGCCATTTGGAAACGCTTATACCGCTCGTAGACTCTTGTTTTACTCATAACAGACTCACCATTGTTAATTGGCTTTTGTTAACCTTTCACACACTTTGTTACACTTGATTTAATTTTTTGCGCAACAAATGCGCACCAATCCATTTCTTTTAACAAATGAAAATTGTCAAGCTGGTGAAAATACGTCTAATCTTAGCGGCTGCTACAGACGAAGTAAGCAATGAATACTGCTGAAAGTTTTATCATACTTCAGGGGCATGTATATCAATATAATAAAAAAATTTTTAATTCCCGTTATTTTCTGAACTCACCTCGTGTGTATCAAAATGATCAGGATTGATTTCAGGATATCTGCTTGTCTGCCCGGGTTTCCGTCAGTCCATGGAAGTCATATCTTGAGGAAAAATTGAGAAATCGTGATGAATTTAGATACTCGCGGAGTGGCACTCTTAGGAGGTTGGCGTTGCAGATGAGCAAATTCGTACAACTGACACTAACGCAAAATGCCATTAAATTAAATAATTTATAGTGTTAAAACTGAATTGCAAATCAAACCGCAAAACAGTACAGAGGATAACAGTCTGGAGGGGCATAAGTGGTCTAAAATTTTTTTGAAAGGTGGGCGTCTTCCCTCCCTCTAGTAGGATTAATATACATATCTCGTATACTGTCAAAGCTATGTCGACCAAAATTAGTGGATAAAATTCTTTCTAGCATTCCTAGATGCACCTAGTGCACCTGGATACAGTGTGAAAAGGGGAAAAATCGGATAAAAACCACGCTCAACAGGTTTACAAAAGTAAGAACTTGAAAATTATTAAAAGAGTAACGATTGCGTAACGAATGAAATCAGAGAAGTTAAACTTTAAAACTTTAAGGAAAAAAGGCAGATTAGCATGTGAATCGTGGTACCACCCACTATTATGTGAAATATCGTACGTCAGAAACTACTCAACCAATTTGGAACAAATTTGGTGCCTGACATTGTCTTGACATCTTTATATTACAATACGCCTCAGTCATCGACTGCTACTTGACATAAACGGTTGTGCTCTAGTGATTTTCGGTATCCCACATTAACTTTGTTAGTAAATACGCTCAACCCTCTTCTCACGCTACCTCCCCAAGAAACGTGAGCACACTTATCAACGTAATCGCACTTATCAACTAATAACTACAGACAGTGTTTAAGATATCATAAAATGTCCCCTTGGGGGAACGCACTAGAGGTTCGAGGATACTAGAGGATAATAGGTTCGCCTTATCATTCTCTAGCCCCCAACCAAAAAGAAAAAAAAAAAACAATCAACCAATCACAGAAGTAAAATTCCCTAGTACACCAACAACAACAAAAGACAGCCCAAAATACGTAGTGGTAAGCTCAATTGAAGCAAACAAACCCATGAACAAATTCTCATGTTTCGCTGTTCACAAAGCATTAAAAAACATTAGCGGTGAAATAATAAAAATTAGTGAATTAAGAGACGGAAATTTGCTGCTTTTCGTGAAAATAGCACTATCGCCAAAAAATTCACAACAACAAAACAACTCATTGGAATATGCAATGTAAAAATTGAGCTCCACAAAAACCTAAACTCTACAAAAGGAAATATTTACGCTCTGTGCTTAAACGAAGTTCCAGACAATGAGATAATGGAAAATTTAAAAGAACAGGGTCTTGTATCTATTTACAAATTTCCCAAATACATAAACAATAAACCAACCCCAAGCGGCGTTGTACTTTTGACTTTCGATCGCTACTGCCTGCCTTAAAATATTTACGTTTCATGGTACACAGCAAAGGTAAGGCCCTACTACCCAAACCCTATGAGGTGCAAAAACTGCCAAGCCCTTGGACATACAAAAAAACGCTGCAATAAGCCCCCTGTTTGCGATACATGTGCTTTACCACCTCATAACCCCTCACCATGTACTCGCACTAAATGCGTAAATTGTTCTGCTGATCACTCAGCATCTAGTAAAGAATGTAAAAAGTTCATTCAAATTAAGAAAATAATAACAATACAACCAGACAATAAATGCTCTTTTCGCGAAGCAGTAAATATTCATAAAGCACAAACACCGCCTGTTTTCAACTCTTCATCTCCTTCATTCACCAACATCCTCAAAAACTCGACAAACATAGAGAACACAAACAAAGAAACAATCATGCAGACAGAAGCACAAATCTCCCCCTCTTCCCCTATCTCAAATACTTCTCTTAACTTAAAAACAAACAGCATGAACAGCAAACCAGAAGAAAATAAAACAACCACAATAAACACAACAAACTCAACTTACTCTATACCAAAAACAAGTACAGTCGATGACTCAACAACAACCTCTTTTGATTACGCTACAACAACCACACTCATTTCAAACTTGATCAACCACCTCAGCAATACCCCCGATACCTCTCAAACAATAATTTCCCCCCCAGAATAGACCATGCAAATTCTTCAGTTTAATATTAAAGGTCTATTCAATAACTACCCAGATTTAAATCTACTCATCAACAAATTCTCACCACAAATTATTGCACTAAAAGAAACGCACCTCCCAGCAAACAAACCCGTATACACTCCTCACAAATACATCGGCCACTTTCACAACCTACCTAAAAATAAATCAGCTAAGCAAGGGACTGCCCTATTTATTAAAAAACAAATTAAACATAAACGTATTCCCACCTCCTCCAACATATCCGTCATTGCTATCGAAATCGACATAGGTTTCAAGCTTTCTGTAGCCACATGCTACATTCCCCGCATCAAAAGTTTAGCACAAGTGATATCATTAGTATAGCAAACACACTTCCCACACCCAAAATAATAGTAGAAGATTTCAATGCATGGAGCCCGTTATGTGGACCCACCTCCTCAAACCTCAGAGGTCAAATAATAGAAGATGTAATACTATCTAAAAACCTAGTTTATCTCAATGATGGATGCCCAACCCATTTTTCCACACACAGGTCATTCACCCACGTAGATATTGCCTTTGCTCAGCATCTATAGCCCCTAAAATTTCCTCTTTCACATTAGAAGATCTTCATAATAGTGACCACTTTCCGATCATAACTACTCTGATCACCCCGATTCAATATATGATTAAACCGAGATCGAAATTCCTTATAGAAAAAGCTGATTGGTTAAAATACTGCTCCTTAATAAATACCTTAACAAATACAAAACTAACATTAAAAAACATAAATGCGGAAGCATCCAAAATAAAATCGATAATACGTTCTGCTGCCCACATAGCTATTCCCAAAACAAACAGCAACAAATTTTCCACCAAACTCCCGTATTGGTCCAACGAACTAGAAGTTTTAAGAAACACAAAGCAATCACTCTGGAGCACATTCAAACAGAACAGAACATTGGAGAACTTAATAAGATACAAAAAGGCAAACTCCAATTTCAGAAGATAAATAAAAACTGGAAAAAATAAAGCTCTAGAAAAACTTACGGCTACTTCAAGTCCAAAAAATATTTGGACTGATATAAAAGCTCTTTCAGGTGGATACAAATACAACAAAATCGACTTTATCCAATCGCCCCAAGGTCCTATTTACAATCACCAACACATGGCGGAAATCTTTGCGCTAACATGGTCAAACGATTCCCACAATTCCAACTTCCACTCTAATTTAATTCCAAAATCAACCCAAATAAATTGGCAAACATACCACAATATATCCCCATGTTTTGAAGATACGCTGATAGAATATCCCATTACAATAGAAGAATTTGACTCCACAATCAGCAAAATGTCATGTAAAACTCCAGGTTCAGACAAAATTTCCTACCCACTCCTAAAAAACTCCCCAATTCTTTAAAAATCAGGCTTATAAACTTACACAATAGCATCCTAGACAAGGGCATACTCCCCCAAGACTGGAAAAAAGCCATAGTTATTCCTAAGCCCAACAAATCAAATACCTCAATCACAGGCTTTAGCACAATTTCCTTAATACCCTGTATGGCAAAAGTTCTGGAAAAATTATATCCAAGAGAGTAATGCTGTATGCCAAAAAAGGGACCGCATTTCAAAGCGGTTCTGGTGTCATTGACCCACTACTATACTTTGAACACTGTGCCTCAACAAAGACATCTACCAAAAACCACCTATCCGTCCTGAGTCTAGATTTTGAGAAAGCTTTTGATAGAATCGGAGCCCACACAGTACTACAAGAATTAAACAAATGGGAACTTGGAAACAAAATGTATAACTTTATAGAAGCATTTCTATCAAACCGTAAATTTTCCGTAAGTGTAAACAACAACAACTCCAATGTTTACCCTTTGCACAATGGCATACCGCAAGGCTCCCCCCTCTCAGCAACTATTTTTTATAGCATTCAACCAGCTCAGCAACTTAATAGCCCTAAACCCCCACATAGACCACCTCATCTACGCTGACGATATTCTAATTTTCTCGGCTCTAAAAGATTTGAACCAAGTAAAAATCCTATTTACCAATATCTTAACCGACATCGTAAAGTGGTCTAAAACATCAGGAACCAAGGTTTCTGCAAACAAAAGTTCAACTTTCCACATTTGTAGGAAAAGAAAATGCACCTTCCCTAACCTGTCCCTTGGTAATACACAAATCCCACACACTAATACTCTAAAAATACTTGGGCTCATTTTTGATAAAAAACTAACTTTTAAAGATCACTGTAAATATGTTAGATTAAGCTTACTCGCTCGACTGAATATTATTAAGTTTCTTACCTCAAAACATTGTCATATTCAGATGTCTATTCTGGTAAATATTGCAAAAGCTCTGATGTTGTCAAAAATAGAGTTCGGGTTTGCGATTTATGGACACTGCGCAAAAACACATCTCGCACTCATTGAAACCCCCTACCACATGTCAGTGAAAAGAAGCATTCGCGCATTCCCAACCTCCCCAATCAAAGCGGTACTGACTGAAACAGGCCTACCTGACAACCAACACAGAACAAGATATAGCACAATGATGATCACCCCAAAATTACTCCAATGTAAAAACAAGCTCCTATTTGATCTGACGAAATCACAATGCGCAACAAATAAGCCAACTACGATCATGAAATGTTTAACCGTAATCAACGAGCTCGACATAATATCAAAACCGTATCTTATTAAGGAGAACACGCACCCGCATTGGCTGACATTAAAATCCTCCATAATGAATACCCTCTTAAAATACCAAAAAGCAGCCACCAATGCCGACCAATATATCCAGCTATTTAATTATGCAACAGAACCTTATAGGCCAGAATGGAAAATTATATACACCGATGGGTCAAAATCAGACACCCATACCTCGTTTGCCATGACAAACGATCAAGGTGTCACTATAGCTATCGGCCTATTACCAACGTACTGCTCTATACTCACAGCTGAAGTGGCTGCGCTTTACGAAGCGTTTCTCTTCGTTGCTCAAACTGTAAAAAAGCATATCATATGCAGTGATAGTAAATCAACCATCAGCGCACTTTTAAATGCAGCAAACAACACAGTCTTAATCAGCAACATAAGAGAAATTGTATACCAACACAAAAACATAATCAAAATCATATGGATTCCAGGACATGCTGGTATACGAGGAAACCTACATGCAGATGAATGCGCCAAAGAAGCGAGAAAGGAACCACTAACTTTATACGAGCACTTTACCCCAAAAGAGATTTGCAACATGATCAAAAAAGTTCTCAAAGCGACAGCAGCCAGAGACTGGTCAAATTATCATCACTACTACAAAACACAAAATCCCACCAGTTCCAAACCAATTTACCCCCGGACTGCTCATGCCAAGACCTAAGAACTTTTGTGTGCCTCAGGATAGGACATACCTCAAGTACACACTGCTATCTGCTGAATAGAACAAATAAACCAAGCTGTATATACTGTAATCATACAAACCTAACAGCCAATCACATACTGGACGAATTCACTGCTTCACAACAAGAAGGATCAACTACATTTGGCAGCACGACACCATCTACCCTACTGAAGACAATCAATACAGACAACATCATAGCTATCAACAAATTTCTTAAATTGTGCAAGATCTCAAACATATAGTATAAGTATGTTAAAATTATATATTATTAGATTTAAAATTCATACTAATCCAATGCAAAACAAGAGCCGAAGGCCCAAGTAGCCAGCGCTTCTTTTAGTGGATTAATTATTTATAATTAGTGCTCTAGTAAATAATAATAATAATAATTACAATACGCCTACTTACTAAATGTCACAATGTTAAATTCCATCAAACGTTCTTACTTTAAAATATATACAATTTATCAATTAATTGTTTGCAGAATGAAAAACGACATGAAAACTCAGTTTGGGCTTATGATACATGTTATATAACACTATATACTATACTAACACACACACTTATATACTATGATACATGTTATATAACACTATGGGTAAATGTAATTTAAATCTATCTAAGACACAAAAATTTCAAAAGTCAAACATAAACTTAAAAAAATTACAAAATTTACTTTAACTCAAATTAATTAATTAAATATTTACAAAATGCAGACATCTTTTTTATATAAAGCTACAACTAAATTAAAACTCCTACAAAATTTCAATGGCTTTAAAATCGGGGCTCTGGGCAATTGCCAAAAGGTATCATTGCCTGTGTTTTGTACAAAGAAAGTTTGTATTTTGGGTCTTTGTTCTAATACACGCGTAGCTTGGATTTAAGTTTTCTTGAGTCATAGGGATCAACAATCCAAAATTTTATCACGCTTGTGGTACGGTTTTCTAAAACGGTTTTGTATTATTCTATTTTCATCACATCATTGAAAAAGGCAGCTCGCCTACACCTTTAGAATAGACACAGGGACAGCTTGTCAAACTTTAATACTGGTAAAACTCTGCAACCAGTAGTGTACATCAGTAGTGGTAGTACATCATCATTTTAGTTTCATCACAAAGTATAAAATCATTGCAATGCTCTGGTGGCTTGTTGACAAGGGCAGTGCAGGGAGCAAATGTTTCGTCCTGGCTATTTTAGTAGGAGTATTTACGGGTTTTTAGTACCTTTCTGACGGTCTCCTGACACACGTGGCTCTCGTGACAAACAGGAGACTGAATAATTTCAGGGATCGGCAAAACTTTATAATAAATAGCTAAGGGCTAAGTTCGAATGGAACCGAACGCTTTTAACTCTCGCAGTATGCAAAGATCAAAGGAGGGAAAATATTTTCAGGTCCCGGAAAAACTTTATATTAAAAATTGTTGCAGAAGAATTTAATCTTATTAACTTCTCATCTATCTTAATGACTTAAATAACAGATTATGGATTCACATACTTCCATTACTACATATTGCTTTGTGTCTGGGATATTTATATTAAACTCAACGATATTAACTCAAATGAAGTATAGGCGATAATCGTAAAATACTATAAATAAATGATAATGTTTGATGATTGGTTTATATAGCCTTAATATATCTCAAGATATCTCAAGTTATCGCTTGCGGGGCTAGATATATGATCTGACCGGCATCCGGAAATCAATTCGTCCGTATCCTTTTTATTTTGATATATATAACTCTAGATGTATCTCGATTACCTTCAAACGTTACAAAACCCGATAGGTTACTCTTTTCAACATGTCGTGCGAGTATAAAAAAGAAGTATAAAGATAAATATAAAGATAATAGATATAAAGATAAAATGCGAGTATAAATATATATATATATAGATATATTCATAATTCAAGCTGCCAACAAAAGTGAAGCATGTACTGCTGAATAGATGACAAACAAAACGACTTTGTGTAAATTTTATTTGTGTAGAAATTTCTTGAAAAGGTTGATGCGTGTATACTTTAAATATAGTGATGATTTGTTCTGATAAATATTGGGTAGTATTGTATGATTATTTACCTCTACCTTAAGTATTTTAGATTAGGATAATATAAATTTTTTTGATAATATGCAACTCTGTAATTGAAATGCATAGTTCCCATTTGAATACACCTACGAAATTGCTTTACTAGAAAGCTTTTATTTAAAATTATGTTTAAGATCTACGAGAATGTGCCTATAGAATAGTAATTATTTGAGTGCTCATTCGTCTTTTATAGCTGAGTCTTTTATTTGCAAAATTAATTGCAAATCTCCCACCGAATATCCTTAATATTTCACTTATTTTAATATTTATTCAATAAGAAACACTTATAAAACTGCGTTTTCTTAAGCAAAATCTATTAAAATCTTTCACTTCCACACATCAATTCTTATTCACTTTTTAGAGCTATTTTAAAATATTTTCTTATTGGCTATTGTTTAAATTATGGTATAAATTTGTTATCTTTTTGATTATTGTTTAAATTGTGGTAGAAACTAATTTATTGATTGTAACTGAAAAGTGGGCTTGTATTAATTTATAAAATGTGTGTGAAATATACTTTTTTTGTGCTTTATTTACTTAATGAGGAAAAAAGTCTACTGATGAAAGTTGTACGTACACTCTCGTAATTTATTATTATTAAATGTGAGTCAAATACTCCTATTTGTCCGAACTTTATTCCTAAAATTGTTACTCCTCAAATTCAACGTTCAATATTAGAATAATTTTCATTGTAATGTTCTTTTTCTGATTTTTGTTCTATGTATGTTAAAGAACTTTTAAACCTCATATTAACCAACGAAAATATAAAATCATTAAAGAATACTGATTTAACGATTATTAACGTAGACGTACCTTCTTAATCTAATTAATTTGAAACCATTTGTAGAAAAGTGAAATAGAACCTAAGTGGAACAGAATACTATTTAAAGAAAATACTAAGATTTTTTAAGTTTTAAAGATTTTTTATATCAAATACCAAAGCAATTAGTAACATTTGATTGGTCTCCATAGAAATAATATCGAAGGAGGCACAGGAAGCTCGAAATAAAGTCTCGATGCAAATTTCGCTTAAATCATGCTCAGAAAGCTACTAGTGAGTACATAATGGAATATTTATTTCACGGATTGCTTATATTCTAGGATTCATTAATTATATCATCATTTAATCCGGTTCGTAGATATTCAAAATGATTATAGATGAGGATATACTTCAACAGGCCAAGAAGTAAATATTCCTTGCAGAGATGTTCAACAAATCATTTGCCTTTATTGAAATATTATGTTTAGAAACTGTTTCCCTTAAAAAAGAAGTAATAAAAAATAAAACGACTGTAGGAATTCGTTTTCTTTTCGCTATACAGGAAATTTTATTCGAATGGTATTGGCTGTTTACCGTGTATATCAATCAATATGTAACATATATTAACAAAATTAAGTGTAGGTATAATATACTATAATTTGATCCCGAAAATGGGTGAAATCGGTCTCCGAATTACTCTAACCTCCCTATAACTGTAATGAATTTCGTTATACTAGCAGACTTACAATAAAATTGCGTGGAAACATGCTCTCAAGTCTACAATAGTCTAATGGCAAAGGTTAATGCTATCAGTTCAGATCTTTCCCTATCCCCAATATACCTGATATAGTGATTTCCGACTTTGCAGCTGCCTTTGAACCGCTTATGTTGGTTAACACTTGTGATACTTAAATAAAATTAAATGAACATATTCTCCTCAACGTATTATTGTTGATCACTAAATATGAAAGAAATCGGTCCTTAGTCTAAACCACATGTCCCTAATATAATGATCTCCGATGCTATGGTTGAGTTTCTCTATTAAATTTAACCCTTTGGTTGAGTTTATATCACATG
Source organism: Bactrocera minax (assembly GCA_021498325.1). Classification (NCBI taxonomy): domain Eukaryota; kingdom Metazoa; phylum Arthropoda; class Insecta; order Diptera; family Tephritidae; genus Bactrocera; species Bactrocera minax. The sequence continues at coordinate 165,131 of JAKEEE010000055.1, read as the reverse complement.
TATCTCTTTTCAGTTAATTAGGTTGATTATAACATAAATATCTCAGACATGAAGCAAAATGTAGTAATGAACTATGTCTATGATTATAAATGACTCACAATTTCGTAAAATAACAAATGTTGAATTCATTTGCAACATTTTTTATTCTATTAATTTTTGTTTGTTGAACTTTTTAGTTTTTATTTCGCGGTCGGTTTACTTTGGTTTGTTAATCTCTATCATTTTCATAAATATTATAAAAATTAAGTGAAAACTAAGTGGAGTATTATCCTTAAACGGGCCAATGAACAAATGTTCATTGTGGAAGTTTCTGTTTCCTAATATACAAATGTGTACTTTACTGTAAAACAAATGTTAGATTAGATAAATATTGAGATATAAAATATCGAAAAAACGAAGAGAATAAGATCTACGTATATATAAAAAGAACTAATGAGATAACAAGCAGATGTTGTAGGAGAAACAAAGTACTTATTTTCTATTCCTTAGAAAAAAATTTAATACCTTATTTCCTTACAGCTTTATTTCTTACAAACGGCTCTACAAATTTCACCAAACATGAAAGATGTAATTCTAGAGGCCACATAGCATAGTTTTATATTTTAATTCGGATTTAAAACACGCTTATTTAACTTATACAACTATTCAAGCAGTTTATGTGGGTTAGTATCATAATGAATTTTGTGAAAACTGTTTTATTTGACATACTGTGATTTAATTTCAAAAAAAAAAATAAAAATTTTCTCCAATTTTATTTCATATTCAGCTCTCATAATAAAAGATATCTTGAAATAACTGAGTGAAAATATAATATTAAACTTAGAATAATACGATTTGAATGTTTATAAAAATATTTTGCCAGAATTTCTACTGTTCGGCTTCTCTCGAACAGCACGTTCTAGAATCACGATAACCAAATAAGGATAATCAATCTATTTAGTATATGGGGTATTAGTGGGGTAGTATACCGTAATATGGAGACTTGAAAAGTTAAGGCGAAAATTTGGTTTATATCGGAAAAGTCCCGGTTCCTAAGATATGGGATTTCACCAAAAAGAGGGGGTGACATGTCCGTTCTTCAATTTTTACACCGACTCACATGCCGCCCTACCATACGATATTTATCGAAAATTTTAATACTGCTAACAATTTCGAACTATTAGAAGTTTTCAACATAACCATTGTAAGAGGTGTGGACGTGGTTATCATTTGATTTCACCGATTTTCACACTGAGTGAGGAAGAATGAAAAATATGTGCTTCCAGCAGGTAGGGTTATACAGCTTTAGTAGTTTGTTCATATGTGCATAAAACCTGTTAGGGGCGGGACCACGCTCCCTTTCAATAAATTTTTAACCACAGATGACCTTCCTGTCGTGATCATCTGTACCAAATGTTTTGTAACTTAATTTGTGGCTTAGTTATATAATTTATCACTAAAAATTATATTATTATTATTTTTTTTTATATCCGCATTTCAATTTGTCTCGTTATCCTGGTATATTCACTGATATATAATTTATTTATTGTAAAGTGAAGCATTGAAAATGGTGTTGTATTGGAACCAGTCGACCTTGTTCTCCGATTCCAACTAAGTTCAGATCAGTTCATATATGCCATGATATGAGTTTACACCTAAAAGTGGGCGGTGCCACGTTGTTAATATTTCTGATGATTTTCGTTGGACGTTCACCCTAATTTTAGCATTTTTAAACATAACAGCATAACATTTGTATCGGGTTGGGCGTAGTTAAAGCTCGACAGTGTGTCATGTATACTTGTAATAGTGTGTGAGATATATATATTTAATATATTAGAGAATATATTCTCCAAATTTTCATTTCTTATATTTTTTCGATTATCGGCATCCTTAGAGTACTAAGTAGCAATTAGGTTTTATCAAAATACCCCAAATTTCATGAACGTTATTGCTCGCACCCACCCACGAAAGGATGGGCATTCATAACCCATCGCTCTGTCACTCTGTTTATATCTATCAAATCTTTACCTTTATCGAGAGGAGAAAAATATCTCTTCGGCAGTCTTCACAGTTTTCAAACAAATAAAAATGCTTTTAACAGATACGCGCAGATAGATATGCGCAGTATGTATTGTATTTATGTATGTATGTATATACATACATGACTTTACATAACTATTTTAATATTAACTTAAGTAGTAATAACATATTTTGTTACATTCTTTGTTCATTATTTTATATTGGGTTGTTCGGAAAGTCATTTCGTTTTTTTTGGGGAACATGAAAGACAGTTTTCGTATAATGCCTTTCAAATGGCCATAAACAGTTGAATTCGACAAATTTAACCTCTCACCGATCTCTCGTGTGGTGATTCGCCGATTTGCATCAACTAATGCCTTTGTCAGCTTCGACCGGCCTTCCAGACCGTGGTGCATCTTCGACATCAAAATTGCCGGATCGAAATTTTGCAAACCAGTTCTGGCACTGGCGTACTGTTAACACGCCTTCTCCATACACATCCGTCAATTTTTTTCTCGCTTGGACAGCATTTTTACCTTTTCTGAAGTTAAAAAGTAAAATATGACGAAAATGCTGCTTATTGCTCTCCATATTTAAAAAGGCACCAACCAAAAACTACTGGGTAGAATTAATAGAACTTTTTCACACACAAGCCTTGCAATATCAGCTCTCATGACATATAATGGTTATGGGGCTTAAGTGTGAAGTTAGTTTCAAAAAAACGTAATTAAGTCCTCTGGCGGGAAAAAACGAAATGACTTTCCGAACAACCCAATACATATATTTCGAAATTAACATCAGAAATTTTAAGATTGTTTTTTTTTTGTTTCTTCATATATTTTACTTTGCGCTGTAATTTATATGTACTATACAACAGTAGCAGAACTTTCTCCTTCTGATTTGATGAGCAACGTTTTTATGTGGGTGTCGATGTTAAATGTGCCTATCTCAGGAACTGCAGTTCATATATCATTTTAAACGGCCTTCAAATTATTCTTTCAATGAAAATGAAATATAGAACTCCTAAGCAAATTTTCAAAAAAATCAGTACACACATCCTCGAGATTTGCGAACGAAAAACGGGATTTAAAATACAGATATGACCCTAATTTAAAATCTATATTAACTATAATTACTTAACTATATTAACTATCTTATTAGCCACCTATCTTAACTATAATTAATTATATATTAATTATTAACAAAGCACCTATATACGTGGTGTGTTCAAAAAAGAATGGGAAAGTTCTTCGACTGCATTCTTCGACTTTAATGGCATAGTGTGTCATGAATTCTTGCCTTAAATTCAAACGGTAAATAAGGAGTACTACCTACAACTTCAGCGCCGTTTGCGTGAAGCAATCCGAAAAAAACTCCGGACTTGTGGAAAAACAATTCATGGTTTCTGTTCACTTTTGCTCAATTCTGCTGACACTCGTTGCTTGTTCGTGAATTCTTGTCCAAAGAGAATATTGTAACGATACCCCAGCCTCCATATTCGCCAGACAAGGCTCCCTGAAAGAGCTAAAGGTTATCCCAAAAATCCAAGTTTGAGAAGTGTTTCGACGATTGGAAATAACGCTGGCATAAGTTCATAATATCGAATGGAGACCATTTTGAAGGCGACAACATTAATGTAGGCGAATGAATAAATATTTTTTTCGAAAAACGAAAATCACCGTTATTATTATTATTTGTTTTTAACCCACCACGTAAGTGAATCATAAGCTGATATTAATATGATTAATTCAAATAACAAAACAAATTCATGTCGAATAATCGAGTGATAAATAATTAAACTTTTTCTCAAACATAACTTTTGCATACGTTATCGATAAAATGTCTCTCCTTTCACTATAATATGCATCGGACATAATGATTACCCATATATAAGATTTTATGCATTCAAATTAATTTATGTCCTTTGTAGTATGTGTTTACTTCTTCTCACCTCTGTTTCCATTTTCCTACTCTCGTTGGGAACAATTACTTGACGGCATATTATTGGTTTTATTTCCTCATAACTCCCCACCAGAACTCTGAATTAAAGGTGTCGACATTTATTAAAGTCTCAATTGTTGTTTTTCACACTTCCAATTTACCCCCCGACGCGAAGGCAGCCAAGATTTCAATGCACAACGCGTTTGTTTTCTTATTAGGTGCATACGTTTATATATACAAATGTATATACATATATATTACAAATATGCACAAGCATTTAAGGTAAGAATACTTGGACATATATTTTTACACTTCGGAAGTTACAAATATTAACAGAAGTAGCAAAATTTGTTTCAGTGATTTACATTTACAACCCATCGAACCATTTTTGAAGTTCTTACAGTTTGATGTTAATTACCTTTATTCGGAGAATTATTGCGTTAATATATCTACCACACGACTGGCAATTCGGAGCGACCAGAGATGTCAACGGCTTTTATTATTAGTGGATATTGAATATTATCTTTGATATAAAACTATAGTTGAATAATATTATATGAAATGGTTAGATAAAAAGTACTCTTCCAACAGTTATTATTGATAAGGTAATCGAGATATACATTTACTTATTGATAATATTTCAGAATAGTATAATAATGTTGTTTTCGCAATGGTCGTTTGTTAAATAATCAGTATAACGAGAGGAAACTTTGGTGTCAGTTCTTCTTGGTAGGTTCAAGATAGGTAGGTAGCAATTGGGCACGTAAACAAAAATATTCAAAAACAAAAATATTCAAAAACAAAAATATTCAAAAACAAAAAACAACAAAAAACAACAAAAACAAAATATTCAAAACAAGGAAGGCCCGTAACCGAAGTCCTTATTCACTTACAATTTGTGAGGCGGAAAAATATTTTCTGTTGTTGGCAAAACAAATTATTAAAGAAGTAAGGATGGGCTAATTTAGGGTGTAACCGAATATTTTATACTCTCGTAATTTTTAAAGATCAAAGCCGGGGCACATTTCCAGATATTGACAAAAATTTATATTGAAAAATCTTGCGATAGAATTCAACATTCATTATTCGAGGAAATTGTGATTGCATTACGATCATATTTCGTGCCTTACTAACCTATATTATAGGTCATAGACTCACCCAGTTTTTTACTATATTTTTCTTCATGTCCGAAATATTTATATTAAAATCAACCCAATTAATTCAAATAATATATGTGACATAAATTCTACTAAAAGCGCTAAATTCTATACATTGAGTATATTAGGAAAAGGTCAACCAGAGAATCGGAAATCAATTTATTAGCGATATCGGGTTTAGAACAAGGTCTACATAGATTTCATTAATACTCAGTGCTAAACCACATTTATTTCGGAAAGCATGGCCACTTAATTTCGTTAAAATATCACACATATTATCCAACATAAAGGGTTTGAAGTCAGGTGGAAGTCCACAATCACTATATCGGGCATATTGGGGCTAGGGGAAGATCTGGAATTCAGCAATTTTTGGCACTACACAAGTTTGTAATTTTCTGAAGATAACTCACTTATTAACCGACTATGATATATACAGGCCGGCATAAATAGTAGCATTATAGTCTGCTATAATAGCGAAAATCAGTGTATGTAGTATATAGGAGTTGGTGTAATTCGTAGACCGAGTTTACACATTTTCCGAATTAAACTATAGCATGTTCAATATTCTGCATCATAATATTATACGTCCACCTAATTTTGCTAAGATGTCATATATATTGATCAATATATACCGCAAAAAGTGTAACTGTAAATTTGAAATCCTTATATTTGATATATTGAGGCTGGAGGTAACATTTATTCGAATTCATTCAGTTTTGAACCAAGGGCACAATATTGTGCGATATTTTGGGTAAAAAGTCTGCCATAGGCACTGGGTCCACATATTCGTTATCTGGGGACTAGAGAAGTTAAAGTCCCATTTTGAAAATTTTATGAGAGGCATACCCCGAAGGCACTATTTGTGAAAAGTTTTGCTTCGATATCTTCATTGCTAATTAATTTGTATACTTAAGCCCATAAGTACCATCTTGGCTGTGAAATTTAATGCTTCTGGCATATTTCTTCCGCGAGTTCTAGAGGGAGTGTTTCCCTCAAGTTTGATTGATATACCTTTAGTAGTGTCAGACAAATTTATCAAGTTTGGTACATAGCCTATGCAATGGCCAATACTGTGAGCTCACGGGCTTGGAAGCAGCTCTTGGTTTGCGACCATGGAAGTTGAAGTTGGATCTTGTAAAGAAATACAAATATAATTAATATATATTTTAGTTCGAAATTTAAAATTTGTATTATATGCTTGACATACTTACACAAAATATATAAAAAAATTTTAATGCTATTTTGATTACTGGTCTGCCATATTTCGTAGATAAAATGTACTCTCACCAAATCTGTATTCCGTACCTTGCCAGCTTAGACAGAATATACTGTGTAAACCTAGTTCATCCACCGTAGGAAATAGCTGCTCGTCTACCCTTATTTACCGCGTTTGGAGTATACGCTTCTTCAAGATTGCGATTCATCATAATCCATATATCGTCAATTGGTACTAATTTACTCAACACTATACGTGTAGAAAGAGTGTTAGCCCCATTAAAACAAACGAACCGTAGCAACATTTTGAATCGATGCAATGCAATGATGAATTATAAATATCTAAATGCTGAGAATGCCATATAAGATGTTTAATATATAAACAAATGATACGAACCAAGCTTATATTTCCGTTCCGACTGTCGGCTTCTATTATTTTAACTCACTTGTTAGATTAGAGACATTGCAGGCCTGAATTACTTCTCTTGATTTCTGATTCTTCTGACTCACTATTATATCCCGTTTTTTGAGCGACATCATATCACGAAAAATAGTCACTGGATTCGGCATAAATCGATGAGCAGGTCTAGTCTAGTGCTGCTGCTGGCGAACCCGTTCCAATGCCGTATTGTGGCTGCAGACAGTTCATTTTTCCAGAACATATTGCTAATTTTACACTCATAATAATGTTTTCTTTCGCCTAGTAATCGACGCACACCGCTGACAGGAATTAAGAAATTGGGTTCTTGTTCAACGGCTTCATCAATATCTTCATATTCATATAATTCTCAAGCAACAAATTTGGTCAGCACTTCCACGAGCAAACTTCCAAGCAAACTTCCTCAGCATTTGATATACGATTAACTATTCTTCCGACAGTTAGTATGAATTTTTTACGTAAAACCGATTTCTTTCCTGATATATTCGACTTATAAAATTCACACACACATATGTTATAGATGTGTATTGTGCATCGTAGACGATTTTTAATAACTTTATGGAAAAAGATATAAACATTATAAAATGAAATGACCTGTTCAGGAACGTAAGTGTACTGTACATACATTATGTAAGTTAGATAGGTTATGTAAGTATTACTACCAATTCCAAACCAAAAAATTAAGCTCCTATTAGGCTCAGAAGGAGTGACAAATTAGCTTATTTATCTTTTCAATTAAAACCTCAATTAATAAGAAACATTAGCTTAAATTTTCACTTCAAATGATATAGGGATATGTACGTTTCGTTCATTAATCGATTCACAAGTTCGTCAATAACGAATACAAATTTTTCACGATTCGCTTCCACCAAATATTTTCGTACGCAGTTCAATATATTCTATACTCTTCATGCTCTTAGTGTTGAGAAATTTATAAGGGTCAGTCCACGATTTTTCATTTACATAACCATACATTGGAGAGTAACATTTGTTTCCACTCTCGTAATACAGTTATTTATTATTCGTATTTTTAATCCTAATATGTATGTATGTGTTTCTAATAATTAGACATATTTTTGTTGGAAATTTCACGCATAATCTTGTCACGCTATGGGGTCAATATCTATCTATTGGTTGCGGTTGTCATAGATCGAACATCAACGTGATAATACTTGCAAATTTAGATAAAATCATATGTAATTCAAATGTAATTAAACTATTAACTATAACTATTCAAATGAATTTAACCTCAAAAATTAAACATAAAATCGTTTAACATTTTAGCGGTGCTTAATTCATTTCAACCTAAAGGAATTGGATTTGGGTTTGAAAATGAAAATAACTTTATGAAACCCTTTTTCATGCCTTTGTTACGGAATTCAGATGAATGGTTATTACTTGCGAAACATAAATGTAATAACTAGGGCTTTTTAACTTTAATGGTTGCATGAGGGTTGCGCTGTAGAGATCTGTAAATATGACATTCATAAGTCACGACCAAAATCTGGGGTAAGTCCATCACTACATACCTATGCATTTGGGCAGGTCAGAAAATTACTAATAGTCTACTCCAGGTAGCTGAAATTATCAAAAAATTATTTCCGTATACAAGGCAATTCACAAATGAATCTTAAAGAAAATGCGTAAATGCATACATATATACATACATATATATTATATACAGTACATTTTATAGAGCATATAGCAAGTGATTATACATATTTTTGCGACAATGCTTTAATGAAGATGTCTTCATCCAAAAGAATTCCTAATAATCACAAAACGGACATAAACCAATTAATTTTAAAATCGCAGCTGAGAAAAGTTGGGAATAGAACTAATGAAATTCAAAAGTTAAGGGTTATATTAAAATTGAAGATACCTCTGTACACGTACATTTTAAATTGAAATTCGAGTAATATTTCTTAAAACATCTCAAAGGAAAATGAAAGTTTTTGAAAAGGTATACTCTATATACACCTAGACACCACCTATATACACCATGTACACCTATCTATATAAATAGTGATCCATACAACTTAGTAAGACTTTAAGCATGTGCTCATTGGCAGTCATAGTATCGTGCCATAAAGTGACATAATAATGTAACAAATTTAGCAAAAGTGGTCAGCGAATGAGAGAATTAGTTAAAAAAAATCATTTTATCGAATTACTTCCGAAAAAAATTGGTTACACAAAATTTGTATATATTATGTATATATTGAATATGCTATATTATAATAATTCGGAAAATGTGAATTCGGGCACTTGTACTTTTAGATTTTTACGGTAAGTATACTATATAATAGATGTACATATACACATTAAATTTCTACTTTGTAAAAATCATTAAACATTTATGTTGTAAGTAGTATTATACGAAAATTATACACTTATGTTCATATATGCACGTGTATGAATATACTACTGTCTTATTTACACTTGCACTTATACTTGTGTTCAGTTATAAAGTTTTACCAACAAACTAAATGTTCACTTCATACTTTGAACCTCTCCTACGTTTCGTTCCATTTTAATAACATTAATTAAGGTGTTGCCTTCGTTGGTGTTCTTCACGCCTTTCCTTACAAATTGCTCAGGAATTTTATGTTTAGTTTATTTTTCTTTCATCTTTTCACGGTACGCTGTTCTTTCTGACCGTACCATCCATTTGGCCGAAACACGCAATTTGGCTTAAATTGGTTGAACGGCGCTTCTTAGTTGTGAGATAAAATCGATGTGATGAGTTCGCACCGTTCCAACCTTTGAAGAATGTATGCGATCTATATATTCATATACCTGTATATACAAGTACATGTATACTTAGCAGCATAAATGTGTGTACTAGTATATACATACACACATATGTACAGACAATTGAGAACTTCGAGCTGAATTGGGTGTAACAGATTTAAAATTAAGCCATTATGTGTGGCTTCAGACTGAAATATTCAGTATACATAGAATGCAGGTACCAACATAGGAACTATGCATTGGTTGATGTCCAACAACAATTCCGCTAAGATTTAAATGCCATTCACTGGAGGTGCCCAGCTATTGAGTTTTTTACTTTGTCATGCCCATTGCAACATTTGAGCAAGTCATCGCAACTACGTACATGCATATATACGAGTACATAATACCTATGCATTGATGCTCAGATTATGGACTTAATGTATTCATTAAGGAGTTATAAAATTCAGTTAGCTGCAAGTTTTTATAATAGTTGAAATAAGTTCAGAATTCGAAATGTCCTTGAGAACCCTGGTGACAATCTTGGCACATTAGTAATTTTTTCTAAAACACAGTTTGAAAAATCAAAACTAGTTTTGGTGCAGTAATAATCTTTTCACATATTAAGAGAACTGCTGCTGATTAACTGAATACTGAATTAACATTTTATAAGAGTGTAATTATTAATAAACTAAATATAAATGAAGGAGCATCAAAGTGAATTATACTTTTATGACGTATATTAAAATTTAGTCGATAATTTTTCAACTTTTTGTATGCCTCTGATAATTTCAATATGCTGCTATTGTAAATTGTATAATGTTGCGTTATTTAGAATGCATAAATTAATGCCAAATATTGTTGGACAGTACACTACACCAAGACACTAAATTACATATTTTTCTTCCTTATCAAATTAATTTGTTTTGTGGTTGGTTCCCATGATACAAAAAACGTAGTTCCATTGCTATTGTGAAGATTGATTATATCATTAATGGATATTAATCCATATTAGAAATGGAGAATACTCTTGAAATAATGGGGGAAATAATCGCTCCTATTTATAGGAATAAAATTATTTTGGTTACCATTTGTGCCGTAGTAACATATTGCATAAATATAATAGTTTTGTTTACTTAACGGTTGTTTGTAACAACAAAAACTAATCGAAAAAGATAGTGAGTTATATATATCAAAATGATCAGGAGTTGAATTCCGGATGCCAGTCTCTTCGTCCGTCTGCCCGTTCATGCAAGCGATAACTTTAGTAAAAATTTAGATGTCTTGATTAAACTTGGTACACGTGTTGGACTACACAGTGGTACTCTGAGGAGATTGGCGTTGCAGATAAGCGAACTCTTTTAACTAAATACGATTGCAAGAGGGAAGGGTAGTCGTAGCGTAAAAATTTTTGAAAAGTGAGCGTTACACCGCTCTCTAATAGGTTTAATGTACATTTCTCACAAACCAATAAAGTTATATCAACCGAACTTAGTGGGAACATTTCCCATTAATATTTGCTAATACAATGTGAAAATGAGCGACATTGGTTGGTGACTACAAACACCGCCTCTACAAAGGTTGTATTTGAAACTATTAAAAGTGCGTTAATTTGCTAAATAAAAACGTCTGTAGCATTAAATTTACAATAAAAATGGTACGGTAGGGCTGGTTGCGACTCAGTGTGAAAATTCGATAATGGGTGGGGCAACCGCGCCTACACCCCATATAACACAATCTTATATTCCAACAGATTCTTTCACTTTTTAGTACATATTGTAAATCAAGCACCAATGAAGATATCAGAATAAAACCTTCATATCCTCTAAAAATGATTAAGATAGGATTATGCCTTTCTAAGCCCCCATTTACTGAATATGTAGACCTCAATGCCTATGGCTGACTCATTACCGAAAATATCAATCAATCAATGAAATTAAGACCTTTCCTGATTGTAATGAGCGCTCACACTGAAAATTTATTAAATAGGATAAATGCTTCCCCTAGCCCCGGATACCTAATGAAAGAATTTTCAAACTTGAGAACATGTTATCTTGACAATAGGTTTAGCGTTAGATATGAATGAAATTGGTCCAAACCTTGGTCTAGTCCTCATATTCCTAATATAATGATTTCCACCTCTCCAGTTGACTTTTCCTTCATATGAAATCAGGACTTAGACATTTTTTTTAGCTACAGATGCATTAACTATATTTGAACAAATATGTATATAATATCATATGAACTTTCATATAATTTCAACTGCATTTATTCCGGCAGCTGAAAATTTTTACGTTTTTTAATTTTTAATAGACCGAAGGAAAATAAAGGCAATGTCATCAATGAACTTCAGTATAACTACTGATACCGATCTGTTCAAACGACTTAATACAAGCAAATTACATTAACGTCGAAAGATAACAAAAAATAAAATATAAAGTCATGAATGAAAGGAATGATCCAATAACAAAATTTCACAATGAGCTAAAAGAAGGGCAAAGAATATAACACAAAAATGGATCTTGATAACTGCGTAAGAAATGAGGAGTATTGATAAACTGTATGACGAACATTATCTTTAAAATTCCCATTATTACAAAGTTAAGTGATACATATAGGACTGTAAGACGTATGTATCCACTTTGTTAATGCAGTTCATACATACGCACACATGTTCGTTTGCAAGTTTGTTGCTTCTAATGTACAGAAGCATTGGTATAAACTCTTCAACGTCACGGTAAAATTGGTAGCTTATCGCTGTCCTTTATGGTACAACTTGGGTGGTTTTAGTTGGTTTTTAAAGTAGATAAGTAAGAAAGGGCTAAGTTCGAGGGAAACGCGACGTTAAATACTATATGTTATATACAGAAAATTTTTGGTTTTAATTACTAATATTCTCCCGCAACATGTTGCAACGGTTGTTTGTAACACCTAAAGCTAAACGAGTTATATATAGAGATATAAATATATCAGAGAGACAAGTTAAATTGCGGGTGCAATTGCGACCAATCCCAAAATGAATACATTTTCAGAGTTTCAGTAATATTGCGATTAGAAAGAAAAATATTTTTTTGAATTTTGTTCATTTTACTAATGTATTTAATAATTAAAATAAGATAAAAACACAAGATCGTCTGTTTTGAATTTCATTTTCAAAATTTTTACATTCCATTGGTACAGTAAAATGGAAAATTTTAAACCATAGTAAATTTTTTCTGCCTACAAACTAAAAAGTTACCAATTCGTACACAGTTTATTATATCTTTCGTAAAATTGTTTAAAATTTTTGTGCATGCAAACTTCTAAACAAATGTTACCGATATATTTCTGCGTTTACAAATGTATGTGATTGAAAAATATAATATAATAATTAGACGAAATATACAAGAGCGAATATGATTGATTTTTGAGTTTTTTAATTATTTTATTTAAAGTGTAGTAGCTTTCTAGGCAAACCTATATAAGAACAATACGAAGAGTAAATATAATATTATCTTGACTGCGAACAATTGGGACAAATAGATCAGTCCATAACATGTAGTATAGTAGATATTGAAGTAAGACATCCAATAGTTCATTGCGCAAATTCCACAGTTAAATTAGACGACCATGGTATACTTTAAATCAACATAAGTATGTAAATTCAACAAATTTGGAATATCCTTGGTAAAAAATAATTGAAATTTAGTATAAAATGTTTCCAGAATGCCGATACACATATATAATGTACCAAGTTACAGATGAAGTATCTAAAGAATGTGCTGTAGCCAAACATACAGTTCCGTAAAACTTTATGTTCCTGTTATTATTCGAACATGAATTTTGTTAGTTTTCTTCATAATATTCTATAATTGCTATAATATACTTAGTATGATAATTTCTTACGAAACCTCTGGCCGTCGCCACCTCTTGCCTTTGGAAGCGAAATCCAGCCATGTAAGTCTTTTGTAATTTTGTTTCGTAAAATTGTTTATGTATATTTACGGCTACCTTTTACATCCGGATAGGTCGTCTTGGGAGAAGTCACCTACAATCACCTGTCTATCTACGCCATTTAAAAAATATTAGAGTAATATTTGAGTATTACGAAGTAAGGTAGTTCCGTCATGAACATGCTTTTTCCTTAATATTGTTAATGAATATTTAATTTATTAGTAAAAACGTGTATGCTGAAAATACTAATCAAATATTTTAAGATTATATGTAAACATTTATAATTTTGATACATATATGTAAATATCAATCTACATAACTGGCATTATAGATTACTATACGTACGCATATGTGTGTACATTCCTACATACGTAGGTATACGCGCATATATTTTGAGTAATTTATGCAGATTTCGTAAAATTGCTTAATTAAATTTTGTCATTTGTTGAGTTTCCTCTAGACGGATTAATTTAATAATACAACATTTTGTGAATGAGAAACTTGTTCATTAACTTTATTATTTTTATTTGCATGCACCATTAATAATTACGGCGGCAAGCCATTAAGTTGTATCAATTGATTCGAGTTGAAATCCCATTTAAAGCTATCACGCCAGTTACTAATTAAACAATTAAACTTGACATTTGTGAACGATATTTGCATATTAATGGGTTAATTTTCGGATGAACTTATTAATAAGAGACCTGGTGGACTTTTCTTATGGAACATGTGGGCACGATAATCTTTAATTGATTTTTAAGGTGGTTTGCTTGAAAAATAAATTTTAAATGTATACTCACAAAATTGAATATTTCTAGATAATATTATAAAAATATCAATTGGGGATGTTCACAAGCTTCGCTTTTATCAACCGCTAAAGGCAAGTTATAGATTTATTTTATGTAATTTCATACTAAATTAGGTCATAAAGCAAAGCAATGTTACGAAAATGTATATAAGTACATGCATATGCATATGAAAGGCTACAGTATACAATAACACCGAGGCTCATATTACAAGTTGTAAAATATGCGAAGATGAAACGTTTAAGATAAAATAAAATAAAATTTCAATTTATGTAGAACTACTAATTCATATAAAATTAATGTTTAAACTGTAAACATGAAAACTTCAAATTTTAGTTTATAAATTAGTATTTTCTTATTGAGTAGGTTTAACTTATGGATATTTAGAGAGGTTTTCATCTGAAAGTTTTGAACATTTTGAAATGTCTTTCAAGATTATCAATCTTTCTTTTGTACTTGGTTTAATCTGGTTTTTTTTTTTTTTTTGAAGATAATAAATGTCGATGTTATTTATTCATAAATGTGAATGCTGTTTAATATTTTCCAATATTTGAACAAAAGAAACATTTAGGTGTTAGTGATTCTTGTTCATTTACCGCTTTTTGTGTTGAGAAATTCTTCTTAAATTTTATTTTTATCGTCTCTTTATTTAGACATATTTTGAGCAGAACTTGGTGTTTTAATCATTTAATTTAATATTTAATAATTTAACGTTTTAATAAGTAATTCAAAACTGAATTTGAAAAAAATGCGAAATATATATATTTTTTTAGCGAATAGTAAAGAGAATTTTAAATAATTTGAATTTACATAACATTGCGCTGTCACTGTCAATTGATTTTTATTTGAGGCTAACGTGTATGTTTATAATGGTTTTTGTACTTTTGTGTAAATACATAGAAGTAATATATGCCGCAAACATTCATATCTTTATATTAATATTATTTCAAAAATATTTTCGCATATTTCGCAAATAAGGAAGGATTCTCAACCGAACATTACATACTCCCGCAATGTATATACGTATATGAATTAAAGGGCATGACATGACCGCAACACTTTATTACAGACACTTTTTCATATAAAATCAATTTTCATTATTAGCCCTAGTCGACAACGAAATGAACTTATTTTTAGTTTAAAACTGCTTTATTCTATATCTACCATACCTGGTTTCAATAAGATGTATTGCTAAATATTTTGCATAGAAACATCAGGCAAGCTGAAGCATTCGTATCATTTCTATAAGACGGTGTATAGAATTAAATCCGTATATTTTATATTTAAACGTAAATGTCTATAAAATTTATAAATTTCTGTTAATTCGTTCGTGAGATAAAGCATTTTGAATAACTAAAATTCAGGTATTATGAGAAAAATGGATAGAAAGGATTTTCACGTGAAAAGTGTCTTAATTATTCATTATATTGGAAGCTGGTGTAGTTATAAATAGACTTTACTGATACTTGGGGTTTCATTGGTCGATACCAAGATGAGTTTTTGAGATAATGAACGTTTTGAAATTTATCGTATTGCGTCGGATATCTAACAATGGCTTATATGCCACTACCGCTACAATGTCAATTTTCACCGCTATAGACACATTAATGAAATATAGAGGCACTATAAAATATACTGACAGAAATACTGCACCAATAAACACCACATTTCCGATAATGAAGAAAGAGAAAACTGCATTCATTGCGAAGAGAATTATTTTCACACCTGCAATCATAAAGCACTTGATAAAAGTGTTCTCTGAAAAATAACATATATGTTAAACTTAACTTTCCATACAACTCTCACAATACCAGGTTCACATCCCCATTCTTATTTACTGGTGACTCTAATTTCGATTGTCCTAAATAGCGCTCTTATCGTAGTAGTAGCAAGGAAAATATGATGTCAAAATTTATGGCCAACTCATGTGAAATCTGTATTCTTAATTACGGTTCTGATACTCAGTTCAAAGCACATAATACCTTTGCCTACAATATGTAGACATCATGTTCCCACATAGAGGTATCTGCGTGGAAATGACTAGTTTGCCGTTGCTGCCACTCTTTGTTACTCATTTTGCTACCCTAATAATCTTATTATACAAATTTCTTATCAAATGTTCGTTAAATGCTGTATATATTATGATCCCAAAGAAAACATCAAAAAAGAAGCATATGGTATTAAGAAGCACGCACATATCAATCAGACATCAACTTCCTCTACTGCTGCTCCTTGGTCTGCTCCTTCATTTAATAAAATTTAGTAAAATCAAAAAAAAAAATAAAAATTCCCTCATTAATCAGAAAGGAAAACTGGAGAAAAATAAAGCTATTATATATTAAGTTTCATGAAAAACTAAAACCAATGACATAAATTCTAACGCTTGAGCCTCTATTACGGGATCCCGCAATACTATTTCGACACGCAGAGAGCTACCGTTTTATATCTATGCACACGATTTCCATATCTTGTGCAACAAGAATAATAAAAAAAATTTGTTGTTGTTTGTAACACCTAGAACTAAACGAGTTAGATATAGACATATATATATATATATATATATAAATGATCAGGATGGAAAGACGAGTTGAAATCCGAGTGACTGCCTGTCCGCCCGACGGTGCAAGCGATAACTTGATTAAAAATTAAGATATTTTGATGAAACTTGGTACACACGTTCTTTGCCACAGTAAGACAGTTGTTATGGGCGTAATTGGATATCTACCAGGCTAACAAAGTGTCATTAATCTAAAACAGATAAACTGCTATAACTAAACAGAAAATTAAGACATAAACCTATAATTTATATATAGCATCTGCTGGCAAAATTTTTGTAAAAGTGGGTTTGACCCCACCCCCAACAGGTTTAATATATATATCTCGGGAACCGTTAGAGCTATATCAAGCGGACTTGCTTTAAGTAAGTTCTTTTAGCATCTCTTCATATACTGAGAAAATTAGTTAAATCGGATAATAACAACGCCCACCTCCCATACAAAAGTTATGTTGGAAACTACTGAAAGTGTTATAACTCGCTGAAGGAACTCGTTAGAAACATTAAACCTTGCAGAAAATATGCTACGGAAGGGTTGCATAGCAATCCGTCTAAAATTTTAGTAATGGGAGTGGCACCGCCCACCTTAAGGAGAAATCCCATATCTCAAGAACGCCTTAACCGATTTCAACAAAATTTGGTTTATGTGAGATTATGTTTGCATTCTTATGTCACATTGTGAAAATGGAAATCGGATAAAAACCATACCTACTTCTTCCCACATAACACAATTTTAAGTTTCATCTGTTCCTTTCACTTTAAGGCAGATAAATCGAGCAGCAATTAAGATATGAAAATCAAACTTTGTAAGAATAGTGCCTTCAGTCAGTAGTGTCATCATCAAGATATGTCATCTTATGCGTAAGAATAGACGAAATCGGATTATAACTTTTCAAGCAATTAGATACCCAATATTAGGACCTCAGTGTCTCTATTTGACTTTTTATCGAAAATATCGGTAAATATGTAATGAGAATAGCGTGATCTGTAATCAAAAATGGGAAAATCGGATAAATACTTCCCCTAGCCCCATATACCAAATATACAGATTTTCAACCTGCCTGTTGAATATATGCCATATATATCGGTAAATATGTAAGATGTAATGAAATTGGAGGATTATCTTTCCATGATAATAATATGCCCTTGTGTCAAAAATGGGGAAAATCGGGTAATTACTTCCCAAAGCCCCCATATACCTAATATAAGGATTTTCAACCACTGGATAGACTTTATACCATATATTTCGGTCAATATATGAGATATTTTACCAAAATTAAGTGAACGTGTAATATTGGATATACCATAGTTTACTGCCGAAAATTTGTGAAAGCGGTCTACGAATTATCCCAGCCTCCATATACTGCATGCCATGATTTTCACTACGCTAGCGGACTTTATGCCGAATATGTCGGCCACTGTATGAGTTACCTTCACAAGAGTGTGTGAAAGCATGTTCCCTAATATACTTAAATAATGAAAAGGGTTAATGTGATCAGTGCAGATCTTCCTCTACCCCAAAAATGCCCGGTATAAGAACTCCCGACTTTCCATCTGACTTTAAACCGTTTATGTTGGTCAATATGTGTGATATTTTAATGAAATTAAGTGGATATGTTTTCCTAAACACAAAGTGGGTTCGCGCTAAATATGAATGAAACCGGTCTAGATCGTGGTCTAAGCCCCTTATTCCTAATGTAATGATTTCCTTTTCCTAACCTTCCTGGTTGACTTTTCCCTCATGTATCTAATATATTTATTAAACCACTTTGGTTGGGTTTATATCGCATATATCACTTTTGAGTTAATTTAGTAGATTTTAATATAAATATCTCTGACACGAAGCAAAATATAGCAACGGAAGTACATGAGTCTATGGCCTGTAATATAAATTAATATGATACCAAATATGATTGCAAACCATTGACAATTTCGTCGGATAACGAATGTTGAATTCTTCCGCAACGTTTTTTAATATAAAGTTGTGTGTGTGTGTGTTCGGTTACACCCGAACTTACCCCTTTCTGACTTGTTAAATTTAAATTTATTTAAATAAACTTTTAAATAAAATGTTTAAGTTGTTTCTAAGATAAGGAGAAGAGTAAGTTGCCTCCTTCATCAGTTTAGTACTTTAAATCTCCATTATAATTTTTTTATAAAAATGTACCTCTGTAAAAGAAATCTTTTACGTTTTTCATTGTTTTAGTTCAAAACATTTGTTAACAGTGGCAGAATTAATTAATTTTTCGTTAACAAAATAAATAATAATAATAAACTATTAAGCGATAACAAAGTCAGACAAAATTTAAAACATCCATTCTAGATATTTGTAAAAAATAATCTGCAACTGTCCATAGCAATGATAACTTCAATGATAATATAAATTCCTTGCCATTATTTGCTACACCGCTTCTCCACTATTTGTTATTTAACATACTATTAAACAAAATTTTAAATAGTAGAGATAACTTTCAAGTAAACTTCATTGCTTAATTTGATCCTTTAAGCTCATATCAAGATTGTGAAAACAAGATATATATGCATTTTGTTTGCTTTTTTAAGCGACATTTTCATAATAAAATAATAAAAGAATGTTAATTGTTGTCAAAATATTATGTCTTTTAATCAAACCAATATTTTCTTCAGTTTTACTTCAACATCAACAGTTTCATTAAATATTTTCTACCATCGATCGATGTTTTAACCATTTATTTTCAAAATAAAAGTTTTTGTCATTTCATTATTTATTTTGAATACATAAAAGGTTTTGATGTGATGTTCTCTTTCTCTTGCGTACTTATCATGAATCCAATCTCAATCTAATTATAAATATATTTGCGGATATATAGGACCATATATTTACAAAATTTGGTCGAAATCGGATGAGCGGCAGCGAATTCGGAATGAAAAAAATTTAATAAAAAGTAATATTTATATATACATTTATTTATGTCTATATTGCGTTTTTACAGTTTTTAGTGTTTATATTTTCCTAGAGTGATAGCAGTCGAAGTAAAGATATGTTTTTGACATTTAAGTTTAAGAAATGTTTGTAAGTTATCCTGCAAGTTGTAGCAATTTATATCCAAATTTCCCGTTCTGTACGGTAGACCACACCACATTTGTGCATAATCAGAATACGCAGCACGATTAGTTAATTTAAGCCTTATGAACAATACTCGTTTCAAAAAAGCCACGTCTACTTTAGTTGTGAGCATAACCGAGGATTCAAATGTATCGATTAGATGACACGAATTTTTTAGGAAAGGTCTTGGTCTACACCCTTATAAAATCCAGCTGGTGCCGGAAGGGAATCCATCAGACCATTGTTTGCAACCGCTAGTATCTTCGGTAAATGGTATGAGTCACAGTCTTATCGTTAAATTGTGTTCAATCATGAATGGCATTTCTATCTTAACAGGTACGTAGATAACCAAAATTAGAGCATTTGAAGTAAGAATAATTCAGAACAGAACATACTCTCCAAACTCCCCTACATCCAGAAAAAGCTACTGGGACTGTTTTCTGTTAGCCATGGTTATTGGTGTATTGGCTACGGGAAAGGGATTCCCGACATTTTCTAGGTGTGAAATCATTCCGGAAGAGGTCGCAAATCATACAGCGAAAAAAACCATAACCATTGTTTGGTTGAACAAAATGTAGCAAGAAAGACATATTATTTCAGTTAATACTGATAAACAATTGTGCTGGAAAAGTGGTGCTAAAATGGACCGATCGGATGATTTTTATATAATGCCAATAGTAAAGACAAAAAACATTTCGAAATCAAAAATCCCAAATATTATATTGTCCGCTTCATTAATTGTGATATATATTATATATGTATATCCTACTACAAAACATCTTGCTTACAGTACACTATTCCATACAGACATTCGTTCATTCGATTTAGACAGTTATTCAAAGATGCATTGACATTCCTGAACAAATGAGGGTGTTTTAATTAAATTTCAATAACCAAAGGTTTACAAGATAAGACTTTTTTTACTACTACTTCATAAGCGGCTCCTTTACCGGAATTCAGTGTCTCTTCTTTGTAATGCAATGATTGATGAAAGATGAAAGAGTGTCTTTAAAAACTTCAATGTAGCTGAAATCAAAAATTGATAGACTGCTAACTACTTCTAAATGAACTGTTTTACTAACGAAACAAATAAAAATAAAAGCATAATAGTTTTTTTGTTCTAGAACCTCTTTCTTTATGGTAAATTATTATTGGATCATATGTGTCAAAACCTATATTTTAAAATAGACTGTCACCCTATTTTTCTTAAACTGATTCATCAAATTAGGATTTATTTGAAAACACTTAAAGAATGAATCTACAGTTTTAATAGTAAATTAAAGAGATTATACGTGTAAATGACCTTTTTGAATTTCTGCCATTATATTATTACATATTTGGTGTATTATAATAAAAGTTAAGGAATGGATACAAAAGTGGCAATTTCGAGTCATATATCATTTACCTAGCATAAGTGATGCTGACTTCTTATACCATCTAAGATTGGAAATTTCAATATTAATTTTAGTAAAAAAAATTTTTTTTTAAATAAAGAATTTCTTTAATATACGGATGACGGAAGCGACAAAAATCTATCCATTTTATTCAAATTGTAATGATTTATTTACAACAAAATGATTCAGTGCAAAATATCTGGTCATGAAACTATAGAAATTAAAATAAAAACTACTATTTTATAAAATGAGAATGAAAAAGAAAATTATGTCAGTAACTTTGCGATATTTGAAAAGAAGAGCACGGAATCAACAAAAATTGTTAATAATGAAATTTTAAAATGCATGTCGAAGTTAACATCAGAGAAAACAGTGGCATAAAAACTTAGTAATAAGTGATAATAAGCTGCAATATAACCTGAATAACCTGAAATATAATATAAAGGACTGAAACATGAGATATATATAATTTAGTACAAGGAAGGGATAAAAAGTCATCTAAGAGAAAAAGAAGCAGAGTACATGAAAAATAAAACATTAATGTTGAAAAATTTACAACAAACCCCAAACTTTATTAGCGAACTTAAAAATATAGACAAATTTGTGGTAAATTATAGACTAAAGAAGACAAGACACATATCTCTAATGATTTAAATAACCTTTTCATAAATGGCATTATTGAAATAAACAGTAATATAAAAATATTTTATTCATATCACATTTGTTTATTACTACATTCATATATATTTGTAATATAAATGAACAGACTTTCAACACTTCCTTTCAAATATAGTAAAGTATCATCTGATGATATAGTTCAAACCGTTGTTTAAAAATAAAATTTGAAGAAAAAAATGGTAATGGATGACAAATGGTAATGGACGAGCAAATGAACCGTTCTTGAGCTAAAAGACATGAGAATAGCAAAATAATTGATTCCTCTTGTGTCGAACTTTGAATATTATTTCCATATATTCATATTTAATCTAAAATGAAAAAAATATCAGGAAATTTCGAAACCCAAATAGTTGAAATGGTTAAACATCAAATCAGCACGACATATTGCCAAAATACTTGGGATTCGCCACCGAGAACGTTGTGAAATTTCGAAAGAGATGCAATATTAACGTGTCTGGTTCATCGAAATCATGACCAGGCATGCTTGCCGACAGGGATGCGCGAGCTATGGAGCATATAATGACCACCATGAAGGAGATTACTCCAAAGAAAGCTGCAGTGGTTATAAACAAATCCATAAGTGAGTGGACGGTACGAACAGCTCTACACAGAATTGGCAAAACAGCGGCAATTAAGCAGAAGACATCTGCTCTATCTGACGAAAATGTTGCGGCACGACTGAAATCTAGCAAGGAGCATAAACATTGGAGCGTTGAAGATTGGAAGAAGTTATTTGGTCAGATGAGGCCAAAATAAACCGATTTCAGTCTAATGACAAAGAGTATTACTGGCACCGACCTCATGAAAAGTTAAAAAACACCAAGTCAAAATATGAAAGTCAATGAAACATAGAGGAAGCAGTCTGAAGGTGCGGGGCTGCTTCCGCGTGGATAGTCGGCGTATTGGAGAAATTCGATAAGATAATGAAAAAATAAGATTATCTTCATATTTTGAAAACCAGTTGTCAGATTTCATAGACAAATATGCTTACCCCATTTCGGACGTCACTTTCCAATAAGACGTGGATCCCAAACATTCGGCAAAGATAGTGGAAAACTGGTTTTATGATCAAAGTTTTCACCTTATATAGTGGCCTGCTCAAAGCCCAGATCGGAAACTAAACGAAAATTTTTAGGCTGTGCTGAAAAAACAGTTGGCTAAGTATGAATCTCCACCAAAGGGACTGGATGAGCTTTGAAACCGCGTGCCGGTGGAGTAGGGCAAGATTCCACGCGAACATATATACAAAATTTAGTTGAGATACTTGGATATTGTTGATGCAGTAAAATATTGTGCAATTAAATTGTTTGCAAATGATGCGCTATTCGGCATTAGTGATACGAATGTAATATCAGCAGGTTCAAAACTAAAAAGCGACTTAGATGAGATGAGACTTTGTGGAAACAAGCTTAAATTAAATGTAACTGAAACAAAATATATGATTATTAACAGTAATTAAAAGTAAACATTGAAATAACAGAACATGTAAAATCTATAAAATATCTTTATTGCTTTGTAATCGACAGCAAACTTAAATTCGATGAGCGTATACAATATACTGTAGAAAAGGTAGCAAAATAAATTGGATTTATGAAAAAGTTTTGTAAATACAAATCTTTTTTCTTTTATATTTTTAATTTTCCTTAAACTTTAAAATACTGAGACTTTATTTATTGTCCACCTATTTGGTTTATAATATCGAAAAATAGACAGAATTCATATCCTGATAAATAAATAAATATCAAAATTATCAAGATGACGAGAAATTTTAATTTTCGTATGTCTGTCTGTCCGTGCGAAAAAAGTGTTATTATTAAGCCACAAATTAACCCACAAAATCCACAAAAAAAATCCTCTAATTTGGTATAAAAGATCAGAGTAGAAAGGGGCGCAGCTGCAATTTACAGTTTGAAAATGAGCGAAATGGGACCACAACCACGCCTTCTTCTTTCCCTATAACAAAATTTTATGTTTCATCTCATTATTTTACTTTACGATGTATAAGTCAATCACCAATGAAGATTCAAAATAAAACTCTGCACAAATATTGCCTTTTAGTGTGGAACCTCTCATGTAAAAATGGTTGAAAGCGGACTACACTTTTTCAAGGCTCCACATACCGAATATGAAGACCTCTGCAACTATGGCTCAATTTATAACGAAAATATCGGTTAATTTGTAAGATGTCTTAGTGAAATTAAGAGGACACTTTTTCCTAATAATAATATATCCTGGTGCTAAAAAAGGATAAAATGGGTAAAAGTACTTCTCCTAGCCCCCACATAGCTAATACTTATCAATGTTCTGGAGTGTTTTTTTTTATATACTGGTTAGTTTGTGATAAAGCTTAATAAAATTAAGTGAACTTATCATGCTAGAAATA
Source organism: Bactrocera minax (assembly GCA_021498325.1). Lineage (NCBI taxonomy): Eukaryota > Metazoa > Arthropoda > Insecta > Diptera > Tephritidae > Bactrocera > Bactrocera minax. The sequence continues at coordinate 140,815 of JAKEEE010000055.1, read as the reverse complement.
CTTTAGTTCAGCGTCGTAAATAAATGAAATGGCTCCTCCACAAACTGTGTATAAGGTTTATATATGTATATATATGTTTATAAAGAATATCTCAACAAGATATGTAAGAAATCACTCCATACCTTCTTCAGGCGTGTATGTATGTATGTATCTGAATTGTGAGTTTAAAACAACAAACGTACTCTCTATACAATTTCTGGTAGAACCATGTATTTTACTGTATTATTTATTTCTAAGGAACAAGCGTACCATGAAGATAGTTTAATTTTTACTTAAGTTATCGGTTGCACCCTCGGACGGATGGACAGCCAGTCGAATTCGACTTGATCATGATTACTTATTCATATGAAGTTCTATGTCTATGCCAATTTGTTAACAACTGTTAGGTGAACAAAACTATTATACTCTCGGAAGAGAATTGTATTGATCGTTATAATTAGCGATCATTAGGATTCATAGGGATATTAACTGATAAATATATTGAAGGATAACTTGACTGTAGAAACTGAAGGCAAGATAATCTGTAAGCAGGTCTAGGCGAAGTTTTTGGAGTAGCACTCGTGAATTTTGTTTTCATTTATGGAAATTAGTATATGTATTTTATATAGAATTTTCGTTGTTTTTGTTTATAAATTTTTTGTTTTGTTGTTGTTAAATAAATATTTAAGGTAAATTTAAACTTTTTCATATGTATCTTAATTTTTTCCGACTGGTTCATTGTGCGTGTGAATATTTGAGCAGCATGCGCATGTTATTTTATTGCTTTTACACCAGCTTCAAGTTTGTTCCGTTGTTAAAACTGCAAAACTGTTTATTGAATCTCAAAGTATTGGCGCAAACGAATTTTTGAGCATTCTGTATTCCTTTAATTATATAATGAGATTAAATCAAACGGAATTAAATAAATATTCCTCTGAACGATTTAATTAATTTTTCTAAAATTTTCCTCACAAAATTATAACAAATAAAAAAGAAACTGTGTTTAATCTTCTTATACCTGGGAGTAGGCTAAAGTAGTTAAAACTTAAAAAACTAAAATTTTCACAATAGTATAATGGTGTATAAATTTGAGCGTAATATGTATGTTATTATAGCCAGAAAACATTTCCCTAACATATATACTGTAATTTTTTGTTAGAAGTTACAAGCTGTGTGTATATACTATGCATCCAACTGTTTGTGTAAACATACCATCCAACATAACATCCAGCATTGTGTAAACAGCCAATTGCTTTGAGCAAGAACGATAACTTTATATTAAATTTTGTAAACATCTCATTAATATTTTCCTCATGCTTCAGCGTTGAGTAGTACAATTCCAACGATAATTTCTCAGCTGAAATTCACATTCTCGGAAGCCCAGATTTCCATCGATGATGATCTCTTTTAAAAGGGCAGAATCGTGCCGTCACATCTCTGCTAGTTGTCCGCGGAGGCGACGTGCTATCGCACATATTATATTCGGTTCGAGAAGTATATTTGTGCCTTCGGTCCTAGTGCCATGCATTATCTTTTATATATGAAATAATAACAAATTTAATATTTCGTAGGCGAAATACTCGTGTGTGTAAACCAAACTTCCATACAGGAAAAGTTAGCAAATGTGCGTAAGTACTTTAAGTGTATAATATGTATTTTTATATTATATTAACTAAAAATAAAACAAAATAAGTGTGGAATAATTTGGGTTGAAGTCTAGTATCGAATTACAAAAACTACAAAAGGTGTGTGTGATACATTCCATCCATGTGTAGATAAGTTTAACACATCCTTTTTAAGATTTCTACATACATATGAATATAAGGGTAATGTTAGCATTAAATTCGGGTAACTAAGCTAAGTCAAATTTAATATTAATTCAAAAAGTTACGTTTATAGTTACGTCTTCATTTGTATAAACAAAAATAGCAACATTTATGTTTGAAAAATATTCTATATTGATTTTTTGAAACCTTGGTTCTCCACTTTTAAAAGTTATTTACTATGCCAATCTCATTTCCCTTTACGATATAAATTTTGCAATTTTTATAGTCTCGCAATATGTTGGAACAGAGTATATTACTTTCGTTCATCTAACGGTTGTTTGTAACACCTAAAACTAAATAAATAAATAAAAATCACAAATTAATAAATGTTAAAATGCTCAGGACGACGAGATGAATTCGGAGTGACTATCTATCCGTCCGTCTGCCTGTGCAAGCGATAACTTGAGTAAAAATATAGATATCATGATGAAACTTGACACACGTGTTCTTGGACCAATTAGAAGGTTAGCATTGTAGGTACATCTGTGGCATCTTTATGTCACATTGCTAAAATAGATGAAATCGGAAACAATCCGAATGGGTGAATCACTTTAAAGTGTGCAAATCAAGCATCAATTAAGATATTGGAATTAAACTTTTCATAAATAGTGCTTCAAGATATACCATCTTATGCATCACAATAGTCGGAATCGGCATATAACTTTTCAAGCTCCCATATACCCAATATACGGACCAAAGTGCCTAAGGCAGGCTTTATAAAGAAAAGGTCTGTAAATCTGTCGTATATCGTCGATATCGAAATGAAATTCTATAATTATCTTTCCATGTTAATGTGCTCCGTTGTTAAAAATAGGGAAAGTCGGGTAAGTACTTCCCCTAACTCCATATACCTATTATAACGATTTTCTACCTTCCAACAGACTTTTTACCATATATTTCGGTCAATATATAAGTCAGCCCTGTGAAATTCAGATAGCTGCTCTTCTGATAACAGTGTGCCCGTGCATTTAAAATGGGTAAAATCGGGTAAGTACTTCCCCTAACCTAATACGCCTAATTCAAAGATTTTCAACCTTTACCAAAGTTATACCCTACATTTCGGTCAATATATGAGTTATACATATGAAATTCAGAGAGCAGCTCTTTCTGATGCAAATGTGTTGGTGTGGTTAATGGTCCGTGTGCTTTAAATGTATAAACTTGAGCAAATATCATTATAGTTTTATGTCGAAAATGTGTGAAAGTGGTCTACGAATTATCCCAGCTCCCATATACACATATAATTATTTTCGCTATTCTAGCAGATTTTATGCCGAATATGTCGGTCACTGTGTGAGTTACCTTCACAAAATTGCGTGAAAACATGTTCCCTAATATACTTGAATAATGAAAAGAGTTAATGTGATCAGTGCAGATCTTCCTCTATCCCAAAAATGCGCGATATAAGAGTTCCCGACTTTCCACCTGACTTTAAACCACCTTGACTTTTATGTTGGTCAATATGTTTAGTGAAATTAAGTAGATATGTTTTCTTAAACATAATATGGTTTCGCGCTAATATGTCTATATAATATCTAAATAATCCACTTCGGCTCTTATTGCATATTTCGCATTTTAGTTACTTTGGTAGATTTCAATATAAATATCTCGGACACGAAACAAAATATAGTAATGAATATAAGTGAGTCTATAACATTTGAATTTAAGTTAATAAGATACCAAATATGGTTGTAACCATATACGGTTTTGTCGAATAAAGAATGTTGAATTCTTACGCAACATTTTTTAATATAAAGTTTTGCCATGATGTGAAGGTATTTCCCCTTCTTTGATTCTTGTATATTACGATGGTATAAAACGTTCGGTTACTCCCAAACGTAGCGCTTCTTTTTTGTTTAATATTCAGTTTTGCCAACACCTGAAAATATTACATACATAAGGGAGTTTTTAGCTTGAAATTGAATAAAGCTTTCGATAAAGTAAATCACTAACTTCTAGTGCAAAATCTTGATCTTCTTGGTTTTTAATCAAAATTTCTTCAATAGGTATTTTCTTATCTCAATAATAGAACACAACAAGTGATATTTAACTATCTTGGTCCGATTCTGTTCTTGTTATTTATTAATGATATTTCTTCTGTATTAAAGTAGTGAACATTTTTATTATACACCGACGATGGAAAGCTTTTTAAATCATATGCTTCAATTGATGAAAGTGTCTGTTGCAAAACATTGTAAAACAATGACTTAAACAGTTTGGTTACTTAGTGTGATAGAAATGATATGCCACCTAGTCCTAAAGGCGTTCTTAGTTTTGTTAAAAGATGGCCTAAAGATTTAAAAGTATGTTACTAAACTTCTTTTTACTACTTTAGTTAGACCTATATTATGAACGGTCTTGGACGGAATATGGCTCTGTGGTAATGGAATCTTAGTTACCAAATCCATTCTGACAAATTATATTCCGTTCAACACCGCTTCTTATTTTTTGCCTTATGGCAATTCAAATGGGTTCTGGATTAAGCCTTCCTCCGTATATTAATCGTTTAAAATTTATAAATCTACCTATACTCGCTAGTCACAGGGAAATGCTTGGCATAATATTCTTAGTGAAATAATATTCTTGGAATAATATAGGGAAGAAATAGTTCTTTTCTCTTGTCTAAATTGAAATTTAATATCCCGGTTCGCTTACCGAGGCAGTTTAGACCCTTACTGCTAAAATCATGTATATGAAATTTTCAACTAAAAGAACCATTCCGCCCCATATGTCCTGATTTTAATTCTCATTCCAAAAGGTTTGATTTATCAGATACACTTCTAGGCATTGATAAACTATATTATTTTATATGAATTTTATATTATTTTATAATAATTATATGTTATATATTTATAGAATAATATATATAATATATATATATAATAAATATATATTATATTTAATTATTATATAATTATTATTCTATATATTATATTATTTATATTATTAATTTATATAATAATAATTATATTATATTATAACAATTTTATATTTTAATAAAAGCTATATTTTTTTTATTTATTATAACTTAATCTTAAATCTTAGCTGTTGAAATTTTTATTTCTGTAACTAAGCAAGTTTTAGATCTCGACGTTTAAAAATCTCTCGGCTAATTCCGCATGCATGCGGATTGCGCCCCTCGCGTCAGTTGGGTGGGAGATCTACACGTTGAACGGCAGATCTACGTTTTATTTGTCAAACTTTGATGTCTCGAATTATAAAAGAAAGAAGATTGAAAGAAATGAAAACGAATTAGCTTCAGATATGAGAATAATTTATCCATTTCTAGTTGTAATTAAATCGCTATTTTTTTTATAATAGTTTTGTGACAAACGATAAAAAACATTTGAGAGAAATTTATTAACTATGAAACAAAATACAAATAAAATATTTTTATAATTTTGAATTTTACTTCGCCCTGAATTTCAGCGAACAGAATAATTCATAAATAAATAATTGTCTGATTTGTTTATACAAATTCATACTGATAAAATCTCTCTCATACTCTTAAATATCTTTACCCTAATATAACTACTGATATTCCTGATTTTATTTTGCGTATTTAAATAATTAACAAATAAATCCAATTCAGTACATACGTATCCCTTAATCGCGAGTTAATTGATTTATATTTACATGTAATGTGTACATTTACATATTAACATTTTCAGAAGACAATGCAATTTTACAGATTAACATTAACAAAAGCATCCAAAAAACTAAAAAAAACCTTCCGCTCATTTTCAACTGTGGAATTAGTATGTACATATTTAATCAACAGAACTAGCTTAATTTATCTGAACACGCATATGAATGTTACTGTTAAAATATTTAAATCATGATTTTGATTACTTATCTATAGCTTCTTTATACTCCCGCAACATGTTGCAGAAAAGTATAATAATTTTTGTTCACTTAACGGTTCTTTGCAATACCAAAAATTAATCGAGATAGATATAGATATATAGATATAGATATATATATCTATATCCATCTGTCCGTGCAAACGATAACGTGAGTAAAATTTGAGGTACATTGATAAAACTTTGTACACATTTCTTTTGTACTTGGTATTACAAATGGGTAAATCGGACCATTGCCACGCCAACAAAAGGCCATTAAATGAAAACATATAAAATTCCCATTTTTTTTGAACTAACGCACTTTTAAACACATATAAAACACATTAAACACATACTTTTAAACACATACTTTTAAACACATATTAAACACATATCTCATAAACCACTAAACCTACATCCACAAAACTTACTGACGAAAAATCTCTTAAGCGCTTCCATAAACAGTGTGAAAAGAAGTGAAATCGAAATCCTCCCATACAAAGGCTATGTTGAAAACTACTAAAACTGCCTTGAATCGCTGAAGAAACCCGTCAGAAGTATTCAGAGGAATCGTTGAAAAAATTTAACTATAGGTGTTACACCCCCCAGCTTTAGGTGAAATCCTATATATCACGACTACTTCCCATACATATAACTATAAATTCCGTATGATTCATTCGCGTTACAGTATGTAATATAAATCAATTACCAATAAAGATATCAGGGCGAAATTTTGCACAAAAAGTGCCTTTTGGGTATGCCATCTCATGTCTAAGAATTGTTGAAATCGGAATACAACTTTTCGAGCTCCCAGACACTGAATATACGGACCTAGCGCATATGTGTAACTTTTCACCTTTAATATCGGCCAATCTGTGAGAACTTGTGAGAGTAAGAATGTGCCGCTGTGTTAAAAAATCGATAAAACCGGGTAAATACTTCTCCTGGCTGCTATATACTTAATATAAGGATTTTAAAATTTCCAGTTGGCTTTATACGACATATATACGATATATATATAAAAATATATATAATAAACGTATAAATTGGATATGATACAATTTAATGTCGGAAATTTGTGAAATCGGTTAACAAATTACACCACTTCCCATATACTACATACAATGATTTTGTAATGAAATTAAATGAACACAATTTCTTAAACATAGCGCTAGGTCCCATATGTCCCATATCCCCTAACGTTTTCCTACTCTCTGGTTGGCACTTTTCTAATATACCCAATATATCAAGTTATGCTCTCTTGGTTGAGTTTATATCACATATATAATTTGAGTTAATTGAGTTAATTTTAATATAAATATTTCTGGCACGATGCAAAATGAAGTGATGAATTTAAGTGAGTCAATGAACTATAATAGTAAGATACCAAATATGATTGTAATCCAATCACAATTTCATCGAATAATGAATGCTGAATACTTACTAAATTTTTTTTTATATAAAGTTTTGTCAACACCTGAAAATATGCCCCCGGATTTGATCTTTGAAAATTGCGGGAGTATTAATTGTTCGGTTACACCCGAACTTACCCCTTCCTTACTTGTTATATTTGGGAATGTGCGTATATGTGTGCAAGTACCTATGCATGAAGATATGGGCTATTGCATGTAAGACAAGTACGAATACAAATGCATACATACATAGAGGTAGTCAACATAAAATACGATAGGCGTTGTCATGCTGCTATGTTTATAATTTAGACTTTCTTAGCTCCGTTTCATGGTGGCAAATTAGCAAATTAACATGTTGGACACTGAGCGGAACGAGTTTGTCAACATCGCGATTATCAAAGATCTACCGCTCATTAGCATGGCTGTAGGTGGTTACACGACCCAGAGGCGGACTATTATATACCTACAAATATTTACCTGCCACCTATCATCAAAGAATTCACTGATGAATGCCTTTTATGGTACATTAGCATATATCTACTCCAATAGCTCTTAATTTCTAAGCAGTTTTTACAACTCAATAAACCATTATATTTGTTTTTACACCAATGTATTATATTTCCACGCACACATAGAATTTATGTGCTTTCATGAGACGGAATTATAGTAGCAGCATTTGGGACTTTATTCCCTACTAGATGGTTGTTCGAATTTCTTCTCTTTTATATGGGAGAGTTTTCATTATAGCCAGAAACTAACAATGTTCTATTAGTTTGAAGTCATCTCCGAATAGATGAAGATTTATGACTTTTTTAAATAACTTGATATAGTTGGAACAGTTAAAGTAGTTTATGAGGAGGGAAGGGTATATTTGATTTTAAAAGTTTTGAATAGTAGATGTGATTATTTAGAATATACAACACTACAAAAATTAGTCGTAAAAGAACGAATGAAAAATAGTTAAAAATTTTATTACTAACATCCTATTTCTAACACCCCAAAAAAAAACATAGAATAATAACAAATTCTTGTAATAAGATTCTCACAGCTCTTAACAAGCATACATATGTTTAATCATGTGTATTAAAATATGCTTCGTATTAAATAAAAAACGAGTAGGGAAAATGTAAGTTCGGGTGTAACAAACTTTATATACTCTCGTAATTTGCAGGCGTTAAAGTTATGTGAAATAATCCTAAGTGCCTTTAATGCTTTATTATAAGAAAATTTGCATATGAAATGGATATTCGGTATTAGAAAAATTAGTCAACCAATCACCTTAAATTTTAATATCAGATTAACTTATTCTAATGTCATATGCTCACGTATTCTCAGCTAAACTATATATTTCATTATAATAGACATATCTATTCATTCATATTACTGTTGGAGAAAGTTGTGTTTTTTTTAATATTTATTTATATACTATATAATAATAATATATTAATCCCCACTCAATGTGAAAGAAATGTTGCGAACCCAATTCGGTCCAAATTGGTCATTCCTAAAATTTTGAGGAGCTACACCTATTGTTTAATAACTCTTTTAATTTTCTCTTTATTGGTTAGACAGCTTTCGCACTTCTTTTAGTTTCGAGCATAACCGTCATATAGGTTGGGTGTGGTACATGGCTAGTACATATTGACCGCTTTTACACTATAGCATGAGATGTTAAAACGAAATGTTTCCCTCAAGTTTATTTGACTCAGCTTTATTATTTCGAATATATAATTCGTTTTAGGTGCTACAAGCAAAAAAAATTATATACTGTGTGCAACATGTTGCGAAATCATACAAATTTTTATACTTGAAAATTCGTCTGCAAAAAATAATGTTTAAAACACTTTATTAATGAAAATGTGGTCTCATCAATTGGTGTTATATTTAACAGTATAGTAGAAAAATGTCAGCAATACTTAAAGATTGCTTTAAAAGATTGCCTTATATATTTTCGAATATATATATCTGGATATCTGGAGGTATATGCAAAAATTTTCATATAAATATTATTGTGTATGTCATGTAAAATATCTAATTGTATGAATGTGCGCTTATCAAACAAATTAAACATCTGTGTTTACTTTAATGCCGTTCCCATCGATCCCTGTCTTCATGCATTTCTATAATACGACTGTCTATGCATACACGTGAGTATATTTGTTAACCGGTTGAGGATGTGACGGAAGTCGTAAAAGCCATTGAAGGAATTATGCGCTTAGTGAAGATCAGCGGCTCTTGCCACACAGGTATTTCATAAGCAAATATTTACACCCTGCACTAAACACTGGCGAGCCACAAGTTATTTCACTTGCACTTATGTACCTCTCTCAAAACATTTAACTAGCGCGCAAACATAGGTTTGCTTATAGTAATTACTATATTTGCGGATGTCTGTCTGGATAGCTGTGCATATTAAAAATATTCTGTACTATCGTGGTTATTTATATGTGAATATACAGAATGGTTGCTTGCATATTTTCTTTACTACAGTGAATTGAATTGAATTGTAGCGATCTTTACTAAATAGATGATTTAAATTATGACATACGGTACAGTGTCAAATCGTGTCATTGCTGCGAACACAAAATACCATTAATTGACAAAATATAAAGTGCTAAGCTAAAAAGTAAACTGCAAATCTTCAATTTGGCGTAAAAGATCACGCTATGGACAGACATAAGTTTAAGCTTTTTGTTTAGCTTTTGTTGGCCCGTCCTCTAATAAGTTCAATTCACTTAACTCACAAACTACTAAAGATGAAAAAAACAATGAAAACATTTCATAACTCCGAAATCCACCTTTCGCATAAAGTTAAAATTGATCGCAACCAATATGTGTGACAACAATTAAATTAACGCTCCAGGTTCCACTCACGAAAGTGGAAATCCGTCTATAGCTTCAGCTATGGCAGGGGCACGGATACTGGAGGCCCAACCTCTCCCCAACCCCAACCTCCAAAATCAAAAAACCTTTCATGGATAAATGATGAAATAAAAATCAAATGTGATGTATATCAAACTTCAAATTTTGGGAAGTACTAATTCAGAATAGTCAAACAAAACTCTTGGTGTATATAATATAAGCGAAACAGCGAAAAAGCGAAACAGACCAAGTGGTGGACAGCCAAGGTTTCAGAATATTTAACATGAAGGATTCAATAAAATGCTATTAAATACACATTTTCTACAATCTAATGCGGGATGTCCTCAACCTCTCAGACTTATAGTCAGGATAATAGACATGTGTTCAATTTAGAAATAATGACAAGAGCTTTTACAGCTTTCAAACATATCTGCTCTGGTGTCTCCTGGTGGCAGGAAGTCAAAGATATCTTCTCCTTGCCTGATTTTTATAAACCGATCAATCTAACTTTCTTCCTACTAAAAAGTATAGGAACGATCTGCGACGATCTCATCAAACAACAAATACCACCCATTCATTTGGCCTCCAAGCAGCACACGTATGTCAAAGGTCTAAATCTTTCAAAAAAAATCAATCTAAACACCCTTAGACAAAAGAAAATTCAACCCAGCGGCCTTAATTGACGTGAAAGGTGCTTTCAACAATGCACTGATATCGACTTTTGTTTCATTCGATATTAACCAGAAGAACTAGCCTGGTTGAGTCACATGCTAAGCAGTAGACAGACGCATTCGAAGGGAAAGGTGTAAAAATTATTCACCTGATCATTTGTGACACCCGCTAAGGAGATACCTCGTGCTTCGTGTCACTTTGGTTAGCGAGTTAATACCCTTAATCGACAGGGAGAACATTAAGTTAGTTTCCATGCTAAGCTAAAAACTACCCCGGAGAGAATATATTGAATGTACGACAGCCAAAGCTCTTCGGAAAGGAATGGATTTTAGGGAACACCTCAGATCATTGTACAGCTGCAACATTGCTCATACTACAAAAGTACGTTGGAGTAGTATTGATAGTGGTGGTCTGTCCACTTCTACGTTTAAGGGAGAGAGAACTAAGTAACATTATAGGGGCATTTACTCCTACGATACCACCTTCGGAAACTTAGGAAATAGAATCAGCAGAATGAAAAGCATGCGCGTAAGATGGTGAGACGCTAAAAAGCTGCTTTGCTAATCTCCAACAATCGCCGATTGTGAGAGGATATCTTCTACATCTCCCAATGTTCCAACTTGAAAGATATTGGGCAGATAGGGTGGAAGAAACTCAGAAATCTCAACAAATCTACCGAGTTGGTAAATGGGGTTTAATTGTTTTTCACTAGGTGGAAAAATGGGCCTAACGTTGACTTAAGAGCCGCTTGGGGTTAGGCGCTCCTGCATAATACTACTTTGAAATCCGTTGGTATAGTTTCAAATAGGGGGATGGCACACTAAAACCACTCCTATTTCCCATATAACACTATTTTAAATAATATAAAATTTTCAAATAAAGCTTAATACAAATAATGACTATATATAATGATATATAATGACATATATACATATATATATAATGTTATATACATAATGTGTTGCAATATCTAAAATTGGTCGAAATCTGACTACCATTTCTAGATCCCAAATAAGGAACATGAGGAGCTCCATGTCTATGACTGACTTAACACCGAAAATATATTGTATATAGGCAAATTTACAACATATTTTAAGGAAATTAATTTAAATTTTTGGACAGTAATGGGGTCTAGCGCGAACAATGCTTAAAGTTGATTTAGTACAGCCCCATCCAGCTTAAAAAGAATATACTGATTTCTAATATTACGATTAACCGTATGTTGAATATAATCTTCAATGTGTGGATTATCTTCATAAAGTTGGAAGGGTTTTCATGAACATACCTTCTTTTAATTCTAAAGGTAGATTTAATCGATCAAGAACTTCCCTAGCACTTCAATACACCCAATATACTGATATTCGAATTGACTTTATACCATATATATCGGTCAATATGTGAGATATTTTAATGAAATTGAGTAAACCCATTTTTTTTTTGGTACAATTTGTTGCTTTAGCATCCTACATATGTTATATAATCCCTTCTTCCCTTTAGTTGACGATATCTCGGATATATCGAATAATGTGTGAAATATTTTAGTGATATTAAGAAAACATTTTATTATGGACATGATCTGGTTTGGCGTTAAAAATTTATGAAACCAGTTTACTCAAATATCTCCTATATACGTAAAGTAATGATTTTCGTTTTTATGGGTTACGAATATATCGATTAATAAGTCAAATAAATTTATATGAGAATATTACAATAAACATGTTGTGGTTTGATGTCAAAAATGAACGAAATCTGTTCATACGTTATCCTATCCCTTATAGACCTAATACAAAGAATTTTGTCTATTTCGCTGATCGCACATTTAGGTATTAGTAAAAGATATCTTGATAAAAGGAAGAGAGAATATTTCACTTAGAATTATACGATTCGGTAATATTATAACATGAGGAATATTGTGATCCAAACCAAGGAATACTAAACTGGTCCAACTGGGGTTGTAGTTAAGTATAACATTTGATTTGCATTCAGAAAGTATTGAAAACCCAATCTACCTCGGCCCAGAATATGAAGCGATTTATTGCAATTAGTTTCGACCTAATCTTAGGTAACGGCTATGAAAGAAATTGGTAAACAAATCCAAACTTGACTGCAATAATTTTAAATAGTCCTAACCCTATAATAACCCTAATAGTAACCCTATACCCTAAAATAACTGGCATCAAACATCGTTCAATCGATTTAGTGCATCAGAGTCATTTTAAGGGACGGTAATTAACATATCAGGGCATTAAAAAATCTAAGGACCTTGAATATAATAAATTGTTATTTCACTGAAATTCAAATCATTATAAGAAGAAACCGTGTAAGTAACACATTTTACTGATTTCAATTCGATGTTATTTGCAGATATACAATTGCCGCAATAACTTTCTCTCAGCATAAAACCAACCAACCATCATATTTGTATGAACATACCTACATATGTGATTATATTCAATGAATGTGATGTCTTAATTGCACACTAGAGTTAAGGTTTTCTTGTGTTTGCTTTTCTCATAGGTTTAACAAGTATATAAAATTTGTATGAAGAATTGACATGCATAAGATATTTAAGTTTTGTGTACATTATATGTATGTACATATATATTCTATTTAAGTTACATGAGCATACCTATCGTCTTAAACGTACAAACATATGTATTTTATACGTTTCCCACAGTTGTGGTAAGTTTGGCTTTATGCATTTGTGTGGGAGTTCTTCCCTTCATTGTTTGTTAAACATCTGATTCGTCTACGTGAAGTCACGTAACCGTATAAATGTAATGTGTGCTAAAGTGCAATAAAACCAGTACATCACCGTTAAGTCGGCTTTCGTAAAAGGCAACTTAAGCCAAAGCCATATTTCATCTAGTCTTAGTCGAAAAGAACATTTAGACTTCTACAGACTTGCGTAAGGATACGACGCAAGATCTTCTATATTCTTACTTCTGCCCAGTAAAACGTTTCTCATGAAATCGCCATAACAAATTCAAGAATGTTCCATATAAAGAAGAGAATAGATATGTAGTCCCGCAAGTGGACACCGTTAAAATACTTATGTTGTTAAATGACGAACAGTCTTTTGCACAATTAAAATTAGCTCTGGGTTTTCTATATTCCGAAAAGGTTTTGTCACTAGTACAAACAATTTCTTATTTTTTTTTAAATTATTTAAAATGTGCTTTATATTTACTTTTTAATCATAAACTGGTCAATGTTAAGCGCTATCTACAAATGCCCCTCCGGGAAGTACTAATATGTACTTTGATTCCCTGGATTGCCGATTACACCATTGCTAAACAAGTAAGGAATTACTGATCCCGCAATTTTCAAGAATCAAAGCTGGGAAGCTTTTAGGTGAAGCAAAGTTTTAGCAAAGTTTCCTATCAAACATATTGAACGAGTAAGAAAGGCTGAGTTCGGCTATAGCAAAACAATTTATACTTCGCGGGGAAATATTTCAGATGTTGGCAACGCTTTATAGTAAAAAATGCTGTGCAAGAAATCAACATTCTTTATTCGATGAAATTGTGATTGGATTATAATCATATTCGATATCTTATTAACATAATTATATGTTGCAGGATAACTAAGTTGCATTAATACATTTTACTCTTTGTCCGAAATGTTTATATTAATATACACGTAAACTTAATATGTTGGGTATATTAGGAGAAGGTCAACCAGGGAATCGGAAATCATTACAATAGGGGTATGAGGTTTACGCCAAGGTCTAGACTGACTACATTCATATTTAGCGGTAAACCCCATTATGTTTAAGAAATCATCTCCATTTAATATTATTGAAGTATCACACGTATTGTCCCAAAAAACAGTTTAAAGTTAGGTGGAAAGCCGGAAATCACTTCATGGAGTTTAAAGTCGGCTCTAAATTTCCCATCCCAATATCGGATACTGCATAATATTGGGACTAGAGGAAGGTCTGGACTGATTGTAGTACATTTTAGTATTGAGCAAGTTCTCTTCAGCGAGTCCTTGAAGTTTTACTAGTTTTTACTACAACCATTATGTGAGGAGTGGCGTGTTTATAACCCGATTTCACTTATTTTTACGCAGTTTGTGGAAGTTCTGAAAGGAATTACCTTCAGCAAGGTTGGTGGATATAGCTTAAGTGGTTTGGGAGATATGTGCATTAAACTCATCACCTTCTAATATTAATTGAGAGCTTAGCTATAGCACTTTACAAGTTTGCGATTTACAGTATTTTGTAAGCGAGTTCCGATTTCGCAACATCAACCTTCTTATAGTGCCAAGAGCACGTGTACCAAGTTTCTTCCCCACATCCTAATTTTTACTGAAGTTACCGCTTGCTCGGTCGGACGGGCGAACAGACAGTTATCCGGAATTCAACTCGTCTCGTCATCCTGATCATTTATATATGTATAACTCTATATCTATCTCGAGTAGCTTTAGGTGTTACCAAATAATAACAAAACTAATATACCCTGTTACAGCATGTTGCGAAAGTATAAAAATTTGGGTAAAAGTCAACTTACATTATTCGATGAAATTGTAAATGTATTACAATCATATTTGACATGTTGTTAACTTAGACTATAGATCATATAATCACTTTTTTTCATCGGTATTCGGTACTAATTTTTCTTCAACCAACAGATATCTCTGTACGTATCACATTAGTGCTGTGGGAAGGTACAGTAACCATAATTTTTACTGACGAGTGATATAATACTAATCGAAATATGCTCATTTAAATTTGTTGAGACATCTTGCTCCGAGATACATATATGCGATATAAAATGAACCAAAAAGACGAAGTTTAACATATTAGGTACATGAGGAAAAAGTCAACCAGATGAGCGTAAATCATTATATTAGGGCTATGTGGTTTACACCAAGGTCCGCACCGATTTCATGTATATTCAGGCTAAACCATATTATGTTTGAGAAAACACAACCACTTAATTTCATTATTATATATCACATATATTGTATATGTCTGTCTATTGTATATGTATGGTATATAGTATACCTATATAAACAGGCTAGAGTCAGCTGGAAAATCGGAAATTACTGTATCGGGTTTATCGGGGGTTGGGAAAGGTCTCAGTTGATAGCATTTATTTTGGCATTAAACTGAAGTATGCTCGAGAACTTACACATTTGGACGGAATTTAATTAAGATAACTAAAAATTTTACAGGTATATTCGGCATAGAGTACACTGAAATAATGAAAATCTTTATATGTAGTATTTATATTTGAGCTGAGAAATGCACTAATTTTCTCCACCAAACTATAGTATTTACAAATTTTATGTTTACTTAATTTTGGTAAGATATCTTATATTTCGACCAATATATACGGAAGAATGCCGACCGGAAGTGAAGTGAAAATCGACATGTTAAGTATGGAGGAAGGAAACCGGACTTAACACATTTTTAGCACCAAGTCACCCTATTGGCAGGAATATATTTTCACTGAATTTGTTTAAGATTTCTCAGTACCTCACATTTGAAATCAATGGGCTTGAAAAGTTATAGGCCGATTTTAGCAATTTTTAGATGGAAGATGCGATACCTTTAAGATACTATTTGTCCAAAGTTTTATTCAGGTACCTTTTTAATTTTTTGTTTTTCTATTGCAAAGTGAAAGAATCAGATGGAATTAAATATTGTATGATTTGGGAAGTAAGTCGATTGAGTTCATTTTAAAATTGACAGACTAACATAAAAATGTCAGGATAATATTACGCACCATATTTGGTTGACATTATCAATTAGTTGCGAGGTATGGGGTTAACGTAAAAGTGGGCGGTGCATCACATGCGTCATTTTGTAAAATTTAATACCTTTGACATTTTTCTTTAGAGAGTTAACGCACTTTTAGTGATTTTCAACATACTTTTTTATTGGTGATATGTACATAAAACCTATTAGAGGATGGGACCACTCCTTTTTTAATTAAAGATTTTCTACCAGTAAAAGCTAAGATGCTATTACTAGGTTTGACACCCGAAGAGTGCTGTGGAAGAATTTTGTATTGCAGATAGGCAAAATCTAACGAAAAAAAATTAAGTCTAAAATTACGCTATAAAATATAAACATAGTAGCGAAGACTACGGTAGAAAGGAACATATGCGGTTACAGCATTTCAAAAAAATGGTCGTAATTAATCTAAATCTATATCAATAAAACCTATCAACAATATTTAAATTTTTTTAACATTTCTTGATGCAGTGTAAAAATGGGTCAAAATAGAAAATAACCGCCACCACCCCCATAAAAAGATCTGTCCAAGCCTACAATAATAAAAGTGCGATAACTGCCTAAAAAAAGATGTCAGAAACATACAATTTTTTAGGTACCACGGTGATGTTGCTATGAATCGGTTTAAAAAATGGACAATAAGCATAGCACCGCCCACTTTTAGGTGTAATTCTATATCACTGATATTACTGGACCTAATTTGTTGCATAACATCCTTATAATACAGTTGGAAAATGAACGAAACCGGACGCCAACTTTCTACATGATATCTTTTTACATACATCATATTCTTTCCCTTTACAATAGATAAATCCAGCATCAGTAAAGATATCGAAGTATAATGTGTGGAAGCTCTTAACAAAAATGGTTGCAATCGGACTATACCTTTTCAATCCTCAGAAATTTAATTGGTGGCTCTCAACTCTTACATAAAAGCAGCCATGTCAGTCGGTATGTAAGATATCTGAATAAAATTAAGAGAACATATTATCTTCGAAATACTATAGTTTGATGTTATTAATTGCATTAGGTGAAATGTTACCTAAGAATACATGACATCGGTCTATACGTTCCCCTAAGTCCCATATATCCAATATGGGAAATATTTCAAATATTATTATGTAATTATTATGTCATTATAGTATTATGTCATTATTAAGAATATAGATATTCCCACAGAACTAATATGATATGATGAACTTTTGATGAGTCTTTTGCGACATTACTTGCTAGCTGAACAATCTGTAATATCTCTAAAACTTTTGTTCTACTTTACTAATTTCAATCTAAACCGTGAGTACTTATATATTAACGTAAATATATATGAGCGAATATAATATCTTAAAATAAGTAAACCAAGTCTCTAGCTCTGCTGCTGCTTAGCGGGAAATATTAGATAGTACTGGCCTTTGTTTCTTGAGAAGTAAAAAACCTTTGTTCCTTACATACAATACGTACTAATTGACAATACCTCAAAAATGCTCCAGTTGCAATTAGCATATTCATTCAGAGTGTTTACCTACTTAGGCAGACCAACCTTCCTTTATATGTACATACGTGCTTTCAATACCTGAGAGAAAACAACTAAGCAGAGCATTATATACTCTCGCAATTAATAAGAATTCAAACGTGTGACATATATAGGAGTGTCTGCAAAATTCTGTTATAAAAATTTCTGTTTCATTCCGGAAGTCTCAGACCGGAACGTCTGGAGTTATGGCATTAACGTATGGCTATGACTTATGGCAATTTTTTGAAGATAACTCACACTGATCGACATATCCGACATAGAATCTGCTAGAATAATAAAAATCTTTATATGTAATATATGGGAACTGGCATTTCACACATTTTGGCCTTAAACTATGGTATATCCAACATTACACGTTCACTAATTTTTTAAGATATCTTACATATTGACCTATACCGGGTATACCGGACCGATAGTGGGTATTTATAGGATAGGGGTGGTATTTTCCCGATTTTATCTCCTTTGGGCACAAGTATACACTGTTATCACAATTCCAGATGCATAACTCACACATTGACCGATATATTTAGAATGAAGTATACCGGGAGTTTGAAAATCCGTATATTAGGTACAGGTGAGCTAGGGTAAATATTTACCCGATTTTCCCCATTTTTGACACACGGACGCAGAGTTATCGAAAAGAGACTCTCTGAGTTTCATAGGGATAACTCATATATTGACCGAAATATATGGTATAAAACTTAAGGGCAGGTTGAAAATCCTTATATTAGGTATGTGGGGTTTGGGGAAGTACTTACCCCCAATTTTTGCCAAAAGAGCACATTAACCGTGAAAGATAATCATCGATTTTCTCTACGATATCTCACAGATTTACCGATATTTTCAGTTTAATTCTGCCTTAAGCACTTTGGTCGGTATATTGGGTATATGGGAGTTTGAAAAGTTTTATGCCGGCGTGGACTATTTTTACGTATAAGATGATATATTTTGAAGGCACTATTTATGAAAAGTTTAATTTCAACTTCTTAATTGGTGTTTCATTTATATACTTTAAAGTGAAAGAATCAGATTAAATTTAAAATTGTATTATAGGAGAAGTAGGCGTGGTTTTTAAACTTGGCTGAAATTGTTCGGGCGTTCTTGAGGTATGGGATTTCATTTAAAAGACGGTGGGCGTGGCACCACCATCCAAATTTTACACGAATTCCTATGCAGCCCTCCATATTTACCGTACCATATTTACGGTAAGATTTCTGATGAGTTTTTTCAGCGAGTTAACGAGCTTTCAATAGTTTTCAACATAACCTTTGCAAGTAAGGTGGGCGTGTTTATTATACGATTCCTCTCATTTTCACAAAAATAATTTCGAATAAAACGCAAAACATTTTTACGTAAATATTTAGTTTGGCAGATAAGCCCAATTCGCAAGAATCAAAGGCAGAAAAATATTTTCAGGTGTTTTTAAAACTGTATAATACAAAAGTGTTGCATACGAATTCAATATTTGATATCTGACGAAATTGCGAATGTGTTAGAATCCTATTTGGCATCCCATTATCTTATAACATAAGTCATAAACTCAGCTTCTTTACATTTTGCTTATATTTATTCATCATAGTATCGGTGTGGAAACGTACATACTGATATCACATATCTTTACTACCGAATGACACATTGCTAATGGAATATTTATTAATTCGATATCTTGCGCTAATGAAACTTAACCCAAGGGACGAAATTTTATATAGTGGGTATAAGAGGGAAAGGTCAACCAGAAGGGCGGAAACAATTTTATTAAGTATGGGGACAAGACAAATATCTGGAAGAATTTCATTCATATTTAATTCTAATTTCATTTAAATATCTCACATGTTGCCCAATGTTTACGATGTAAAGTTAACCGAAAAGCCGCAAAACTAGACGAAACAGATCTGGATCGATTTTGGTACTATTCGTACGTAATATCTAAATATTATATTAGGATAACGAAAAGCAATATATGTAGTTTATGAGGGCTGGAGTAATTCTTAGACGGATTATACCCATTTCCGCCAGCAAAATACAAGATAGCAACCATTATTATTGCTCTATAATAACGCGATTTTAGTTTCCATTCGGTAACCCGATACCAAACCACATATTACGAAAAGATATCGGCTACCTGTAGCAGGCAACTGAGTTGGCCGTCGCCATTAAGTGTATATTATCGATTACTATCAATCCTTTTTTTACACTGTATTTTTAATTGATGGTTTGTTGTTATTTTTTTTTTGTTAATTTTAATTGAGCATTTAGTGATGTATCTCAATGAAATTCAGACGGCATCTTTTGCAGGTAATGATATGTCGTGATGTCAAAAATCATAAAATCCGATCAATTCTACCCACAAACCTAATTTAAAAATTTCAAATTTCCGTTTGTCGTTATGCGGTATATATCGGTCAATATATATTATATGATACCTTAGCAGAATTAAGTGATAATATAAGAATATTGGATATATTGGGTTGTTCGGAAAGTCATTTCGTTTTTTCCCGCCAGAGGACTTAATTACGTTTTTTCGAAACTAACTTCACACTTAAGCCCCATAACCATTATATGTCATGAGAGCTGATATTGCAAGGCTTGTGTGTGAAAAAGTTCTATTAATTCTACCCAGTAGTTTTTGGTTGGTGCCTTTTTAAATATGGAGAGCAATAAGCAGCATTTTCGTCATATTTTACTTTTTAACTTCAGAAAAGGTAAAAATGCTGTCCAAGCGAGAAAAAAATTGACGGATGTGTATGGAGAAGGCGTGTTAACAGTACGCCAGTGCCAGAACTGGTTTGCAAAATTTCGATCCGGCAATTTTGATGTCGAAGATGCACCACGGTCTGGAAGGCCGGTCGATGCGATAAAGGCATTAGTTGATGCAAATCGGCGAATCACCACACGAGAGATCGGTGAGAGGTTAAATTTGTCGAATTCAACTGTTTATGGCCATTTGAAAGGCATTATACGAAAACTGTCTTTCATGTTCCCCAAAAAAACGAAATGACTTTCCGAACAACCCAATACTATAGTTTAATTCCGATAATGTGTGAAATCGCTCAACGGATTACAACAGCTCCGATATACTACATATAATGATTTTTGTTATTATATGTGAGTTATCTTCATAAAATTGCGTGGAAGAATATCTTTATTCTCGAGTATACTTGTATAATGCCAAAAGTTGCTGCAAACAGTACAGACCCCTCTAGCCCCAGTATACCCGATTAGTAATTTCCGACTTCAAAGCTGGCTTTGAACTCGATGCAGTGATTTCCGACTCTCCACCTGACTTTAAACCGTTTATGTTAGACAATATGTGTGACATTTTAATTGATTTGATATGTTGATTTAGCGCTGAATTTATAGACCTTGGTCTTATCCCCATATCCCTAATATGAAGGTTTCCGATTCTTTGGTTAACCTTTTCCTAATATAACCAATATATTAAGTTGAACCATTTTGGTTGGGCTTAAATTGCATATCGTCTCATTACTTGAGTTAATTGGATTGATTTTATTGCAATATAAATGTTTCGGACACGAAGCAAAATGCTGATATGAACCCGAGTGAGTCTGTGACTTATAATATAAGTTAGTAAGCTACCAAATATGATTATAATGCAATCATAATTTCATCGAATAAAGAATATTGAATTCTTTAGCAAGACTTTTTAATATAACCTTTCCCAACAGCTGAAAGTACTTCCCCGCCTTTGATCCCTGCAAATTGGAAGATTATAAAATGTTCGGTGTTAACCGAAATTATATTGTCGTTGTGTTGATTAAATTTTGTTTTTCTAGCCTTATTTGTTAGAAAGAAATCGTAAGTTGGCGTAGATATTTTATGGACCATAAAAACGTTTTTTTGGTTGAAATGTACATTAAAAGTGAACTTGATTTAATACGAAGTTTTTCGTCCAGCCTCCTAAAGTTCCTGCTAAGCGAGAAGAATGTACTCATTATTCGGGTTGACTTTTAACCATATATATAAGTAACATTTAGTGCATACTAAATAATGATTGGTAGAAGGAGAAGTTGGTATAATAATTTAGCATACATAGGTATATGTATTTACTCAGACCCTCATGTAGGTCGGTGGTTCTTTTTTGGTAACCGTGCGAATACTCAGATGAATGGGAATATAGAGAACAATTATAGTTGAATATTTTAAATTAGTTAAGTCAGCAAATTTTGAGTTCAAACGATCCTTCCTCAAGCAAATTCGCAATAAATATTTGCAGGGTGAAATCTGATCTTGATCTTTATCCTTTTGTACATAAATATCTTTTGTACATATGCCCCTTTATTAGAAGTTTCAAGTAGCATTTTAACAAATTTTGGATTTTTTCAGTTTTTAAAGGTCCTTTTATGTCGTAAAGTACTGACACTCAAAAATATCCATCAGTACATTGAAGGAATTTTTAAAACTTAATATATTGTTTTATAGCATATAGTTAATTTACTTGGAACTCTATGTCAACAATTGGATACTTGTCGTATGTATGGAAGTTTTACAACATTTTTATTGCGAATATATATTTCGATATTTCACCCGGTTTTTATTAAACGAATTGGTTATGACTGCGGGATTCCTCAGAACGTTGAACTAAATTTAAGACTCACATAATCCACTCGTGGTGATGTGCCCACGCAATACTTCTAATTTCGATTTTATTTTTTCGCATTCATCGTCAGCGGAAGACGTCTTCACCCAAAGAAATCAATGCCAACATGTCTGTTGCTTGTTTAAAGGTACATTGACGGGCTAAAAGCTAGCGATTAGGAGTCAAAGTCCGGCAAGACAAACGCTCGAATGGATAACTAAGACTGTTTAGAAATTAGACGAAGTGCAAATATACATATAATATATAATACCTATATGTTTATATACACAACTTGAAATTCTTTATAACATTTTTATATAAGTACATGCATATGTTGCTTAGATCATAAATGGGTGAAGATTTCTATAATTTTTGCTGAATCTATTTTCGCTCTATACACATGCGGAATAGCTACAATTTTTGATTACCTCACAGAATCATAAATTTCCTACTAAATAAGTATGGTATTATGCAATCTAATAAACATAGTAAATACGTATTTACAGGTGCATATAACGTACTTATGTATGTATATGCGCGTATATATTAATGGTTTCATATATTACTTATAATTTGTAGAAATGTTGGAAAGAATATTTTCCCATAATTTGCCAGAAATTAATGCTATTTCGAATATATTTTTAATTGATTAAAAATATGTCAGGATTGGAAGAGAAACAGACATGAACATATTCCATTTAGCCGTTGCTAGCAACAAGACGCAACATTGCTGTTTTAAGTTTCTAACTAAGAAACTAGGGATAGAAGTTTGACTGAAAATAAACGACCCTCTTTTTCACTTATTATATATATATATTCTTTAACGCTCGACGGCAGATGGATTTCATGTTTTGATATACCAATCTTATTCAACTTATGACTTAATTATTTTTGCAGGCAGCAATAACTGTCTAATATTAACTAGTAAATCCAGAAGTGGCTCATTCCTAAACTAAAAATTTTATAGTGTTGATAATGGAATTGTTTAGTGAATATTATGTACATAGGTATTTTGAAAAATTATTCTAATAATTAAGATTTTATTTCTGTTTTGATGTATTGTATAGAAATGCATTTATCATGCATACGTATCATTTACTACTTCACGTTATTCCTAAACAATAAAACCTAGAGAGTAGAGATACCGAGAGAGAGATAAAAATATTTTATACCGAGAGTATCAAGTCAATCGATACGTGGTTTCTCTCTAATATCTACTCCTAATTATAAACTTTAATTTCGTTATAATTATACTTTACCACAGTGTTTTGATTCGAGAAGAAATATGACCACTTTCTTTTATTGCAGGGGTCAAATCCGGTAGTAAATTGCAGCTATTCGAAGTTCAGTTTTCTGAAGATTTTGTGTAAAGTCGACGTTCATGTCTGAAGTAAAAATTTATCATTATTTGGAACTAAGTACTTACATAACATACCGTAATGCTATTGCAATTGATTGAATAGCCAAGATAATCTCCTATCATCTTTAAAAAAGCCAATCACCCTGTATTTCATGTTCTTCTGCGGTCAACAGCAAAATAATGGTGCTGATCTAAATCAAAAATCTATTGAAGAAGATATTGGAAATATATTCAGTGATTTTAGAGTGTAATTACTTAAAATATCTGAAATCTCAATTTATCTTTAATAATTCAATTCAATATCAATTCTCAAAGTATGTACGCATAAAACTGAGGTTAAGCCATATATGTTATATTTTGTTGATTGAAATATTGTCTAAGCAATATTTATTGTACTCTCTTTATGGTACTTCACAATGTGATATCACAAAATTTGTATGTAAAATAACACCTTCATGTAAAATAAAAATAACAAAGAAATTTTAGATTTTTATTCAATTTCAATTCCAAATAAAATAGAAAACTCCAGAAGCCATTCTCACCCAATCTCATTAAGATAACTCATTCTTTGACCAATATCTTCGGTATAAAGGCAGCCATTTTTTAGATCGAACACCCATGTCAAAAGCAATTTTTTTTTAATCATTATTGCTACAGAAACTTTGTTCCGAGTTATGTGACTCAACTGGTGACCCAGTTATAGCTCTTTATATTTTTGATTAATTCTCCTCATCTGCAAAACACACTTGCTCAGAGTGCCAGAAGCACTAGTTTTGAGATTCTTCAAAATATCTCACTGTTTACACAAGTTATCGTTTCTACAGACAGACGAACAGACAAGCAACCATCTACAAATCAATTCGTTGCGTCTATATCTATAACAAACTGTTATATTATCTGCAAAACGTTGCGAAAGTATAAAAATATGCATTGTTTATGATTTTATTTTCCCTTTTTAGGATATATATATTTTTCATTAACTTTCATGATATACTCGTATATATATAGAAATTTCAATGATGCGTTTTTTGGTTACTTTTTATTTTTTGAAGGGTTCTCCAACATTGTGGTTACCACGAGGTGGTCGCAGTAAATTTATTAGCACAATGATGATAGCTAAAAAGCGCAAAAGAATGAATCAGGAGCAAAGGCAACGTATTGAAAGCGAAAGGTGATAGGAACACCAGGAGATGATGCATGCCATCCAAGGCTTAACTTTGCTGAATTTGCTTGATGCTGAATTTTTTAATGTACTAAAGCAGAACCTTCATAAGAGGTCAGAATAAAATAGCAAAAAAAAAAAGTTAGTTACTTTTTTAATTTACACATTTCCATGAATTTAAGAAATTTGTATTAAAATTAATAAGAATTTGGAATGCAATTTTAATTTTCTTGGTTTTCATGCTTTCCAATTTCTATTACATACTAGCTCACACTCTCTCAATACAAATAAATGCATATTTTATTAAAATATTGCAAGTTATTGTAAATTTGGCCCACTTCCCAGCGCCCGATTGAGCTGAAATTTGGCATCCTTTTAAATTTATTATTATCTTTATTTCTTTTATGAAATGAATAAAAAGCAGCAAATAAATAAAGTAATAGTACAAGTAAGTGTAGGTATTTCCGAAGTCAAATGTGAGAATGTTTATATGTTTGGCTTGACTTCTGACTAACTTTAACAACCAAAGAGTTGAAATATACCTCGATCTCGTTCTTTCACCTTCACATATGTACTGTGAAGAATTAATTGGAGAATCAAAGCCTTCTGCAATACCGTCATTTATCACGCTTAGCATAATGTCAGCTTTCGTCATTTTTTATACAATATATATAATACAAGTACTAACAAGCAGAACTGAAGTTTCATGGGAATAATGTAGAACTCGGGGCTACAGCAAAGATATGAAGCGCGATTTTAAAACACCAAATGATCTCTCTATGCAGTTTCTGGCAGAACCATGTATTTTATTGTACTTTTGCTTTTTAGGAATATTAGGTGCTCATCCTGGTGTTAAAATCCACAGCTCTACGAAATAACCTTGATCGCCAAGCCAAGATTGTCTCTTGTGTTGTTCAGCAATATCAGTGTGCTGACGAGTGAGATGTTCTCGCAGGACAGAAGTTGTTCAAATTCCAGAGTTATATGTTACAACCGAAGTTGTTGTATGTAAAAATATGAAACATCAACGCACCCCTGAGAAACGATACATTCATACATTGCATTGGTCACATACATACAACAAATTTTACTGCTTCGACATTAATACTGAATGACCCTTTTCTATTTGCATACAAATTAAGAGGATGTTCAAAATTAATTGATAGTGAAGCAACTGTAGCAATATGCGTGCAGTCAATTGCTCCTATTGTGCTTTTAATGGTGGATTTTCTAAAAAATCTGGAATAAGCTTCAGATAATTTTCTTGAATTGTTTTTTTTTTTATATTGCATTAATAAATACTCCGTTTTTATGAAAGGATCTTCCTCTGCCGAACTGGGAAATTTTATTCCTCCTCCGTTCACTTTTACTATAAGCTTCGCCACATCCCGCAGCCTTCTGGAAGGAGACGACTGACTTATATTCAAGTTAAAGTTGCTGCCTAAGCTTAAAGACCTCCTATAGTTAAAGGCAGTGGGATGAGAGCCCAGTTTATCAAAGAGACGTCGACAAATTTCACCCATCAAACGGAAATTTTGCATCAATTCCATATTTTACATTTTCTTCTTCGTC
Organism: Bactrocera minax; assembly: GCA_021498325.1. Classification (NCBI taxonomy): domain Eukaryota; kingdom Metazoa; phylum Arthropoda; class Insecta; order Diptera; family Tephritidae; genus Bactrocera; species Bactrocera minax. Next base: position 114,254 of record JAKEEE010000055.1, on the reverse strand, counting down.
TGACAACAATAATAAAAGTAAAATATCTGCCATTTTAAGAAATTGATTTTCACAATAAAAAGCACTTCACATACTGACAATTTGTCAAGAAAATAGCTTTTTATTTCTGACACAGAATAGAAAAACCCTGATAAATTGGAAGAATGTTGAATTTGTCAATTGCACAGAATAGAGGTGTATTCCATTTCAAAAAATTTCTATATACACATACTGGTACATCCCGTAACACATTATTACTTAAAATATCAAAGTAATATCGCAGTTCTTCAAGTAAAAAACATGCTATGAGGCATTGGATAACTTGGACAAAGTAAAATAGTTTTGCTGATCCTATGGTTAAAAGATATAGAGTTATTGACATGGTTTGAAAAGTATTCGAGTTGACGAAGAGATCGCACTACAAACTAAAAACCTCTATCCTCGTCTTGGAGTACTAACCTTAACTAGAATGCTGTCCCAAAGCGACGCTACCTCTGCTATTTATTTATAAGAACATGGTTTCCTGATGAGAAAAAGTACCGTTGATGCAAAGCAATGCCTTGATAAGTGCTATGGCAAATCTACCTCAGCATATTCAATGGTCAAGTAGTTTGTTGAGTTACGTCATAATCGCTGGAGTTCACATGGAATTATTTTCATCGGCTACCTCGAACTTGACAAAACAATCAATAAACAATATTGGTATGATTTCTTGGATAGATTGGAAATCGAGATCAAAATTGGACCAAATATTAGGTCAACGACTTTTCAGCGCTTGTATTAAAATGAGCAGTATGATAAGATTAATTGATTGAAATCGGAATTCTTGGTACCGGAATATACCTCTTCAAGTCAACAATTACTAAATATGAGGACCCCGCACCTATGGCTGACCTTGTGCCGAATTTATAAAGTTGTGAGATATCGTAAATAATTTAAGAGATCATCCATCCCTTCCTGATAAGATATGATTCTGGAAATATAGAAATAATGCCATGTCTTTGATTCTTACAAACTGCGAGAGTATGTAATGCTCGGCTATATCCGAATTTAACTCTTCCTTACTTGTTAAAAAATTAACATCCGTTATCTGTCATATGGATATACAGAGTTCTATTGTTCAAAATGAGGTATAATAATATATTGGGTTGTTCGGAAAGTCATTTCGTTTTTTTTGGGGAACATGAAAGACAGTTTTCGTATAATGAATAAATATTTTATTAAATTATATATTGGCCATTCTGGTCCAACACCTTTTGCCATCTTTCTGGCAGTAACATAATTCCCCTCTCATAAAAGTTTTGGTCCTTGCTGGCAAAAAACTCGTCCAGGTGGTTTTTGACATCTTCATTTGAGGTAAAGGTTTTGCCATCCAAAAAATTTTGCAGGGACCGGAACAAATAGTAGTCGGAAGGCGCCAGATCTGGAGAATATGGTGGATGTTGCAGTACGTCCCATTCAAGCTGTAAAAGTTTTTGGCGAGTGACCAAACTTTTGTGAGGTCTCGCATTATCCTGGTGGAACACTACACCCTCCCTGTTGATTAATTCGGGCCTCTTCTCTTTAAGTGAATCATTCAATTTGTCCAGCTGATGACAATAGACTTCTGAATTAATCGTTGTATTGTCCGGCAAAAGCTCAAAAAAAACGATTCCTTTGACATCCCACCAAACGGAGAGCATCACCTCTTTTGGGTGAATGTTGGCTTTTGACACGCTTTGAGCCGGTTCATCTTTTCTGCTCCATGACCTCTTGCGTTTAACATTGTTGTATACAACCCATTTTTCGTCCCCAGTAATAATCCGCTTCAAAAATGGATCATTTTCTAGACGTTTGAGGAGCGAATCACACGCGTCAACACGACGACACAAATTTCGCTCGGTAAGGACATGGGGCACCCACACATCGAGCTTCGAGGTTAAGTCCATGTCTTTCAAATGGCCATAAACAGTTGAATTCGACAAATTTAACCTCTCACCGATCTCTCGTGTGGTGATTCGCCGATTTGCATCAACTAATGCCTTTATCGCATCTTTGTCAGCTTCGACCGGCCTTCCAGACCGTGGTGCATCTTCGACATCAAAATTGCCGGATGGAAATTTTGCAAACCAGTTCTGGCACTGGCGTACTGTTAACACGCCTTCTCCATACACATCCGTCAATTTTTTTCTCGCTTGGACAGCATTTTTACCTTTTCTGAAGTTAAAAAGTAAAATATGACGAAAATGCTGCTTATTGCTCTCCATATTTAAAAAGGCACCAACCAAAAACTACTGGGTAGAATTAATAGAACTTTTTCACACACAAGCCTTGCAATATCAGCTCTCATGACATATAATGGTTATGGGGCTTAAGTGTGAAGTTAGTTTCGAAAAAACGTAATTAAGTCCTCTGGCGGGAAAAAACGAAATGACTTTCCGAACAACCCAATAATAAATTAATAAATAATAAAGTACCAAGAAAACCTAGTTTGGGAAGGAATATTGAGCCACACTTTGTAAAACACTTTAGAGAAGTTGTGAAACGTCTTCGATAGACCACCCTCAATTAAGAGGTGATTTCTGTGGTTGTTAGAAAGTTTTCTGTGTACGACTCGCTTCATCCAGCTGCAAGAAACTTCTCAATGATCTCAACTAGTTTTTCAAATTGCTGTTTTGTTTTAACCTTTTTGTACTCAGAGTATAATAGTATTGATCGCCTAACACCTAGAACCAATTTTAGTACAATAAGTTTAGGATGTTCGTCCATCTGTCTGCATGAGCAAACGATAACTTTAGTAAAAATTTAGACATCATGTTAAAGTTTGGCACACTTGTTCCTTGGCATTCTGCCAAGGTTGGTATAGCAGATGTGCACCATCACAAAATGCCGTCAATCGATAAACACAAAGTATTACAACTAAGTCACAAATAATCCTTCACAAGTTATATTTGGTACAGGATAACAAAGAATACAGCTTTCCCACATGTGGTTCAAATATTGTTAGAAAGTGGGCGTAATCCCAATGGGTTTAATATACAATAGATGTGGTAAATGTTTCTTTATTATTACACGTCTGTGCAACGTCATAACCAAAAAAATGCCACATACACACCTTACGAACTGATAAAGCTATATCAACCAACTTAAAGGAAATATTGTTCTCTGCCATTCCATTCTATAGTGTGAGAACGGGAAACGGATGATAAACACGAGCACACCCCATACAAAAGTTCAAAATTATTAAATTGCGATAACTGTCTAAAAAAAAGTGTTGGATGCATTAAATTTAACTATAATAATAGTATAGTATGGTAGCAACGCCAAATTTTAGGTGAAATCATATATCTCAGGAACTGTTCGACCTATTCGAACCATCATTGGTACGTTACATTAACTTGGCATACTTATATTACAATTTTAAAATGGTTGAAATCTGGCTATAACCACGCCTGCTTTACATGTAACCCAATACTAAATTCCATCAGATAATTTCACTTAACAATATATAAGTCAAGCACTAATGAAGACATCGGAAAAGATTTTGCGCAATTAGTGTTTTTAGTGTGTTTTTTTTCTTGTGTTCAAAATGTGTTACCTTTTCAAGCACCCAGATGCCGAATATAAGAAGCTCCGAATAATGGCTGGTTTTATATCGAAAAATTAGTAAATTTTATAGCTTATTGAAGTAGAGTGGACATCTTTTCTTAATAATAATGTGGTATGCTGGTAAAATGTGCAAATCCCCACATACCAAATGCAATAATTTTCGAACTTCCGGTTGACTTAATACCATACATACAGTGGCTCACAGCCAAAATGATGCAACCGTATAAGAAATACTTAAGCAGGTATTACATAAAAGCTAAATAGATGTCCCAAAATATGTAAATAACACTTAACAACGGCTGATATACACATTTAATTTATGCTTTAAAAAATTCAGATTTTATAGTTATTTTATTTAATTGATGCAGAAATAAAAAAAAATACATTGTAATTTTTTAAGAACGCAACAAAATTTTTAGGTCGACTAATACTTTGTGGGATACCCCCTACCATCTATAACTGGTTTCATACGTTTCGGCATGGATTCCACCAATTTATTTGCATAGTTAAGAGCAATTTTATTCCATTCTGCTTACAAGGCGATTTTCAAATCGGTTTCATTTCACCTTTCGTATTCTCGTTCCAAAACTGACCACAGGTTCTCAATTGCATTTACATCTGGATGCTGTGCTGGTGTTTGTACTATGTGCGGACAGTTCCAAACAAGCCAACTTTGCAAAACTCCGGATTTGTGTTTCGGACCATTATCTTAATAGTACCGAAAGTTGTTGCAAAGATTTAATTTCGCAGCATTTGGTAGCAAATTTCGTTTCAAAATATCCAGATACACACCCTTGTCCATAGTATAGTCGTTGAATTCCAAATTCCTGACTCCAGAAGATGACATGCATCACCACACCATTAAATGCCCTCTACCATGTTTTACGGTGCTACGTAGATTTTGCGGTTTTAGTTTAGCGTTTGCTTTTCTCCGTACATAGCTCTTTCTATCCGATCAAATAGGTTGAATTTACTTTCATCTGCAAAAATTACGGTATTCCAGAAGCCTTCACTCTATATATAAATGTTGGTTTGCAAACTTAAACCTTGCACTTCGATTTGTGAATGACATTGACGTATATATCGGGCTGTGTGTCCATTAAAATCAGCTTCTCTGAGCACTCTTCATATGGTTTTTGAATGACTTTTCTTCCCAAGAAAATGTTCCACTTCGTTGCCTAAAGCTCGAGCACTTAAATGGGCATTTTCGCGTATTTTGCGTACAATCCAACGGAAATCACTTTCGTTAAACATTTTATTATGAGACGATTTCTTTTTATTTGCAACACGATTTTCACGAACGTAACGTTCAATGATATGCTGCATAGTTCCTTGACTCAGGTTCACCATGTCGCGATTTTGCGTTGACTTTTGTCGTCTTTACGATGTTTTAGGATTAATTTGCGCACTTCAGTACTTGTTTGGCGACCCATTTTGAAATACACCTTAGGAATGGCGATATTAAAATGTCAAAACTATCAACTATTGTTCCAGGATTGCTTACACTTATAACAGTACTTTCTTTGCATTCGAAAATCGGCGCCAAACTGTCACCGCTAACGGTAAACATTTGTACATCATATTGGCTGGGAGTTTGCACTTCGATATAAGAATATGTTTTTACTTTGCGTTTGTAAAAAAGAAATTATTATGGAGTTTTTTTTATTTTACAAGATTCAACGTATATACAAAATCAATAAATTAGTAAACTTTTTTTATTCCGCAATATAAACATGATTTTTTACTAAGCGCTTTTTCGCTTAGTTGCCGCATCAAAATATATCGAACAATGTGAGAGTTATCTGCATGAAAATAAAGTATAAAGCTTTTTTTAGTTTAATGTAAAAGGTAAATGACATCTATTCAAACTTTTTCTGGCCCCAATGTACTCAATAAATTTTTCGAAAGGCGAATTTTTCACCAGCAAGCTCATTTGCCACATATATTTCAGGAACAGGTAATAATCTCTTGGTGCCAGGTCCGGACTATAAGTTGGATGCACAAGAACCTCCCAACCAAGCTCTCGGAAATTCTGGCGAGTCACTATCTATGTGTGTGGCCTGGCATTGTCCTAATAGAACACTATTCGCCTCTCTATCCGTTACGGAACAAAACCGAACTTGCGTGTGATTAGCTATTACAGTACCAGGACCATAAACGATATTCATACAATGATTCAATGATTCAATGGTTCAATGATTTCCGCCAGTTGTACTATATATAATGATTATTAAGCAGACTTTATCCTTCAAGTATCTGCCAATGCGCCGTTATCTTCATAAAATGTCGTGGAAACATATTATCGATATGTACTTAAGTAATGCCAAAAGTTGCTGCACTCAGTTCAGACCTTCCTCTAGCACAAGTATACCGATTTAGTGCTTTCAAACTTTCCAGCTGACTTTAAACCGATTATATTGGACAATATGTGCGATACTTAATAACATTAAATTACCATGCCTTCCTAAAAATAATGAGGTTTAGAGCTGAATATAAATGAAATATGAATATAAGTGAATATAATGTTTTGATCACCTAATTGTTGTTTGTAACACCTCAAACTAATCGAGTTAGATATAGAGTCATATATATATATTAATGATCCGGAAGACGAGACGTGTTGAAATAAGGCGACTGTCTGTCCGCTCGTCCGTGCAAGTGATAATGATGATATCTTTATGAAATTTGTTGCATTTGTTACTTAGTACTATACCACCTACTATACCACTGCCATGCTAACAAATTGTCGCTAATCGAAAACTTATAAAAAGCTGCAACTTTAAATTAATGTTTATAAGGAGGACATATGTGGTTTAAACATTTTTTAAAAGTGGGCTTGAGTAGCTCCACTTCCTAATAGGTTTAATGTATATATCTTTTATTGCCTCTTCATACACTAGGAAAATCGGATGATAAACACGCGCACCTCCCACATAAAGGGTTTGCTGAAAACTGCTAAAAGAGCGTTAACTCGCTGAAGAAACACGTCAGAAGCATTAAATCTTTACAGTATATATGGTACGGAAGGGATGCACAGCAATGCGTGCAAATACTCGGACGTTTCGAAGGTATCCCATATCTTACAACCACGACTGCTTCCCAAATAACACAATTTTAAATTAAATTTCATATTTTTACGTTACAGTATATAATTGAAGAACCAATTGAGATATTAAGCTCTTAGATATCGAATTTGTGGACCTCAGTGCCCTTGGCTGACATTTTACTAAAAATGTTAGTTAATCAGCAAAATAGCTTAATGAAATTCAGCTAGCATCTTTTCCTGGTAATAATATCTCCTCGTACTAAGAATTTATGAAATCGTCACGGTTCTTCTCCTAGTCTCCATGAAGGCAATACGAAATTTTAAAAATTCCGGTTGACTTTACAGGTTGTATGCCGGTCAATATGTAGATATCTTAGCAAAATTAAATGAACGTATTATCTTTTATATACTATAGTTTAGTGGCGAAAATGAGGGAAATCGATATACGAATTACCCCAGCTTCCATATACTACATATAATTATTATCGTTTTTCTCGTGGACTTTTAGTCGAATACGTTGATGAAATTTTGAGGCTATCTTAATGAAGTTGAGTCAAAATGTGTTCTCAAGCATACTTTGGTTTAATGCCAAAAGTAATGTTATCAGCTTTTTCTAGCCCTAATACAACCAATATAGTGATTTCCGACTTTACAGCTGACTTTTAACCGTTTATGTAGGTCAATATATGTGATATTTTAATGAAATCAATTGTTTTCTTACCCATAGTATGATTCAACGCAAATCGGTACAGACCTCTAATATAATGATTAACGTCCCTCTCTTTGTCTTTTCCTCATATATACACAATGTATAAATTTCGTTTATTTGGTTGAGTTTATATCGCATATATCTCCACATAAAATTCTTCAGTAAAATTTAACAAGATTGTTCCATTAGTATTGTGTCATTCGGTAATATAAATTATGACTGTTTTACCTTCCCATTGCACTAATATCATGAATATAGTCCGATAATATCACCCAAAAGTTCCTTGTGACGATTTGAACATCCATTATTTGGTGAAGCCTATTATTTACTTTGCAATATGTTGCAATAGAATATTGCGTAATATTCTAAAAATTATAATAAAAGTATAAATAATTTAATAAACAAAGGAGACAAATAAGAATAACGATCATGAATTATCAAACAAAAGAAATGGTAATGTTTACTAAGGCTAATTCTTTTGGTGGCACACACTAATATCATATCTACTTCTCAGATGCGCTACTTCTGGGTAGCCTGAATTTTCTCACACTAGCAGCGCAGAAATGCCGACAAAACGCCACAAATACCGAAGCGTTAGTCCGGTTACTCTTGTTCGTCTCATTCAATGTGAACGTATGACCTAAACCCTCAATTAAATAAAACCGTTTTAACATTTACTGCTATTTATTTAATGCTGTTGCGCACGTACAAAATCAGTATTTTTCTGTTGTTATTGTAATGCTTTTATGGCGACCGCGGTATGAGTGGAAATTTATATCTGTATACTCTCACAAGATGTTGCCGCAGAGTATAATGGTTTTGTTCACCTGAAGGTTGTTTGCAACATAATGGAGATAGATATAGAGTTATATATATCAAATCGGCTAGGATGGCGAGACGAATTGAATTCCCAATGTCTGTCTGTCCATCCATCTGTCCGTGGAAGGGTTCTGGACATTATTTTGTTACAGTGTGAAAATAGGCAATATTGGACTACAAACACGCATATTTCCTATATAACAGAATGTTAAATTCAATTTGATTTTTTCACTTTAATCAATATATATGTATATCAGTCATAATCAGTATATATTTGTCAATAGTTTAGATATGTGTCCTTGTACAAAATAAAGATAAAAGCCTGTCAATATTTCTCATAGCCCCATATACCTAATATAATGATTTTCAAACATCCGGTTAACTTAATACTGTATTTAACGGGCCATATGTAAGATATCATCGTAACAAAAGTGAGCGTATAATCTGAGCACTCCATAGTTTTGTGGGGAAAATGTAGGAAACTGCTCCACGAATTACCGCAGCCTTAAATTCTACGTACAATATAATCATTTCCGTTATTCTGGTGAACTTTATGCCGAATAAATCCATCAAATTGTGAATTATCATAATAGGATAAGATAGATTGCGAGCGTATAAAATTTTCGGTTGCACCTGAACTTAGCCCTTCCTTACATGTTGTTCATTTTAGTTTTTGTATATTGGCTACTCTTCTTGATCGGCGGCTTCCTTGACGGCTTCCTCGGCGGCAATAGTGTTCACAATTTCGACAACAATCTCTGTAACTTCTTTAACAGCTTGGGCTGAAGCGGCGGCATAACTTCAACACTTTTATGAAGCGTGGCCTTTAATTTTGTGTAGGCATCCACACTTTTAGTGTGGAGAGCGATTTTTTTTATACCTCTGCACACATCCATTCACAGATTCGAATACACCTATGAATATACATTCATACGTTGCAAACTCGTTTATATGTACTTGTAACCCCTGTAGAGAAAGACATCAAGTTGTCCTAAGATTTCCTCGTGTGTTAATAATGTAAATAATTTTATTAATTATTATAATATTTTACATTTATTAAACAACCAGGGGTGGAAAAGGGTTAGGTCTTTAATTAAACTGAAAAAGATATATTACAACAAAGTTTGGATCATAATACTGAGCTGTGGTTTTATCATTCAAAAATTAAAAAAACACAACATATAGACTGTTACAAAATATGTTTCAAAGTCACTTAGATTACTCCATCTTTATGAAAAGTTATGTGTTCCTGTAGGGCAAAATCTCACAAGCGCATATATTGACACAATTGCGTGAATAAATTTGTTAGTCTCACATGTATGACTTTACATATGCACGCACATGGTATGTGCAGTAGAGAATATGTACCTGCGAGTAGTTTAATTTCTTGATATGAGTAAAAATACATGTGTTGATATGTGTGCTACTAAGTCGAAGTTCAAACAGATGTGTGTGGTCCATTTGATTGGAGCTATACATTTGGTAGAAGTATATTGAAATAACGCGTGGAAAGAATAATTTCGAAAGGATGGATTTAACTTTTAAGTATTAAGATGTCTTGAGATTGAAGCCAATCCACCTACTGTAAGAAAGAAAACATATTTATGATTATAGCCAACATAATAGGCGCTAATAAAATTAACACAATATTAATTGAGGTCATTAATTAATAGTAACTTCATCACTTTGGAAAATTCGCCTTATTTTTATATATGCATTACCGCAGACACGGTTCGCTGAATTGATTTTAACTTTTAATGAATCCAAGTGGCGCCTATATGTACTTTTATGACAAAAAATACAGTCAATTGAAATCAACCAATACGCAGTTATCAATACGAATGTATTTAGAATTTGACCAGACACAGAATCATTATAGTTTTAATAGTATTTTGGATTTTACAGCATATCATTAGATTAATACTAATTAAAATTATAAATTTGCCCAAATTAAGTCAGGAATTTTGCAAGTGTCCCAAAACAACGAAAATTCAAATTAATCCTTAAAGTCTTTTCCTTGAGGATGAATTTTAGTGCTTTGAAAAACCTATAGTTATCATAATGAGAGCGCTCTGCTACGGATCATATCACAAAGCAGTATGTATGTACATACGTATTTAAAGTATATACATATAAATTCAAAGAGCTAAAGGAGAAATTTTCTAAATTCTCTGATGAAGTGGCAAATTTATCAAATTATATGAATAAGATGGCGTAAACAGTTTATGATGTATGTATAAATACTCACATATACATATATTTATATATTACTGGAAAGCCATACAACACCATACTTTATAAAATCTTATCAATGGACAGCAACGTAAAATATCTGTACAAGAAATTGGCTTCTTTATGCAAAACAACTTTTAAAGGACCCTCCTTGGAGTCGCAAGCTCTCAGTTGTGGTTTACTTATCATCAAAGGCATGACACGAATTGTTTATGATTTTCACTTCGCACTCTTGATATTTATGTTTTAGCATAGCAACTGATTTTGGGGGCCTTAGACTAGGGTTGCTTAGCCATTAGCTCAGTTGGCTCCTTCCAACAAAAACTTTATATTTTGGCAATATTTAAAAGTCCGCTGGCGCCGCGACATGACATAGATTGGTTAAGTCGCATCCAACGGTACAAAGGTAGTTTCTAGTTTATTTACTTTCGGTTCTAGTTTATTCACTACTGCATCGCGTAATCCAGGTATAAACAGCGAGAATTTCTTATTCCATTGTTGTTATTTTAGAAATGCATTATTATAGCTTTTCTTGACCTAGTAATTCAGTGGCTTCGGAAATTAAATTTTATTGGCACCCTTGGTTTAAACCAATTTTTATCCTAAAGCGATTTTTGAAAATCATCGTTAGTAATACTAGTACAGGATGTATACATAATATGTAAAGAAAAGTTAATACAAATTAGGTAACATGGGATTTACAATATTCCCAAAATGCTCAATGACCAATTTCAATTCAAATAGAATTTTTTCCAGAATTTGTAGCAAAACATGAGTTTTTAGCTCAATATTTACAATTTTAATAAAATTTTCCCAAAACAATTTTAAAACAAGTAAGAAAGGCCTAACTTCGAGTGTTACTGAACTTTTCATACTCTCGCAATTTGCAAAGTTCAATGAAGGGGAAACACTCAGTTGTTGGCAAAACTTTATATTATATTAAAAAAGTATGTAGGGTAAAGTTTGGGAGTAATCGAAGACATAATGCTCACGCAATTTGCAAGGGGCACAGGCGGGGAAATACTTTGGCATTGGAAAATCTTGTATTATAAATATTCATTTGACGAAACCCTGAATGGATTACAATCATATTTCGTATCATTACTACATTTTGCCTCATGTCCGCATGTTGATTAATATCAACCAAATTAGCACAAATCACCATGTTCATCATATTAGTGCTGTGACAAGCTGCATACTAATAGCTTTAATTTTTATGAATGACGAATGACATAATATCAAAAATTTCTCACTTAATTTTAATGGGACATCTGCTATATGCGATATAAACTCAACTAAAGTTAGAAAATTTAATAAATTAGGTAAGTCTCCCAGAGAGCCGGAAATCATTATATTAAGGGTATGAGGTCTAGACTGATTTCACTCGTAATCAGCGTTAGACAACATTACGATTAAGAAAAGGTGTCCACTTAATTTCATTAAAATATCACACATATTGACCACTATAAAATTTTTAAAGTCAACTGGGAATCTCTATTGTGGTTAGGAGCAGTCTGAGCTGATCCCATTCACTTTTGGAATTAAACTAAAGAATGCTCAAGGACATAAGGATACATAAAGTCAACAGGAAATTTCAATGTCCTTTCAATTGGTATACGGGAATTTGCAAAGAATAATTTACTTGATTTCATTCAGTTCTGGCACAGAGGGAGAAGATCTCCCCTGAATGCATTAATATATCTTGCAGATTTCCAGATATTTGCGCTAAAAAATTTTCCATTTTCAGTGAGGTCCACATATTCGTTATATGGGGGCTTGAGGAGGTACGGTCCAATTTCAACCTTTTCTAGGTATTTCTATAGTAATATTGGCAGACCTTGAAGGCACCATATGTGCATAAACTTCTCCCATTTTCAAACCATAACAAAAATATGTCGTATTCGTATTTGGTATATAACATTATGTTTGCTTCTTTATATTGATTTGATTATGTTATGTTTTCATTATGTCTGATCTTTATATCACATTGTGGAAATGGGTGAAAACGAATAACAACCACGCCTACTTCTCATATAACTCACTTTTAAATTTCATATGATCCTTTCACTCTAAAGTAGCATCAATTAAGATATTGGAATAAAGCTTTTCACAAATAGTGCGTTCAAGATTTACCAATATTATTACCTAGAAATGGTTGGAATCATGCGCGGAAATGGTCGAAATCGGCAAGTAATTTTTGAATCGTCGAGATACTCAATATATGGACCTCAGTGCCACTATCTGACTTTTTACCAAAAGTTACTGATATTCTGTGAGATATCGTAAAGAAATCCGAGAATTATCTTCCTTTGATAATAATGTGTCCTTGGGTTAAAAATGGGAAAAATCGAGTAAATACTTTCTTTATCCTCCATATACCTAATATACGGATTTTAAATCTCCCAATCGAATTTATACCATATATTTCAATCAATATATGAGTTATCATGTCCGCGTGGTTAATGGTCCGTGATTTCGAAAATGTGTGAAATCGGTCAAAGAAGTATACCAGCTCCCACATACTACATTCAATGATTTTCGTTATTCTATCAGATCTTATGATCTGACTTTATCTTCTATCAGACTTTATGCCGAATATGTCGGACACTGTGTGAGTTATCTTCATAAAATTGCGTGGAAAGATGTTCCTTGGTATACTTAAGTAATCACAAAAGTTAATGCCATAAGTCCATATTTTCCGCTAACCAAAATATAGCCAAAGTAATGATTTGCGACTTTCCAGCTGACTTTAAACCGTTTATGTTGATCAATATGTGCGATATTTTAATGAAATTAAGTGGATGTATTTCCTTAAAAATAAAATGGTTGCGTGCTAGATATGAATGAAAGCGTTCTAGACCGTGGCCTAAGTCCCATATTCCTAACATATTGATTTCTGTTTCTCTGGACGACTTTTCTTTATATATCCAATATATTTAATTAAGTCATTTTGGTTGAGTTTGTATTGCATATTTCTCACTTTCGTTACTTTGGTAGATTTTAATATAAATATCTCGGATACGAAGCAAAATATAACAATGACAGTACATGAGTCTATGGCCTGTAATATAAGTTAATGAGATACCAAATATGATTGTAATCCATTGACAATTTCGTCGAATAATGAATGTTGAATTCTTGCGCAAAAGTTTTTAATATAAAGTTTTACCAAAACCTGGAATGTTTTCCCCTCCTTTGATTCTTGCAAATTGTGAGAGTACAAAATATTTGGTATCATCTTACTTACTTGGCCCTTTCTTACTTCTTGTATCTTAATTTGTGGCTTAGTTATAGCACTTTATAATTTTTCGCTTATCAGCATTTTGTATGCGTGGCAATGGTCCGGGCCCGTCCAATTACCAACTTCTCAGAGTGCCACGGAACACGTGTACCAACTTTCATCAAGATATCTTAGTTTTGATTTGAGTTGTTGCTTGCACGGACAGACAGTCCCTCGGAATTCATTTCATTTCGTCATCCTCATCATTTACAATATATATGTAACCATCTATCTATCTTGATAAGTTTTAGGTATTACAAACAACCCTTAATTGAACAAAACTATTATGTTCTGTGCATCCTATTGCGAAAGTATAAAAATAAAATAATTTAAGCTTTATTGTAACCACATACATGAGATAAAAGTCCGAATCAGAAGCTATATGGTTTCTAACCCATTTTGTGTGCATATACTCAAATCTGATTTACACCAACAAATAAAAAGGATTGTCTTTTATATTTATATTAAAACCCTATATTTAGCATTTTCCATTCACCAGATAACATTTTTTATGAACATGAGAAAAAGTTGTGGAAAATGTGAATTGAAATATTATTTTCATAGCCTCGAACTAGGTTTTTAAGAAAGAAAGGAAGATTTCAAATAATAAGATATTGTGTATAGTAAATTATGAGCAAAGTATTTACATTAAGACAAAAAAATAATTTTACGACAACTAAACAATTTACAGTGTACTCAGTGTACAATCACGGTGATAGAGCTAATATGGTTTTTAAAAGAAATTTTTGATTTAAATACTAGGTCTAAGCTCTTGAACTTCAATAGTGCTTAAGTTCTTGCTTTTAAATTTGCATATTCGATTATTTTCGATATATTCGCAAAATTAATCCCAAAGCATTTGTATCAAAAATTAAGAATGTCAACATCAGGCAAATCTTCGAAAGAGAAGCTTGAACTGCTGTTATTCATAAAACAAGTAAAAAGGCTAGGTTTGGGGACAGACGAACATTGCATACTGTCGTAATTGCGGAATCAAAGGCGCCGAAATATTTTCAATTATAATTTAATTAATATATATTGCGCTAATGCCCATAGAAACTCAACCAGAAGAACTGTTGCGGATGTGAGGGAAGGACGAACAAACCAACGACTCAATTATGTTGATATGGATAAGTGAGTCGTTGGTCAACCAGAAGAAGCAATTATATTCGTTACAAGGGTACATATGGACCGCTTTCTGTAATCTATAACACCAAAACACATTATGTTTAAAATAACACGCCGATATAGCGACTCACATATAACCAATATTCGACAATATAATAAAAATCCTTAAATTAAATATATGGAATCATTAAATTTTTACGCTAAACCACATTGCGATCAGAAAAAACATGTCTGCTTAAATGGGACGGTTTGAACTGATTTCAATTTAGTTTTAGAATTGAATTAAATTACACTCAATGAAATTATTTTTACCAAATTTTATTAAGATAACTCAACATCTCATTCGTCTACATTAATGTTGTCGCCGTTCGATATTATGCACTTATGCCAGCGCTTCTGCCGATCATCAAAACACTTGTCAAACTTGATTTTTGGAATAACCTTTAGCTCTCTCAGCGATACGTTTTTAATGTCATCTGTACTTGTAAAACTTGTAAAATAGGAAAAAGTCACCCGCAGCCATGTCTGGCGAATATAGAAGCTCAGGCATCGTTACAGTATCATTTTTGGCCAAGAATTCACGAACAAGCAACGAAGTGTGAGCAGGAGCATTATCGTGGTGCAAAAGCCATAATTGTTTTTCCACCGATCCGGGCTTTTTTTCGGATTGCTTCACGCAAACGGCGTTCAACTTGTATGTAGTACTCCTTACTGACCGTTTGACCTTGAGGCAAGAATTCATGAAGCACTATGCCATTTTTCACGCTTTATACTATATTTTAAATTTCCCCGTTAATTTCCGAACACATTTCGTCTGAAGGAAAAACGAACGAATCGAAGGACTCACTAACCCATATATAAGTCAACTTGGGTTGGGGAACACACCGATCAATTCCATTCTCATTTTGGGTCTGAACTACATATATTTGGCCTATGGGAGGTCTAGACTGATTTTATTTAGTTTCGGAATTGAATAAAATCGTGCTCGAAGAAATATTTCCTCCCAATCACACATTCACCGACATATTCGGCATAAACTCCACTTATTTAGTGTATTGGAATGGATTAATATATAGACAACTTCGTCCATTTTCGACAACAAATTATAGTATGACCAGGATTTAAATTTTGTAGAAGTTGGTCACGTAGTTGCATCGCTAAGAGATTACACCTCAATTTTTGAACAGGGCGGTACCACGCCCATTGTATTAAACTTAATGCTTTTGGTACTGATTTCATAGATTTATATAGCGTATTATTATTATTTAAGCTAGAAAAATTGTTAGTTTGGCATGGTTTGGGAGATATGGATATTAAATCTTTCAGTGAACGGTGCCACGAGTAATTAAAAAAATTTTTTACCACAAATACCCAATTTATGTTTTGTAGTTCACTTTGTGATATGGTTATAACACTTTATATTTTGAATGTCATTTTGTAGGCGAAACAGTAGTCCGATTTGGCCCATATACGTGGTATCAAGATATAATATTTAAATTTTGGTTTAAGTTATTGCTCGCATAGACAGACAGACATAACTTTATATTTAGTAGTTTTAAAGGTTACTCATAACCTTTGTATGAACAACATGTTGCGAGAGAATATAGCAAAAGTTGGAAAACATATGGAAACAAATAGAACGCAAAATAAAGGTTTTGTGACATAAAGGAAATGTGAATATAGCTGGAAATTGATTTTGATCTGTTCTAAACTTGGACTTAATTTTGATCCGCGTTTGCCACGACTCATGCTTTTAAATGTCGCTAAATTAAAAAAGGCAAACGTTTACTTACAACAGATTATAATACCACTATACAATTTTAACCATAAATAACTAAAGAATGATTTAATTAAATTTTTAAGGCATAAGCACTCTGAACTCTCAAATATCAACTCTGCGCCAAATTACGAATACGGTAAATTTAGAATATTTTATAGGTTTTTCAGAACAACGAAATAAAAGTAGTAACTAATAAGCAATCGAGATAACTCAAAAATTTGCATCTGCATAAAGCCATCAACGCAAATACCTGCTCAAAATGCGAAAAAGTTTATTTTAGTTGTCTATCACCTAGCGCATGAAATTATGAGTAGGCATGCTTAAACTAAAGAGTTCATCCCATTGATACATGTGCATTCCACTCACATGCCAAAGAGACAATTATGCTTAAACATGTTATATAATGTCAGCTTTAAAAATGTTTGTGTGTGAGCATTGGGGTTGGCGGTAGTCGTGGTGATAGAGGGGCGCAAAACTGCTACGCCAGACAGAGATCTAACAAACAAAACAAAAACTCGACCAATTGGAGATCTTAAATCTTACTGATCTGCTATATTTGTCGGCAAACGTCAAGGCGCACACTCAAAATAGGGCGAGCAACTCGGTCAAGTACCCCCCAATTTTACACTAATATTATGCATAAGTGAATTTCTACGTTTTTATGCACATAAAGACATGCAACAAATTAAAATGACACCGGATACATTTGATTCATTTTTGAATTGTAACAGTAAGCGCTTTAACAGTATATTGTCAAAAAATAGTTCTCGTGCGTATCTACATACCTCCAAACATACTTAAATGCATGCCATACTTGCATCTCGTTTATCAAAAACTCATCCATTCAACTGAATAAGCAAATTAAGTGTGTCAGTTCGGCTTTGGAATTGCTGTACCCTCGTCTGCTTGGATGCATATGTGTGAGGACGTTTACTGATGCTCAATTTCAATTTCAGAATTCCTACAGCAAAGCGTTAAGCTTGATCGACAAACAAGAGTCAACAATGAAGTCATCATTATCAATTTGTTCATATGCAAGCTCTCGTTGGACCGTATGAAACTTAATGTGCTTTAGTAAGGTCAACCTGCCTTTTTTCCGAAAGTCAAATCAAATGAAGAAATCATTTTAAGCTAGTAGCTGCAGAGCGCTTATTATTTTGATCACTTAGCTTTCGTAGGGTCTTTTGCTACTATCGGCTTCTAAACCCAGAGAACCTGAAACAGGAATATATTTAAAAAAAAAGCTAAATCAGCATATAATTTATTGGGGGCTGTAGGTAAATCTAATTAAAAATTATGAGATCTAATCGCGTATTTAATGAAAAATCACATATATATCAAAACTCCATACAAAATGAATTTAAATTAATTTAAGACTTCAAACTGTAAATACCAACTACAGTAAAAATAAATTTGAAAATTCCTGATTTTGAGAGATCGATAGAAGAGTAATTTATTTAAGTAAGAAGAGATTTAAATGAAATTTATCTTGAAGGTATTAACAAAAATTTTAACATCTCAGCTGTCAAGAACTATTTCATTTTTACTCACGCATTATTTGCATTTGGTTTTATTTCCGTTCGCTTAAAAAAGAACGGGTTTTATAACCATATCATACAAGTAGTCGCTTTTATAGTAAATTCTAGAGTTTAACTTGTATCATCTTAGAGATTGATGTTGGTGTTGGTAAAAATTTATATTAAATTATGTTCTGTAAGAATTCAACATTCATAACACTGTAGGGGAAAATTCGACCAAAACAATTTTTTTTAGAGATTTTATCATAGGTAAGAAAGGAATTTCTCTATTCTTTGAATTTTGAAATTGAGCTTATTGCAAACATCATTATTTATTATTGTATGTATCCAACTAGAAAAGAATAAATATGATCATTATCCCTTTTCTCTCATTTTGAAAGTGTATACCATTTTTCTATCAAAAAATAATAGTTTTATATTTCAAAAACTACTTGCCCGATTTTTTAAAAGTTGTTCTCGTCGTGAATCTATTTATGCGGCGTTTCTCCTAATATGTGTATTTATACATTTCCTGTATAAAACGTTTAGGAAAACACATTTAAACGAGAAAAACGTGTTCGTTTATTAAAATTGAATTGTTAATTGTTGTAGTTATCACTTTTTCTTAATCTTCTCTTTTCTTAATCAGTGTTATGTCCATCAAATCCAACCTTCTTCTAGTTTTCTGATGCGATTTTTTGTCAGCCAACATTTCATTAAATTTTTTCCGTTTGTAGGTGTCCTCCAATTTGATCGAAATGTTCTCCTTGTTCATCAGATTCTCATCATATATCAGAAAGTTGTCTCTCTAGCTAATCAGGTATTACATCAGCCTTTAGTGACATGAGAACATTCGCTTTAGACAATCCTTCCATTAGGATATTCACAAATTTACAACAATAAATATGGCAATGCACTCCTACCAACCCCAGTATTAGCAAAATCGTAATAATACAATAGTAAATATAATACATACACACGAACAAAAACAGCAAGTGCATTCACAACGACATCAAATTGAGGCCAGTATTTTCTTGTACTCTATCAACATGTTGCAAAGAGTATAATAAAGCTTTGTTCACCTAACTCTCTATCATTCTATCTATCGGCGATCGGTCAATATTTCCCATGGTCTTCTTTAAATAATATTCCGTGATGCCAAAAACGGATAGAATTGGGTCAATACTACCAACAGCCTCATATATTTAACATAAGAGTTTTAAACTTTCGATTGGCTTTATATAGTATATATCGACCAATATGTAAGATATCTTAGCAACATTAAATAAACCTGTAATATTGGATATACCACATTTTAAGGACGAAAATGTATAAAATTGGTCAACGAATTATCCCAACTCCCAAATCCTACATATAATGTTTTTTTTTATTCTAGCAGACTCTATCCCGAATATGTAGTTCAGTGTGTGATTTTGGACTTTCCAGCTGATTTTAAACCTTATATGTTTGTCAGCGTATGTGATATTTTAAATAAATTAAATATTAAATAATATGAATGACATCTGTATAGACCGTGGTCTAAGCCTCTTATTACTAATATAATGATTTCTGTTTCTCAGAGGTATCTCATCTTTTTCTGGTAATAATATGTCGTGATACCAGAATTGGATAAAACCTTGTTTCGGTTTTGTAAGTTATATACCCAATATAAGAATTTCTAACTTCGGGTTGGTTTTACAACGTACATATCCATCAATATTGTTAGCAGAATTAAGTGAATGTATCATATTGGATATATTAGAGTTTAATGCCGAAAGTGTGTGAAATCGGTCAAATTGCTTCAGCTCCCTTAAATCATATATCAACGTATGCCGTATATAAATTTGGGTGGAAACATGTTCTCTACTATACTAGAGTAATGCCAAAAGTTAATGCAATCAGTCCAGACCTTCAACTAGCCCAAATATTCACAATATAACAATTCTCAACTTTCCAGCTGACTTTAAACCGTGTATGTTGGTCAAGAATTGTGATATTTAAATGAAATTGAGTGGACATGTTTTCTTAACACAATAATTCTTTTCAACACAATTGCACATTAGTCTCAATGAAAGATGCTCTTTGAACTTTATTAAAATTTATGTCGTAAATAAAAATAAATCGTCTCATAATAAAATATTAAACGAAAGTGATTTCCGTTGGATTGTACGCATATTTCTTATTTGTCTCCTTTGTTTATTAAATTATTTATACTTTTATTATTATTATTAGAATATTACGCAATATTCTATTGCAATATATTGCAAAGTAAATAATAGGCTTCACCAAATAATGGATGTTCAAATCGTCACAAGGAACTTATGGGTGATATTATCGGACTATATTCATGATATTAGTGCAATGGGAAGGTAAAACAGTCATTATTTATATTACCGAATGACACAATACTAATGGAACTATCTTGTTAAATTTTACTGAAGAATTTTATGTGGAGATATATGCGATATAAACTCAACCAAATAAACGAAATTTATACATTGTGTATATATGAGGAAAAGACAAAGAGAGGGACGTTAATCATTATATTAGAGGTCTGTACCGATTTGCGTTGAATCATACTATGGGTAAGAAAACAATTGATTTCATTAAAATATCACATATAGTGACCTACATAAACGGTTAAAAGTCAGCTGTAAAGTCGGAAATCGCTATATTGGTTGTATTAGGGCTAGAAAAAGCTGATAACATTACTTTTGGCATTAAACCAAAGTATGCTTGAGAACACATTTTGACTCAACTTCATTAAGATAGCCTCAAAATTTCATCAACCTATTCGACTAAGAGTCCACGAGAAAAACGATAATAATTGTATGTAGTATATGGAGGCTGGGGTAATTCGTATATCGATTTCCCTCATTTTCGCCACTAAACTATAGTATATAAAAGATAATATTGGGATGTTCGGAAAGTCATTTCGTTTTTTTTGGGGAACATGAAAGACAGTTTTCGTATAATGAATAAATATTTTATTAAATTATATATTGGCCATTCTGGTCCAACACCTTTTGCCATCTTTCTGGCAGTAACATAATTCCCCTCTCATAAAAGTTTTGGTCCTTGCTGGCAAAAAACTCGTCCAGGTGGTTTTTGACATCTTCATTTGAGGTAAAGGTTTTGCCATCCAAAAAATTTTGCAGGGACCGGAACAAATAGTAGTCGGAAGGCGCCAGATCTGGAGAATATGGTGGATGTTGCAGTACGTCCCATTCAAGCTGTAAAAGTTTTTGGCGAGTGACCAAACTTGTGTGAGGTCTCGCATTATCCTGGTGGAACACTACACCCTTCCTGTTGATTAATTCGGGCCTCTTCTCTTTAAGTGAATCATTCAAATTGTCCAGCTGATGACAATAGACTTCTGAATTAATCGTTGTATTGTCCGGCAAAAGCTCAAAAAAAACGATTCCTTTGACATCCCACCAAACGGAGAGCATCACCTTTTTTTGGTGAATGTTGGCTTTTGACACGCTTTGAGCCGGTTCGTCTTTTCTGCTCCATGACCTCTTGCGTTTAACATTGTTGTATACAACCCATTTTTCGTCCCCAGTAATAATCCGCTTCAAAAATGGATCATTTTCTAGACGTTTGAGGAGCGAATCACACGCGTCAACACGACGACACAAATTTCGCTCGGTAAGGACATGGGGCACCCACACATCGAGCTTCGAGGTTAAGTCCATGTCTTTCAAATGGCCATAAACAGTTGAATTCGACAAATTTAACCTCTCACCGATCTCTCGTGTGGTGATTCGCCGATTTGCATCAACTAATGCCTTTATCGCATCTTTGTCAGCTTCGACCGGCCTTCCAGACCGTGGTGCATCTTCGACATCAAAATTGCCGGATCGAAATTTTGCAAACCAGTTCTGGCACTGGCGTACTGTTAACACGCCTTCTCCATACACATCCGTCAATTTTTTTCTCGCTTGGACAGCATTTTTACCTTTTCTGAAGTTAAAAAGTAAAATATGACGAAAATGCTGCTTATTGCTCTCCATATTTAAAAAGGCACCAACCAAAAACTACTGGGTAGAATTAATAGAACTTTTTCACACACAAGCCTTGCAATATCAGCTCTCATGACATATAATGGTTATGGGGCTTAAGTGTGAAGTTAGTTTCGAAAAAACGTAATTAAGTCCTCTGGCGGGAAAAAACGAAATGACTTTCCGAACAACCCAATACGTTCATTTAATTTTGCTAAGATATCTACATATTGACCGGCATACAACCTGTAAAGTCAACCGGAATTTTTAAAATTTCGTATTGCCTTCATGGAGACTAGGAGAAGAACCGTGACGATTTCATAAATTCTTAGTACGAGGAGATATTATTACCAGGAAAAGATGCTAGCTGAATTTCATTAAGCTATTTTGCTGATTAACTAACATTTTTAGTAAAATGTCAGCCAAGGGCACTGAGGTCCACAAATTCGATATCTAAGAGCTTAATATCTCAATTGGTTCTTCAATTATATACTGTAATGTAAAAATATGAAATTTAATTTAAAATTGTGTTATATGGGAAGCAGTCGTGGTTGTAGTTCGATTTCAAGTAATGCTATACATCAAATTGGTAAAATCATTCCTAAGATATGGGATACCTTCGAAACGTCCGAGTATTTGCACGCATTGCTGTGCATCCCTTCCGTACCATATATACTGTAAAGATTTAATGCTTCTGACGTGTTTCTTCAGCGAGTTAACGCTCTTTTAGCAGTTTTCAGCAAACCCTTTATGTGGGAGGTGCGCGTGTTTATCATCCGATTTTCCTAGTGTATGAAGAGGCAATAAAAGATATATACATTAAACCTATTAGGAAGTGGAGCTACTCAAGCCCACTTTTAAAAAATGTTTAAACCACATATGTCCTCCTTATAAACATTAATTTAAAGTTGCAGCTTTTTATAAGTTTTCGATTAGCGACAATTTGTTAGCATGGCAGTGGTATAGTAGGTGGTATAGTACTAAGTAACAAATGCAACAAATTTCATAAAGATATCATCATTATCACTTGCACGGACGAGCGGACAGACAGTCGCCTTATTTCAACACGTCTCGTCTTCCGGATCATTAATATATATATATGACTCTATATCTAACTCGATTAGTTTGAGGTGTTACAAACAACAATTAGGTGATCAAAACATTATATTCACTTATATTCATATTTCATTTATATTCAGCTCTAAACCTCATTATTTTTAGGAAGGCATGGTAATTTAATGTTATTAAGTATCGCACATATTGTCCAATATAATCGGTTTAAAGTCAGCTGGAAAGTTTGAAAGCACTAAATCGGTATACTTGTGCTAGAGGAAGGTCTGAACTGAGTGCAGCAACTTTTGGCATTACTTAAGTACATATCGATAATATGTTTCCACGACATTTTATGAAGATAACGGCGCATTGGCAGATACTTGAAGGATAAAGTCTGCTTAATAATCATTATATATAGTACAACTGGCGGAAATCATTGAACCATTGAATCATTGAATCATTGTATGAATATCGTTTATGGTCCTGGTACTGTAATAGCTAATCACACGCAAGTTCGGTTTTGTTCCGTAACGGATAGAGAGGCGAATAGTGTTCTATTAGGACAATGCCAGGCCACACACATAGATAGTGACTCGCCAGAATTTCCGAGAGCTTGGTTGGGAGGTTCTTGTGCATCCAACTTATAGTCCGGACCTGGCACCAAGAGATTATTACCTGTTCCTGAAATATATGTGGCAAATGAGCTTGCTGGTGAAAAATTCGCCTTTCGAAAAATTTATTGAGTACATTGGGGCCAGAAAAAGTTTGAATAGATGTCATTTACCTTTTACATTAAACTAAAAAAAGCTTTATACTTTATTTTCATGCAGATAACTCTCACATTGTGCGATATATTTTGATGCGGCAACTAAGCGAAAAAGCGCTTAGTAAAAAATCATGTTTATATTACGGAATAAAAAAAGTTTACTAATTTATTGATTTTGTATATACGTTGAATCTTGTAAAATAAAAAAAACTCCATAATAATTTCTTTTTTACAAACGCAAAGTAAAAACATATTCTTATATCGAAGTGCAAACTCCCAGCCAATATGATGTACAAATGTTTACCGTTAGCGGTGACAGTTTGGCGCCGATTTTCGAATGCAAAGAAAGTACTGTTATAAGTGTAAGCAATCCTGGAACAATAGTTGATAGTTTTGACATTTTAATATCGCCATTCCTAAGGTGTATTTCAAAATGGGTCGCCAAACAAGTACTGAAGTGCGCAAATTAATCCTAAAACATCGTAAAGACGACAAAAGTCAACGCAAAATCGCGACATGGTGAACCTGAGTCAAGGAACTATGCAGCATATCATTGAACGTTACGTTCGTGAAAATCGTGTTGCAAATAAAAAGAAATCGTCTCATAATAAAATGTTTAACGAAAGTGATTTCCGTTGGATTGTACGCAAAATACGCGAAAATGCCCATTTAAGTGCTCGAGCTTTAGGCAACGAAGTGGAACATTTTCTTGGGAAGAAAAGTCATTCAAAAACCATATGAAGAGTGCTCAGAGAAGCTGATTTTAATGGACACACAGCCCGATATATACGTCAATGTCATTCACAAATCGAAGTGCAAGGTTTAAGTTTGCAAACCAACATTTATATATAGAGTGAAGGCTTCTGGAATACCGTAATTTTTGCAGATGAAAGTAAATTCAACCTATTTGATCGGATAGAAAGAGCTATGTACGGAGAAAAGCAAACGCTGAACTAAAACCGCAAAATCTACGTAGCACCGTAAAACATGGTAGAGGGCATTTAATGGTGTGGTGATGCATGTCATCTTCTGGAGTCAGGAATTTGGAATTCAACGACTATACTATGGACAAGGGTGTGTATCTGGACATTTTGGAACGAACTTTGCTACAAAGTGGGGCGAAATTAAATATTAGCAAATTAGCTTGAAATTCGCCGAGTCGAGTCTAAGTTATGGAGTTTCACCAAAAGCGGGCAGACCCACGTCCATTGTCCAATTTCAGAGTCACACGACTCTCTTCTGCCATCCTTACTGTAAAATTTAATATTCTCGACGTTTTTGTCTAGCGCACTTTTAGTAGCTCTCAACATAGCCTTTGTGGGCGGTGGCCGTGGTTATTATCAGATTTAACCTATTTTTACACTATATAATAAAGTCCGGGAGCAACATGTTTGTATGTTTGCATGTTTTAGCAATTTTTGAGATATAAACATTAAACCTAATAAAGAGCTGGTCCACATTATATACCATATTATAAAATATTGTTAGCCATAGGTGCACCTCCCTACTTTTAGTTATAATTTCGTATCTTACCTTGTGTTTTAGTTACAGCACTTTATAAATTTAGCTTTACGGAATTGAGGGCGTGGTAATGGTCTGTTTTCGTTTATCTGTAATATCAACCCTACCGAGTCTTACTAAGATATCTTAACTTTTACTCAAGTGATCACTTTGACGGACATACAGACATTCGAAATTCAATTCGTCTCGTCATCTTGATCATTTTGAACAACTCTATATCTATCTCGTTAACCTCTAAGTGTTATAAAGATCCGTTAGGTTAGTAAATTTATTACACTCTATATTATATGAGCAGTTATACTATAATACTATAAAAACAGTAATAAAACTCTAAGTTCGATTGCAGTGAGACACTCTTCCTATTTTTAAGAATTAAAAGCATTGAAACCGTTGGAGACAATCGTAAAACTCTAGATGTATCTTGCTTGAAGCCCGAAATATGTACTTCCTTGAAGGTCCATAAGTAGTGGTAATTATAATATTTATCCAAGCTGAACTAAGGAACAATATAATGCTTCCCACTTTTATCTTTCGTTCCTAATTCGGTAATTCTAAGGAAAACATTCTCATACACATAGTTTTGGATTATATTTCATATACTGAATGACATATGAGGATTAAATCACCCGTAATTACAGAAATTCGAACAGTCCGATAATTACTCAGATTCAATGCCCGATGGCGCCACATTAGAATGAAAAATTTACTAACTGTAGAACATTCCCACGACAGAGTTCTATCCACTGTCGCCACTGGTCTGCGAACTACTACCCTATCCACCGTATTCTCCACATTTGGGCTCTTGTGAATTCTTCTTGTTTCCAACCTTTAAAAAGTCAGTTGCAAGGCAAAAAGATGAGGCAAGTGAGTATGTTCCACACCTCACGAGAAGGTATTTTTCAGATCGGTTAAAGAATCGAGCTAAACGGGCCAAATACTTATCGGACCGTCCTCGTAGTAGAATTGGTACTAAAATATTCGGCTATAATTTTATCCCTAAATATACATATATCTAAATATATCTAAATATGCTATACTTTGCCAAAGTTTAATCAAATGTGTATATATATGTATTCCCAAGAAACCAAAACGATATCTAGTATTTTGTATTCAAATACCACATTTCACTTAATATTATATTTACCATAAAACCAACCGAACTAACTAAAATCAGTGTATTAAGGCTATATAGGAAAGTATAGACTAATATCAGTTAAATTTGGTGCCGAAATGCATTTTACGATGTGTAACATTGCCGTCCAATTTTAATGAGATAACAAACAAATCTCATAATGTGCATATATTAATAACCATTCATTATGGTCACATATTGACCCAAAAATTCGAGTTTAATCGCTCCAATCACTACTCGATTGTTGGCTTACACCCAGTTTATTCAAACCTTTCGCATACCTAAATATTCTTTGCCGATATGTCTAAACGTTTGCTTGTTATCTTTATAATGTAAGCGATCTCGTTTAGCTCGATTTCCAAAATAATTTTAAGACCTTTGTTGATGTTCTCGACCGTAATAGCCTCTTTGGATGGAATTCAGCCACACTTGATAATGGTTGGTTCGTCTGCAGCGGAGCCCACGAAACACTCAAACCACGATTTTGTATTAGCAGGTTTTATTTATCCACACCCTCAAAATTTAATTTTACAGAGTTCTTTCGATCCGATCGATCATGAAGACCACAGCGAAAGAATGTTGACTCCTCTTTAACAACACGGCACAACATAAACCACAACGGAAACAATGGGTTAATTGGTATTCTTAACCAGAAATACCTGACGTGTTTATTTCGGAATTTAATAGGCCACTTTGAGCTCTTTAATAGGAACGAATGAAGTTAAAAGACATAATGTGTTAGCAATAAGGATTGACTAATCTCTTCTATCATTGCACTGTACAAAACAGAACCACATTATGTACGAGGGCAAGAAGACGCTGCGTTGTAACCAACTCTAGTGATCGAAGTGTTTCATAAATATTGAATATACGGTTATGGAAATACAGTGACATTAACATTACGATGTCATTGGACACGTCCACATCTGGTCCAACGCTGCATAACGTAGGACTACCCTACATCGTTTAGCCCAACATATATTATACTTACACTAGACTATAATCTTGGGCTATCATTGTGGGTTAATTAACTGCGGAGTTACCATCCCAGTATTTTTCCAATAAAACAATGATTTTTGTAGTTAACGGTTTTTTTATTATTTATTATAACATCCTTAATATTTATTACTGCTAGATTTATATAAAAACTTATGGCTAATTTAAATGTATCTTTTCCTATGGAAACCAGACGGAAATGCTTTTGTTTTTCAGTTATTTCTGAAATAAATAAGTAAAAATAACTGAATGAAGATATGTTAAATGATACTTAACCAGATTAACATGACAAATAACATAAATTCTAAAACATAACGTAAACTGTAAAACCAGTAATTCACTTACCAATAAATGATTGAAAGAAAAAAATCACAATGCGCAGCATATTAACCCATTAAGGGTCATACCATGTGATAAATATTCTATCATCTATACCTTGGTAATTAGGCCTAATACATCTGTATTTGTCGTTACTTTTCCGTGTAAATTTTTGTCGAGAGAGCAGCACGGAAAATTGACGAAATCGAAGAGGGCTTATAAGATATCATTGATGTAAATTACTCTATTCCTCGGTAATTACGAGAAGGTGTCAAAACAGAAATTATTGAAGTAGAGAATTGTAAATCAGGAAATTTAATCAAAGAGGCTATTTGTACCAGCCTGGTGATGAAGATTTCATAATAAAAAGCAAGAGTATTGCAAAGTAATTTATAAAAGTATGTGTTGAAAATACTTTTGAACAGACGTTGGAAACTACAGACAAGTTAAACGGCAACATAGATCACAAAATAAACTACGTAGCCACACTTTTTTTTTTGTCAGGTTCTTCATATTTACATATTGGACGGACTCCAAAATTTTTAATAACGCCAACTTACACCAATTATAATAACTTACAGTTTACTATACGAAACAAACCTAGCAGATTGCAAAGTCAAAGAAATAATTGCGACTAAATCCTTGGGAAGCAGGGAGCTTCTAAGCGCTTTGCAAATATTAACGTAATTGAAGTTTAAAGCATTTCTAACCTAATAATAATGCTTGCTACTGCAATTGTATGCAATTACTAATGTAATCATTTCATAATTAAATATAAAAAAAATGTAACATTTTACCAGTAATTCGCGTTAGAAAGTGCGTATGGTTTGATACAGAGTGTACCAGCATCTGCTAAACCTATGACAACTCCTCAAGGCTTATCTTCAACAATTATTAAATAGCAACTCGAGGTGACCACATCGTCGCGCCTCGAAACCTCAATTAATCGAACTAAGTTTGTCAACCTGAAGAAGCTATTCGCACACACCCAGAAGTGACTCCCGCATAAAATAAACAATTCGCAGACTAATAAAAGCATTATCGTTGCCATACTTAGAAGAAATCAAATAAGCTTGAGACATATCACATTACTACAGATGGCATCAAAATATTTAACATCCTCCCTCACTCGTCGTCAAATATTAATAACAGTCTTGTTCATTTTATTTAAGTGACAAAAGACAGAAAGTATGCACTATTAATAAGATGTAGAAGAGTGTGGACGCCACCCTTGGACAGATGATTTTAAAAAAATTTAACATCGATTAGATGTTCCTCCTTTTAGTATTGCAATCCCAGGGATATATGACATTATTCTTATTTATTTAGCTTCTCATATATTTATTAAGAATGACGGTATGCAGAAAATTTCATTTATCTAAGAAAGAAATCTCTTTTTTAATGCTAGTATTGCAAAGAATTTTATAGAAGCATTTCTTATAAATTTTAAAAATATTTTATTTCATTATATAAAAAATTTGTAGGAGACGTGTTTCATTTAATTAGGGTTTAAATTAATATTTCACTGAATAATAGAAAACGTTATAGATTTTTTTCATTATAGTAAAAACTGAAAAATTCAGTTAAAAATTGTTTGGTAAAATTTTATTATAAAGAAGATAATGCTCAAGTTCACTTTACGGAGATATTATTGAAATTACTATAAAAGCCCACAATTTGCAAAAACCATACTTTGTTAGGATGCAAACTATGTTTCCCACTTCGGCAAATAAAAAAACAAGTATAATCCGCGATCTTGCATATAAATTAAGAAGACAATTGGCTTCGTTTTGAACTTAAAGCTAACTGCAGTTTTATTTCCAATTCTATCCTATTACAAACTTGATTAATATTTAATTAAAACTGTTTCACAATAACGCTTCATCATTACCTAGTGATGAGATGCCAATGTGAGAACAAGGAATGTATCAATTAATACTTTCCATTAGAAAACCAAAATACATGTATATGTATGAATTATAATAGTTCTAATTGCTTGTTCCGCGTTTCTGTTTATGAACGTTAAGTTTATATTATACTTTCAAAACATGTTGCTCATAATTATATATAAATAATATATATAATATATATATAATAATATAATAATATAATAATAATATATATAAATAATAGTTTTGTTCATCTAACAGTTGTTTGTTACGCCTAAATCTAACCGAGATAGATACAGAATTATGTGTAACAAAATGATCAGGAGGACGAGAGGGGTTCATCCAAGTGAAAACTTGAGTGAAAATTGAGATATGTAAACTTTGTACACTTTTGGTATGTATGTAACTTGGTACATTTGGTACACTTTATATGCTTGGTATTGTAGATGGTTAAAGTTGGAGCAAAACCACGTTCACGAAATATCGTTAGGCGAAAAATTATAAAGTGTTATAAGTAAAAAATAAAAACAGTCAAATATGACTTATACTTTTCAAACCGCCAGAAAGAATATCAAGACCTCAGTACATATACATGACCTTTTACTGAAAATATCCGTTCCTATTGGACAGCTCTTAATGAAATTTAGAGGGACTATAACGTGCACTGGTGCCAAAAACGGATAAAGTCGGGTGAATACATCCCCTAGCTGCCATATACCTAATATAAAGATTTTCCAACTGCCAGTTGGCTTCATACCGTATTTCCCCGTCAATATGAAAGATATCATCACAAAATGAAGTAAATTTTTAAAAATTTATATACTCTAGCGATAATAAGTGAAATTCCACGAATTACCCTAGCCCCAAATAATCATTATAAAGATTTTCTTTATTCCAGTTTACTTTATGACGAATATATCGCTTAAATTGTGAGATATCTTAATTAAATGGTGTTTAACTATGTCCTCAACCATATTTTGGTTTAATGTCAAAAGCAAATTCTATCAGTCCAAACATTCCAATAGACCTCATGGACCCAATATAGCGAATTTCGACTTTCCGGTTGACTTTCTACCATTTTATCGGACAATGTGTGTAATATTTTAATGAAATTAGGTGGGCATGGTTTCTTAACAGAATGTAGTTTAGTGCTAAAAATAAATGAAATCGGTTTATGCAAATTATCGTTTTCTTTCACAATATTTTTTAATATGAATTTTGCCAAAACCTGGAAATATTTCCACGTCTTTGAACTTTACAAGTTTTGTGAGTACAAAATGTTCGGTTATACCCGAAGCTCTTCCTTACTTGTTTATATATATATACATCTTAATCCATATCGATTAGTTTTAGGTGTTAAAATCAACCGTTACCAGTCCGTTGTGAGAAACTTTTGTATACATTCATTGTTTGAAATGCCTTAGCCACCTATAAGAAAACGTCTTTAGGCTGAAGGATAATGTGAAAATTAAGTCTATAAATATTTCCAAACAGACTTGATCAAACAAATGGGTTGATTCGTTTTTAAGGATCGTCTTATATTTTTACTAATTATCATGAAAAATTCATGTATGAAACGTAAAATATATAAACTCTTTATATAGTTGTTGAGCTGCGGGTAGACAGATGTTGTAAACGTAAGTTTTGGTTTCTGCACAGTGAATTAGGCACATTGCATCTTTGAAAATGTGCCAGATAAGTCCGATTTTTCTTTTAATGTTTTTCTTATCACGTTTAGCACATAACTTGAACAATGGCTGTTATTGTGAGCTCACGATTTTGGAAGCAGCTCTTGGTTTTGCGATCATGGAAGTTGAAAGTGGATCCTGTAAAGAGATAAAATAAAATTAATATATATTTTAGTTCGAAGTTAATTCTTTGTGTGTGCTTAACAACTTACATAAAATACATTAAATTTTGCATTAGCATTTTGGTTCCTGGTTTGCCATATACCGTGGGATTTACTGCACGTGTTTAGGGGAATTGTTAATTGTTGTGCTAATCCCTTCGCTTGCCTGGTTTCTTGCTTTATCGCAAATATGTATAATATAAGAAGCCAAACCAATGATGTTAAGCATATTGGAAAAAATGTCCAACGGTGATCAATTTGTTGCGTGTTTGCAACTGTAGCCAGATAAAATTTAGTCTATTATGTCGACCCCGGACTTATTTTCAATATAGTCTATAATAGCTGTCGGTTTGTATTGGTTTCAAGCTTCTGTGGCTGGCGTGTAATGTTGTGTTGACAATACTAACACTTGTTTGGCTACATTAGTAACATAAGATAACATAGACACATTTTCATCTAAGAAAATAAACAAACTCTGACATAGAGGTCGAAATTTTTTATACGACTTTGTCTTTCTGTTCAACGAAAAGGATAGAGGAACAAATTTTCTATTTGCGCGCACTATGTCTATGAAAGTTAATCATTTTTGCGTCAGAGATTTTGCAAATTCGAGAGATATTAAAAAGTTATCGCAATATACTGTTCGACCGGAGTACGGATACGGATCTATCGTATTTATACTATTTTAATATTAAATATTATTTATCTATCGGATATATTTTGCATATTGTAACAATGAAACACGCCGGAAAATAATTATAATCCGAACCAAGCATACATTTCTGTTTCGTCTGTCTGCTGCCATTCTTTTGACTTACATGTTAGATTAGCCTCATTTCAGCCGTGCATTAGTTAT
Source organism: Bactrocera minax (assembly GCA_021498325.1). Classification (NCBI taxonomy): domain Eukaryota; kingdom Metazoa; phylum Arthropoda; class Insecta; order Diptera; family Tephritidae; genus Bactrocera; species Bactrocera minax. Next base: position 81,792 of record JAKEEE010000055.1, on the reverse strand, counting down.
CTTGCTTTCCGATTCGTCTCACGTACTATTATATCCACTGTTTGAAGACGTTCCACTGGTCTGGTACTGCTGCTGGTGAACTGGTTCCAATGTATTACTCTAGCTGCAAGCGTTTCTTTTTTTTCTAAACATATTGCTATTTTACACTCTATATAAATTTTTTCGCCTAGTAATCGACGCACACCACTGACAGGAATTGAGATTTCACATCTTCATCACATCCAGCTTCAACAATATCCTCATATAATTCTTCTTTAATATCAAGCTCATTATCAACACCAAATACCTCTCCGTTCTCAATAGGAACTCACACATCCACATCATCATCGCCGCCGGTGACATACGGATTGTCTTCCTCATCCTGCGATGCAATAAATTTGCTCAACACTTCCTCGTAATGATAAAATGTTCACTTCATAGACGAATACCGCTTCTTTCGATAGTTAAGAGAGCCTTATCTACTTCGTTTAAAAATGAGATATTTCTATAAAGGCACAACTCAAAACAAAACACATTATGTCTGCTACGTATTTACTATACTACGTATCACTATTACAATAATAAATAAATACTTACTTTTCTCTAATTAAACAAAAATAATTGCAAGGAACAAAATCAACGATATACAATACAAATGTAGGAATGCAATAAATAAATAACACAAATTTAATTCTAACATTATTGTAGATATTGCAGAAACTTATGATGTACATATCAGAGAAAACCGTTCTGAAAAACTTTATGAAATACTAAGTTTGCAGTGGTGGCCTGTGTTGGCCGTTTAACTTAGCATATGAAGGTTTTGTGTAAAACCGATTTCTTTCCTAATACGTTCACCGGTGATGGTTATAAAATTCACAGACCCTTTATTTAATAAACGTGTATGGTATATTGTCGCCAATTTTTAAAAACTTCATATTTAGAAAAAGAGATATAAACCTTTGAACTTAGATACCTTGCATACGCCACAACACGCAGCGGGGGGTTTACTAACAAAACTATTATTCTCTGAGCAACATGCTGAGAAAGTATTAAAATCTAAAACTTTTGCTGAAACTTTGTACATATATTGCGTTACATCTAGAAATGGGTGCTACAATGAACGGAACTCAATCATTGCCACTAACACAAACGGTTAACACAAACATCTAAAACATAAATTGCATAGTCAATTAAGAAACAACATTGAAATTGTTCTGTCATTCTTACTCGTAACATTCTAGGTAATTACATGTATTTTTAGGAGGGTCGCTTGAGTTTATACGTTTTTTTCAGTACCGTTGAGTACGTGATAATGTACGTAGAGATATTTTGTTGGTTGTACCTTAGAGTAAAGTGTAATATCATGGAGTTAATATTTTGAGTAGTAGTTAAATTTTTGTTCGCCGAAAGGGTTTTTGGGATGATTCCTGTAGTGAATAGTTTAGGTATTCAAACGCTTTGAATAATTTTTACTATTATGTAATCGACATGTATGACGGAATGATCAGACTCCAATTTGACATAACCAGTCACAGTTAAACAAAAGTTTAACACATGCAGTTGTGCTCACAGTGGTCATTTAGGAAAGAAAAAAATTGTAGGTTTTCGAAAAGATGTGTAATTTAAGTTTAAATCAACTAGGTTTCGAATGCTTATATAAATTACATTATATTTATTTACGTTCTTTCGACAAAGTTAAAAAGATTTCAAAAGTAGGTGAGTAGGTGTGTTCATAAAAATTACAGGAAAAAAATTAATTTGAATTCTCTACATAGCCATAAATTTCTATCGCTAAATAAAATAATAAGATAATTCAATTAATATTTAGTCGACTAGTCTTTGTTACGGATATCGGCGGCTCATATTCGCAGCTTAGTATCCATTAAGCTTCCGCACCACTCACTGCGCACCGCACTGATGGCCGCTCTATATTCCATAACACGTTTTCATTTGTCATTATTGTTTAAAAAAAATATTAACCGATATCTCCTCATACATTTTCAACAAGTCAAGGCAATTGGGCAGTCCACTCCCTTTCATAAATATTGGTGTGTATAAAGAAATTCTTTACACGCTTCCTGATATGTTGCGGGTTATTCGTTGTCTGGAAAGGCCCAAATATGCGGCATTTCTTCTCCTGTATAATTAAGCATAACGTATTCCCTTATTTATATTTTTTGTGCCAGTTCACAACCCCTTAAATTAAGTATATAGGCTATCCACTATTATGTGAGAACCAGTGCCAAACCATTATCTAAAGTCCTACTAACAGTATTTAAGGTCGGTGATAACCTCAAGTTATATTTCAGCATTAGAGCGCGTTGCTGGCAACATTTCAAATCGAATAGCTCCACCTTACATTCACTACCACTTTATGTGATTATTCGCAAACAGCAATCTGCTGCTTTTACATTGCAACTGCTGGCTTTTAAATTGGGATATAAGAAATGTCTTTTTTATACATATTATGATTTAACACGTCCTAACTTCCAGAGAGGAACCTCCTAAGTTTTGGGTTCCTTCTGATTAAATGATTTATTATATTCGTCTGTTTATTCTTTTAGACTATATATTATTAGCATATTTCACAATTTTAGGCGACTTGAGAACACTTTCGTAAAACACCAATCACTTTTGGAAGGTCCTTGAATATTTTTCTTTTTAATTGTTAAGTTTTTATTAAATTTATAGATTTTCGACCTTAACTAAATATTTAATAAATAGACCTTAACTTAATTGTTTTGTCTCAAATAATTCTAATTGGATTGTTTTAACAGTAACGAATACCTCTCGAACAGCTAAAGACAGCATTGCTATTTTTATGGACAACTTAAAAAGGTTTATCTATTATACCAAGCAGAAAGCAAAGCAAGTTATGCCAAGCAGAAAAAATAGTTATAGGTGAAATTGTTATTGCAATTAGATCAGTATTTTGCATTATAACAATTCGCAACTCGCACTGCATTAGTATGGACGGAACTGTATATAAATATTTCTTATAATCCATTATATTAGGTCTATGTTAACCTAATTATAAGTGAAGAATATAAAACGTAGGCCCTTTAAGGTTCTCTTTATTTTTGGAAATTAGAAAGGGTCACACGGAGTGGCACACATGTCACATAGAGGCATGGCGAATATGGAGACTGGGGCATCGTTGCAAAAGCCATGAATTGTTTTTCCACAAATCCGGGCTTTTTTTTCGCAATGCCAATTGCTTCACGCAAACGGCAAGTTTCATTAAGATATCTTAATTTTTACTCAAGTTATCGCTTGGAATAGCAGGCAGATGGGAGGACAAACTGTCGCCCGGAATTCAATTTATAATAATTCTTTGTTCTAGTAGTAACTCTGTATTATTTTTAGGTGTTACAAACGAACAAAACTATTATTCTCTGTTGCAACACGTTTGCGAGTCTTCGTTATTCGACGAAATTTGGAATCGATTATAATCATATTTGGTATCTTATTAACTTACGCAAGAGGTCATAAACTCACTTAGTTTCACTACTAAATTTTGCTTTTTGTATAAAATATTTATACATATATCAACATAACTATCACTGTATTCATCATATAAGGCTGTAAGAAGGTATATTCTGATATCCCTAGTTTTTTCTACCGAATGCATAGTGCTAATTGAAATGTTCTCGCTTGGTTGTATAAACTTTTCATTAATGTCGCATTCATGTCCCTGTAAATTGAGAGAATGAATCACTTACCCGACCTTAACAGTTGACTGGATAGAGTAAATTTAACGTGTCGCAACTGGAAAAAGAGAGATGACCACATTGAAATTCCGCCAAAATATTAGCAGAATGGAGGTAACAGAGGAATAAATAAAAAAGCAGAAGCAGAGTTTTCGTGGAGGAGAAGCAGAAAACAAAATTCTGATTAGGTATAAAATTCCGGATAACCTTGGTCCACCCAATGGCTTCTTTTTTAGATTAAGGATCCTCCAAACGGGGACGTCATGAAGAAATATATATATAATAATATATATATTCTTGAAGCTATTAAGCAACTGAAAAATATAGGACTAATTCCTTGCCATTTCGTTTGCGACCTGTGCACCAATTTTAAAAATGTTGCTAATCTATTAGGTGTTTCAGCTTCACGGCTGTTTTTAAAGTTAATAATAAGGAAATAAGAATTTTTACGATACCCAAATATGTTAAAATCCAACCGAAATTGTTTACAAAACTCAAAAAACAACGATTTTTTTTTCAAAGTGTCGCGTAAGTTGGTCGGATATTGTCCGTTTTTATAAAATGGATTCTAGGTCGAGTTATCGGTGTGCGCATAAATTAACCGTTGCTAACATTTACGCGAATACTTTAAAAAAAATTAAGGTTAACTCGCATCTCAAGTATTGAGTAATACGGTCGCTTCTGGTATCTTGTCTCTTTATAGCTCGGGAACCGTAAACTCGAATAGTGTGAACTTCATTAATATAGCGGAATTTGTTTCTTTTTTTTTATAAATTTTTTGATGTTTCTAATAGTAGTTTCGTTAAGGCTAATGTACCAACTAAAAAGTTTTTGTAGGTTCCCCTCAGCAGCTAGAATTTTTAGATGAAGCCGAAAGATTTTTATAAACTTTTCGGGTTGTAGATGAGTTAGAAAATAATACAACTATTAATATAATTTTAGTTTTCGAGAGCAGTGGGGAATAAATAAAATAGCGTAAGACGGTTTTGGCATTTTCTATCACACTGAGGATTTCCACGCCTGAAGGCGAGAGGACCATGTCAGGAGAGGTAGAACATTTTTTTCGGGTAGGTTAGAAGCAGAAGAGGTACTAGTGCGTTTGCACTAGTGCACTAAAAGTGCGTTCACTCGCTGAAGGAACACGTCAGAAACATTCTTCACGTCAGAAAAATTTTACAGGATGAGAAAAGATTACACGGGAGGGTGGCATAGATCATTCGTGTAAAATTTAGACTAAGGGAGTGCCACCGCCTATTTTTCGGTGGCATTCCTTATCTCAAAAATACTTTAATTAATTTCAACTAAATTTCGTGTACGGTATTATACATCCGTCTTTATTTTATCTTGTGTGTTGGCGAAATCGGATAACAACCACGCCTACTTCTTATATAACACAAATTAAAATTTGATCTGATTCTTTCACTTTAAGGTATATAGATCGAACACGAAAATATTGGAGTAAAACTTTTTACAAATAGTGCCTTTAAGATATTCCATCTCGTGCGTAAAAATTGTGGAAATCGGCAATTAACTTTTTAAACCTCGAGATACCCAATATATGGACCTCTGTACATATATCTGACTTTTTCCGGAAAATATCGGTAAATCTGTACGATATAGTAATGAAGTTCGAGAAGTATATTTTGATGGTAATAGCGTTTCCTTTGGCCTAAGGCGGTTTATGTCGGGTAAATACTTCCCCAGGTCCCCATATACCCAATACAATAAATATGAAATTCAGAGAGCTTCTCCTTCTGATAATAGTGTGCCCATGTGCCTAAAATGGTTAAAATCGGATGAACACTTTCCCTACTCTCCATATAAGTAATATAAGAATTTCAAAATTACTGCTCTCTTTTTACTATATATATCGATTATATCGGTCAATCTGTAAGGTATCTTAATGAAATACAGTATCTTTTCTGGTAGTAATATGTCATGAATCCAAAACTGAATAAATCCGGATCGCTACTACCCCTACCCCATATAACTAAGTTAAGAATTTCAATCTTCCGATTGGCTTTATACGGTATCTATCGGTTAATATATAAAATATATTAGCAAAATTAAGTGAACGTATAATATTGGATATTCGTCAGTTTAATGTCGAAAATGTGTGAAATCGATTAACGACTTTATGCCAAATAACCGGTCAATATGTGAGTTATTTTCATAAAATTCCGTGGAAACATGTTCTTCAGTGTACTTATGTAATGACAAAAGTTAATGCAATCTGTTCAGACCTTCCCCTGGCCCAAATATACCTGATGTAGTGAGTTCTGACTTTTCAGTTGACTTTAAATCGTTTATCTTAGTCAATATCTGTAAAGTTTTAAAGGATTTAAGTGGATAAGTTTTCTTAAACATAATGTGTTTTCTAACTGCGTCCAAACTAAATATGAATGAAATCGGTCTAGACCGCGGTCTAAGACCCTTATTTCCAATCTAATGATTTCCGATTTTCTAGTTGACTTTTTCCTCATATACCAAAAATATTAAATTTAACCTCTTCGGTTGAACTTATATCATATATATTTCATTTGAGCTGATTCCGTTTATTTTAGTACAGATATATCGGACACGAAGCAAAATCTAGTAATTAAACTAGGGTCTAGAGATGGAAAGATAATTGTAGTCAAATATTTGCATCATCATTGTTTCAGTATATATAAGATACCTTGAGTAAAAATTAAGATATCTTGATGAAACTTGGTACACCTCTTCTTTGTCAGCGTAAGATGGTTGGTATTCCAAAAGAGCTTAGTTTGACATCTGCCTCGCCCACAAAAAATGCATTTAATTAAAACCAATAAAGTGCTATAACTAAGCAACAAATTAAGATATAAACGTGTTATTTGGTATGCAGGATCCTGGAAGGGCGCGGCAACTATGGCAATCTAATTTTCCCCAAGTGGGTATTGCCCCGCCCAATAAAATTTATTTACATATCTCACAAACTGGTAAAGCTATAGCATTCAAACTTACTCAAATCAAGTCTTTCTAGAATGTCCTCATATACTGGGAAAATAAGTGAAATCGGAGAATTACCACGCCCACCTCCCACACAAAGGTTATGTTGAAAACCACTAAAAGTGAGTTAACTCGCTGAAGGAACACGTCAGAAACTTAAAATCTTATAGCAAATATGATATGAAAGGGTTGCATAAAAATCCGTGTAAAATTTTTTTGATGGGAGTGGCACCGCCCACTTTTAAGTGGAATCCCATATCTCAAAAACGCTACTTCTCATGTAGATCTCACTTTAAAGTAGATAAATCGAACATCAATTAAGATATTAGAATAACGCTTTTCACGAATAGTACGTTCAAAAATAGACGAAATCACATAACAACTTTTCAAGTCACCATATACCCAATATTAGGACCTCAGCACCACTATCTGAATTTTTACCGAAAACATCGGCAAATCTGTAAGATATTACAATGAAATTGGAGGTTATCTTTCTATGATAATAATGTGATCTGGTGCTAAAAATGGGAAACATTGAGTAAATACTTCCCATGGCTAGGATTTTCAACCTCCCTGCAGACTTTATACCATATATAAAACAATAAATGCGTGAGATATCGTAATGAAATTTGAGGATTATCTTTCCATGAAATAAGTGTGCTCTGGTGTCAATAATGAAAAAAACCGGCTAAATACTTCCCCTAGCCGCCAAGCACCTAATGTAAGGATTTTCAACCTCCCGCTTGTCTTTATACCATATATTTCGGTCAATATGTAAGATATCGTAGGAAAATTAAGTGAACATGTAATGTCGGATATGCCATAGTTTACTGCGTGTGTGTGAAATCGGTCAACGAATTATCCCAGCTCCCATATACTACATATAAAGATTTTAATTTTCTAGCAGACTTCATGCCGAATATGTCGGTCACTGTGTGAATTACCTTCGCAAAATTGCGAGTAAAAATGTTCTCTAATACATTTAAGTAAGGAAAAGAGTTAATGTGATCAGTGCAGATCCTCCTCTATCCCAAACATGCCTGGTATAAGAATTCCCTACATTCCATCTGACTTTAAACCGTTTATGTTGGTCAATATAAATGACATTTTAATGAAATTACGTAGATATGTGTTTTTAATCATAATGTGGTTTCGCACTATATATGAAAGAAATCGGTCTAGATCATGGTCTAAGCCGCTTATTCGTAATATAATGATTTCCTCTTATCTGGTTGACTTTTTCTCATGTATCTAATGTATTAAATTAAGCCACTTTGGTTGGGTTTATATCGAATATATCTTATTTGAGTTAATTTCGTAGATTTTAATATAAATATCTCTGACACGAACCAAAATGTAGCAAGGAAAATACGTGAGTCCATGTCCTGTAATATAAGTTAATAATATTAATAAGATGATTGCAATCCATTCACGGTTTCGTCGAATAATGAATGTTTAATTCTTGCGCAACATTTTTTAATATAAAGTAATGAGTAAAAGTTTTTTAAACAGACAAGCTACTTTAGGAGACTCTAAAGTCAACAGTATAACACAATTTTTCAAACATAAATTAGAATTAAAAATTGGGAGAATTATTTAATTTTGGGAATAAAATAATTTAAGAATTACCCGATTAATTTGGCTATTTTTATACATCTATATATTCATATTAAATTATATTTATTATTTCTGTAATATAAATGAAGTGATATTGATTTTTTTACCTTTTTGTTATATGTATACTTTAATGAATTGTTATCATTTTGTTTGAGCCATTAATGTTTTTATGCAAAAAAGTTTTTTATCAAGAGTTATATAAGCTTATGGGGGAACCGAGCATCCAAGACTAACCACAGTAACATACTCTCTTGCGTATTTCGTAAGTGGTGTGGAAAGCGCAAATTGAGTGTTTTAATTCAAATGTCCAAAAATTAATATTTTTTATGATCTGGTAATGATGCAAAGTTTTAAAAAACCGCTAACTGAGAAGTGTTCTCACACTGGAATAAGTTGGATATCCCTTTATCACTGATTGCTGTCGTCTCATTCGTAAATACAATCCTGGGGGGAACTTAAGAGTATAAAGTTTAGGCACTAAATATCTCGTCATAGATGAAGAGATGTACAACTCTCATTTCACTGGAAATTGAGAGAGTAAATCACCTATCCGTCTTTGACAATTGACTGGATCGGGAAGGTTTAACAGAAGCGGGAAATGCTTTCAGGTGCTGGCATAAGTTTATATTAAAAAATGTTGCGGAAGAATTAAACATTCAATATTCGACGAAATTGTCAATGGATTGCAATCATATTTGGTGTCTTATTAACTTATATTATAGATCATAGACTAATGTACTTTCATTGCTATATTTTGCTTCGTGTCAGAGATAATTATATTAAAATCTACCAAATAAACTCAAAAGTAATATACGCGTATATATTACAAAAGTATATATAAACTCAACCAAAGTGGTTTAATGAATATATTAGATATATGAGGAAGAAGTAAACAAGAGAAAAGGAAATAATTATAGTAGGAATAAAGGGCTTAGACCATGGTCTAGACTGATTTCTTTCATATTTAGCGCGAATTCAAGAAAAAATGTCTACTCAATTTTATTAAAATATCACACATATTGACCAACATAAACGGTTTACAGTCAGATGGAAAGTCGGGAATTCTTATATCAGGCATTTTTGGGATAGACGAAGATTTGCACTGATCACATTAACTCTTTTCATTATTCAAGTATATTAGGGAACATGTTTTCACCCAATTTTGTGAAGGTGACTCACACAGTGACCGACGTATTGGGCATAAAATCTGCTAGAAAATGAAAATCATTATATATAGTATATGGGAGCTGGGATAATTCGTAGACCGATTTCACACACACGCAGTAAACTATGGCATATCCGGCATTACACGTTCACATAATTTTGCTAAGATATCTTACATATTGACCAAAATACATGGTATAAAGGCTAGCGGGAAGTTGAAAATCCTTATATTAGGTACATGGGGGCTAGGGGAGATGCTTACCTGATTTTATCCATTTTAAGCACATGGACACAGTGTTATCAAAAAGAGCCGCCCTCTGAATTTCTAAGGGATAACTCATATATTGACCGTATATATTGACTCATATGGTATAAAGTCTGCAGGCGGCTTGAAAATCCTTATATTAAGTATATGAGGGTTACGTGAAATGCTTCCCGATTTTCCCCATTTTTGACACAAGATCATGCTATTATCATGGAAAGATAATCCTCCAATTTCATTATGATATTTTACAGATTTACCGATATTTTCGGTAAGAATTCAGATAGTGGTGCTGAGGTCCATGTATTGGGTATCTGATGGCTTAAAAAGTTATAATACGATTTCAGCTATTTTCACGCATGAGATGGCATATCTTGAAGAGACTATTCCTGGAAAGCTTTATTGGAGGTGGAGGTGGAGGTGGGCGTGGTTATTTTCCGATTTCACTCGTTTTCTCAGTATATGGAGAGATACTAGAAACACTTAGTTGGAGCATGTTTCATTCATAGATATATCATCATAGATATATCCTTAAATCTTTTTGAGATATATATATTAAACTTGTTGGGGGCGGGGCCATGCCCACTTTTACAAGAACATTCTTTCCACAGATGCCCCGCCCTACTAGGATCCTTTGTACCAAATAACACTTATATATCTTGATTTACAGCTTAGTTATAGCACTTTATCTGTTTTCGATTAATGGCATTTTGTGGGCGTGGCAGATGTTCAATTACGCCCATCTGCAATACCCACCGTCTCACGGTAACAAAAAACACGTGTACCAAGTTTCATCAGGATATCTTAATTTTGACTCAAGTTATCGCTTACACGGACGGACTCGGATTTCAACTTATCTTTTCATCCTGATCTTTTATATATATACACATATGTGTTTATTTATCTCGATTAGTTCTAGGTGTTACAAACAACTGTTAGGTGAACAAAACTGATATATTCTGTAGCAACATATTGCGAGAATATAAAGATCTGGTATATAAAGAAAATGTCAACCATAGTCATTATTTTAAGGGTCTGAATCATTCATTTACCAGCAAACCATAATAATATTCAAATGAGTCGAGATACGTTTCTTGTAAGCTTGTTTGTGTTGGAAATAGTTCATTAAGGAGAGCAGTTGTTAACAACAACATAAGATTCCCATTCGACTTTCCTTTACTTGGAAATGGAGCTTATCCGTTCTAATCATTTTTAATATTGTGGAGCTACAGCATATAGAATAACGATTTTCTTACAAGAAAGTGGAAGATATATAACAGTTTTAAGTACAACAAGGGTTCGCAGAGGGCAAGCTTTCGGCATTCTTAAAAAAAGTTTTCGTATTTCGAACTACATTGAAATGTAGAGACTTCAACTGGCCAAATATATCATAACATCTCGCAAGGTGCTACAAACATTATTATGCATAATGGTGGAATACGTAGTGAAAATTTAGAAATAATACACAATGAATCACATAATATTCAAAAAGAAAGTGTTTCCCATTCGGTGACCATTCAAAACAATGAAGCAAAATCTAAGAGAGACACATTTCCTGACTTGTTTTCCAGCTAAACATATTAAAAACTAATTTACCATTCATTAATTTTTAATTATTCATTATAAAGTAAAAATTCAAAATTATGTTTGTTTTATTTAATAAACACTATAAATAATTAAAACACAGTCACGGTAAGTTAACAATTATTTTGGAAATTTTATAAAAGCAGTGTTCATAAATTTCCAATTTCCTCAACTTTTTTTGTTTTGTCAAATCAATTAACTGCTGCACTAGTAGCCTCTCTTCTGCTGATTCATTTGTGACTACCTCAACGATGTCGAGTTTGGTGCGTTTTATTTGTTGTACTGGGCATGCTGATTGGCCTACTACCGTTTCTTTACTTCATTCTGACACTCCATTGGTTATGTCACAGTTATTGCAAGAGTAGTAGTAATGAAAAGAGATTTTCTTCGGGGGCAATATTATCGGAGCGCGTTCCATACACCTGATTCATCATATCAAAGTATTCGCAAGCAATGGCTGCTTCTCCATTTGTATTGTTCAGGAATTTCGGTATATTTCCTCTATATAGAAAGGGAAATTCTCTCAAACATATTTTATTTAAATTAACACTTTATGCCATAAGGCCACATGGTTCTTTCGCTTGGAACTAAAATCCGCTTCTGACTGAAGTCTCTTAGTAAAAACTACATCTTTCTTTCATGAGTTCACTTTTTGTCACTAAAAGTTAAAAAAAACTTAGGTCATAAAATATTAAAGCAATGCAAATATTTACTTACTTTTTTGGAGAAGGCGTTTACTATTTAAATTGACTAAAAAATAGTGGATGCGCTGTTTACCTATCTTTTGCGAATCGGTAACGCAAAGGTTGCACTTTGAAACAAGTTTCCATATCACCATTGTTTTGTTTAACTTAAGAACCATGTCAAAATGTAATGGATCTGTAATCGATGAATTATTGATGTCAGCCATACATGAATACCACATAATAAATATGTGAATAAGACAGTATGTTCATATGAACACATCCAATTTTATGTAGCAACGCACACACAGATCCATACCTGCATGTATGTGAAATATATCAGTACAGCCAGCTCGTACGGAATTTTCCAACTTCTGGGAATTTGCTTATAATTACAGTGAAGTGTTTTTTTTGTGTTTTGGTTTACCGCTTCGGTAATATCATATGAATGTTTATATATGTAGATACAAAATTTCTTTCTTAAAAGTAAATAATAAGTGTGTAATTTTAAAGTTATATAATTCAAATGACACCGTACGCTTTTTTCTTACTTATATTTTTCTATAATTGGTCTAAAAAGATTACGAAATAAACATTTCCACGATGCGGCCGTTTTATTTACATACTTAAGATGCTATGAGGGACAGGATAATAGTTAACAAAAAAGCGAAAAGCAAATGATTCTTTAAATTCAATTAACAAAGAAGCGTGTTATTTGTTTCGGATTATATGTATATGAATCTGTATAAAATCAAAATTGGTGATACAATGTGAAAGGGTTTTTGGAATAGAACATTAATGGCAGTTCTAAGTTTGGTGAAATATTACTCTGTTCGAAAATAAAAGACTCACTTGTTCAATCATTAATTTTACTTTTATTCTTATGTGTGTATGTATAACAAATACTATTTACCCTTTTAGAAAAAATTCTTCTAATTCTGTTATTTAATTTAAATTAAAGACTTTATTTGGCTTAGCTAACAAAATATTAAATAAATTGCCGTAAAAATATATTTAAGAGATTTTGTGCTGAAGCAATACAAATTGCAAATAATCTAATTATATAAAACTCAACGATAGTATTCATTCACATTATTTTCATATACATAAATATATTTACATATCAAAATATATATTCCTATTTTATAACAAACAATTTAATTAACAACATACCTACTGAAGAAAAGTTTACAAAAAAATATGTTTTTTGATGACAAAGATTAAATTACCTTTGTGGCTTGTCAAAAGTATTTCAGCTACAATAAGTTTTGAGGAACATTTATATATGTATGTATGTATATGAAATCCGAAAATATGTGAGTATTTATACATACATATATATAAATGTTAATTCCGTTGGCAGTACTTTTTAGGGTTACATTGGAACGTCATTATCAAAATATTGTGAAATATTTTTAAATATTTTGGAGGTGCTGATAGGATAAACCGATAGCTTAAATAATAGTAAAGCATCTTATAATATCAATAAAAACAATGAAGCATATTAAATTTTAACGATTATTTCACAATCCAGTAAATCCTCAAGAATATATATGCAAAACAAATTTTTTGAATTCTAATCCAACCATTCGTATTAAGCGTTTGAAATCGAATGATATGATAACATACTTGTTTCCGTCAGACATATGATTGTAAACAAAAGTTTTTATCATAAATATCAAAATCGTAATTTTTTCTTTATAACCATACTAACTTTATTATGGAATGAATGGTACATTGAATTTAAATAGCTATGTAATTATTTTTTACCTTGTAGAGCAAATTTTTTTAAAATTTGTTAGTTTTTAAATCCCAAATTGTACTACAAATTGTCTAAACTAAGCTCTGTCAGGTATACAGTGGTTATTTCATATTAAGTTTTTTAACTAGACAGTGTACTTTTTTGATAATTTTCGCTTTAATTTTTTAGCAGTATGCTCCAGAATCTATTTTATATTTTTTTATTTCATAAAAGCTTTATCAAATATACAGAAACAAAAAATACAATTTCCTAAAATTGTCACTTCGTGGTTTAATATAAAAAGATCGAGTTGTTTTATTATTATTATTTGTTTTATTCATTAAACAACAAACGATTTAACTTATGCTGAATAACTGGTACAAATTATCCAAGGCCTTTAGTAAAATTAAAAAAACTTTCCTCTTGGATATATGTAGGTATATTAGGATTTATGCAAGTTATTAATCTCAGTCTTCGGTTAGATCCATTTTCGAATAAGGTAATATTCACATAAACATTCTTGCTCACATCTGTATGTATTTCAACACCTATCAAATAGTTCTTGAAAATGTTTGTTAATTTTTCTAAAAAAAAATATATCTTCTACTTAGTGATTATGAATTCAACTGATTTAATACTGTAGAAAAAAAGCGTTCAAATTCGCTTCAATGGGTGGGTGGGTTTTTAAAGCCAACTTATAAAAATGTTCACTTATAGCATGCTCTAAGCTAAAAGTATGTTTACACTGCACTCGGTGAAAATTTCGTTGATAAACACATATACGATATATATGATATATATATATATATAAATACATTTTTTAATTCAGTGTCCTACTAGTTGTCCTTAGGTATTTATAGTGTATACTCGTATCAACTTTAAATAAATACTGATATAATTTCATGAGTTGGAATTAATTGACAGCTCGCTTAATGTAGTGTCCTTTTATATAATGAACAACCTGTTGTTGTAATCCAAATCTCATAAAAAATAAATAAATAAATAAACAGGGTATAACAAACGACAAAGGAGCCGCAAATCTTCAAACCCCACAACATGGTAACCCTGTCGTACAAAAATCTGCTGAACATATTTTTGTGCTGAAGGCATCTGTTGGTAATGATTTGTGGCAGACTCCGTAAGCGTTTTATTTACTTTTTATATATATTTTCTTTTTGAAAATTTTTAGTCCTAGCTACCTTGAGAGGGTATCGGGCTGAGTTTTAAAAAACATCATCTCTACTTATAAGCATGTATGTATAGTTTTTTTTATTCGACACGTTTTACACTTGACTTCACAGCACCAGTGAAATGTGCAAGCGCAACGCTCGATGACGTCGATTACTTGTGTACGATAGCCACGACCGCAACACATCAAGTCACAGCCATCAACGCCGATTGATGTATCATTGCATTGACGCCCATGCGTTCCTTGAATACCCAAGCGCAAATTTTTCTCGCAGAAGCTTGGCGATTGTTCCAGGTAAACAATATCTTTGGGGCCAGGTGGCTTATGTTCTGGATTATGCGGTTTCAACTGAAAGTTATACCTATCGGGAAAAAGAAAAATTAAAAATATATAAGAGAGGCGCACATTAATACTTAACATTTTTAACGTGTTTAGATACTTTAGATTACTATTTATACTCATTTGTAATAATCTTAATCGATTTTAATATACTATTTTGAACAAATTAATTATATTATTATATTATTAATTAATTATTTACGAACCTATTATTCTTTTTTCCTTGACGTCCACGGCCCCGCACCGAGTTTCGAGATAAACTATTTGGGCTACTAACAGTACTCAAAGGAAGTTTATTTGGATGTGTTTTTATTAAATGTTCTTGTATGTGATCATTTAACATTCGATCTGCGCTGAAAACATTTGGGCTTGCTGCATTGGGGCTTAGAGCCACAATTCCAACATTTGAATTTGGTGAATTACTTGGTACTGAGTTGCCATTTTGTCTTAAGCTATTACTGATCATTACGCGTGACGCACCATCAAAACGATCCTTAAGATTATCACCTATTACGCGAAAATTAGCCAGCCGCATCCAGCAAGTCTTTACCGTGCAGGAGCCCGACATACCGTGGCATTTACATTCCTGGCGCATTTCCGCTTGTACATGCTAAAATTGGCATAGCAAAAAAAAAAAATCGTTAAATCAATGAACTCCTATCTTATGGTTTATTTCAAATTCATATATATATCATTTATTTTATATATTAATTTATTTATATATATCATTAAATGGCTTTGCTTTCGCATTAAGACTTGTAATAATTGGTCGCCTCAGTGAAAACATGTACTTCCATATCTTTGGTTAATAATATAATAAACATTTTTGTATTTAAACATATATTGCCAACTCAGTTAGTCGATGTCGCTGGAGCTATTATATTTTTAAAAAAATATGGATGAAATGGAAATTTCACTAATTAATTACTATTTCGACATTTTAGAATAAAAAAATTTAGTTACTTAAATTCTTATTTTCAATGTCGATTTCCATAAATACTGACTTTACCAAAGACTATAAAGCGCAACTTTTAACTGGTATTTCACGTATTAGGATAATTGTAAAGGTTTGCATTTGTTAAGTTGTTAAATTAAATGCTTGCGAATGTGCTGAAACGAAAACTTCCATGAAATTAATTAATTAATTAATTCCAAGGAATTAAATTGTGATTTTCAAAAGTGGTTTGAATGAACATATATATGCATTTATAAGTATGGGCATATTTTTTGTATTGTAGAATTATTGCTCCGTAATGTATATTGTTTGGTTTTAAGAGTTTTCCCTTATGTGAAGTTAACTTCAACGTTCATCATCATATTTACATTGACTCTCTTAAAATTGCCTGATGTTTGCAGGCGTTCACGCAATTGTTGCCGTATTAAACAAAAAACAGCGCAGCATGAGCCCAATTTTTATGCGCTTGTTGATATTTTCACAACGACCAAAGTAGCAGCAACATCAGCAATAGTATCAGTATCAACACATAAGGAAGGCCACTTCTATAACACGATCAATAAAGCTTAATACTGTGCCAACTTACGTATTAATCACAAAGCAGAAAAAAATTAATCGACGAATGAAGAGCACCAGAACGAATAGCCAGTTAGTTGACAAGGGAATGTAACTTAATTTTAAGATCTTGCTACATATTTATGTATAGTTGATGTATATGGGTGGATCGCAAATACATGCTTGATAATGTTTTCATTGTATAAAAGAAGGTATATTCAGTTATTGTATAATAAAACTAAAAGTAGTTTATTTCTAAAAAAATAAGTAATGCAAAACTCACTGGAGAGGTAAAACAAATGATCATAATGGATATTAATTGCGCAAGCAATTAGTGGTTCATAAGAAGTTTAAAAGCCACTATAACCATAAAAGAAAAATCAATACAGATTGTACAATATACACATGGTTGTACATACCTAAAGATTATATAACTATGAATATTTTAGAAAACTGTTCTAATATAACACATCAAAAATATTTTCAACTCTTAAATAAAACGTTCTCTCGAAGATATTTATTGTTTTGTAATTGTATTTTTATTGTTAGGCCTTATCAAGATACTTTGCGGGAATAAAAAAAAAAATCTTATATCACATAGGTCATTTAACAGCTTTGTTGGAGGTCTTTCTGAGTTTTTCCTACTCTTTATCACTTTAATATATACATATAGGTTTTTGGACAGAATTTTAGTCCACACAGAGTAGGAGATACGTACTCAAAACTTTCACTTGCCGCGATCGCTTATATCAATATAAATACTATGTTAAGTAAATATTTACAAGTATATGACGTGCAGGGTATTGAGATCTTATTCTTGTCACAACGAAAACTTTCCTTGTTTTTGTGGCCGTTTAAGTTTTCCTATCAGCAATGCTGTCAACATATTAATATTGGTTACCAGCAAGCTGCACGGTAGGAATCGAATCTGTGTGTGGCAGACATGAAAAAAAGGCGGCTGACCACCAACTCGCATTGCGTGTTCAATAAACGCTGTGAAGTGCTGTATGTATATACTGCCCCACGGATTTGGAGCAAGAACGCAGTAACTTCAAATAAAAAATATAAAAGGGAAAAATATAAATCAAGAGCAAATGAACTATTACACATTTTACGATTTAGGCTCAAATGTTCATATATATATCGGTGAACCGAACTAGGTACGTATATATTTGCGCATATGTACATGTGTATGTATGTAATTGAAGAAGATACAATCCAGTAATATATCTACGTACACACATTATACATGTTTGTGCAAATTATAAACGGGTTAATGTTATTGGAAACAATCCATTAAAATTCGCTGCCATGTTTGCAGTTACAAAAAAAGTAATAGTAAATCCGCTATCAAGCACCATTGCAATTAACAAAGACTGCCAATGCGGCTATAAAAATGTTGTCTTTATGGTCGTTGTGGTTGCTGTACTTGTCAGTAGTATAAACCATGAATTAGCCTCTCTTTTTTCAATTGTCATTACTATTTACTATCTTTTTATTACGAATACTGTGTAATCTACCTCACAGGAATATAATGAGACGTTTGATAGGTGTAACTAGTAATTATCCTTCAAGCAGATTCTTATACAGAATAGTAAATATTATTATAAGCAACCGTTTGGATTCCAGTCCAGCGTTTTAGTTTGGAGATTATTTACACACAGAAGTAAATTTTTATTGAAAATTGTATGAATAAGTTGCTTAATTTGAAGGGAATATTTGGATAAAAATATAATGTTTCAAAAGCTTTTGTGCACTAAATTGGTACCGAAATCAAAACCGGAATATTGAAAATTGTATGAATAACTTGCTTTATTTGAAAGGAAAATTTGGATAAAAATATAATGTTTCAAAAGCTTTTGTACACTAAATTGGTACCGAAATCTTCTTATGATAAATACTTACATAAAAAAATATATTAACTGCAGATATACTCATATTCCTTTCTAAAATTTTACAATAACAGTTTTTGGCAATTATTTACACTATTGGTGGGTACTTGTTTAATCTCAATTCAATAGATTCCAATTTCCGTGTATGGACAAATATAAATAAATTCGAATGCAAGCAGAAAACACTTACAGTGCGGCCAGCTTCATTATTATGTAAGTTCATTTTTTCTCTCAAATTGCGGCCACGTTCTCCAGTGTCTACAAAATCACGTGAGAATTTGAAACCAAATCCGATATTGTCCGAGCACCCCCCCCATTCCCAGTCGCGAACACCCGCTACGCTGCCTGTTTGGTGGCTCGCTTGCGGTGATCGCGACTGATGGCTATAATCACAGGTGCACGATTCAATGGAGCCCTCGCTGCAGGCGCGCGCAATCGAATGTGTGACAGCGGCACTGGTGATGGCATAAATAAAGCCAGTCTCACGACAGCCTGAAAGAAAATAAATGTTTATAAAATAACGAATGTACAAAATGCGAAATAGGAGCATATCCATTATGAATGAACATTAAAGTGACAGCGAATAAAATATAAGCGCTACATACGTATATATATACATGCATATGTACATACAAATCATAGGGCTGCCCTTAAATATTGTTAACTGAACATACTAATATTAAGTGACAAACTTGAAAACTTTTGGAAGAAAATGATGTTGTCAGTAGATATCAGTTTAAGATATCGAAATATATAAGCCGAAAATATCAGCGTTTTAAATATATATATTTTTGTATTTTACTGCTATGTCCACGTATAAACAATGTTTTTTTCATACCAGAATTTTTCAGTACAGTACGTATAGACAGACGTACAGATTTTTTTCAATAAAAGGACTTAGAGCAACAACGCAGTAAATTCAAATAAAAAATATAAACCGAAAAGTATAAATCAACAGCAAATGAACTATCACACATTTTACCTTTTAAGCTCAAATGTTCACATATATATCGGTGGACCGAACTAGGTACGTATATATTTTGAATAAGAAGTGAATAAGATACAAAGCAATAAAATAAACAAAACAAAAATGTTTTTATTATACCGCTATATCTACGTATAGGCCCAGAATTTTTATATATACCAGATTATACCATGTATTTTTATATACCAGATTTTTTCGACAAAGTACGTATGGACCTACATACGTATACCATAATACTTTCGACTTATATATTTCGATATCTGAAAATAAAGAATATTCTTCAAAATGTATTTACAGCTAGAACAAAATTAAAATATCTATATAATATAGACAGATGTAGTGAATTGAGTATCCGTTCCTTCTGGATTTAATCAAATTATTATAAGACCAAGTAAGGTTATTTGCATACAAATATGAATTCCCATAAAAATATACACAAAAATGAGTACTGAGAATTCGGTGTGGCCTTTCGTTTGCTGAATAATAACTCATAAAAATAAAAATAAAGTAAAATTGGTTGCAAATAAAGTGTAATAATAAATCCATACTTTTATTATGTGTAGTATTCTTTCAACTTATCTCGCTACATTCAATTTCGCAATGATAACTTGAGCTGTCATATTAACCGGAATTTCGAAGACAAGTGCTATTAGTCTTTACAGAAACACACAATTATCAAAGCTCTACATCTCCTACGAATATTAGTTTTCACAATTTAGAATTTTCATATATACATATACGTATACATTTATAGGAGACATGGACATTTTTTTATAGAAATTTACTTATTCTTCTGATTTCGTATTTATGTGCGAATTACCACATTCTGTCTAAATTTATTATATTTATTATATACATATATTTTATTTTACTGTACTTTAACTGCACCGCATATGCATTTATTGGTATAAACCGAAAGAATGCAGTAGTTGTTTGCTTAAGTACTCTTCCTACTTTTTTTTGGAACTTTTAGCTTCCCATGTGCTAAGTAGTCCTCAATTTGTGTTTAAAATTTATGTTAGCAAAACAAACCTTTAAAATTCTTTTTAAGACTTGCCTTGTGTGAAGCTTTTGAAAAACCCATTTGTTTTTTCGCCCGGTTCAGATTAACATTTCATTGACTTAGAATTTTTGAAAAAAATTTTGTTTTTACTCAAATGCAAATATGCACGTATCGTACTAAGTACATTGATATTTTTACAGATGCAGCGTGCATGCAATAAATACAAACTTCAAACATAATTATATTAATAAATTATTTATGTATCATCGCTGTTAAGTTTCCATTTCCACCTTTTTAAAAATACAATGCTGAAATCCGTATCGAAGTTTTCATTAAAAATTTAATACAGCTTTTCTCAAGGGATGGATAGTGAAAAAATGCTTCTAGATATGTATTTATATGTATATGCAAAAATACAAAAGGAAAAGCGATATTAATATACGCAAGCATGTTTTGTAGAAGTTTTAATTCTGATTGTAGATATATATATGAGATAGTAATTATTCCTTTAACTGCACAAGTTTTCAAAAAATTATTTATTCTTCGCTAGCTCAGTTTGTGTATAAACAAGCAGAAATTTACCATATTTTACATATAGAGTACATACGCTTTCATTGAAATTATAAACTTCTCAGAAAAAAATTTTAAAAAGAGAATGAATTGAAATCAGCCTTCAATTTCATTATTATATGATATCATCGAATTATTACTAAATATGCATATGATGTTTGCATTAAATTTCATTTCCCATATATTTAAACTAATATTTACCACAGATACACTTGCCACGCCGAAGTATTCGCCTTTGGATTTTGTTTGCTGTTTTGCGGCACAAAACCATTTCAGGTTTGATAAGCCGCTTGCGGAAGGAAGTTACAGACGAGTATTCGTTTGTTGTAATATTTATATACATACATATTTATCATACGTACATATGTAAATATTATCAGGGAGTGGGAATGGTGGTGGTCTTACTTTTGAAGGCGTGCGTCGTTTGACGACCTATTTGACACGATAATATGATAAGTTCATATATATAAACAACATATTAACCAAAAATCAAACACTGGCATAACAAACAAACGTTGTTAACTTCTTACATATGTATCTAGCTAGAAAAATAAGGCGTGGAAAGGGCAGCAGAAAATTCATTCGGAATCACAAAAATGTAAAAGTAAAAACATCAACAACACTTCGAAACACATGGCCTCCAATGGAAATGCAGAAAAATGAAAATCAATATTAAAAATATATGCGAGTAGAAAAAAAAGGTAACCAAGTTCAGAAAATATAAATGATTTTCTGTTTCAATTTAGTTTCAGTTTCAGTCATAAAGGCAAATTACGCATTATGTAAAGCAAGATGCAGAACCTTATAAATTTAATGAAGGCAATCTAATTATATTGCACAAATTCTAAAATGCAACAAACGTTCTCAAATACAAAAAATTTTTTATGACCGATACAACGAACCACCAGCGATATTTATACCTAGGTACCAGTGTTCCAAAACGGCTAACATCCCTAAATCGTACGAACATTGTTGTATAAAAAGGGGAAGAGACGCACGGTTCAGATTATTTTGATGGTTTCTAAAGATAAGAAAAGGGCATGCGCACCTGGTCGATATACGCAAACGCACATGTAAATTTTTAACATAGGTTTGCCATGTTGATTTTTGTACGCTAAAAAATGTAACATTTTAAATATACACACATTCTTATTTTCATATATATAATATTATTATGACGCATTAATTGTATGAAACGCTTGAGGTTAAGATCATTTGCGTACATATGTATTTGTATAGATAATATTACATATACTATTTCTTCTGCTATTGAAAAGTACTTTTTGTAGTAGAAGTAAATTTTAACGTTTAGTAACCTAATATTACATAAAACGCACATCCAATATTAGATATTTATATATACACATTTATTTCAGCATTTTTTATGAGTAATGTATTCTTAATGCTTGAGTAAATTTCATGGACCACGCCCAAGCATTCATAGAAATTGTAATATTTCTTATGTATAGAGATATGTAGTGGAATACGTTTTAGTTATTGGTATTTTGCACATATTTACTTAAGTGTATTGTAACAACGGATGTTAAAAACGAACGTTTTGGACTTATATATTAATATATTTATAACCGATCTATTAATAAAAGTCGAGCGTGGAACATTTCTTTTCGTATATGTACACATGTGGGTGTTGCTCTACTTGGATGAAATTACCCACGAACATAAATACAATAGGTATTGTGTGGTTGAGTATTTCCTATTACATTTCAATTTACTGACTGAATATATTTGTGCATATTTAAATACATACGTTCACGTATGTGATTTAATTGTAAAATTGAACTCAGCTGTAGCGCCGCTAATATTTAACGTTCTTGCCGTTCATCCAAGTCCTTGCCTACCTTTTTTGTTACTTGGTGTTGTTGGGAAGAGTCCTCAGCCCGGACGTCTGCATTCATCCAATTGTTTTGTGCAATATTAGGTATTTCTCTTGCGGACAATTATGCCTGGGAATATATGTTCCCTTTTCGTGGCGCAAGCACTTGTATCATCTTCGATCAGTATTTGTTGTTGTTGATCCCTTTTCAACAGGCACCCAATTTGTAAAAGAGCCGCACGTGTACACACATATGAATGAATGTATTAATACATCTGTACGATAAGTCTATGTATGTGTTTAACCACTTAAAAATGAACATTGACATGTATCTCGTTTCTAGTACTATTGTAGATTATTTATTTGCAGAGACAACAATTTGTGTTTGCTATTCCTGTTATTTAAGCTGCTTTAGCTTACAGGTCGTGAGTCTATATTTGTTTAACATGTTCATATATTGATGCATCAAGACAAAAGAGGATATTATCATGGTTAATCCAGTTAAGACGTATGATCTTGCAGTTTACACATGCTCCTTGTATTGAATACTTACTGTACGTATGTACAATGCATGCAATATATATGTCACTCCCGGAGAACATTGTGAAGAACTTTTTCATTATTTAGCATATGTACAATATATGTAATATACATACATATATAGTGGAGTGGGTTAATTTATTTTAAAGCAATTCAAATTTTATCTGCATCAATTAGAAAAAACACATTATATTTGTATAATATAACCTAATTCTATGATTCAGCACTACCTACATAAATATGGGTTATAAAAAAGTTCACAATTATAATAATAAAGAATAACATAACAGCTAGAGAAAGCTTTCTATTTTTGGTTGTTTAACATGAAAAGTCATCCATTACAAATAATTCATAAACAATGTACTAAACAACTCTGGAACTAGGGAAGATTTTGTTGGAAATTGGTGCGGTCATGCTAACCAAAGGTGTCAAACATAAAATCAGGTGGAAAAAATGAAATATCCTACAAAGATGTTTCAGGTAATTTTTGCATCCAGCATTTAGTCAGGCTTCGAAAAATTAAATAATAAAAGATTTTTAAATACCTTTACAAGGGCATTTAGGTGTTTGTATGTGGAGTAAGTTGGACATGCATCATACTGTCAACAATTCTGAAGATTGACAAAATTGTCCTAAGGCAGACAGAAGCAAGCTATTATGTTGTGGATGATAACTTCATTAGTTACACAGCACAGGCACACAACAGCGTAGACAGCAAGAATGCTGACAGCTAAGAAATGAATTTCTTATTACATTTGGTGTGAATAAGAAAATTGAATGAGTATTTTAAATCTGGTATGTACAGCATCCTACTGTGAGGTTTTCGGTCTTCGAGTGTGGTCGAAATCTCTATTGAAAAATAGTAATAAAATGTTCAGAGAAATCCTACTTGCTTTCCGCTTATTAACTTAAGATACATTGTATACAATTTTCAATTTGGGACGTCTAAATCGATTATGATTAAATTAGTAAAGGTGAATGTTAAATGTTGGCCGATAGTAACAAAGAAGAGATGGTAGTAATTATATTAATATATGTATATATAACAGTGTACAACTTCGAAAACATATGGAGCCTTACCTCTATCGACAATTTTGCCGAACAAATTTTTCCCACGCAAGAAATTTCTTGTTGAACAGTTAAAACGCCGATTTCGAAATTGATGCTGACATTCACTTATTGCAAGGTTGGCGCCTTTTACAAGCGCACCCAATATGCCAGGGTTATCACGAACTAAACGACGTTGTTTTCGTCTTAATGTAGAATGAATGGCAGGATCCATATACATAATACCTGAACTAAGTGGTGATATATTATTTGGCTCCCCCACTTTAGCTATACCCCTAGAAAGAAAAAGAAGAAGTAAATAATTTCATATAATGAATTTCTTGTGCTATTTCTCGTAAGTTTTAGTTGCCTAGTTAAAAAAAAACATATACTGTGGAAGAACCATTAATAATTAGTCGTAAAAACCTTAACACTATATTTAGTATCACCGCTTGTTTTGCAATGAAAGCTGATTAATTAGTTCGAAAAAAGGAAGAATGAAACTGATGATTCTTTTGTTGTTTACTCAGCTCCATATTCCTTCTTTTAAGCTAAAGAATCTTATATATAGAAAGTCTTTTCACATGGGTTCAGTTCTTAGGTGTCTTTTTAGGGTTAATTGTTGTTTTTTCCTTTTCTTATAAAACTTATATAACTATCCCTGCAGTCTATATATCTATATGTATGTTATCTATAATCTATATGTTTATATAACATCTTAAAAGAAAAATTTGGAATTAAAAGTTATATACATGTGTTAAATAATATCAGGGTACTTGTATATTAAAAATTAAATCTGCATATAGAAGAAAATGCAAGAAATTCCATTACGTTGAAAAAGGTTTTACAATAGACTCGTTTTTAATATTTAGCTACATAAGCATGGATTATCACTTTCCGTTAAATTGTAAATTGTAAAACTTTATCAATTAATTTTCCATTAAATTGTAAAGCTTTATAGTTTTTGAAATTAAATACCAAATGTATAAAACTTATTCCTAAACTTTGGTTAACTCAAATTACTGGACTAGAATTGGCTAATAAATATTTTTCTATATTCACTTCCCTCCTTTTAGTTACAATGCGATCCTCCCCCTTCTGAAAAAGCACAACTTGTACTAGAAAAAAGTATGAATTCCAGTGTATAATATTTTCATTTGAACTAAACTTTTACTTTTATGTATAGATTTATGCAGTCTCTTTAAACTTAAAAAAAAAAAAACGAAAGACTCAAGAAGCGAACTTAAGCTGAATTATTGTTGAGCCATTTTAAGCCGGAATCGTTTTAATACTTTAAAAAATATTGAGAACTCACCACCACATGGATCCCCTTCCTCGTCCTGGTTTCGGTTTACTTCCCGTTGATGTGCATAATGCTATTAAACATATGTAGAGCACTGCTGCTAAATCCATTATTGTAATTAAGTTTTACGTGGTGTAGCTTTATTTTTTTTTAGTTGCTGTTGCTATACTGTGGTAAGGATTTTATCACAAGCAAACTCTCAGTCTTTGAAGATTTCGATGCTTTAAGTAGTCTTTGCTAATACGCTTTCAAACAATTTGCAGTTGTTATATAATATTTAATTAAAACGTACTCGAGGCGTTCAAAGTTCAGGTCTTCCATATTATATATGGAATATAATAAATAT
Organism: Bactrocera minax; assembly: GCA_021498325.1. Classification (NCBI taxonomy): domain Eukaryota; kingdom Metazoa; phylum Arthropoda; class Insecta; order Diptera; family Tephritidae; genus Bactrocera; species Bactrocera minax. The sequence continues at coordinate 55,521 of JAKEEE010000055.1, read as the reverse complement.
ATTATATTATTATATATATTATATATAATATTCCGTACTCAATGCAGCTTTCCCCACCAATTATCATTTAATTACAAAATTTGAAAGAGGTTCACTAATTTTAGAATACATATAAACTCATGCAACTGCCTCTTGGCCAACGTTTACGCACTTAGTCAATCATTGAAATTTAATTGAAGGCATTTATTTTTCACAGAAATATTCACTTATAGTTATTTGAATTCAGATGTAAAAATTTTAAATATGTCATAAAAATTTTAGCAATTTTTATGTAAAATGTTTGAGTACTACAATTTTAACGAGTTTTCTCCCATTTATATTCATATATATGTATCTGTATACCTTTTTATACATTTTTGTTCACAAATATCAAGTATTACAATAATTTCAAGTTTGAGCGTAGGTATTTGCTTCGGAAAATTGCTGTTAAATATCAAATTATTTCTCAGTACAAATAATACTGTTACCCGATTCAATGCTATCGCCAAACTGACACTGAAGTAATTTGGTCTCACCTTCCTTGCTTCAATCGCTGACGTAGTCGGGTTGTTGTTGGTTGTATTGTTTTATTTCCTGAGGGTGACTAAGTTGTACAGATCACGATATTATTATTACTGTAACAGTCTAGCTGTGAGATCGTAAGTGCAGTTGGATAAGGAAAACCTTTGAGTAAGAAAGAGAGAGAAATATTCCATTTGCTGATCATGAACTAGCCAGGCGTTGATAATATTGCGTTTGCAAGAGCGGTAAACAACATTGCCTTATGTAGTCATGTTACTCATGTTACTGAGCATTAATAGCCAATCGTTATTGAATATATACTAAATGATCGGCCAATAAAAACAAAGAGTAATCGTCAGTGTTAAGAAATTGGTAGAAAACCTCTTTATTTATGCTGTGTATGTGTTACACAAAATGAACCTATAGTACAATAACGACGTAGTGAATTGTATATACATAATAAGGTATCAGTAGTGTTATGCAGAAGTGTAAATACTGGAATATATTATGTAAAATTCACATAACCAAAATTTGTATGCACATACATGTAAATAGAGACAGCTTAATAACGAACTTATGGGAATTGTAACATGCAATAGACATACATATTTATACATATATAGTTAAGCGTATACAATATTGAATGTGCTTAACTATTTACATATATATAAAACAGTTGTTTTTTCAGTTTTCAACACTGATTTGAAAAATATAATGCTGAGAATATGATATAATGCTGATGAATATTTTTCATAATTTAAGTAAGGAAAATCAATCCGAAAATTCTACGTTTACTTCACTTGTTTCAACAAACAAAATTGAATTCTGTCGAAATGTGTCATAAAAAATAAATTTTTCATTTATTGCCATAAATATACTTATTTTACAAATAAATATGATGCGCATATTTATAAATAAATTTGTGTAAAGGATATAAGAATACTTTGGTTTTAGGCTAAATTAAATTTGAAGACTTCAAATTTTTCAAAAACATTTATTCACAAAAGGTTTTGAATTATCGATTCCAATGGAACATATCAAACTTCTTACCTTATTCAGTTGCAATCCCGAAACCATTGTTATTCAGCCGCCGTTCCATTGGAAGTACTGCTTGCAAACAAATGGCAAAACACTTTATAAAGAAGTTCTTAAGAAGAAGAAAGAAGAAGAATATGTTTGAAAATTGTTTTATCTATCGCACACTTTAGCAGCGGCAGAAGTAAAATCTTGTTAATATACAAAAAGTAAATCCAGAAGTAGGCGTCACAGTTAGTTGATAGCAAGAGCATATTGAATAAAATATTATAATAAAAATTACTATCAACTCAAAATGTTATCGACATATTGCCTCCAAGAATTTTAAATCCTTTTGCATGCATTTGCTTAGATAAAAAAAGTTTAAGCTTGATATATAATATGGTCAATGGGTTATATTTTTTGTTCTTATATACTTTGTTATTTTGTTTGCCTTAATTTGTCCAATTCATAAAAGGCATATTTGTGTAGCAGGTTATTTATGTTATAAAATGATATACAATATACGATATTTTTACAAAGAATTCTATGTATTTATGCTATAAGATATTTACGAATATTAGTATATTCGGCGCATGTCGATGCTCTTTATGATTTAGCATATTAATAAAATTCCATATTTACTGTTATATTTTAACAAATGATACATGGGTGATGGTTTTATTTTCCAATGAATTTAATATCTGTGGATTATTTATTTTGCATGTAAAAATTTTTATAACCAATGTTTCTATTTAAAGTACTTAATAAGAATGAGTGAACAACGGCTCCAGGCTATCAAACTTTGCTCGAACGACGTTCTGATCCCCAACCAAAATGAAATAAATTACATACACTCCCCTTATAGAAATTACTTCAAGCTCGTAGTTGCGGACTGAAACTCTTATTGCTTGTATAAACTTTCATATAGCGCAAAAGTTTATCTGTGTAAAAAAAATAACTGCGGAACCGTTTTGTGCTAACGCGCACAGTGAATGGGCCGCAATAGTCGATAACGGAAGATGAATGTATGTAAATGACTACACTAGACTAATTCGATGCATAGGTAGTGATATCATCGGTTTGTTGCTAAACGCCGAAGTTTGAATGCAATCTGACGTTGAAGCTTCAAAAGAAAATGAAACGCTACCTTTATACGAGAAGTAAGACATGATTTCGTAGACTGGTCAGCGTCACCTGTAACGCTGCCCTAAATAACCTCAGACGGTTAAGACGAATCGACTTGGGAATTTGAATACAATAACAGACCAGGATTCAAATACGAGAACAACCAATAAACACCAAGAAGAAATGGAGGATGATTATAAACCACATTGCTAATATCATTGTAAGTAGAACGCTACGAAAATATATTTAAATAAATAATATGGGTGCGAATTAAATTAGTATATTAGATATTTTATTTATATTGTTTAGTGTTGTATGAATCTAACGCAAATATTTGCAACGGCTTAAAAAAAGTTTTTTTTAATATTTAAATGAAATAATATGAGTTTCAAATGGTATTTTAAGCCAATCGATAAAAAATTTTAAATTTAATTGAATCGAATATTGTAGTCATAATAGCCTAATATCGTAGTCATATTCAAATTAAAATGAAATCGTTTGTGAAAATATTCCAGCGCATAAAGGAAATTGTGAAATTGGAGGACATCTTAAAAAATTACGCTAGAACCCGATCAACTAAGAGCAATTATGGAGAGTTGTATAAGTAATGCTCTTGCTACCTATCAAGAAAAATTTGAACAATTTCTCCAACAAGAAAGTATAATAATACGATGAGGTGAAGAAAACGTAGACACTTCTGAAACAAGACAAATAGGCAACGAAAATAAAAAGAGGCGCATCACTTAACGAAAATGGATACATTGACGGTGTTCATATCGGAAAGGAGCAGGCCGTTTTGTGATGTACTTTTTGCAGCGCCCAAACGAATTACCTTTAAAAATATTGTAATTTTCATCGGCAGCAGAATTTTAGTAATAAAATTTCTCAAAAGTTAGAGCGGGGAGAACGCTCTAACTGTTACCTCCCATTTTAGAGCTCAGTATAGCAGAGTCAAAACTAATCATTATTCTCACCAAGATGGAGACGAGACCGTAACAAATATAAAATAGGAGACAATAGATGACGAGTTCTCTAATGCAGATCAAATTAATTTCTTGGGGAACTCCTTTCTTCCCTTCCTTGAAAGGACCAAAAAAATTCGTAAAAATCAGACCCGGCCTCGCATGTGAATCGGTAAAAATTTATAAAATGAATAATGGTATAAAATGGAATACTATCACTCCTAACTCCCATATAACATAATACTACATTCTATCAAATGCTCTCCCTTTACATTAATTCAAGCCCCCCGGATACCGAATACGAGGACCTCTGTACCCATGATAAACTATACCAAAATATCGGTCATTATGTACGATATCTTTATTAAATTAAGTGAGTATCTTTTCCCGAAATTATTTCCGGAAATATTATAATGATTTTATTATTAGAAATTCCGGATGTCTTATACCAGGTATATCGGAGATTATGTGGGATATCTTAACAAACTTAAGTTAAAACATATTTTAAAACACTATATAGTATAGTATGGCGCCGTCCATAAACTGTGTGTAATAATTTTCGCTATTATGGTTGATATTATGCCAAATACAAGTTAGTGTGTGAGTACACTTTAGTTAAATGCCAAAAGAAAATTGGGCCCAATATACCCATCATAAATAAATGAAAATATGACACTAATTCACTCACAATTACATTGAATAACAAATATTGAATTCATAAGCAACATTTTTTAATATAAAGTTTCGGGAATAGCTAAAAATATTTCCCTGCTCTTAATCCTTGCAATAGTACAAATTTTTCGGCAGTATTCGAACTTAGGTCTTCTTTACTGGTTTATAATTTGCTATAATAAGTTTTGCTGAGAGCTAGAAATCTTTGCATGCTTTAAATTTTTACTAAGTGCGAAATTATATAATGTTTAGCTGCATTCAAACTTAGCCTTTCCTTATTGGTTAGAGTTCGGAAATGTTAATTTTACACAAGTACATATATTACCATCTCTGGTTAGGAGAAAATTACAAAAATTAGTTTTCTATGCAGTAAAAAAAATTCTAATAAATATAATAATAAAATTCGATGAGAAGAAATTACAAAATTTTGGTAAATTTAAAGAAGTCCTGACATAATATTAGGTTAGTTTTGGTTAAAATGATGCTTTTTGCGGCAAAGGCTACTAAGAATCCCACTTGTACAGTTCAAAACACCGATCCGTTGTGATGCCTAAAACTCTTAAGTATTGTTCTTGGAGACCTTCATAAATTAACTAAGCGCTTTGAACCTGTTACACCCTCAGCCAATAAAAGCTGAACAATGGAAGGGAAGGTGTCTCTACGTTTCCACCTCTCCTTCCTTCAAACAACTTTGACAATATGCGTTTAAAAAATTTTTAACCTTACTGCATGTTCACTGGATTTCTGCATTCTACTCTAGGCCAGAAGGATCTTTCAGTCACTCAGGAGCTAGTTCTTAACCAACTCTTTCTGAGCTCAACCGAGCTCCACAGGTTCAGCGCTATAGCGCAAGAGTACAACGGAGCCCCATTCGTTTCCAATCTGATGCAATAGTGACAGAAGTGGCTTTGCGAGCCCATCGGTTTTGCATACGTAATACTATTTTATCAAAGAGTATTCGCACTGAGAATTCTGATCTAGTTTTCTATGCTGTGCGCTTACCCATTGTGTGGGGCAGATTTCCTAAATACCAAAATTCGAGTTTTATTAAGAAAATAATATAATTCGACTCTCTAGATCACCGTGTAACAACTTCATTTTGGTTGTAGATAAAAGAGGAGGATGGTGTAAAAAGCGATTTGTAATACACTTCACAAAAATATACGTGGACGAGGTAATTATTTTTCTCAAACTGTGGAATAAAATGCCGAGCACATCGAAAAGATTTTGTGCTATATGATGCCAAAATGAAAATAAGAAGTCGTATCTTTTCATAGAGAGTATTGAGTACTTAGGGTTTGTGATGTCGCGTAGGAATATTAACGAGCCTCGGCAAAGCTATCCGGAACTATGGGCAGAACTATGAGAATGGAAAGTTATCGCTGCTTTAATAAGGATTTTGTATTAATAGACGTGAATTCACATTATTAAGAACCTAAATGTTATTTTACTAAATATAATACCAGCCTCCTACGTATGCGGTTTCAGATTCAAAAGTTAAACCTTGTAAAGCATTCGTCGATGAGCACAACGGTCAATCATTGTACAAACTGAACAAGGAATTACGATTACGTAATTGAAATACTTATAAAATTTGTTCGTCTCCTGGACACATTAGAGCACGCATATTAGAGCTAAACAAAAGAAAAAATTTTCTCTGCGATTTTCGACTTTCTACCATCACAAATAGATTTTCCAGATGCCTTTAATTAAAAAATGTAACGCTGTGCTCCTAACATGTAGTACAATTTAAAAATACACAGTAGTGAGTAAGTTGCCACAATTTTTTCTAAACTCTAAATCCGCTGCCAATGGATACTTCCTTAGAAACCTTGCAAAGTTTTTGTCCAATCTCGGCAGCTTTTTCCCTGGTGTTGTCTATCTGATTCACATGGAGCTACTTCTTCGGACAATTCCGTGGCACTTAATTTTACATCTAACTCTTATACTCGATTTAACTTTTCTCTGTATGGTTGATTCGATAAAAGGGAGGTCGCAGGAGCACCTGATCGCAAACAGGCACACATAAGCCAGCGACAAAAGATATTGTTGCCATTAACAATAACATAGGAACTTTTCGAAGCCATTTTTCTTGCGCAACACTTCTCAAGAATTGTCTTCGAATTTTCTAGATTTTTTTTGCTAAATATTTTCGCAAGAGTTCTCATTTTACTTTCCCGCATGCACAATACTTTCTATAAACATTTTGTTAATAGGAATTGTAATTTGTATTTACGAATTTTAATGACATTGTATGAAATAAATATCGCTTGCATTTTATGTAAACATTTTTTTTTATTCTTTTTTTTAAATAACTGTCCTATACGCTTTCCACAAGCGCAACGATTTTGTGCAATGTTGCCCGTTCAACGTTTCAGCTTAATAAGTAGAATAAGTTAAGCAAGTGAGAGTCAACATCAGAACAATATCGAGATTATAGAGAGAGTATATCGATGGTAAAATAACGACAATACAAAGAAAAATAAGTGGAAAGTTCGGGTGTATTCGAACATTTTATACCTTCGTAATATGCAAAGGTGGAAGACAGGAAATTTCTTGCAGGTGATGGAAAAACTTTATATTAAAAAATGATGCGTAAGAATTCAATATTCATTATTCGACGAAATTGTGATTGGATTATAGTCATATTCGGTATCTTATTAATATATTTTATAGGTCATAGACTCACTTCGTTTTATTACTATATTTTTCTTCATTTTCAAAATATGTATGTGATACAGTATAGCGGGTATATTAGGAAAAGGTCAACCAGAGAATCGTAAATCATTATATTAGGCATATGGGGTTTAGATCAAGGTATGGAACGATTTCATTCATATTCAACGCTAAACCATATTATGTTTAAGAAAACTTGTCCATTTAATTTCCTTAAAAATTTTCAACATATTTTGTCAAAATTAATGGTTTAAGGAGAGGGAGAAAGTCGGAAATCACTACATCGAGTTTAAAGTCAGCTTCAAAATCAGAAGCCCAGTATCGGGTATATTGAAGATAGAGGAATATCTGGACTGATTGCAGTAACTTTTGGCATTACTGATCTACACCGGAGAACATGCTTCCATTGAATTTTATGAAGATAACTCACACACTGAGTAGTGTATGTAGTATATGGGACATGTGATAATTCGTAAACCAACTTCACGCATTTTCTGCATTAAAATATAGGATATCCAATATTATATATTTACTTGATTTTGCTAATATATCTTATATAAAAATCGATATACACGATAGAAACCCATCCAAAAGATTGAAATTCTTATATTAAGTATGTGCTAGGTATACGTATAGTTAGGGGATTTTTTCCCCACAGTATTTCTCCGATTTTCCCCATTTTTGGCGCGAGGTCACTTTATTATCATGAAAATATACTCCTTGAGTTTCATTATGATATCTCACAGATTGACTGATATTTTCGGTATAAAGTCATTCGGTATAATCATTGAGGTCCATATATTTTGTCTCTGGGGACTTGAAAAGTATTTCCCGATTTCTACTACTTTACGCATGAGATGATTTAAGGAGTCTGACGTGTTTCTTAAGCGAGTTAACGCACTTCTAGTAGTTTTCAACATAACCTTTTTGGTTATGATCCGGTTTCACTTATTTGCTCAGTATATGAGGACATGCTAGAAAAAGTTGTTCTGAGCAAATTTAATTCATATAGTTTTTGGTGTGTGAGATATGGGGGCCGGGACCGTACCTACTTTTATAAATTTTTTTTAACCACAGATGCCCCGCTCTACTGGGACTCCTTATACAAATTATTCGTTTCTATCTCAATTTCTGGCTTTGTTATAACACTTTCTAGGTTTTCTATTAACCGCATTTTGTAACGTTAACAGCAAGTTTGGTTGATATAGCTTTAGCGATTTGTTAGATATGTACATTAAACCTGTTAGAGGCGTGGCCATACTCACTTTTTAAAATGTTTTATTCCCCCCTGCGTTGATGCCCTGTACTAAATAATAGCTTTGTATCTTAATTTGTGGTTTAGTTGTAGTCCGTTATTATATTTCGATTAACGGCATTTTGTTGGCGTGGCAATAGTCCGATCCCACCCGTCTGCAAAACCGACCTTCTTATGACGAAATTATGGTATATTCATCATATAAGCGCTGTTTGAATGTACCTACCGAATGACATAATGCTGGAAATGTTCTCGCTTAGTTTTATTGCCATATCTTCTATTGAAATGTGTGCGACATAAACTCAACCAATGAAATGAAATTTAATATATTGGGCAAATTCAACCAGAGGGTCGGAAATCGTAACTTTTCGTTGTGTTTGGGATTTGTTGTTATATGTTGTAATTTTAGTTTGCGATTTCTTTTAATTGTTTTCGCCGTATTATATTCGTTCGCAGTCTTACTTTTAAGAAGCGAAGAAATCAAATACAATGAATATATAAAGAAATGGGAAACAACACAGGGTGTCTCTACACCTCGCCACACGAGGAATCTCTATTCCAAGGCTGGCAAGCTTTCTAGCTGCACAACGAAGTACTCCTCCCGCGGAAGTTACTTCACCGAATCGAATATGTCCGTTTTTAGCTGAAAATACTTTGATCACACGCCCCTTCTGTCATTTGCTTCTCTGCTGAAAACAACTTTGGTTAGAACCAAGTTATTAAGTTTAGAAACTCTACTTTGTCATGTCATTTCTGATGAAGCAACTGTAGCAAATAGTGTTCTATCTATCGTTTCCATAATCTATCTGTGAAGTTCGGAATAATACGCCATTGTTTTTGGAGACAGATTAGTTTGTCATCTGACGTTATGGGATCGTCTACCTGTGAGACAAAGGCAATTTCAGTAATTCTGCTTTGTAATGTTTGTTCGGTTGTACTTCCAGTCAGCGCAGCGTATGGTGAATTCATTTAATATGAGTTAAAATTCTAAAATTCGCTCCAACGTCTGTAGCTTTCCTTGTGCGGCTGTGAAGTTGGTAACTGTATCGCTTTTGATACGTATCTGTGTATCACGGCGGTTAACAAAGTTCCATACACATAAAATAAGTACATCTGTCGATGATCATGCGAAATCTCCAAATAAGCTGTCTTAGTGGTGAGACAAGTAAATATGTATACCTATCGTTTCTCTCGTCGACAGCCTACTTTGACATTGAATGGTCTAAAAAGATACACTCCAGTATACGTAAATGGTCTGACATAAGGTCTTACTGGGTCTTCTTTCAGCTGTCCCGACCGCCACCATTGGCATTTTAATTTGGTCCTGTCGATGCGACATCTTCTGCATTTTCGGTGGAAAAACTTCAACAATGCCTTGGCGTGCGAGAACCAATATTTATGACGAGCTTCGCTAGTCTAGTTCTTCAATGCCTCAGGGCATATCTTGGTTGAATCCCGGCTGTTGTTCTGCCTCCGACAGAGATTTAAAAAAATAAAGCTATCACGCGTTTCAGCTTTAAATATAAAGAAAACCAATTAAATTGTATCAAACAACTATTTACCTCAGTATTTACAAGGTTCGATTTCTTCCTATAGCTTTTCTGGTATCGATGTTACTGGTGCGTTCAATGGAGTATTTCAGAAACTCAAGAGCTCGTAGCTATGGACTACAACGTTAGACAATAAATGGTCACTTTGGACGGGTGGAAACATCTGTTGCGTTCTGGTCATTAGATATCCAAACCCATTGAGCAGTTACGGATGATGAAAGAATCTCTGCTATTCAATGTCCAACATACGGCTTAAATTTTCTCTTTAAATTTATCCATTGTATTACAATGTAGGAATCTGACCAAAATAATGGTTTATCGGGTTATATGTTGTGATCACCAAATAAGATTTGCAAGTCGAAAACCAAGAACTGCGGCCAGCAGCTCTAATCTCTACATTTATAATAGTTTCTGTTGGACTTTTCTAGTTTACTGGCTACGAATGTGACGACGCAATTGTCTCCATTAGTTACAGGGAAGGATGAGGCAGAGGCAAATGCTTCTTTGCTTGCATCTACTGCAACATAAAGCTGGATGGATAATTGTGCTTTTTTTACATGTTTAAATTCGGTCCACCATAAAAACAATTTTTGATGGAGTTGGTCCGGTATTATTTCATCTCGCTCAGTAAAACTTTTCCGTATATCTTGGACCAAAAGTTTATCAAATTAGTGACAGATGGCAAGTATTCCAGTTGGATCAATACAGGCATTCTCAGTGCTCTCCCGTATTTTGCTCCACTTTCAAAATTCTCGTGGCGATCTTTAGTTATCATATTGCTATTTAAACTTGACTTAATGTTATTTAAAGAAAGTTGTCAATAGAGTGGCTATCCAATATGGCTGTGACTGCTTCGGGGTACTGTTGGTTTAAATCATCGGCGTTCTAATTTTCGACGAACAATCGATGAAGTGAACATATTTCGAAAATTATAGACTTCATTATGTAGTGTTTCGCTGGTTGATTGGAGAACTATTTCCCATCACTAAATAGGAGCAATTGTGCATTCTGTTCTTGTTATTTTATTATTATTTGCGAAACATTTCTTGAATTTCAGCAGCCACCTAAAATAATCTCTCACGAAATCAAAACAAAATGTTCAGCAGTGATTTGGCAGGCTCAAGGATTTTGAGCAACATGGAATTCAACGCATGCCTACAGGCATATGTATGCATATATGTCGAACACGATTCTCATCTTGTTTCGCTTGCATTTATTTTGCACTGCAAAGTGCGGTAAATACCACTTAATACTAATTTTCTTACATAATTCTTCTTGCGACATTTCTTCTGCGACATTATATCTATTAAGCGTTTATAGGCCACGTCGTAACTGTCAGGAAGAAGAAGTGCCACACTTGTCCAAAGAAGTCCACTCTCAAAACGCTTATCTACACAGAGTGTATTTTCTGTTAGCACCCGGCGTGCTCTTATATTTTCGTTTGCGTTATACAGCATACGTTCCTTTGCTGTATTGTAATGGCATATCTTTACTAACTATCTTTACTTTTAACTTTCGATGGCTCTTCTATTGAGCACTTCTGTCCATACCACTGGTGAGGCTTTCTACGACCTTTGATACCTAGACGTCGTCTTCCATTAAGGATATGGCTGACCTTTCATCATTCGCACCATTGCAAAACATTTACTTTTCTTTTTACTCTGAATAATGAGACTAGCACATATTTAAAACATTTACAAGCAAGTTAATGATGCTGTTGTTGTTGGCTTGTTGTTTGGCTTCAATTGTTTGCAGCGGCTGCTGCCATTAGGCGCTCTACTCGTGCAAGACCGCGTAACCACTGAGAAAACTCCTTGACTACGGTTGGTACGGTTTTATATTTACTGTTCATCGGGTCCCCCCCTGCTGGTCGGGGGATAAGAATAACCCGCGGTAAGGCATGCCTGTCGTAAGAGGCGACTAAAATCCACAAAATGCACAGCATTTGAAATAGACTTTGCTCAATAAATAGGCTTAGCCATATCAGAAGTAGTGCTATATTACTTAGCTTGAACTGAGTTTATATCACTTTAAATGTATTATGCACACACTTAAAGCGGCATTGTAGTTCAAGCTACAAATGCCACCAGTCGAGATGAATGGGTAACTCAACTGGTAGTAGCCTTTAGGCTACAAGGTCTGACCGGAGACTATAATCTGGTGTCACGGGGAGCAGGAGCGCGGTGGAGTTGCTTGTCGCTCCATCCTGCTCATTGCGGTAGGTCCTTCGGGGAGTATCGTGGTGGCTGTGGTTTAAGACCTGAATGCGGGTAGAACTATCTGGGGCGGTACAGTTCAGTGTGGAGTTGCATTGCAACCGGGTGCCAGACCCATAGCACGGTAGAGGTTTTAGGTAGGCCTCGAACCCCACCAAGGTGGTTATTGTGCCATTCCACAATGCCGATCGGTACCGTTGGTTTTGGCGAAAGCTATTATTAACGGGGCGCTGATCGACGCATTGTATTGATCCGTTGTGTTTTTGAATACCGTGGAGTAGGGCTGTACAACGGCAGGTACCCACGTAAAGCACATCGTCCTCTGTTCACCGGGTCCATTCATACCCCTTGCTGAGTGGTAGCTTCATAACTAGTTGTTCCAAAAACGTGGAGTTGGAAATTTGGTACTCAAATTTTGCCGATGATTTGATTTAGTCTTGATGAAGAATGACAATATTTGCCCCGCCTTGTTCTCGCCAATGTTGAGAAATTGTTGGATTTTACTCAATTAGCTTTTCACCAGCATTTCTGTCAGTCCGAAATGAAAATCCAATTGCGCCATCGCGTTTGGTACGTCATCTGGGTAAATAAGCATCATACTTACTGTCCCCTTGGCTCGAACGATTAAGCATTTTTCTAGCCACATTAGATTTTTGCCGCTGTTATAGCGGAATGCTTCATCTGCGTAATCAGAAAACACCTGTACTTATATTACTTCGTATTCTTAGTATAAGAAATAAAATATAATGAATATGTTCCATCCACCATCCATCCATTCCAATATAATTCCATCAAACAGCACAGGGTGTCTCTAAAAAGATATTGATTAATATGGACGATATAAAGTCAACCCGAATGGCGAAAATCACTTTATTCTATAGAAAAAAATGTTAGTGAACAAGTTTCCTCCGAATTTTAATAAGATAACTCACATATTAACCAATATATTCGGCATAAAGTCCACTATAACACCGAAAATTATTACAGGTGGTAAAAACGGGTTGGAGTATTAACTGATTTCACAAATTTTTTATAAACTATATACGGTATAAAGTCACCGGAAGTTCTAAAACCAGCATATTAGCTATATGAGTGCTAGGGAAAGTATCAAGCCGATTTTATCCATTTTTGATACCAGGGCACATTATTATTAGGTAAAGATTGCCTCAGAATTTCATTAGGATATATCACAGACTGACGGATATTGGTAGCGAAAAGTCAACCACGCTACTGACATACTGAGGTCCGCATATTTGGTATAGGGCGCTTGAAAAGTTCTGCTCAAATTTCGGACATTTTTAGGAGGGAGGTACCTTAAAGATACTCTTTCTGCAAAATTTTCCTCTGATATCTTCATTGGTGTATGATTTATCTATTATGAAATGATGGAATTTAAAATGTGTTATCTAGGAAGTAGGCGTGGTTGCAGTCCGATTTCGCCCACTTTCAAAGTGTGACATAATGGAAGATGTTATGCCCTAAACTTAGTTTATGATATGAGATTGCACCCACAAGTGGGTGATGCCACCACGTTCAAACGCCCATCTGTAACATAAAAAACATAAACTTTTTTTAATAACAAAATAAACACCAATTTGACCCATTTTCATACCATATGGTAATATGTGATAATTTTGATTATTAAAGGTGTGACTAACTATATGCAACGTTTAGCGAGAGTATAATAAGTTGCATATGAATTTGACATTAGTTATTGACAAAATATTGAATGGATTAATATCAATCAGAACGGGACTCGCTATATTGGGTATATGTTGGTTAAAGGAACATAGGGACCAATTTTCCTAAAGTTTTAACACCAAACCGTGTTATGAATAAAAACACATGTTCCATTAATCTCAATTAATTATCTTACATACACGCTGGTATATAGTCAACCAAACTTCAATTTTCATTAATCGTTTTTCAATTCCACGTATCATGGAATGCTAAAAGGAAATCTTTGCAGTAAGTTTAATTGATATAGCTTTATTAATTTATGACACATCTTCAATAAAGCTTTTAGGAGAGTTGTCCACTTTTAAAAAGTTATGAACTACGAATGCCTACTATGATAGCATGTTATACTAATCTCGTAAGAGTGCCAAACAACACGTGTACCAAGTTTCACCAAGATATAAATTTTTTACTCAAGTTACTGATGGCATGACAGAAGGACAAATATACAGAAATTTCATCTCGTCATTTCCGGAAACTCGTTGCATCAGTTGATTTATTTATAAGACTCTATATCAATTCAGATTTTATTGGGTTGTTCGGAAAGTCATTTCGTTTTTTTTGGGGAACATGAAAGACAGTTTTCGTATAATGAATAAATATTTGTTATATATATTTATAATCATTCAATTTGTCCAGCTGATGACAATAGACTTCTGAATTAATCGTTGTATTGTCCGGCAAAAGCTCAAAAAAAACGATTCCTTTGACATCCCACCAAACGGAGAGCATCACCTTTTTTTGGTGAATGTTGGCTTTTGACACGCTTTGAGCCGGTTCATCTTTTCTGCTCCATGACCTCTTGCGTTTAACATTGTTGTATACAACCCATTTTTCGTCCCCAGTAATAATCCGCTTCAAAAATGGATCATTTTCTAGACGTTTGAGGAGCGAATCACACGCGTCAACACGACGACACAAATTTCGCTCGGTAAGGACATGGGGCACCCACACATCGAGCTTCGAGGTTAAGTCCATGCCTTTCAAATGGCCATAAACAGTTGAATTCGACAAATTTAACCTCTCACCGATCTCTCGTGTGGTGATTCGCCGATTTGCATCAACTAATGCCTTTATCGCATCTTTGTCAGCTTCGACCGGCCTTCCAGACCGTGGTGCATCTTCGACATCAAAATTGCCGGATCGAAATTTTGCAAACCAGTTCTGGCACTGGCGTACTGTTAACACGCCTTCTCCATACACATCCGTCAATTTTTTTCTCGCTTGGACAGCATTTTTACCTTTTCTGAAGTTAAAAAGTAAAATATGACGAAAATGCTGCTTATTGCTCTCCATATTTAAAAAGGCACCAACCAAAAACTACTGGGTAGAATTAATAGAACTTTTTCACACACAAGCCTTGCAATATCAGCTCTCATGACATATAATGGTTATGGGGCTTAAGTGTGAAGTTAGTTTCGAAAAAACGTAATTAAGTCCTCTGGCGGGAAAAAACGAAATTACTTTCCGAACAACCCAATATATTAGGTGAGCAAAAACAATATACTCGTACTCTGCCTAACATGTTGAGAGATTATAAAAAATATGCATATGAGTTTAAGATTCATTTTAACGCAAACCTATAAATCGATTACAATCTTATTCGGTATTTTATTAAATTCAACTTTAAAGATTATGTTTACTTAGCTCCATTACTCTCTTATATTATATCTCTTTTTTGTATCTGAAGTATATATTTATTTTAAAATCATCCTTACTAACATGAATTTAGTCGACAACGACTAAACGATTGAACGTACGCGTACGTGTGATCTAAGCTAGTACAAGTGTGCTATGAAATACCGACAATTAATATACATACATATAATATGATACGAAACTCTTTGATTCAAGAGAGCGCTGTGAAAATGCGCATTTTTATAACTTTTGACAATGGTGCCGCTATGGTTATAAATAAGTTTTGACATTTTTATTGTATTTCTTGGGTATTTTTCGGTTTCCATGTCATCGCTAAAGTATACATAATGAACATTAGTTTCAGAAGCCTTCAGAAGAAGAATCCCATACTAGTCCCTTGCATTCATATGTATATACTTTAATCACAAAGAATTTACAAAATTAACATATACACATCAATATAACAAAATATTTAGATATTTCAACGCTCTTACATATTTTAAACAACGTAGATAAGAACATCACTTCTCTTTCTGGGTTAATTATATATTTAATAATTAAAAAAAAAAAATTTGTTAATGTGTTCAGAAGTCGACGTTAAAATAATATTTCATTGCACATAAACCTGCTCTTTCGTAAATAATAATTATTTTAAACCTCTTTAAATAAAAGTTAGAAACACATATAAACTTCAATAAAAAACCTAATCACATAAATAACACACTAATTTCGCTATTTATTTTTACGGGATTCTTAGCGGTAGGTCGTGGTTTTTTCTGTCATCTGTTCAGTACTCCTTGATGTGCCATTATTACCATGGTATCGATAACGAGTAAACGATAGAGCGTAAGTGCACGTGTGATAAAGCTAGCACAATTGTGCTGTGATGTGTCGACCATTGGTATAAAGCAGTTTATTAGATATGAACTTAAATAAGAATGCTTAGTTAATTCTCTTCAGATATCTGGCGGATTTACCAATATTTTCATTATAAAGTCAGACATAGCCCACCGGGTCTTAATATTCTGTATCTGGGAGGAAGAATAAGTATTGTGACACTTGTCGTTAGATTCATATACCGTAAAGCAGAAGGATCTGTTTGAATTTAAACTGGTGTCACCTCGGTAGTAGCTTTGTTGCAACACTTTTTCAAAAAGTAACCTGAGGTCGTGAAAGGGTTGTTATATACCTAACTAACTAACCACCCTTCAGTAATGCTGAGATATGCGATTTCACCTAAAAGTGGGCAAAGTAGTGCCATGCTTATTTTAAAATATTTTAACCTATTCGAAAGAACCAATTTTGTATTATGAATAAGTTTAAATTTAATGTTTTTGATGATTCTCGTGGACAATTTTTGCACTTTAGGCCTTTTCAACATAATCGAGGAGAGGTGGACGTGGTTATCCAATATCAATCATTTTCGAGTTATATGATAAAAATCCTTGAAATACATGTTTTCAATAAGTTTGGTTGGTATAGCTTTAGTTGTTTGTGAAATAAGTAAAAGAAACTTATTATTGGACGATGTCACTACTATTTAAAAAATTTAACCATATTATTTTTTACCATTTTTTACCATTAATAATATTTAACCATTAACCATTCGCTTTTCTGGGAAACTCCATATAAAATTAAATTTTTATAGCTCAAACTGTCTACAATTATGCGATATTATTCATCTGCCATATCAACTTCGGGCAGACAATAGGATTCGTCTCGACGTACTAATCACTTTAATAAACACAATTATCTGAATTAGTTTTAGGTGTTATAAACAATCGTTAAGTGAACAAAACTATTCTACTTTGTGCAATATGTTGCAAGAGTATATTATGTTGCATATAATTATTTATGACATTTGCTCGGTAAAATCGGGTAAATAATTCCGCTAGCTCCCATATACCTAACATAAGGATTTTCAAACTTCAGGGTGAGTTTATACAGTATATGTCGGTCAATCTGTCAGATATCTTAATGAAATTCAGACAGCGCCTTTTCCTGGTAATAGTTTGTACTGATGTCAAAAATTGATAAGACCAGGCCATATTTCCCCTAACCCCCATATATCTAATATGAGAGTTTTAAAAATTCCGTGTATGGCGGTCAATAGATATGATATCTTAGCAAAATTAAGTGAACGTATAATGTTGAATATACTATGGTTTGGTGGTAAAAATAAGTGAAATCGATGTGCGAATTACCCCAGCCCTCATATATTAAAAATAATTATTATCGTTATTCTAGTTGACTCTATGCCGAATATGTCTATTTATGTTTGAGTTAATCAGTACACACTGGAAATGTATTCCAGAGGATTTTACCCAAATTATAATTTAGCACTGAATATGAATGAAATCGGTCTAGCCCTTGGTCAAAACCCCATACCTTTGATATTATGATTTACGTCCCTCCGGTTGACTTTTTCCTCACATATACATCATATTAAATGTCGATATTCGGTAATAATAGTTATGGCTGTTGTACCTTCCAATTGCACTAATATCATGAAAATAAATGATTTGTCTTAGTTAGATTGACTTTATGAGAATACGACCTTCTTAAATTTTAATATGATGCCAAATATGGTTGCAGTCCATTCACATTGCATTGAATAACAAATGAAGAATCTTTTTGCAACATTTTTAATATAAAGTTTTGTCAACACCTGAAAATATGTCACGGCTTTGATCTTTGAAAGTTGCGAGTTCCTTCCATACTTGGTTGTTAGTTGCTTAACATACATTTTTAATAATGGAAAGATTATAACTGAGCTTTAATAACTGAGCTATTCTAGCTTCATAATCTACACAAAGGCTAACACATTTGTAATAATTAATATAGAAATTATGACTTAATCAAAGCGCATCAGAGATTTCGTGAATGCTGGGAAATAGCGCAAAACGATACAGAATGCCAGCAATCCTGCGACTTATGTACATATGTTGCTTATTTCCAAATTTAGAGCGTAATTTAAATAGAGAAATAGGGTATTATAAATGATACAAGTACAGACATGATCTAAAACTACTAACTAATTAATAATGATTTCTAGAAAAATGTTTAATATTTAAAATTAATGTAAATACCTTAAATTTTACGTTGCTTTTTCACAAATATTATTTTATTAAGAAGATGCCGTAAAGCTCTAAATAGGGGGAAATTGCCATTTCATTCGACATCACCTTGTTAAAAAGATAGTTGAAACTCGACTTACAAGGTACATACACACATGATAAGTATTTGGTCGTTTGCAAAGTTCATGAGCTTGAAGCAAATATGTAAAGCAAATCAGTTTGAGCACATGAAGCAGGTAGGAGATTTTCTAGTCAAAACTACGGTAGAGATATACATATTTAATACTTTTATATATTATTTAACATCAGGAAAATGTAAAAATTTTAGTTAATAAATAACCAATATACCCTTATGTATTTAGTCATTAGAAAAGTATTATTTCAGCAACAAAAGGTGGCTTTATTTTCAGTACGTGTACTCTTATGCATAAGTATGTACACGTATAAGCCAAACAATTTCTGAACAGAAAAGATATTTATTTAGAGTTGTAGTCCTTTACAAATAGAAGATTTATTCAGGACTAAAATAAATATTTCCTGCTAATGCACGAAACATCATACATACGTACTAACCTTCTCCGCTTAGAATAGCAATGTAAGTAGGTAATTAAATAAAGGCGGAGTATACATATACGTGGTGTGTTCAAAAAATAATGGGAATGTTCTTCGACTTTAATGGCATATTGCATCATGAATTTTTGTCTCAAGGTCAATGAGCAACGGAAGCAATCCGAAAAAAACCCCAGTTTTAATTTTAAAACTGTTTTTTTTTTACTTTTTTTAAAAAAAAAAGAACGTTTTCGAAACGAAACGAATTCCCGTTATTTTTTGAACACACCACGTATATGTGCATCAAGTAAATTCTTGACAAAAGATTAGAAAGTATTACAATATGTTTATTAATCATCTATGGGATGCATTTGCAAATTTGGAAATTTTTTATAATAAATATACTTGCTAAGTTGGTGGCCTCGGGTGTTTTATTGTTTTATCAAAGTCTGTCCCATCTATCATATATTAGATATTTGATCATAAACAAAATATGCCATACTATGCAAGATATTGCAATAAAATTGGAGGATTATCTTTCTATATCTTATCGATATGTCTTATATATATAGGTATATAAATATAATATAGATTATCTTTATGATAATAATGTGATCTGGTGTCAAAATTGGTGAAAATCGGGTAAATACTGCCTTAGTCCCATATACATAATATAAGGATTTTCAACCTTCCTATAGACTTTACACCATATATAACGGTCAATATGTAAGATATCTGAGCAACATTAAGCGAAAATATAAAGTCGGATATGCCATAGTTTACTGCCGAAAATGTGTGAAGTTCTTCAACGAATTATCCCAGCTTCCATATACTACATATAATCATTTTCGCTATTTAGCAGACTTTACGCGGAATATGTCGGTCACTGTATGAGTTACCTTCACAAAATTGGGTGAAAACATGTTCCCTAATATACTTGAATAATGAAAAGAGTTAATGTGTACTGTGCAGATCTTCGTCTATCCCAAAAGTGCCCGATATAAGATTTCCCGACTCTCCATCTGACTTTAAACCGCTTACACAATGTGATTTCGTGCTAAATATGAAAGAAATCGGCCTAGACCATGGTCTAAGCCGCTTATTCCTAATGTAATGATTTCCTTTCCTCTGGTTGACTTTTTTCTTATATATTTAATATATTTATTAAACCACTTTGGTTGAGTTTATATCGCATATATCACGTTCGAGTTAACTTGGTAGATTTTAATATAAATATCTTTGACACGAAGCAAAATGTAACAACGAAAGTACTTGAGTCTATGGCCTGTAATATAAGTTAATAAGATACCAAATATGATTACAATCCATTGATAATTTCTTCGAATAATGAATTTTGAACTCTTCCGCAACATTTTTTAATATAAAGTTGTCCCAGCACCTGAAAGCATATCTCCGGCTCTGATCCTTGCACATTGCGAGAGTACAAAATGTTCGGTTACACCCGAACTTAGCGCTTTCTTACTTGCTTAATATAACGTTGTGCCAGCACCTTAAAACATTCCCCCGACTCTGATACATGCAAATTGCAAGAGTATAAAATGTTAGGTTACACCCAAACTCAGCGCTTTCTTACTTTTTAAATATTTTTTTCTTGCAACTGAAATACATATAATAAATATCTTGCACTGAAAATATTATGAAAAAAAATTGGTACAAAAACATCACATAATTTATTATCTACAAACTTATTTCACATTTAGTAATATCGAGAGCCACACATAATAAACATATGAATTTTATAAACACTGGAGGCTCATATTGTAAACATATGTATATACGTATGCATCTTCTCACTGTAATAACTGTATATTGCTCTAATATTTATGTATGTAAATAGGCGCCACAAACTTTATTCCTTCAAGAATTTCAAATGTTTAAACGTAATAAAAATTAGTAAATAATTACAGCATATGTAGTTTGTATATGAAATACTTTTAAATCATAAACAATTGTGTAACAATTTAAACAACGAGAATTAGCGGTTGCTTATATCGACTATACGTAATCATATAACGACAATATTTGTACTTACAACTACAACATAAAACCATTCATGTAAGAAAGAAATATTCTTATAAGCATCAAGTAAGAAAGCGCTAAGTTCGGGTGTAACCTAACATTTTATACTCTTGCAATTTGCAAGTATCAGAGTCGGAGAAATGTTTTAAGGTGCTGGCACAACGTTATATTAAGCAAGTAAGAAAGCGCTAAGTTCGGGTGTAACCGAACATTTTGTACTCTCGCAATGTGCAAGGATCAGAGCCGGAGATATGCTTTCAGGTGCTGGGACAACTTTATATTAAAAAATGTTGCGGAAGAGTTCAAAATTCATTATTCGAAGAAATTATCAATGGATTGTAATCATATTTGGTATCTTATTAACTTATATTACAGGCAATAGACTCAAGTACTTTCGTTGTTACATTTTGCTTGGTGTCAAAGATATTTATATTAAAATCTACCAAGTTAACTCGAACGTGATATATGCGATATAAACTCAACCAAAGTGGTTTAATAAATATATTAAATATATAAGAAAAAAGTCAACCAGAGAAAAGGAAATCATTACATTAGGAATAAGCGGCTTAGACGATGGTCTAGGCCGATTTCTTTCATATTTAGCGCGAAATCACATTGTGTAAACGGTTTAAAGTCAGATGGAGAGTCGGGAAATCTTATATCGGGCACTTTTGGGATAGAGGAAGATCTGCACAGTTCACATTAACTCTTCATTATTCAAGTATATTAGGGAACATCTTTTCACCCAATTTTGTGAAGGTAACTCATACAGTGACCGACATATTCCGCGTAAAGTCTGCTAAATAGCGAAAATGATTATATGTAGTATATGGAAGCTGGGATAATTCGTTGACCAATTTCACACATTTTCGGCAGTAAACTATGGCATATCCGACTTTACATGTTCACTTAATTTTTCTAAGATATGTTACATATTGACCGAAATTATACGGATTTTATCCATTTTAAGCACATGGACATGCTGTTATCAGAAAGAGACGCTCTCTAAGTTTTAAAGAGATAACACATATATTGACCGTTTTATATGTTGTAAAGTCTATAGGAAGGTTGAAAATCCTTATATTAGGTATATGGTTGTTAATGGAAATATTTACCAGATTTTCCCCACTTTTGCCACAAGGGCATATTATTATCTTAGAAAGATAAGCCACGAATTTCATTACGCTATTTTAGAGACTTAGCGAAATAGATGGTATAAACTCTACAGGAAGTTGAAAATTTTTATATTCGGTATGTGGGGGCTATGGGAAGTATTTACGCGATTTTCCCCATTTTTGCTGCTAGAACACGCTATTATCATGGAAATATAATCCTCCAATTTCATTACAATATCTTACAGATTTACCGATATTTTCGGTAAAAAGTCAGATAGAGGCACTGAGGTCCATATATTGGGTATCTGGTGGCTTAAAAGTTATAATCCGATATCGACTATTTTTAAGCATAAGATGACATATCTTGAAGGCACTATTTGTACAAAGTTTGATTTTCGTATCTTAATTGCTGCTCGATTTATCTGCTTTAAAGTGAAAGGGTCAGATGAAACTTAAAACTATGTTATATGAGAAGTAGGCATGGTTTTTATCCGATTTCGCCAATTTTCCGATGTGACATAAGAATGCAAATATAACGATATATACAAAACTTTGTTGAAATCGTTAAGGCGTTCTTGAGATACGGGATTTCTCCTAAAAGTGCGCGGTCCCACACCCGTCACCAAAGCTTTACACGGATTCCCATGCAGCCCTTCCGTGTAATATTTGTGGGAAGATTTAATGTTTCTGACATGTTTCGTCAGCGCGTTAATGCTTTCTTTGTAGTTTTCAACATAACTTATGTATGGGAGGTGGGCGTGGTTATTTTCCGATTTCACTCATTTTCTCAGTATATGAGAACATACTAGAAAAACTTAGTTGGAGAAAGTTTGATTTATATAGCTGTAACGGTTTCCGAGATATACATGTTAAACCAAATTGGGGCGGGGCCATTCCCACTTTTATAAAAACATTTTTCCCACATATGCCCCGCCCTACTAGGATCCTGTGTACGAAATAACACGTTTTTATCTTAATTTACTGCTTAGTTATGGCACTCTATCTGTTTTCGATTAATGACATTTTGTGGGCGTGGCAGATGTCCAATTACGCCCATCTGCAATAGCAATCGTCTTACGGTGACAAAGAACACGTGTACCAAGTTTCATCAAAATATCTTAATTCTTACTCAAGTTATCACTTGCACGGACGGACGGACAGGCAGTCACTCGGATTTCAACTTGTTTTTTCATCCTGATCATTTATATATATATATATGTCTATATCTAACTCGATTAGTTCTAGGTGCTATAAACAACCACTAGGTGAACAAAACTATACTCTGTAGCAACATGTTGCGAGAGTGTAAAAAGTAAGGAAGCGCTAAGTTCGGGTGTAACCCAACATTTAATTTTCTCCCAATTTTCCTATATCAAAGCGGAGGCATATATTCAGATGTCGGCAAACCTTTATATTAAACAAGTAAGTAAGGGCTAAGTTCGGGTGTAGCCGATCATTTTATAATCTTGCATTTTTCAAAGATCAAAGCCGGGCCATATTTTCAGGTGTTGATAAAATCGTTTAAAAAAGATCTTAAAGTTTGGACTTTAGGACGAAAAATGTTGCGTAAGATTTCAACATAAGTTATTTGATGAACTGGTGATTGGATTGTATTTATATTTGTTTTCTTACTAAATTATATTATAGGTCATAGGCTGACTTTGTTTCATTATTACATCTTGCTTAAGCCAAATAAAATATGTACATACACACATACATATATGTCATATAAACTCAACCAAAAGATAAAACTTAATATATTGAGTAGATTAGGAAAGGGTCAACCAGAAAACCCGAAATCATTATATTAGGAATTTGGGGTTAAAACCAAGGTTTAGACCGATTTCGTTCATATGCAACGCATAATATTTAAGAAAGCATGTCCAATTATTTTCATTACAAAATCACACTTATTGTCCAAACTAAACGGTTTAAAGTTAAAAAAAAAGAATACAATTAGAAATGAAAGCAATAAAAGTAGTATTTGTTGATCCAAGCTCGAAACGAAACAGTGTTAGAAAAAATATAGCGAGCAATTTTAGATGCACTGAGGCATTCAAAAAACAACATGCAAGACAGCTGTGAATAAAGGTAGAAAGCGGAAAAAAATACAAATCAGGAAATTTAAAAAAAAAAATCTGTAAGCGCAAAAACAAATTGCAATGTTTAGAAACGCAGAAAAAAATATCATGAAAATGAACTCGGCATAGAAATTAAAAATTATTAATGTACACTTTAAATGAAAGCGCGGCAACATAGCATTAAAAACACTAATACTTAGCTCACAAATGATTCAGGCAATTAATTCAGAATTAGTACTATTTAAATTGAGTAAAACAAAAAATTCAAGTAAAACAAGTAATGAAGTATAACCGAGCATTATATAGAACGGAGCTGGAAGAACTTTATCTTGAAAAATGTTGCACAAGAATTCAACAATCATTATTCGACGAAACCCTAAATGGATTACAACCATATTTGGTATCTCATTAACTTGTATTAGCGGTCATAGCCTCACATACTTTCATTGCCATAATTTGGTTCGTGTCAGAGATATTTATATTTAAATATATCAAATTAGCCCAAAAGTGATATATGTGATATAAACTCAACCAAAGTGGTTTACTGAATATATTAGATAATGAGGAAAAAGTCAGCCAAAGTGACTTAACTAAATATATTAAGTATATGAGGAAAAAGTCAAACAGGCGAAAGGAAATCATTATATTAAGAATACGGGGAGGAGACTACGGTTTGGACCGATTTCATTCATATTTAGCGCTAAATGTTATTGATGATGTTATGATGCTAATCACACTAAGTTTATATGAAAACGTATCCGCCTAATTTCATTAAAATATTATACAAATTGACCAACATATATGATTTGAAGTCAGTTAGAAAGTTGGAAATCATTATGTCGGGTATATTTGGGCTAAAGGAAGGTCTGGACTTATTGCATTAAGTTTTGGCATTACTCACAATAGAACAACAAAACTACACAAGATAACATGTTTCCACACATATTTATGGAGACAACTCACACACTGATCGACATATTTTGCTAGAATAACGAAAATCATTACATGTAGCATATGGGAGCTCGGATAATTCGATAGTTTCGGCATTAAACTGTGGTATATCGAATATTACACGTTCACTTAATTTCTCTAAGAAGGTATACTAGAATAATACTACTACTATGAACTACTACGCTAGAATATAAGTATATCGTATATATATATAAATATATATGTAAACCGTATAACAGCCAATCGGATGTTCGCAAATCTTATATTCGTTATATTGTGGCTAGGGGTGGTATTGATGCAATTTTGTTAATTTTTGGGACCACGACGAAGAAGATGGTGTCTAACTTTCGTTAAGATCCCTTACAGATTGACCGATATACCAGGTGTGTTCAGAAAACATAGAAAATGTTCTTCGACTGTGTTCTTCGACTTTAATGGCATATTGCATCACTAATTCTTCCCTCAAGTTCAAACGGTCAATAAGGAGTACTACCTACAAGTTCAACGCCGTTTGCGTGAAGCAATCTGAAAAAAATCCCGGATTTGTGACATTCATGCCCTTCAATTAATGGCTTTTACACCAAGATAATGCACCTACTCACTCTTCGTTGCTTGTTCGTGAGTTCTTGGTCAAAAACAATCCTGTAACGATGCCCTAGCCTACATATTCGCCAGACATGGCTCCCAGTGACTTTTTCCTATTTCCAAAAATAAAGCGAATCTTAAAACGCCGTCGTTTTACAAGTATAGATGACATTAAAAACGCATCGCTGAGAGAGATAAAGGCTATCCCAAAAATCGAGTTTGAGGAGTGTTTCGACGATTGGAAGAAGCGCTGACATAAGTGCATAATATCGAATGGAGACTATTTTGAAGGCGAGAACATTAATGTAGATGAATGAATAAATATTTTTTTTCAAAAAACGAAAATTCCCGTTATTGTTTGAACACACCTCGTATACGGTATAAAAACCTACGGATGTTTGAAATTCTTATATCAGGCATATAGCGACTAGGGAATTTACCCGATTTTATATATTTTAAGCACATGGACATATTGTTATTTGAAAGAGATGCTCGCTTCATTTCACAGAGATAACTCACATATTAACCGATATGTATCGTATGAAGCCTAACGGAAGTTGAAAATCCTTATATTAGGTTTATTGAGGGTAGGGGAAATATTTACCCGCTTTGACACAAGGTCACATTGTTATCATGAAAAGATATTCTTTGAATTTCATTATGATATCTCACAGATTGTCCAATAGTTTCGGTTAAAGGTCAGATTTAGACACTGAGGTTCACTTATTCAGTGCCTGGAGTGCGTGAAACATATTTTCCGATTTCCACTATTTTTGGGCAGAAAATAGCATACTTCGAAGGAACTATTTCTGTAAAGTTTTGTTCCGATATCTTCATTGGTAATTGATTTATATACTTCAAAGTGAAAGAACCATATGGAAATTAAAATATTGATGTTGAGAAATAGGCGTGCTGTTATCCCATTTCGTCCATTTTCACACTGTAATATAAGAAAGCAAATATTATGTTACGTACCAAATTGGGTTGAAATTGGTTCAGTGGTTCCGAAGATATATGATTTCAGCTAAAGGTTGGCGGTGCCAGTTTTTGCACCGATTACTTAGAAGCACATATGTACTATGTTAGCGGAGAAATTTATTGCTTCTAACGTATTTATTAAGAGAATTATAGCATGTTTAGTTGCAGTTTTCAACAAAACCGTTATATGAGGAGTGAGCGTGGTTATAAATCGATTTCACTTATTTGCGCACTGTTTGTGGAAGTGCTAAGAGGATTTGTCTTAGCAGGTTTCGTGGCTGTAGCTGTAATGGTTTGTTAGATATGTACATTAAAACTATTGGGGAGTGAATAAATGCTCAGGTTTTAAAAAGTTTCAACCCACGGATGCCCCCTCTACTGTGATTTCCTCTACATTTCATATCTTTATTTTTGATCTTAATTGGGAGCTTAGGTACAGCATTTTAACGTAGTAACCCGATTACGTTTCTGCAATACCAACCTCCTAAGAGTGCCAGGGAACATGTGTGCCAATTTTTATTAACATTTCTCAATTTTTGCTTAAGTTATCACTTATAAATATACAACTCTATATCTATCTCGATTAGGTGAACAAAGCTATAATATATTGTGAGAGTATAAAACTTTGCATATGAATTCTGTATTCAAATCACAAATTTACTTACTGATATCACAAATTTTTACTACCGGTACTGACAGAATGCTAATCTCGTTTAATTTTATTGAGATAACTTGCACTAATACCGGTATATTTGATATAAGCTTGGCGACGGGGATTTAATATATTGGGTGCATGGAGGAAAACTAAATTGGGGCAAAAATCCGAGAGGTGGAAATTATTATGTACATATATGATTTCATTCCGACTTCTACCATTTTCAAACTGTAATAATGGCGGGTACCGAATTCAGTTACAATTGCTGGAGTAGTTTGAGGTATGGAATTCCACACAATTTCCAATTTTTACACCGAGTTATATGCAGTTCCACCGTGCCATTTTTACTGTCCAATTTAGTGGTTCATACGGTTTTCTTTAGAGAGCTAACACACTTTTAGTAGTTCTCAACATAACCTTTGTATGGAGAGTACGCGCAGTTATCGTCCGATTTCACCTCTTTTCAGACTCAGATGACGAGACGCATAAATATTTTCACCAAATTTAGTTGATATAGTTTTATTAATTTGTCAGTTATGTAAATTTAATTTGTTTAGGGTTGGGGCTACACCCACTTTTAAAAATTTTTAAACAACAAATGACTCATCTCTTTGTGAAATTTCAACTGTGTTAAATTTCAGTTTTTTAGCATAATTTTTGACTTAGTTATATTGTTTTATAATTTTTCGAATAACATTAAATGAGCAACAACGGGCCCACTCCATGTATAACGGCTATGTTCGAAATGGCATGAAGGGCATTGTACCACCCACCTTTAGGAAAAGTTTCCTAAATTTAGTTTGCAACATTTTCATCCCATCCTGATATCGGTTTGGAAATGCAAATCAATTTCAAATCTCATTATCTTGAGGATCTAAGAAAAAGTTGGACGATAATTTCCCGGCCTCCATATATCTATTGTGATTATTTATCTTACGTTTATTTTATTATATATCTTATTCCATATAAACCAGTTGACATATAAAATATTTTAAAGAAAGTAGTAGAAATCTTTATCTAAATCATGCGTATACTTTAGTTTCATGCCAAAAATAAGACATTCATACATATTCCTATATACTCTGTATAAAAATTTTCAACTTTCCCTTTGAAATTTTATCTTATATTTCGGAATATCTATGGTATTTTAATAAACTAGACATCTTTCCTTGAGAGTACCATAGTCTGATGCAAAAATTTGTTGGAATAAGTTTAAACTTTTCTCTTGCCCGCGCATACCAATTATAATTATTTCCGCCTGTATAGTTGATTTAATACCCTACACATTGGTCAGAAAAGAATATACTTCTATATATAACAATATACATATATATATATAAGAATACATATAAAATTTACAAGATATTTAAAATTATACATAATATTAAGATAATTTTATATATCGGAGGTTTCCGCTTAGAATATGGAGATCGGGTTCGTCAAAGAAAATTGTGGAAGCTCTCAGCAACTTAAAGGATTGATGTTATTGAAAGGATAACACCTTTGGATTTTGACCATAATATAAGGAGACGAATATCCAATTAATTATACTCTCGTAACATGTTGCAACAGAGTATAATAGCTTTTTTCGCCTAACGGTTTTTTGTAACACCTAAAACTATATGAGATAGATATAGAGTTGTATATCTATAAATAATCACGACGACGGGACGAGCTGAATTGCGGGTGACTATATCACCGTGCAAGCGATACCTTGAGTAAAAATTAAGATATCTTGATAAAACTTGGTCCACGTGTTCCCTTTCACTCTGAGGAGGTTGGAATTGCAGATGGGAGGTATGGCACCATTGCGACGCGCACGAAGTGCCGTTAAACGAAAACTTCAAAAATGCTATAATTAAGCAACAAATTAAGATATAAAACTGGAATTTGGTATAGGGAATCAAAGTAGGGAGGGGAATATGTTGGTTGTAAATTAAAGAAAAAGTGGGTATTGTTGCGCCCCCTAACAGGTTTAATGTACATATATCGCACACTATTAAAGCTATATCAACCAAACGCGCTCAGCGCAAGTTTTTTATCACCTCCTCCATGTGGTCCATCCAATTTCCATGTGGTTATGTTGGAAACTACTAAAAGTGCGTTAACTCGCTGAAGAAACACATCAGAAGCATTAGATTTAAGAGGCAAGATGGTGTTTAAAGAATTCAAAGGAATCGGTGAAAAATTGAACAATAGGTGTTGCACCGTCCACTTTTATGTGAAGTTTTATACCTCAGGAGCTCTCATACCAATTTCATCCAAGTTTGGTCAATACTTTGCTTGTCAATACTTCATCTGGCGCCCATATACCACATATAAAGATTTTCGAACTTCCGGTTAACTTTATGCCGTATATCGGCCAGTACGTAAGTCATCTCAGTGGTTCTGATAATAATGCATCCTTTTGCCTAAAATACATAAAATCGGGTAAATACCCTCCCTAGCTTCCATATACCTATTATAATGCCTTTCAAATTTTTTATTGAATTTATATCAAATTAATTTGTGAGGTATCTTAATGAGAGTCAAACACCACCTCTTTATGGTAAAAAAATGTCGTGAAGCCAAAAATTAATAAAACTGGATCAATACCTCCCCCAACCCCATATCGGTAAATATGTAAAAAATCTTGCAAAATGAAGTGAACGTATCATACCTGATAAAGTTTAATGCCGAAAATTTGCGAAATCCATAAAGAATTGCCCCAGCTCCCATATTCTAAGTATAGCGGATTTTGTTATTCTAGCAGACTTTATGCCGAATATGTTAGGTCAGTGTGTGCTTTATATTCATAAAATTGAGTGGAAACATATTCTCTAGTGTAAAGTAATCCCAACAGTTAATGCAATCAGTCCAGACCTCACCTTAACCCAAATATACCCAATGTATTCATTCCCAATTTTCCAGTTGACTTTAAACCGTTTATGTTGGTTGATATATGTGACATTTCAATGAAAATAAGTGTGCATGCTTTCACATCAACCATCCATCCAACCAGACCATGGTCTAAGCCCGTTATTCCTAACATAATGATTTTTATGCCTCTGGTTGACTTTTTCCTCATATGTCTAATATATTTAATTACGCCTCATTGGTTGAGTTTATAACGTTCTGTTAAACCCGCACTTAGCACTTTCTTGTTTGTTTTCTGTAGTTCAGACCCATAGAATTTATACTTTGTTGATGGTGAATCGCGCGGTTTGAATATATTTTATTATGTCGCTGGTCGAGCCTTCTTTTTGTTTATTTTTATACTCTCGGAACATGTTGCTACATAGTATTATAAAACTAAGCAGTTTAATTTAGTATTATTTATTAATTTAGTATTATAAACTAAAAAGTTTTGTTCACCTAACGGTTGTTTGTAACACCTAGAACTAATCGAGTTAGATATAGACATATATATAAATAAATGATCAGAATGAAAACACAAGTTGAAATCCGAGTGACTGTCTGTCCGTAAGTGCAAGTGATAACTTGAGTAAATATTATTATATTTACATTTTGATGGAACTTGGTACCCGTGTTCTTTGTCACCGTACGGCGGTTTGTATTGCAGATGGGCGTAATGGGACAACTGCCACGCCCACAAAATGCCATTCCTCGAAAAAAGATAATGTGCTATAACTAAGCAGGAAATTAAGATATAAACGTGTTATATAGTATAGAGGATCCTAGAAGGGCGGGGCATCTGTGGGAATTTTTTTTTGTAAAAGTGGGCAGGGCCCCGCCCCCCAATAGGTATAAGATATATATCTCAGAAACCGTTACAGCTATATTAATCAAGCTTCCCTATCCCTTTCCTAATCCGACTAAGTTTTTCTGGCATCGCTTCATATACTGAGGAAATGACTGAAATCGGATAATAACCACGCCCACCTCCCATACAAAAGTTATGTTGAAAACTACTAAAAGTGCGATAACTTGCTGAAGGAACACGTTAGAAATATTAAATCTTGCAGCGAATACGATACGGAACGGTTGCATAGGAACCGGTGTAAAGTTTTGGTGATGTGCGTGACACACACTTTTAGGAGAAATCCCATATCTCAAGAACGCTTCAACCGCTTTCAACAAAATTTTGTGTGTGACATTATGTTTGCATTCTTACGTCACTTTGTGAAAATGGATCAAATCGGACAGAAATCACCCCTATTTCGCATATAACATAATTTTAAGTTTCATCTGATTCTTTAAAGAATTTAAGTCGAGCATCAATTAAGATATTGAAAAAAGGCTTTTCGCGAATATTACGTTCAAGATATGCCATCTCGTGCGTAATAATAGACGAAGTCGGGTAATAGCTTTTCAAGCCATCAGATACCCAATATAAGAATCTCGGTGCCTCTATCTGACTTTTTACCGAAAATATCGGTCAATCTGTAAGATATTGTAACTGAATTGGAGGATTATCGTTCCATGATAATGGTGTACTTTGTTATCAAAAATGGAGTAAATCGGGTAAATACCACCCCTAGTCCCCATATACTGAATGTACGGATTTTAAAATTTCCGGTAGACTTTATACCATATATAACGGTAAATCTGAAAGATATCGAAATGAAATTGGAGGGTTCGCTTTCCATGATATAAGTGTGCTCTGGTATCGAAAATGGTGCAAATCGGATAAATGCTACCCCTAGCCGCCATATACCTAATATAAGGATTTCCAACCTTCTGTAGACTTTATATAACGGTCAATGTATGAGTTATCTCATTGAAATTCAGATTGCGTCTGTTTCTGATAGCAGTATGTCCATGTACTTAAAATCGATAAAATCGGATAAGCACTTCTCCTAGCGCCATGAATCTTATATAAAGATTTTCAACCTCAGTGTAGACTTTATACCACATATTTCGGTCGATATGTAAGATATCTTAGCAAAATTAAGCGAACATGTAATATCGGATATACCATAGTTTAATGCCGAAAATGTGTGAAATTGGTCTACGAATTACCCCAACTCCCATTTACCATATATAATGATTTTCGCTATTCTATCAGACTTTATGCCGAATATGTCGCTCCCTGTGTAAGTTACATTCGCAAAATTGGGTGAAAACCTATTCCCTAATATACTTGAATAATGAAAAGAATTAATGTGAACAGTGCAGACCTTCCTCTATCCCAAAGATGCCCGATATAAGAATTCTAGATTTTCCACCTGACTTTAAACCGTTTATGTTGGTCAATGAGTGTGATATTTTAGTGAAATTAAGTGGATATGTTTTCTTAAAGACAATGTGATTTCGCGCTAAAAGAAGTCGGTCGAGATCATGGTCTAAGCCGCTTATTTCTAATAATAATAATAATAATAATAATTTCCTTTTCTCTGGTTTACTTTTTCTTCATGTATCTAATATTTTCAATTAAGCCACTTTGGTTGAGTTTATATCGCATATATCTTATTTGAGTTAATTTGGTAGATTTAAATATAAATATCTCTGACAGGAAGCAAAATATAGCAATGAAAGTACATGAGTCTATGAGCTGTAATATAAGTTAATAAAATACCAAATATGATTGCCATATATTGACAATTTCGTCGAATAATGAATGTTAAATTCTTCCGCAAAATTTTTTAGTATAAAGGTATGCCAGCACCTGAAAGCATTTCCCCGCCTCTGATCCTTGAACATTGCGAGAGTATAAAATGTTCGGTTACACCCGAACTTAGCCCTTTCTTACTTGTTTTATTTTAATATTGAGCACTCTCTAATTTTGTAGGTTAACGTATTAAAACTTTACGTTGTTTAAACTTTACGTTTTGACACCTTTTTTAGATTTACGTTGTGTGTTAAAAAAATAAGGGGAATGTTCTTTAACTTTAATGGCATTGTGCATCATGAATTTTCGCCTCAAGGCCAAACGGTCCAAAGGAGTACTACCTACAAGTTCAAAGCCGTTTGCGCGAAAAAACGCCCGGATTTTTGGAAAAACAATTCATGGTTTTTGCTCACTTTTGCTCAATTCCGCTCACACTCCGTTGCTTGTTCGTGAATTCTTGACTAAAAAACAATACTGTAACGATGTCCAAGCGTCCATATTGGCCAGATATGACTCCCTGTGACATTTTCCTATTTCCAAAGATAAAGAGAACCTTAAAGGGCCGTCGTTTTACAAGTATAGGTGACATTAAAAGCGCATCACTGAAAGAGATAAAGGCTATCCCAAAAATCGAGTTTGAGAAGTGTTTCGAAGATTAGAAGAAGCGCTAGCATAAGTGCTTATGTATTTATTTATTTTTTTTAAAATATTTATTTTTTTACTAATGAAGATTTTCCATTAACAGCGCTATGTACATGTACCGCTAAGTTAGCAGAAATGCAGTAGAGTCTAAAAGGTACAAATTTGTTTACAGTTACTATTAAGTTGCTGTGCGGACGCTGCCGTTAACTTGCATGTGTAGGCACCTATGTACGTATGTCAGGTTTAATAATAAAAGATGTTAATATTGTATCATATTATATCATATTAATATTGCAATTAATGTGTTTTTTTAGTTACATATACAAAAATATTTTTTATGAATATGTGTAGCATATGTACACTTTGACTACAACTATTCCATTGAAATTATATTATGAAGCAATTGATAGGAATTTCATATCAGTATACATATGTATATACTACATATAAGCATATTTATATACATATATAAATGTAAGCTATAAATGGGAAAACATATAAGCAAAAGGATAACATGCGTATGTAATATCAATGTAAACTACTGAGCAAATTTTTATTTCAATGCTCAGCAATCAATGTTTCTACAATTTACGCGATCCGAATTGAACCTTCTCTATGTTCGATGTTCTTTTGCAACTGCAACTTTTCAAAGAATTTCAAAATAAAAACTGATGCAATTACGTAGTAGCGAACTGTTACGAACAAGAACACAAAGCGTGTTGCCCAAGCGTGAGTAACTCGGTGCCCTACGCCTTTTCTCGTCTACCCCTCGCCAAAAATCTACGAGTCGCGGCAATAAAGTTTTCGTGTATGAACCCGCACTAACTCGTTCATCATTAATTTTATATCGTATATATCGGTCATTAACAACAGATGGGTGAAATCGGATCTTTGCCACGCCCACAAAATGTTGTTACACGAAATTCTATAAAGTATTATAACTAAGTTACAAATTAATATACGAAACTGTAATTTGGTACAAGACATCACAGTAGGGAAGGCAGCTGTGGTTTAAAAATTTTTAAAAAGTGGGTATGGCACCGTCCCCTAACAGCTTTAATTTAAATATCTCACAAACTTCTAAAAATATATCAGTCACACTTGCTGAGTACAAATCCTTTTAGCTCCTGCTCATACAATGTGAAAATGGGTGAAATCGGATAATAAGCACGCCCTGTCCCCATATTACGGTTATTTTGAAAACTACTAAAATTACAATAACTCGCTACAGAAATACGTTAGAAGCATTAATTTTGACGGTAAAGATGGCACAAATGTGCTGCATAGGAATCGCTGTAAAAATTGAACAATGATTTTGGCACCGCCCTCTTTGAAGTGAAATCTCATATCCTATTAATGACTTTCCAATTTTAACCAAATTTGATGCATAACATTATCATGACATCTTTATTTTGCAAACTACTAGTACCTACTTCCCATATAACACAATTTTAAATTCCTTCTGATTCTTTCCCTTCACTTTGCCAATAATTAATGAACTCAACTTTCTGTTTCCTTTCTCAAACTTTCTGTTTGCTTTAAACTTTATATATAGGCCAATCTAGGATATACTATTGCCTCGAGTAGGAAATGGGTGAAATCGGTGAACGAGTTACCCCAGCTGCCATATAATGATGATCTAATGATTTTTTTGACCCTACCGGGTTTTATGCCGAATAAATCGGTGAGTTTGTGAGTAATCTCAATAAAATTGTGTGGAACCATATTCTCAAGCATAACTTAATTATAGTATATAAAATATTTATATTAATATAAAGTTTTGTCAGTACCTAAGAATATTTTCCGCCTTGGAGCCTTACAAATATAGAGAGTATACTTTACACCAGAACTTAGCCCTTCCCTACTTATTTAACTTAATTTTTTTCTATACCTCGGTTGCTTAGCATTCCCTCTATACTATTATTTATACATTATATATACATTATACATTACACATTATATATATAATATATATAATATATTATATAATATATTAATATATAATATACATATATAAAAGTATACTTTCTATAGTATTCTCTATTTTGCCTTTATTAACTTACATGAGTTTGTTTTCAAGTGCCTTTGTACAAAAAGTCACAATAAGTGTCCACCGACCTACCTTTGCTGTAGGAATGCTGAGTACCATCATCTTATCCCTCCGTATTTGACCCTGTTATCCTTCCCCAGACCGAGTACCTCGAATTTGCGTCTTAGCCAACTATAACGTTGCCTCACCTTGGCCTGGTTTGAGTTCTATTCAGCAAATGTGAAGTCGGCTCCACCTTGTCGTTTGGTCGAGTTTAGGAACCATATACGAGCTCGAGGGGACAATGAAATATCCTCTTTTGTTACCGTCTCAAGTCTTGTTCTATTCAAAATTTCCCATACCCTAGTTGCAGCTTCCTTATAAAAGGATGCCGACAGTGCGTCATTTGCCTCCTTTCGTTATCTGTCGCCAGGATTCTGCCGACTCCAGCTAACGTAACACCTCCTGCGGAGAAACTCGCGCATTTGCACTACCCCTTGTGTAGGACGGTTTCGTCGCCCTCCCCAGTCATTGTTTTTTTCTGAAGAAGTCGATTCCTACCTTCCTTCTCTCTTGTCCCTTTGCTTACACTTTTTGCTATTCATGCTTTTATGGGTCAACTCACCTTACATCCTAAGTTTGCGGTTAAATTCAATGCTTTTGACAAATATTATCAAAAAAAAAATATGTTTACCGTCCTCCCGATAGGTTCTGCTTATGTAAGCAATAACTTAAGTAAAAATTATAATATGTTTATATTTACTTTGTACACGTATTCCTATGCACTCAGAGACGGTTGACGCTGCAGTTTCGCCTCGTCGGTTCATTGTCACATCCACAAAATGTCATTATTAAAAAAAAACAAGTAAGAAAGGGCTAACTAAGTTCGGGTGTAACCGAACATTTTATACTCTCGCAATGTGCAAGGATCAGAGGCGGGAAAATGTTTTCAGGTGATTTCAACATTCATTTTCGAAGAAATTGTCAATGGATTGCAATCATATTTGGTATCTTATTAATTTATATTACAGGCCATAGACTCATGTACTTCCGTTGCTATATTTTGCTTCGTGTCAGAGATATTTATATTAAAATCTACCAAATTAACTCAAAAGTGATATATGCGACATAAACCCAACCAAAGTGGTTTAATAAATATATTAGATACATGATGGAAAAGTCAACCAGGAAGGTTAGGAAAAGGAAATCATTATATTAGGAATAAGCGGCTTAGACCATGGTCTAGAACGATTTCTTGCATATTTATCGCGAAGTCACGTTGTGATAAAGAAAACATATCCACTTAATTTCATTAAAATATCACATATATCGCCCAACATAAACGGCTTAAAGTCCGATGGAAAGTCGGGAATTCTTATATTGGACGTTTTTGGGAAAGAGAAAGATCTGCACTGGTCACATTAACTCTTTTCATTATTCATGTATATTTGGGAGCATTTTTTCACCCAATTTTGCGAAGGTAACTCACACAGTGACCAACATATTGGGCATAAAGTCTGCTAGGATAGGGATGGGTATATACGTATTATATATATTGTTTTTTATATTTTTTTTATTATACCCGATTTTCACCATTTTTGATACTAGAGCACACTTACATCATGGAAAGATTATCCTCCAATTTCATTTCGACATCTTACAGATTTACCGTTATATATGTTATAAAGTCTACCGGAAATTTAAAATCCGTATATTAAGTATATGGGGACTAAGAGTAGTATTTACCCGATTTTCACCCTTTTTGATACCAGAATACATTATTATCATGTAACTATAATTCTCCAATTTCATTACAATATGTTACAGATTTACCGATATTTTCCGTAAAAAGTCAGATAGAGGCACTGAGGTCCTTATATTCGGTATCTGGTGTCTTGAAAAGTCATAATCCGATTTCAACTACTTTTACGCATGAGATCGCATATTTTGAACGTGTTATTCGTGAAAAGCTTTATTCCAAAAAAATTAATTGATTCTCGATTTATCTACCTTAAAGTGAAATTATCAGATGAAACTTAAAATTGTGTTATATATGAAGTATGCGTGGTTTCTATCAGATTTCGTCCATTTTCACAACGTGGCATAAGAATCTAAATATCATGTCAAGTACAAAATTTTGTTGAAATCGGTTAAGGGGTTCTTGAGATATGGGATTTCTCCTAAAAGTGGGCGGTAGCCCGCCCATCACCAAAACTTTACACGGGTTCCTATGCAACCGTTCCGTATCGTATTCGCTGCAAGATTTAATATTTCTAACGTGTCCCTTCAGCAAGTTATCGCACTTTTAGTAGTTTTCAACATAACTTTTGTATGGGAGGTGGACTGATCCAATTATGAGTTTCACTGAAAATTATGCCAAGCATTTCCCTACGACCGGCGAATGTAGGTGGATTTATAAGTTTTAAACGACTAGTATGGAGGAAGATTTAATATAGAATCCCATCAGAAATGTCTTAAGGCAAAAAGTATAAGTTGTTTTTGAATGGACTCTAACTTGTCTGAGTGGATTTGGTAACTAGGATTCCATAACACACCTTTCATCATCCAAGTTCACTCATTTTCCCAGCGTATGAGCATATGCTAGAAAGACTTGTTCCGAGAAAGTTTGCTTTAAATGGTTTTAGTGGTTTGTGATATATGTAAATTAAACCTATTGGGGGCGTGGCCAAAACCACTTAAAAAATTTTTTTAACCACAGATGCCCCTATCCACAAAGATTCTCTGTACCAAATTGCTTTTCACAATCATATTACATCATGTTGCGAGACTATAAAAAACAACAAAGAGTGCATCAACTCAAATATTGTGTCGTCAATTAATTACGTGCTGCTACCATTGCCTTTCGAATGTTTTGTCATTTAAACCAATTGCCTTTCAGCTTATGACTAAAATGAACTATAAAATAGTGGTCGGCATTTCATAGCACAGTTGTGCAAATTGTACACTTACACTCTATCGGTCAGTCGTTGTCGATACAGCAGCGAAATAATATCGAGTGTAATCGTGCCGCTAGAGC
This sequence comes from Bactrocera minax, assembly GCA_021498325.1. Lineage (NCBI taxonomy): Eukaryota > Metazoa > Arthropoda > Insecta > Diptera > Tephritidae > Bactrocera > Bactrocera minax. The sequence continues at coordinate 16,882 of JAKEEE010000055.1, read as the reverse complement.
AAATATTCCCCGCGGATAAATTACTCAATTATAAATGTTTCTTGGTTATAAGTAATTCATTTTATGTTGTAAATCATGTTGTGTAAATTATAGAATAAATAAAGTTAATAAAGAGGCATAAAATACATGTTTAACGAAAGAATGACGAGAATTACCAAAATAAATGCGTACAAAGTTCTCACTGGGTTGCTTTACATTCGCGCTCACTTACACAGTCACAGTTCCTCTGATTCCGACCACTGCTATAAAAGCTATAAAAGCTATGCTCATATGTCATAGCGCAATTATGCTAGTTTACGTCACATGTTCACTTACGCTCTATCGTTCAGCCGTTGCCGAAACAGCAACGAAACAACATTGCGCATGGGCATGTGGCTATGGCTAACGTGCCTTGCGCGAAGTGATTCATGATTATGAATGCCTTGTGATCTCAAGCATTACATTTTGTGTTCTAGATAATTTAAATGCAATAAAGTTGAGGTGATTAGGTTCAAATAAAAAAAATCCCCTAAATCTAAGGTTACATAGTTCTCCCTGGGTGTTTTTACTTTCGTGCTCATTCACACAGTCACAGTTCCTCTCATGCATCTTCAGTACAGTGCAGTACGGTGCGTTTTTTCGCTCTTTCTCCTTACATACTCTTTAGCTCAGATGTTGAGTTAACGTTATGCAGAGCAAGTCATATGGTTTTATGTGAGAGACTTGAAATACCAAAAGAGTGAATCGTAGCAGGAATTTATTATATACTAATTATAACTTTATACATGTACCTTTCATAGAAATTTGACAAAGCCACATCCTGAAATCTGCCACTCCAACTGAAAATTAATTCGTTGCGGCATCATCATCATTTTGATACTCATATTCCGAAATCTGTCATGAAGAGTTATTGAAAAGTAAACTTGTATGTTTAACATTTTTAATCATTATAGTTTGTCAAATTGCAATCCAAAGAATTTTTTTTCTAAAATTCGCGTTCTGCACAACAAACTTACATTTTCATCTTCAACGGCAAAGCACATTTCTTGCATAACAGCTACGCCAATAAATAAACTTGCCGTATCTCTACCTGTACAAAAAACACGCTTTATCATAGCAGTGTATTATGTTTATTCATCGAGTATACAAAATTTTATGAACATTTCCTTACATAGAATTCTTGTATCGACGAATCAATCGTTTAATATAATACCGAGTTAATTGAAATTAATACATGTGATGTAATAGTAGTAGTGTAGTGTAGTAGTGCCGCATTTGATTACGAATAAACGGTGAAAGTTAAGACAACTATTGGTTGTCTTACGATCGTCTGTCGACCCTACATTAGACCCTCATGTCTTTGGATTCGGCCGGATTCTGAGCTTCATTAGTCTAAATACTCTGCACACGGTTGAGATCAAAATAGAACTTTTCAATTATTTTATTTGATCCGAACTACATTTTTTTGGGGGAAGAATATTATATACATGTAATGTAATGTAATCCCTGCAGGATTATAAAACTAGTAAACAGTTTCGAGGAATACACATTTCTTGGGTTCCGTTATATCACATGGTTGTTTATTTGCTCCTACCCTTTTTCTGTGGTTAATATTTATTAATGTACCATAGTTAAAAATATGCATAAATATAAAGCTTAGTTATTTTTGTACTATCGCAACATGTTGCTACAGAGTATATTAGTTTTGTTCACCTAACAGTTGTTTGTAACAGCTAGAACTAAACGACGATGAAAAGACGAGTTGAAATCCGAGAGACTGTCTGTCCGTGCGTCCGTCCGATCGAGCAAGCGATAACTTCAGTAAAAATTAAGATATTTTGATGAAACTTATTACACATGTTTTCTGTCAGCGTAAGACGGTTGGTATTGGAGATGGGCGTAATTGGAAACACAAAATGCTATTAATCGAAAACTGATAAAGTTCTATAACTAAGCAGTAAATTGAGATACAAATATGTTATTTGGTAGAGAATCCTAGTAGGGTGGGGCATCTGTGGGCAAAAATTTTTGTAAAAGTGGGTATGACTCCGCCCCAATAGGTTTATAATATATATCTCGGAAACCGTTAAAGCTATATCGCTCAAACTTTCTCCGAATAAGTTTTTCTAGCATCTCTTTATATACTAAGAAAATTAGTAAAATCGGATAACAAGGCCCACGTTCACCTCCCATAAAAGTTATGTTGAAAACTACTAAAAGTACGTTAACTCGTTGAAGGAAAACGTTAGAAACATTAAATCCTGCAGCAAATATGATACGGAAGGTTTTAATAGGAATCCGTGTAAAGCTTTGGTGACGGGCGCGGCACCGTCCACTTATAGGAGAAATCCCATATCTCAAGAACCCCTCAACCGATTTCAACAAAATTTAGTGAGTGGCATTATATTTGCATTTTTATGTCACATAGAAAAAGGACGAAAGCGGATAAAAACCACGCCTACTTCTCATATAACATAGTTTTAAGTTTCAGCTGATAATTCCACTTTAAAGTAGATAAATCGAGAATCAATTAAGATATGAAAATCAAACTTTGTACAAATAGTGCCTTCAGGATATGTCGCCATAATTTAATAAATACTCTAACTGGCTTCCTTTCGAAAATATCGGGAAATCTATAAGATATTGTAGTGAAATTGGAGGATTATCTTTCCATGATAATGGCATGCTCTGCTTTCAAAAATGGCGAAAATTAGGTGAATAATTCCTGAAGTCCCCATATACCTAATATGCGGATTTTCTACCTTCCGGTAGACTTTATACCTTATATTTCGGTAAATCTGTATAATATCGTGAAATGGAGGGTGAAATGGAATGGGTGAAATGAATGGAATGGGTGGAATGAAATTGGAGGGTTATCTTTCCAAGATAATAATGTGATCTGGTGTCAAAAATGGGGAAATTCGGGTAAGCACTTCACATAGCCCCCATATGCTCAATATAAGGATATCAATCTTCCTGTAGGTTTAATACCATATATAACGGTCAATGTATGACTTATCTCTTTGAAATTCAGAGTGCGTCTCTATCTGATAACAGTATGTCCATTTGCTTAAAATGGATAAAATCGGGTAAACACTTCTCCTAGCCCCCGTGAATCTTATGTAAAGATTTTCAACCTCCGTGTAGATTTTATACCAAATATTCTGTCGATATGTAAGATATCTTAGCAAAAGTAAGTGAACATGTAATATCGGATATGCCATAGTTTAATGCCGAAAATGTGTGAAATCGGTATACGAATTATCCCAGCTCCCATATACTACATATAATGATTTTAGCAATTCTCGCAGACTTTATGCCGAATATGTCGGTCACTGTGTGAGTTACCTTCACAAAATTGCGTGAAAACATGTTCCCTAATATACTTGAATAATGAAAAGAGTTAATCTGATCACTGCAGATCTTCCTCTATCATAAAAATGCCCGATATAAGAATTCCCGACTTTCCATCCGACTTTAAGCCGTTTATGTTGGTCAATATGTGTGATATTTTAATGAAGTGGATATGTTTTCTTAAACACAATGTGATTTCGCGCTAAATATGAAAACTAAGGTCTAGATCATGGTCTAAGCGGCTTATCCCTAATATAATGATTTCCTTTAACCTGCTTGATTTTTTCAGGTGCTGGCATAACTTTATATTAAACAAGTAAGGAAGGTTTAAGTTCGTGTGCAACCGAACATTTTATAATATCGCAATGTGCAAGGTTCAGAGGCGGGGAAATGCTTTCAGGTTCTGGCATAACTTTCTATTAAAAAATGTTGCGGAAGAATTCAACACTCATTATTCTAAGAAATTGTCAATAAATTGCAATCATATTTGGTATCTCATTAAGTTATATTACAGGCCATGGACTGATGTACTTTCATTGTTATATTTTGCTTCGTGTCAGAGATATTTATATTAGAATCTACCAAATTAACTCAAAAGTAATATATGCGATATAAACTCAACCAAAGGGGCTTAATTGAAAATATGAGATACATGAAGAAAAAGTCAACCGGAGGTCAAAGTTTCAAAATCCTTATATTAGGTATATGGGCTATTGGAAGTATTTACCCAATTTTTGATACCAGATCACATTATTATTATAGAAAGATATTGATCCTTGAATTTCATTACGATATCTTATAAATTGACAGTTATATATGGTGTAATGTCTACCGGAAGGTTGAAAATCTGTATATTAGGTATACGGGGTCTAGGCGAAGTAGTTATCTGATTTTCCTCATTTCTTAAACCAGAGCACGCTATTATCATGGTATGATAATCCTCCAATTTCATAACAATATCTTATAGATTTCCCGATATTTTCGAAAAAAAGTCAGAAAGAGGCACAGACGTCCTAATATTGGGTATCTGCTATCTGCTGAAAAGCTATAATCCGATTTCATCTATTTTTACGCATAAGATGAAATATCCTGAAGGCACTATTTGTACAAAGTTTGATTTTCTTATCTGAATTGCTGCGGGATTTATCTGCTTTAAAGTGAAAGAATCAGATGAAACTTAAACTTGTCTTATATGAGAAGTAGGTGTGGTTTTTATCCGATTTCCTCCATTTTTACAATGTGACATAATCTGAATGGAAATGTCATATACCAAATTTTGTTGAAATTGGTTAAGGGGTTCTTGAGATATGAGATGTTTGAGTAATGGGATATTTCTCGTAAAAGTGGACGGTGCCACGCCCATTACCAAAATTTTGCACGGATTAATATTTAGTCCTTCCTATCATATTTGCTGCAAGATTTAATGTTTTTGACTTGTTCCTTCAGCCATTTAACGAACTTTTAGTAGTTTTCAACATAACATCTGTATGGGAGCTGGGCGTGGTTATTTTCCGATTTCACTCGTTTTCTCAGTATATGAAGAGATACTAGAAACACTTAGTCGGATCAAGTTTCATTGATGTAGCCTTAACGCTTTTTGAGATATGTATATTAAACTTGTTGGGGGGCTGGGCCATGCCGACTTTTACAACAACATTTTTTCCACAGATGCCCCGCCCTACTAGGATGCTCTATACGAAATAACACATTTATATCTTAGTTTCCTGCTTAGTTATAGCACATTATCTGTTTTCGATTAATGGAATTTTGTGGGCGTGGAAGATGTCCAATTATGCCCATCTGCAATACCAATCGTCTTACGGTGACGAAGAAGACGTGTACCAGGTTTCATCGAAATATTTTAATTTTTACTCAAGTTATCGCTTGCACGGACGGACGGACAGTCAGACAGTCACTCGGATTTCAACTCGTCTTTTCATCCTGATCATTATGATTATTATATTATCATATATATATATGTCTATATTTAACTCGATTAGTTCTAGGTGCTACAAACAACCGTTATGTGAACAAAACTAATATACTCTGTAGCAACATGTTGCGAGAGTATAAAAAGTTACAGAAGAATTCAACTTTCATTATTCGACGAAACAGTGAATCGATTGCAATCTTACATGGTATCTTATTGAGTTATATTAGGTCATAGACGCATAGACTTTCATTATATTCTTCATTGTTATGTATATACAATATTATCGTTGTTATTACTATATGTGGCTTCGTGCCCAAGGTATTTATATTAAAATCTACCAATTTAATTCAAGTCAGATACGTATAAGACGTATATGTGTTATAAACTTAACAAAAGTGGCTTCATTAATATATTGGGTACATACAGTGGCGGACAAAAGTCTACATACACTTCTTTGGATCGTTATCCTGATGAAAGATCCAGCCTGCACCAAGCTCTAAACTATCCACCGAAGGCTTCAGATTAGCTTCCAATAATGCCTTGTATTTAAACCGATCCATATTACCCTCAATAAAAGCAAGCTTTCCAACTCCAGATGCCGCAACAGCTCCCCAAACCATTACGTTGCCGCCACCATGCTTTACTGTTGGTACTATATTTTTCGGATTTAGTGCAGTGTTTTGTTTTCTCCAAACTTTTGCCCTTCCATCGCTGCCGAATATATTAAACTTCGATTCGTCTGTAAACAAAACTTTTTGCCAAAAATCCATTCCCTTGTCCAAATGTGCTTTGGCGAACTCTAAGCGAAGTTTACGATTCTTTTCAGAAATAAGAGGCTTTTTACGAGGTGTTCTACTGTGGAAGCCGTTATTGTTCAGAGCTCTTCGAATTGTTCTTGGATGGACAGACTTATTTGATGAGCTTGTTATGTTTTCGGCTAATTTTGGAGCAGTAACTTTGGGATTATCGTTCACTTCTTTGAGAATCAAGCTGATGTCTCTTCGAGACAGTTTCTTCGGGCGGCCAACTCGCGGCTTATTTTCGGTGGAGCCATTTTTTTCATAATTTTTTACTATGGTCTGTACTGTTGGACGACTTAAATTTAAAAGTTTTGAAATTTCGCCATAAGATTTGTTCTCATTTCTGTGCTGTATAACAAGGTTTCTTACGTCAATAGAAATTTCTTTTCGAGGAGCCATTGTTGATGCTTAAGTGATTAAACCACAACTAAATTAAATACTAGCAAATAAGACTACATAATAAAGGAAAAAAATTTGAAAAAAACGGTACTTTATCCTTATAGCAACACAGAATATCGATCTACCTGCTAAGAAACCGGTCTTGTATGTAGACTTTTGTCAAGGACGTTTTTGGGTTTTTCCACCATAACCTTTTTATATTAAGTTAGGTAATGGATTTTTTTTAGTACATGTCATTAAAAAGGATTTAAAATAAAACTGTATACCTACATTTTTCAGAAGAGTGATTGTACTTTCTACACAACAAATACAAGCGGTGTATGTAGACTTTTGTCCGCCACTGTATATAAGGAAAAAGGCAACCAGAGAAACGGAAATCATTGTATTAGGAATAAGGGGCTTAAAGCACGGTCTTGACCGATTTCACTCATATTTAGCGTGAAAGCACATGATGTTTAAGAAAACATATCCACTCATTTCAGTACACATATTGACCCACATATATTGAAGGTTTAAAATCAGGTGGAAAGTCGTAAATCACCATATTGTGTATATTTGGGCTAGGGGAAAGCCTGGACTGATTGCATTAACTTTTGGCATTACTCAACTACACCAGAGAACATGTTTTCATCTTATGAAGATAAGTCACACACTGACCGATATTCGGCAAAATCATTATATTTTAGCATATGTATAGTGTTCGTTGATGGATTTCACACATTTTCGACATTAAACTAATGAATATCCGTGTAATATTGGATTGGATTGGTTCACTTAATTTCTTTAAGATTTCTTATATATTTGCCAATATATACCGTATAAAGCCAACCGGATGTTTGAAATTCTAAAGTTAGGTAAATGGGGGCTAGGTAGGTGGTATTGACCCGATTTTATTAATTTTTGATATCTGATTTTCTTTAAGATGTCTCACATATTGACCGATATATACGGTATACATTACAAAACTAACTCGAAATTTGAAATTCTTATATTAGGTATATGGAGACTAGGGGAAGTTCTTACCCGATTTTAACCATTTTAGGCACACGGACACACTCATATCAGAGAAAGACATTATTATCATTATTATCATAACAAGATACTACTTGGATTTCATTAAGATATCTCACAGATTATCCAATCGTTTCGGCCTAAAGTCAGCCATAGGCACTGGTTTGTGTATATGGAATATCTTAGGGCTTGAAAAGTTATTTGCCGATTTCGACAATTTTTACGTAAGAGATGGCATACCTTTACTCTTTGCGCAAAGTTTTTTTCCGATATCTTTATTGGCAATTGATTTATATAATGTAAAGTGAAAGAAACATATGGAATTTAAAATTGTGATATATTAGAAGTACGAGTGGTTGTGTCCCAATTTCGTTGATTTTCACACTACTAAGCCATATAAGCCACTATAAGGATGCCATTGTAATGTAACGCGCCGAATTTGGTTGAAAATGGTTACGTAGTTTCCGCAATATAGGATTTCACGCGAAAGTGGGCGGTGCCACACCCATTGTCAAATTTTTTATCGGTTACTTTGAAGCCCTTAAGTACCATCTGGGTTATGAAATTCAATGCTTCTGGCATGCTTCTTCAGTGAGTTAACGACTTTAAGTAGTTTTTAATTTAACCGTTATATGGGGGGTGGGCGTGATTTTAATCCGATTTCGTCGAACGTGTTGTAAAGATTTGTCCTCAGCAAGTTTGGTTGATGTAGCTTTGGTGGTTTGTACATTAAACCTGTTAGGGGCGGGGCTTTGCCCACTTATACAAAAATGTTTGCCCTACCCACTACGATTCTTTGTAGCAAATTGCACGTGTGTATCTTATTTTGTTGCTTAATTGGTTTTCGAGTAAAATCATTTTTTGGGTGTGGAAGTGATCAGATTACGCCCATCTATTATATCAACGTTCTTTTGGTGACCAGGAATACACGTACAAAGTTTCATCAAGATAATTTAATTTTTACTTAAGTTATCGCTTAACTTAACGGAATTAAACTGGTCTCGTCATCCTGATCATTTAAATATATATAACTGTATATCTATCTCGATTAGTTCTAGGTGTTACAAACAACGGTAAGGTAAACAAAACTATAATAGTCTGTTGTAACATGTTGCGTTAGTATAAAAATGTGCAATAGCTGCAAAGTTTCTACATCAAAAACCCATATTAATTTTTGTGGACTGAAATGTAGCAAAATACGCACGACATGTCCCAGCTGTCATATTACATATAGTGGTTCACCGTTTCGTCTGTCCCTTTATATCCGATGTGCACAAGTATATCTGTATTTCGTCAACGGTCACAAAAAAAGCAAAAAATCGTTCGGATTTTACATAAACAGCACTGCTCTGAAGTAGTATCTTTCTTATGCTTTCTCATGCTCAGTATTTCATGTAAGATATGACACACGCAGTCTTCTATCGGCGGTATTCCAATAATACATCACCGACTTTCGCCTCGTTATCCTCCGTGGTAGCCATTTTCGAGGTGCCTGTGTAACAAAAGCCGGTCGGCGACTACGTTGACACTTGTTGAAAACATTTTGGAGACCCCATTGAGGAAGGTGAGTAGCATAATATATAGTATTCAAGAGCTCTTTCGTTTCACTGAGCGATTTTCCCAACAGGAATCGAATCACGGAAAGTTTTTCCGATTATGCACATTTTCCATTTTTAATACAATCTGTGGACACACCCACTTCCAAAACTAAAGAACTAGGGCGATGTCATGTACGAGTGATGTGTCATTTGCGCAGGTACGGTTACGAAGAATTGAAGCAAACCAGTATTTGACCGTTGAATATGTTGAGACAGATTTGTCATAAAATTTATTAAGCCGTTACTTTGCATTAACGATCTTTTTCCCATCAAGAAACAATATTTTATCAAAATACCAAATCCAATATTTTTCATTGCGAGAAAAAAAAGCAGAGGCAACGTTACTTTGGGTTTAATAACTTGACAACGATTATTTGAAATGTCAATAAATTTTGACAATCTTCTAGTTAAGTTTAGTAATCTAAGGCAATGATAGAGATTTTTTGTATGTGGCGCGATCTCACAAAATACTAAAACAGGAAAAATACGCTTTGAGCGTATATGTATTAATCTGAGAGCTGAGTTAAAAAATCTTGTTAAAAAATAATTTATGATCTTATTTGTGATTTAACAAGTGAGGAAGGGTTAAGTTCGGGTGTAACCGATCATTTTATACTCGCAATTCGTGAGGATCAGATGCCAGGAAATACTTTCAGGTGTTGGCAAAGCTTTATTTTAAAAATGTTGCGTTTGAATTACAATCATATTCGGTATCATATTAACTCATGTTATAGATCATAGCTTCACTTAATTCCTTTTCCACATTTTGCTTGGTGTGCGAAATATTTATATTAAAATCAACCTAATTAACTCCAATGTGATATGTGTTTGTGATGTAATGTGACATATGCAACCAAAGCAGTTAATTTTGATATTTGGGGTACATGTGGAGAAAGTCAACCACGCAATTTTATGAAAATAATTCACACATTGACCGATATATTCGGCATAAAGTCTGCTAGAATAAGCATAGTGATTATGCCTAGCATATGGGGGCTGGGATAATTCGTTAATCGATTTCAACCCTTTGCGCCGTCAAAGTATAGTATATATCCAATATTAGACGTTAACTTAATTTTGTCGTATACGGTATAATGCCAACCGGAAGTTGTATATTATTTTTATATTAGGTATATGAGGGTTAAGGGTAGGGGTATAAGAGTAGTAAGGTCCTGATTTTATTGCTTTTGGTATCACGACATACTATTGCCAGAAAAAGATGCAAATTCTCAAAATTTTTTAAGATGACTCATATCTGGACCGATGTATGCGATATAAAGTTAATAGGAAGTTCTAAAATCTTTGTATTAGTACTATATTGGAGCTAGGTCCGTCTTTACCCATTTTTCTCACATTTTGAATTTTCACATTGAATTTTGTTAACATATCTCATAGATTGACCAATATTTGCGGTAAAATCTCATCCTTAAGCACTGAGGCCCACATGTTCGGTATCTGAGGACTTGAAAAGTTGTTGACGGATTTCCACAATTTTTGAACGTAAGGCGGAATTCATTAAAGGCCCTATTTGTACAAGGTTTTATACCGATATCATAATTGGTGCTTGATTTGTATTCTGTAAAGAGAAAGAATCGGGGGGAATTTAAAATTGTGATATATGGGAAGTAGGCGTGGTTGTCCTCCGATTTCGCCCATTTCCACAATCGAACATAAAAATATCACAATCCACCAAAGCTATATCAACCAAACTTGCTGAGGACAAATCCCTCCGGCACCTCCTTAGACAGTGTGAAAATGGGTGAAATCGGATTATAACACTCCCCACATAACGAATATATTGAAAGCTACTAAAAGTGGCAGAAGACTACTTCTAATGTAAAGTGTCGGAGCTGTCCATCCCTCCACCCGCGGAGTAATCTCCCCAGCCAGGTCGCTGTCTCTTTATCCCTGCACTCGATTGATAGGTGTCTCAATCTGAAATAAACCCTAGAAAACGATAGAGTATGCATCCAATCCTTGAGCACCTCACCCATGAAGGCCGCTTAGAGGTAGGGCTGCATATCAGCCGCCATGGCCTCAGCAGGGTAGTTTTTCGGAAGAACCGTCTTCCTGTGATGATTTTGAGGGCACCAGAGTAACGGCCGCCGCTACTAGGGTGGGTGCCACCGGCCTTTTGTGCTGACCTTCACTTTGGTGTTGCCGGTTGAGTGTAGCGTGGGTCTTTGTGGTTGAGATGGCCCATTTGTGCGGGGAATTTATTGCAACGCTATACCTTTTGAGGTGAGTTATTCTCCCCTCTATTTCTCTCCAGCGTAGAAGTCCTCGCTGGGGGACTTGTCCTCCTTCTAGTGCCAGAGGTACCACTTAACGCTGGATCCACTAATATCATCTCCCAAAGGGTTGCCCTCCTAGGACCTGTCTAGTCCTTCTGCGACTCCTCATTTTACCCCTCCTTGTCCGGGGATTACTCCGTTGTGTTCTATTGCCACTGTTGTTGGTTGTGATTCTGTTCCTACTAGTTTCTTGCTTGTGGATGTGTTTTGGCGGGCTTTGCTCCTACGGCCTCTCTGCGGACAAGGTGCTTCTGGTGTCTAGGTGGCGTACCCAGTTTCCGCGTTTTCTATTAATGTTTTACTTGTTTCCTGGTCCGTAATTCGGCCCCGTTTCTTAATCCTTTGCTGTTTTCGTTGACATATGTGTTGGTTTTATTGTTGTTGTTGCTCACCTTCGTCTTAAGATCGGTAGCTCGATCAGACGGGCATCATGGACTGGTGGAAAAAAGAGGGAGCTTATGATCTACAGCACCAGCGCCCCATAGCACGGAAAGCCCACAGTTATGTCTTGACTGCAACCCGTCCAATTTGCGCGGTACGCATAACACTTTGATTTTGAAGGTGTCAGCTCTTGGAAACCGCCGCATGCCATACCTGATGAAGGGAATGCAATTGGCTAAGCGTCTGCACCGTAGCAAGGTGTCTGCCATAGCAGAGGTAAAATGATCAGGATGAACAAACGAGTTGAATTCTGAATATCTGTTTGTCTGGCCATCGATCCTTCCGTCTGGCCGGCGCAACATAGCGAGCGTTTTAAATGGAGGTTTCCTGGATTGTCTGCGCGGTTTAAAATACTGTGGGACGGTGTTAATGCAGATGGGTGAAATCAGACAAATATTACGCCCACAAAATGCTTTTAGGGGAAAATATAATTGCGTTTATTATAAATACGAAGCCGCACCAATAGGGAGTTGGATGTAAGCTACTAATTCTCTTAGTTGGTTTATGGAGGATATGTATTATGGAACTGCTTCCGTGGAACAAACTAACAACCCCTGATTTGTTTAATGTACATGTCTTACAAACTACTAAAGCTTTACCAATACACCTTTCTGCCGACATTTATTTCTAGCTCTTTCTCTTACAGAGTGAAAAAAGTGAAACCGGATAACAACGGTTATGTTGAAAACTACTGAACGTGCTATAAACTAACTAACGAAAAAAGTCAGAAGCATTAAATTTTGTTGTAAATATGGCACGGAAGATCTGGATGTGAATGGGTGCGAAAACTGAACAATTTCACTGGATTTCACCCCGTCATAGCTCCTCAACTGCAGAACTAATTTCATCCAAATTTGTTAAATAACATTACCTTGATATCTCTATGTTACAGTTTGGAAATGTACGTGAGAGAATATAATATTCGGTTACATACGAACTTGGTCCTACTTGTTTCACATAAGGGTTTGCATACTTAGAAATATTTATCGAAGAAAGATTATTACTTAGCCCGGAAATAACTCGTATTCCAGTGACGGATGGCATGTCCGGTAGGGGGTATGACGATCAGTTTTAGGTGATGAGTTTCTAAAGTTGTAATTTGATTATAATTGGTTGGGTTTTAGATATTAAAATTTAGTGGTATTAATTCTATAACTAACTACATGTTGCTGATACGCATTGTTTTTCTTTCTGGCGTTATTTGCTACCACAAAAAGGGAGCGAACTAAATTAGTAGTCAATATTTACAAGTAAGGGAGCGCTAAGTTCGGGTGTAGCCGAACATTTTGTACTCTCGCAATGTGCTTGTGAGTCTCAGTGGCGGCGGGGGTTTTGCTTGCAGGTGCCGGCTGAATCGGGGATTGGTAATATAGGGGTTGGGGTTGTTTTGAATATGGACTGGTGGAGATCGTAAAAGTTGGCTTGGGATGGGACTTTATGTGCAATAGCCTTGCCTATCCGATGATATTATTTGGTACAGGTCAGGGAACCCACGTATGGGCCTGGCGTACATTGGGTGCTGGCGAGTACGTGTGAGGGTGTGGGTTTTGGCGCGATTAAAATGGTTCGGATTTTTTAGAGTTAAGGCGTTGAGGTTCGTCAAACCTTAAGGGCGCCGTAAGGGAAGTGACTGGTGAGAATTGAGGAAATAAGGTGCTTAGTTGTTAATGGATGGATAATACATTATATATGGATAAAATAATTATAAGCGGGGTTTTGACCTTACGGGGGAGAAAAGTGTACCGTGGGCGTTCTTATTTATAGCGCGATCCGGGAAAACACATTGTGTTATAAAAAATCGTTTTGTCTACTTTCGTTCATTATTAATATCGCACATATTGACCAACATAAAAAAAACGGATTTTTTTTAAAATTCCGATGGGATACTCGGGGAATTCTTAATATCGGGCTTTTTTGGGACAGAGGAAAAGATTCTGCACAGAATCACATGAACTCTTTTCTTTATTCATATATATTAGGGAACATGTTTTCCACGCAACTTTAGGGAAGGCATAGCTCACACGAGTTTAAACGAAATAGTCGGCCATAGTGTATGTATCGAGTTGAAATTATTTCATTATATGTAGTATATGGAATCTGGGATAATTCGTAGACCAATTTCACAGATTTTTGACATTAAGCCATGTTATATAAAATATTACACGATCACTTAATTTTGCTAAGATATCTTACATATTGACCGAAATAAGTGGTTGAATGTATTCCCCGTGAGGTTGTAATGCTTGATATTATGTTACTTGGGGCCTTGGGGATTGGGACTGAAACGTGGGGTTCCATGGAGGTAGATGGACAGGGTACTGTCATCGGAAGATATCGGGTTGTAGAGCGGTTGTGGTCAGGGGCTCGAATAGTTACGTATCAAGAGCATGCCATCTAGTAGCGTTAAAATTTTGTCGAAACCACTATTATGTGGGTCCTTCAGTGAAGCTAGCGGGCGGGGTGTCGTAAAGTTCCGGAAATCTGTAAGATATTGTAATCACATTGAAGGATTATTTGTCTATCACAACAGCGTGCTCTAGTATTAAAAATGCGGAAAACCGTATAAATAGTTCCCCTAGCCCCCATACACCTAATATACGGATTTTCAACTTTCCCGTAGACTTTATACCATATATAACGGTTAATATGTAAGATATCGTAATGAAATTAGAGGATTACCTTTGTATAATTATAATGATAGGAAAGGGGATAAAATCGAGTTAGGTAGATTGCACATTAGCCCCAATATATATATTGAATATAAGGTTATGCATCCGGCCGGTAGACGTGTGACCTGATTGATAACGGGCTAGAGATGAGTGTGTAGGTCTTCACGGCAGTGGTAAGCACCAATCGGCGAACGTGCAACGATGGTATCGGGTATCTGTTAGGTGGGGCTTACGACGGAGGTGGAGAGGGTGTACCATATGTGTGCGGTTGCGTGTTGGTAAGTTGAGCTTTGCTATATATGGACGGGAACATTGGTGAATTTCGGGTTGCCTTCGTGGTAATGCAGATATTATGAGTGTGTAATTGGTCATTCGAATTTGATCCCAGCTTCCATTTACTTCATATAAGGTTTGTTGGTGATTCTAGCAGTCTTTTTTGCCGTAGTTGTCACAAATGGTCAAACGATAGGGGCGTCCTGATAATAAGTGCGGGGGGGGGCGGTGGGATTAACACTTGCTGCAGTAATTATTCTTGAATATTGATAAATGAGTTTATGTGATACTGAGCAGAGTCGGCACGCTAGCACCCATATCGGGGCCGGGAGATGAGGGACCGTCTGGAAGGTCTGATGTGGAAATCCGTTTTCGTTGTTCTTTTGTATGGTTGGGGTGGGGAGTGTGGAGGAGTTTAGATTTTGCTCTTTGTGTTCTAGAGGGTGGACGAATTGAATGGGAGGCGGTGATGGAGCCGGAGGGGTTAGGGGGCACGGCCGGGAGAGTAGAGTTTGCTGGTTTATCTAATATATTCATTAAAAGGGTGGGGAGAGGGTGGGAAGTGGGGTGTGGGGTTGGGTAATTTAAATTTCGAGGATAAGCAAGCAAAATTGATCAATGAAAGTAGATGAGTACTATGACCTGTGATATGAGGTTATTAAGATACGATAATATGTTTGCAATCTTCATGGACAATTTCGTCGAATATATTGAATGTATGGAATTCTTCCGGCAACATAAATTTGATATGTAAGTTTTGCCTGCACGGAGCGTTTATGCCCGAATCTGGAGGTGCGCGTGCACATTGCCTCGGTAGTGTATTTAATGTACGAGGTGGACTAAACCCGTATTGGAGACGCCGGGTGGGGTACATGTTTTGTGTTAATTGTCTATTCTCTTGTAACATGTTGCACATATCATTGTCATGCCCACTGTGACGCTGAGCTTGGCTGAAATGGCCTTAGACTTTCAACTGGCTAGGGCCGTTATGCGCCGACAGCATGTCTGCTCAGGGAATATGTATGGGCCCGGAGGTGATAGCGAGGATGACCTCCAGAATCTTTGTTGAGATTTCATAGCACCAGTTACCTCCCCCAAAGACGCCTGATGCTTCTTTGACCTAAAGCAAGGGAGACAAGCGGCGTGCCACAAGTGATCTGGTAAATTATTGTTATACCTTACCCATCGTATATGACCTTTCTATTGTTTAGCATGTGACTCAAACTGGCTAGCAGGTTCTGGTTAATATCGAATGAAGAAATGGATGATATCAATGCAGCTGTATTAGCATTGTTTAAGGCACTTTCCACGTTAATGAAGCCCGTCAGAGTGAATTCCTGTTTGTCCAAGGATCTTTTGATTGTCCTGACTACTTCCTTAAGAGAAAGGATGTTAAACTAACCGATATCTAAGATTTTGGTAGTGAATGGTTTTCCTTACACGATTTCGGCATATGTATATAGCTTTTGCATCTTGCCACATACTTGATGTGTGCATTGTATGCGTATACACGGACACATGTAGTATACGTATAATAATAGTCACACGGTAAGACAGAAGATCTGCACCACTCTGCACCATTCTGTCAGCACCGACTACTTTGAAAACATTGCAACTTCTAAAAGCTCTAGACACCATTTCTGGGGTGAACACGAGACCGTCATCCTAAGCAAATAATATGACAAAGTGAGGACGTCTCGCATTACACCGGAAGAAGAAAATTTTTATTGAATTTTCCATGTTTAACGCCTTGCAACCTTGCGGTCCACCATTAGTTGATTCGATAAGAATCTTTAGTACTTGCTCTTCCGCTTACGCTATCTACTTGTTCGCTGAATATACGTAACGAGTTATGTTTGACTATTTTGAGTTTTTACAGTTACCAGTTCAGTCACATATGTCTCCCAGTTCGATATATCTGTTGTGCGGAGATGGGTACTGCTCTAACGAGACACCTTCGATATCCGATTATCGAGGCCATACGCACACAGTGCTTATGTCATAGTAGGGTTATATCTAAGACATTTTTTCTACGATTATTAATAAAGGTAAGGAGTTACCTATTTTCATAGTGAGCAGGTCCTTAGAATTAATGCGATTCAATAGAGCCATTGCTCTAACATTACAGTAT